>CM023541.1:52745645-53945645 GCA_013350335.1 Chimonanthus salicifolius | reverse complement strand
TTTTATACATAATACAATTTAGATTTTATATTAATATAATAATTTTAATTAAAAAGGCAATAACTTCAATAATTTTAACGATGATCACAACAAAATCCCTGGATTCTCATAAAAAAATTATTTTTTTATGGTGGCTTTGTTCAGTGAAAAAAAAAAAAAGGAGGAGAAGCCATGTGATATATATTAAATTAAAAAAAAAAAAAACGTTATGTGTCCTGGTTGGAATCTTATCATAATTCTGTTTTAATATTTATCCAGAGGAGGTGGTCTCCGAGAGAGGTCTTTAGTTAGATTCATGTTTAAACTTCCTTAAGTCACTCTCTATGTGACTACTACTCATCACTTAATCTAGTATGGCCAGCGATCCTCACGAATATTTTGTGTATACAGATACGGATTTTACCATGATGCCTAATTTGCCCTCCGCCTGTTATACTGAAGAAAAAGAATGTTAAATTACAAGTCGGCTCATTAAAATTCATGAATAGTACAAAGTGGCTCACCGGAATTGCAATTTCACTCGCCGAAATTGATGAACAGTGCAATTTGGCTAGTCAAAATTTCATGAACAGTGCGATTCGGCTCTCCGAAATTTCAAATCGGCTCACCGAAATTCACATGAACAATAAAAATCAGCCCATTGAAATTTTACTATTTATATGACGGGTAAAATCGAGAATACACTAAAACCTGTATCGTTAAATACAAATGTCCGTGGAAGGATCGCTACGTGTTAGAAGATGTACACATGATCCAAAAGATTAGTCAAGGTAAAATCCTCAAGACGCCTCAAGATATTTGGTTAAAATATATATTTAATATGGGTTTAATTATAGCCTAAAGTCATCCGAAATTAATGATTTTCATCAAACCCCACATAAGAGTTTGGCTTTGGAGTGTGGCCTTTTTCCCTTGAATTTCTTGTTTCTTCAAGTTCTCTCTTTTCTCCAAGAGACCTCTTAAGCGGACATGGCTTTTGAATAAACCGTTGTTTTCAATTTCTTATCTGTTCCAAATCTTTTCTAGTTTTCAAGTCTCTCTCCAACCTTGTTTCCAAGTTTCCTTTGCTACTTCCTTTCCCTGAAAGCCACTCCCTAAAGTTGTTAAGTCTCCATTAGACTTAGATAATCTCCATTTTGAACATTTTTATGAAATTAATGTTTTTGTATAAAAAAGTCTATGAATTGTAATAAAAATTACAAGACATCATGTGACATTAGAAAATATGATTTTTATAGCAGGTGCTTGCTAATATTGGTTTCCATTTTTTAGAATTTTTTATTTTCTCAAAATTTTATAACATACTATATCTATATTGAAATTTTTTCTTTAATAGGTTTAATAATTTAAAAGATCATTTTATCCAAAAATATGATCACAACATATTTTCATTTTTCCATTTTTATTTAAACATAAAAAGCTAAAACTTGCCCAATATCTATTATTTTATGTTAATACACTAGTATTAAATTATTAATCAATGAGTACATATGACGTCTTTTAACCCTGGAGTGAAGCTCCTCACTCAGAGCAAATATGAATTCAAATATAATTTAATATCTTTTAGTTGTGACTTCTCTGAGTTTATTTAAAAAAAAAAAATTAATAATAGGAGATCTAAGACAAATCTATATTCAGACATTTTTTTCCACGAATCAAGCTCTCGCATAAGACTATTGAATTTATTCTTTTAAATTTTCTGATTTAAATATTTGATCAATTATAATTTATCAAAATATTTAATTACGTTTTTTATTTTTAATTTAACATTTAATAGTTTTTTAATTTATAAAATTATCAAATAGAATTTACTACATTACATAATCCATCAAAATACGTAGACATACCTTTGCCCGAAATATCCCTCTATTATTTTTTATAAAAAAGTTATATTCATATAATTATTTATTTATTTATTATTTGTAACATCCACGACTCATGCCGTCACACGCAGGTTGAAGTGTGGTGTCACGCTTAAGCGTTCATTGTTGGAAGAAGTCACGCTTAAGCTTCTGTTGGAAGAAGAAACACAGAAATACGCAGCATGCGCAGATTAACGCTTCCTCCCATCCCTTTCTCCACCCTTCCCTTATTAGGAAGCTATTGTGCGAACGATGTAAAGCACAACTGAGACTCCCCCGCTCGCTAATTTACGCCGATGGGTGCAGTGGATCCTCCTCCTCCTCAGCAGCTGCAGCAGCAGCAGCAGCAACAACCCACAGCAGCAACAGCAGAAACTCCTATTCGATTTGATCCGACCCGAAGTACTCCCTGTCTCTCTCTCGTCTTTCTTTCTCTTCTTTTCTTTGTTGCATGCCCTTAGATTCCGCTTTCCCTTTTTAATCAATATTTATCTTCCCAAATCACTATTTTTTTCTCTCTTTCTTTTTAAATACTATGAACTGACATCGATTCGTCGCTGTTCATATTCGCCCTGATTGTGGTTTCTTTACGCAATCAGACGTCTCCATCTTTGCACATCGTATTTTTCTGATTAATTTTTTGATGGATTAAAAGAAACATTGTAAATGCCATTATATTCACTCCGTTTTTTTTTTCTCTGTCAATTTGCTAATGTTGGTGAGCTTTTTTTTTAAATGAAAATGTGAATTGGTTATGATCCAATAGTTGCGTTGATCTGGTCGACGATTGTCAAATGGGGACCTAAGAAGATAAGTGTTTTCAGCTGGAGAAATTAAAAACTATAAACAGTAGGGATTGTTCAATTAGCGTTATTTCCGGGTCGTGTTTCATTCATGTGCTGTGGTTGAATAAGTCTGGATTATCATGCCATGTATGTTGTAGATGAGTTGCAACAAATTTTCTCCGTGGCCTTTCATCCTCTTCCCTAATCCTCCAAGGTCATTTGCCCAATGAGGCACAGTTCACCACTCCCAAAGGCTTGATCCTCATCCTTCTTCAATAGGAATGCAAATTTGTGCTCATTCCACTATGATGTACTTCCTTTTCTTCTCTGGTCTCTTATTCCATGAGAAATTGAACTGAACACTCTCCAATTTGTTGATTATAGCTACTAGACATTCGGACACCGATAAGAAGTCTACCAATTGACTCAAGACAGGAGATTTGATGAGTGTGATTCTACCTCCCAAGGGAAGTAGTAGCTTTTCCACATAGATTGGTGCTCGAACCTTTATACAGTTGGGTCTTACTATGACTTTAGAGGTCTTCTTATGCATAGAGGAAGGCCTAGATAAAAGGTTAGGAAAGTTAGCACCCTTGCAGTTGAAATGTTGAGTACGGTGGCAAGCTCAACAACTCACTTATGCCACACATTGACCCCGTCAACTTAGTTCTGTGGTAGTTCATCTTAAATCCATAGTATATCTTGGTAGCTACCATAAACTGTAGTCTCCTTCTTATCTGTATTAAGAAAAAAAAAACATATTAATATTGACACGTTGTGCGTGTGAAATTTTGAGGACAAAATGCTTTACGTAAAAGTCATGAATGAGGTCATTATCCATTGCTATCAGGAGATATGGGCACCAAGAACTCTGGCCTAGAGCTTTTGCCACCATTTAATGTATGCTTCCAATCAAATTGATGGGCCTGAAATCATTCAGTTCCACTGCACCTGGTTTCTTTGGGATTAGTACTGTAATGTCACCCCCCAATATTTTGTTATTACTTTTCTTGTTATGAAATTTAAAATGAAGGCTTGATCTCTTCTTGAACCATAGATTGAAAATTGCTCAAAGAAGAATATAGGGAAACCATTGGATCTAGTATCATCTAGGTGATCTATTTTCCCCATTTGCTACACCACACATTTTATCTCCTCTAATGTTAATGGTTCTTCTAGAGCTGGTACACGTACACCACTGAACTACCTATAAGGAAGAAGAGAAGGGATAGGTCTATACCTTCCACCATTTGTGTATAGACAGCAAATCTTTTACCTCCACAATTTCACCCTCAATTTTCGACATTTGGATTCTATTACCCTTGAGTCTTGCACTGGCCACCCCATAGTAGAAGCAGGTGTTCTTACCCCTTTCTTGAAGCCATCTGACTTTGATTTTTGACACCAGCAGACTTCCTCTTCTAGTGACCATAGATGCTGGTCTTCTGTTATCTTTCCATCGTTTGTTCCATCTATCTATAGAATTTCATTCAGAATCTACTCAATTGGTTTACTGCTTGTTCACAATTCTGCCTTTGCCACTCCCTAGTTATCTTCTTGAGATGTCTTGAAGTGTTTAAGCTTCAAATGAAGACTGTATCCTTTCCACACATTGTATTCACCTCATCCCACCAGTTCTCGAAGTTCTCCTTAAAATCCTTCTCATGCATCCATCCAACTCAAAACAAACCAGTATGGGCTCCACAATTCCAAACTAGAATCTGGTAATATTGGAGAGTGATCAAAGATAGGTTTCAGCACTACTTTGTGAATAGATAGGCTAAATGCTTCCAAGTGCTCTTTTGATAGGAGAAAATGATGATTGTCATCTCAACAACCTTTTTGTCATCTCTTTGGAGATGACTTTTTGAGTCCTATATTGTATTCTGCCTAGCAAAGACCATGGCTGTGTTTGGATCAGGGTGAGTTGGGGTGGGAAAGTTTTTTTTTTTTTGTACTCATCATTAGGACCATATATCAGATAATCTTTCATCTATCAATTGGTATCTCTACTAACAGTACTATCATAGAGAAATTCCTCTGTGCCAGTGGTAATTCCTACCAAATGCTGGGGTCCTAGACAATCCACATTTCCCTAGAGGCTCCTTGGGAATCTTTGGTTTTCCGACCCTACTCCTGCAAATGATCCTCACCATGCAGTCTTCAATTTCTTCCATCTAAGTTTCCTGCGAAAGAAAAAGATTCAGATATTATTTTTTCATTACTTCCTTCATGGAGACCCATTTGGATTGAGCTAGGAGGCCTCATTTCAGTTTTTCCACATTTATCCTTTTTCAACTCACTTCCCCTCTTTGTTGTAGTTGACCAAGGTTTGTAACTTAAGTTCTTGTTCTTTTTCCTTCCCTTTTTTTTTTCCTTGATCCTCATGTTCCTTATTTCTTCTATATCCACCCAAAACACCTCAAGAAGTCCCTTCTGAAATTGCTGGTGCTGTACGGCTTTGCTACATTTTCATTCAAAATGGGAATGGCAACAAGACTTGAAACTCATTCTATATGGTTATGATAGAGCAGTCTCCAACTGTGCTACAACCTTTGTCAAGTTTCTTACAACTTTTTTGTTTTGTTTTTATAGTAAGATGAAGGGAACCTCAGCCTATATGGTTGTGCAGTGAGCAATTGCCTGCTGCGAGGTTCTTTTCAACTCTACCTACAATCTTTTATTGCGTATTTTGAGCTGTGTGTTTAGCTCTTAATCTGTTTAGTGGATATACCTGTAATTACTATTTTATTTAATGAACATTCTCTCTCTCTCTCATTAATTGGGTAAATTGATTATTTTGCCTTCTGTTCAGATGGTGTTTATGTTAGTAATTGCAAAAAGATACGTTTATCATACAAGTTCTAGGATTTTGTTTTGAATTTTGTAATTTCTATTTTGTAGTGATCGGCATCATCAAAAGGAAGGCACTGATTAAAGACCTAGCTGCTGTGTACCATGCTGAATGTCTCAAATATTGTAGAGAACTTCTAGAGCTCCAAAGAAAATGGGAAGAGGTTAGCAATTTATTATTCATTGAAGATTATTTTGGTTCGTTTATCTACAACATACATTTATTTATGCATCATAACCACAGGAAAAAACCTTGATATTGCATGATTTTGTTAAGTTTGTGTGAGATTTTTTTAAAGATAATTTTGTGGTGAGAATGTTGTAGAATTTTTATTTTTTTGAAAGATATGTTGTAAAAGTACTCTCCTTGACTAATCATTCAATTTGGTAATATTGTTCTGTTGGTAGCATTTTTGGCATAAAGTTTTCCAATTGATTGCTTTTCATTTCTTTGATAGGTAATGATCATATGGTGATGACCAAATCATTGTTATGGTTTAGTTGTCAGTCATGGGTCATGCAAGCTCCACCTTTCACAAAGTCAAACAGTTCATCAACTACCACTTATGACTCAGTATATGCCCCATTTGGTGTCATCCATTTGTACTCCACAATTTGATTTATGAAATGGAAGGGTCTAATGACTCTCAGTGCCATTCCGGCTTGATCCAGTTCAATGCCCACTGTTGGACAAGATTGATTAGAGGTTTGTCTCTAGTCATGGAGGGGATGGTTGGTGAAGGGTTTGGGCTTTAGATTCGTGAGATGAGGGCTCGCATGACTCCGCAGCTTATGATTTTAGTATAAGAAAAGGTTCAATCATCAAAATATGATCATCATTCAAAAAAAAATATTTAAATGAATCATTTAAAAAATCATCAAAATATGATTATTTTTCTTTACGTAAATTATGCATTTTGTGTAATTTGTTTAGATGTGACCTTATCTAGAAAAGGCTCCAATAATCAATGTAGGCAGTTCTTCAAGTGTTCAGTATAGATCAGTTACATCTTTTGACAATCACCTGAATGGAATGGCCATTTTCAAGACAATCCAGCCAACTGGTGACTAAAATATACAACCAAAAGCTTGTTGCACAATTGGCAAGTGCTCATTGTTGCAAGTATTCGTGTGACGTTATGGGCATCAGATATGCAGTCTGTCTGTAAAATAATTTTCCAAGAACCAAATATAAAAGCTAAACCTGTATATGTGGAAAAAATAGCTACAATGATGATAGTCTAACTACGAAAAAAAGGGTTGAGTATTTTGTAACTATCTATCTTGTAACTCCAACATTGGATTACCAATGTCTTTTTAGCTTCCAGTAAAGGACAAGCATAATAAATGATCATCACCATGAAGTCCCATCTTCGACTGTGGCTCATGGATCATTATTTCATAACTTGTGTTCCCTGTAGTTTTTTTTTCTTTCTTTCTGAAAGTTGATGAAATTTCATTACTCAATAAAGATTACAAAATGGAAGTATACAAGCCCCCCACTATACCAATGTATAAAAAGCTATAGCGTCTCTTTGAATCTATAAAAGGTACCATCTCACTCTTCTAATGCCCCAACTGAAGTTCTTCCCTCTCACTGCTTGCGTTGCCAAAAAATTCCAGTATCTTATACCTTGTTGACAAACATGCTGAAAAGATATTTCCACTGATCGGGCTAATGACTTGATTGTTTGCATAATTATGCGCAATCAATAAGGATTGCCTATTTCTCTTGAAAGTTTCCTTTATCAAAAGTTTCTACCACCCATTTTGGTAGAGAAGATTTAGTTATTTATACCGACACAACTAGTCTGTATCATGATTCAATTGAGGGCCCTGATTGGGATTAGCCATATTGCTTAAAAATCAAAATTGTGCAAATTATCGTGCTATTAAACTCATGCTCTAATCATGGAGAATTTAACAGTGGATATACAAGATGAGATGTCGTGGTGTATGCTATTCATAAATAGTAATGATTAGTGAAACAAAATATCAACTGAATAATAAGCTAGAATTATTGAGGGAATTTTTTGAGACAAATGATTAAAAATTATTAGAACAAAGACAAAATGCATAGAGTTCAACTTTAGGAGAATTGAAGATAGGGAGGGCAAGCCGATTGAAATTGAAAGTGACTGGGAATTGCACTGTGATAAGTTTAGATACTTAGGTTCAATTGTAGTATATAATGTGGAATTGATTTAGATATAATCAATAAGATGGGGATGGAGTGGGCAAAATGTAGACAAGCTAGTGGAGTGTTATGTGATAAAAGAGTCCCATACAAACTATAGGGGAGATTTTATAAAACAACAACGCTTTATGGAGCAGAGCATGTGCAATGAGGAAACAACAAATAGACAAAATTAAGGTAATGGAGATGCGCATTTTACATTGGATGAGTGTATAGCTTTAAAATATAGAAATGATTGCATTAGGAAGGCATTGAAATTAGCCCCAATGGATAATAAAATGAGAGAAACCCATTTAAGGTGGTTTCGTCCTATTAGCAATAGGCTAGAGACGGCCTTGGTACGTAGAGATGAGATGATACAAATTGATGGTACAAGGAGAGGATGAGCTTTGAAGACGTGGAGGAAGGGATAAAGAAAGATGTATTAGATTGTGGAGTGGTGGATGTAATGGTTTATGATAGGGTCAAATAGAGAGATAGAACTTGAAAAGTTGACCCCAGATAGATGGAATAGTGACAATTGATGATGATGATTATGATACTGCTTAAAAAGAAACACTTTAATTGGCTATCAGCATCAATGGAAACAACATACGCACTCCATATTGATGACAAGGGAAGATCAGTAACTAATATTGGTTTTCCATCAGCTGCTGCCATTTTGAAACCATTTTTTTTAATTACCTCGGTTGGGTGATCCTAGGTATTCAATCAATAGTAATTCAAATGGTGGATCTTGACATCCTCCATCTCCTCTGCATATACCTCCTGCATTGATCTGGATCTGACTCTCCTTCTGTTGGTTTAGACTGCGTCCTTATCTTCCTTGCCTTTTTTTTTTTTTTTTCAAGAATTTCCTTACTTGCCTTCTTGCTCCCCTTCCATTGAGAACTATGGAAGAGAAGCCCAAGCTGCTTGGACTCTCTACCCCCCTGCATCCTTCCAGCCACCACTAAGGTTGCTGCAATCAGATGTCATCCCCAATTGCGCATCAATAATTTCAGACTTTCAGTCTTGTGAGTGAATCGTCTAGCTCCCTTTACCCTTCACTTTGCAACATAAGTCTGTGATGAACAAATCCGAGTTTTTGGGAACTCTACTCTTCCAAGTTCCACCAAAGTGATGTCCACTATCCCATAGCACCGTTTGATGTCTGCTCATCAATGCTAAGACTGTTGCCCAAGTAGGATCCTTGCAGTTTGGAAACCCCACCTCTCCAGGCATTGAGAGGGGACCTCAAAAGCTTGAAATAACCTTCCTCTTTGGCCGAGCACCTATATTCTCTACCCATTTCTCCACCTCAGAAAACAAACTCCAGCTGTGGAATCCCATCCACGTACTGAATAAATAAACCTTTGTAGTGGAGCTTCTGCTCTTCTCTGAACTAAGTGTACATTTGCCCTCCATTAGACCCATCTCCTGATCTCCCAACCCTCTTCCCTGAATCCTATTGCTATCCATCGGTCCCACCTACCCTCTTTCCTTGCCTGCCTTGCACCATCTGTTCTGAACCATATTTTGCCTGAGCAATATTTTATTTTCTTCCCATGGCAGACCCTTCCATCCACGACTCCAGTGCCTTATTTGCTTACAAATGAACTAAATCTTACAAACCCAAACCCCCTGCAGGTAACTGTTTTCTTGTTTCTTGGTTTGAAGCCATTTTCCACTCTCAGGGTCTTCAGCATTAAGCTTGAAACTCTATTGAGGTTTGTACCCAATGGTGGCTTGAACCTGAATAGGGAGATTAACTGGCACCTTCCTTGCCAAGCACAAAGTTCGGATAGACATGAGAGGCTTGTGTCTCTGCATGGGCCTCAGCAAATGCTATTCTAAATTTTATTTTCTTTGTGATTATTCATTTTTTTTTTTTTTGGAGAGATTGCTGGGGTAGAAACTCTATTTACAGAAATGTCTGAAGCTCCACCAGTGGAGTCTGCAGACTGGTCTCTCTGTGTGTATGTGTGCATGTTTGGGTGTTTTCTTTTTAATAATTCATGTGCTTGAGCACGCATAATTTTGAGTAATTATTAAAAATGGATATTTTGGATGTTGCATGAAGTGACCGTTCATTTTTCATTCATTGTTTTGCAGCCGTATACTGAAATGAAAATGCCTGAGGATACGAGAAAAGATATTATGAGGCAGCCCAAGCGTACGAAGAAGACCCACTAGCCATCATAAAGTCACTGAGTATCTGTGTTTGCTTACTTTTCATGTATATTTTGTGTAATCTGAATGGGCCGTCGAGCACTTTGATCACTGCAGGTGTATGTAAACGCCAAACTGCTGTTTCTGTCTAGCGTGTTTCAAATTGATTCACAAACAAGAGGCGGGATTGAATGTTGATTACTGTGTGGTGTGCTGTAAATGTCAGCTTTTCCATAGTTTTTTTTTTAGTCGTCTTTTATTTATAGTGTTGAACTTACAACAAAAACAATAGGCAGGCGCTGTTATTACTGATGTAACCTGCTGGCTTGAACCAACTAGCAGTGGACTAATTATGCATCCAATCCAAGATCTCAGGTTCAATTGCAATCATAGGGAATCAAAACAATGATGCACTGAAATTTTGTTAATGCCATGACAGTGATACTGTTGAACGTCGAAGTTGGTTTGGTTAATTTCTTTATGGAAAAATTACTTTGTGGAATTTCCAATATTCACAGTTACAAAGAATCCACGTTACTTCTGATCTATTTAGAGATATTTTAGTCTTTCAAACACATTGATCAACTTCCAATCCATTCCCACTAGTGTCAATCCTACCATGCCAAGGACCTGGCTGCATCATTGCTAAAGCAAAGATTAAAAAATTTACCACCCCACAGGTAAAGTCATCCATCCGTTTCACTTCACGGTAATTTTTTTTTGGAAGAAAATCAACAAGAGAATACGTCTACCATCACTTTCTATTATCACATGTGGGCAGGCATGATTTTCTCCTATCCCCTAATAGAAAGAAACTTTTTACTACCTATAATGAGAGTGCATTTGGATTGGGTAAAATTTCAAGATATTCCTTCTATAATAACGAAATTCCACCAAGACCCAAAAAAAAAAAAAAAAATACAAGTGAAGGAAATAAAATTTTGGTTTTTAAGCGTAACAAGAGAATTTTATTAGAAAGAAAGATCATACTTAAATTTATTTCATATGAAAGGTATTCCCTTTCTTAAATAATATTTGCTTACTATTTATCATTATAAAATAAATAAATCTAAATATGACCTACTTCAAGGCTTTATACTCCTTGTTTAACCATATGAAAGTATTAGTTTTGAAAGGCATTTCACTCTCTATAATCCATTTTCATGAATCCTATAAAACAAGCAATTCTCTTTTAATAAGACATCAAACTCCAACGATAAAAATGAACAAGCAATTCTCTTCTAATAAGACATCAAAAGTCCAATAATAAAAATAGTATCAAGACTGCAAGGACAAGCAAAATCCATAACAAGCCACACAAGCTTGATCTAATAAAACCCTGAATCATGCAGTCATTCACCAACTATATAGTTATTCTCTCTTAATTTCACTGCTAATTTCCCAGGAATGCAGCAAAGCGAGAGCAGTGTATAACAAAACTGATAGAAAACAGCTAAAAATGCTCAAGCAATATGTTCTGCCAATGTAAGAATCTTGACATGCTTCTTCTTCCTAAGCTCATGAGGGACTGGCCCAAAAACTCGAGTTCCAATTGGCTCCCCCTGCTTGTTGACAAGTACTACTGCATTGTCATCAAACTTAATTTCGCTCCCATCACAACGTCCACGAGGCATGGCAGCACGAACAACCACACCATACACCACTTCTCCTTTCTTAACTTTGCCACGCGGTTGTGCTTCCTTTACAGAAGCTATTATGGTGTCACCCAATCTTGCGCCTTTCTTTCCTTTAAGAGCTTGTATGCACATAACCCTCTTTGCACCTGAGTTATCTACAACTTTGAGATTGGTCCTCATTTGTATGAATGTTCTTTGCTGCTATAGATACAAGAAGGATGTTTCACCTTAGTCCATAACTTAAGATCATGGCAAAATCTCACATCAAATGCATAAAAAAAGGGGAGTAGAACGTTTCAAGGAAAAAACCTGAGAAAACAAATAGCTGCATGTCAGCTTTGATATCTCATCATTAGGTGTTCTCCATGAATTTAGTGAATTACGGCAAAGGCTCCCGAACAAAGACCGGCCTTTTTTCATACAAAAAAGAAAAAACACAATTTGTTAATCCCACAAAATGCAAGGAAACACAAGGTACCATGAAATCACATTCTACATAGTAAGAAGTGGGTCTATGGTAACCATGGGTCAACACAATGGCCAATATGCTAAAAAGGTTTGTATCTGCCACCTCAACAAGTTGCAAGTGTTGGACAGTAATTGCTCGCATAGAGATACAAATATTTGGCCTACATGACACAAACTCAAAAAAATCAAGATCTTTCAAGAATGAGGTTGTCTCATCTACAGAGTAAATATGTAAATGGCATCTCCATTTAGTTACAAGAATGATATCTCCTCTCATAAGGAAGCTCTACTATATCTCTTTTCTTCTTTTACGACTCCAGAAACAATATTATCATTCTACAAAAGACACCAACATCCTTTCTATGCATATCCAACCTGTATCCATCCTCACTTTCTATTAATATCTATCAAGTTGAATGCAAAAATAGTTGCAACGTTTCTCTGAAATAATTCACCTCAATTGGTCTTTACACATGTTTCTCTTACTTAAGGATTCATATTACATATGTTTCTTTTGCACATTGTTTTTTTTTTTTTTTTTGAAATCTACCCCTCTTATTTTGAACAATAAGGTCTAGCCATCTCAAAGAAGTTCTCTCAGAAAGTTTTAGCTCTATCTTGCACTTCTGCAAGGGTGCTTCTTAAAATCCCATCTGGGATACATTCCAGATGAAAATCATGAACTATTTCACAGTGCCCTGCCTCAGTGCCTCCACTTGGGCAAATTTGTGGAATGTATCACAGAATGTATTTATACAGTTGAGAGAAAGGGGATGATGAAGACAATGACACAGATATAAGTGAGGTGCTGTGAATAACTCAATGCTTATTGGATTTTGGTTCAAATGATTGATATGAATGGTAGCATTGTTTCTCTTGCTATGTGATCCTTCTATAAACTTATAAAAGTAACTCCTAAGAGTTTCATTTTGCTGGATTGCTTGTTTTTCAGGTTCTGTGATCAGATGACCTTCGTCACGTGGATTGATAAAAAATGCAACCAATGAGTTTGGATTGTACATTAAAACTCACTAACACATTCAAGACATGATAGACCTGGGAGTGGCTACAAATAATTAAGTGGTTTTGACCACTTCTCACTAGAATTTATTGGATTAGACTGCTATTTATATTCCAGATGATTTGAAAAAAAAAAAAAATGACACCAAAAATTGCACTTTTCATTTACCAATAGCATTTGTTGTGCTTCAAAGTATATATATATATATATTGAAGTTTTATTCCATTAGTCTAAATATTTTTGTGCCTCTCAGAGTTATTATTCATTCATGATTAGTTTTCATGTTTGTACTTGTGTTCTCTCTTTATTCTTACTAATCTAATTTTACTTTTCCTTTTAACTGATTTTATTACTCATAATACCAAGTGATTTGTTCTCTCCTCTTTTACTTTTTAAAAACTCATGAAAACTCAAAAGTTTTTTCTAGTTTTTATTTTTCTCCATCTCATTTAATTTAGAACTAAACTAGCAAGACACACCAAGCGAGACTCACTAACGAGACATACCGTTAAATAGTTGATGGGTCCCACATAATCGAGTTCATTGGATAGGTGATCTCATGGATATGAAGTATATAAAGTTTCACCATCAGTTGATAATCCAAGCCATATATTATTGGCCTTTATATTTCAATGAGCATAGGCCATTGATTTTTAAAAGTTTAAAATCAAAGGATATGATGATTAGATAGAGGTGAAACTTCACACACAATATAATCATACAATCCTCTTTACATCACACCCAACTATGTGAACCCCAATATCCATTTGATAGCATTTCTCGTTAGAGAGTCTCGGTAGAGTTTTTCTTTTATTTATCCTATTGGATCTGCATTTTTCCATGCATAGAGCAGAATCTTTTTGCTAGGAACACATAAAGGAAGTACATCATCAAAGCATCAAGAGAACACAACCAGCGTATAACACTCAAAGATGTATTTAAATATATCCACTTTTATCATTAAAAATAAGAAATCTGTTCAAAAGGTCAAATGGGTACATAATAATTTATAAAAAGCCCAAAACACAAAGGGCAAGGTACAGAATGCAGGGCAGAATGATGTAAATATTAATAGAACAACTAACCAAATTATAATTGTGATCATCTTCACTTTATGGACTTTAAAAAGTGAAAAAAAAAAAAAATGAAGAGGAAAGTAGGCATGGCATGTAGCCTCCATTCACTTCCACTTAGATACACTTAATTGTTACAAATTTACCATCAAATTTGACAGTACATCCAAGCATTACTCAAATCACTTGGGAAAAATATGACCTGGTGAATTTACAAAAATACAAAACCATTGATGTTAGGTACTCGAAAAACAGCCCAACCTATCATGATACTTGAACCCAATGTTGATGGCACAGCACAGGGAAATGACATAGCAACAGAAATTGATATTTTTGCAGGATAGAAAATAGAGGGTATTAACCTCTCTCCAGTTAGAGGGGTTGAAGCAGAATTGCTAGCAGTAAGAGTGGTTTGCAGGTCTTTTGAATGTACACTAAATGAAGACTTAGAACAAATGCTATTTCATGGGCATGGATATGAAATACCAGATCATCATCAGATGATGATGCTAGATTCAATCTAACTTTGTTTTATTTTAAAATAAAACAACACTACAACAGCTAGTTCATGCTCGGTATCGTGTATCATTCTCTTCTTTTTTTCTTTCTTTTTTTTTTTTGGTTCCCATGAATGAATTTCCATTGTAAAAAAGAATACATACCCATCTGCCATCTTGAAGCAAAAGATGCACTCATATCTGCTTGTATATGCACCCAACCAGCAAATCAGACAAACTCAAGTTCTTGCTGTCTCGTAGAACTGCATGATAGCACAAAATTATCTCTACTGAGAAAATGTAATATGTGAAATAACAGACACATATGACACAAGTACCACACATGTACTTAATTTGAAATGCAATTATAGGTATTATCTTGTTTTGTTCACTGGATTATGAATATATGGTTCCCCAAGACTGCATATGTCAGACCCAACCAGAGTATAAAACAAATTTCACAAATGCCCACAAACATATACCATACTGGAATGGATATCTCTGCAACCACGGTGATCTATGAATGGATATCATTGAAAGAAAAGCTACGGTGGCATTTGAATATGAATGTGGGGTAAGTGAAAGTTGGGTTTGACATACTGTGTGGAGAAATCCAACAATGGAGAAACCACACTTTATCTTTGCTCCTTTTTGGTGTTGGCTGTTGAATGTGAAATTGGAGCAAAAGTTTTACATGAAATCATTCTATCAAAGATTCTATTTAGTGAGTTACATTTCATCAAACAGTTAGAGAAACAATATAGACATAACACCAGCAAGTCAGGCAAGTGGTCACTACTTTCCTCCAGTTAGGCATCTAACATGAAACAAGGACAACCTTCTTACCCCAAGGAAAATGTTTCCTCCACTCCCATTTAGTATTTACTCCACATCGACACACCAACGTGTAACAAGCAAAAAATGGATTTCCTGACGACAAGGCAAAAAATGGAGAAACACCATATGGATATACCATACTTTTTTACTTTGCTCCTATTGATTTTCACTACGGAAAGATGATGCAGATATAATAGAGAGCAAGGTGGGACTAGGCTAATCGCTGATGTCACTAACACCCTAGACTCCTAGAGGCATTTCCATTCACACTAGCAATTTTTCACCTTTAAGGTGCCTACCTTTTCACTAATGCAAAAGGTTTTCCCACATCCAAACACCACCCAACCAATAGTTGACTAAATAGCTACCATTTCAATTTGGGAGGAATCCAAGTGAGATCCATCATTGTACGGAGCAGAGGGTGTGCTGATCCAGATACTCCAATCGATTTTGAACACAACTCAGTAATTCTTGCGAACAAAAACACGAAAAGATGATGATTTTCCGGGAAAAATGTAAAAATAAGGAGAGCACTAATGAACCCAGCTTCAGAGTTTCCAACGGATTCAATTCAAAGAATGTGTCTTCACTTCTCGGCAACTGAGATGTGGGTGAAAAAGAAAAATGAAATGAAAATAAAACCCGACAAAGGAAAATAGAATGTTGAATTACAGAAATCACCTGAAAGCAGGGATTTGGAGCGTTTTCGCTTTCTTTCAGAGGAAGAGGAAGTAGATGTGTGAGAGAAAAGAGTCAAAGACTAGGTTTTGTGATTTTCTGTTCCGATTTTAAAACTTGACTCGACTCACTTCATGCATGAATTAGTTAAGCCGTGCAGATTTAAAAAAAAAATGAAAAAAAGAAAAGAAAAGAAAGACCGGCGCTTAATTAGAGGGAAGTTTCAGATACACGAAAAGTCAGTTTTCCTCAGTGTTATCAGAACCGGACCGGGCCGCGGTTGGGCCTCAGGTTCGACCACAACCGCCATCTTCTCGGTCCGATCTGATTAAAAAACCTTCTGATAAATTAAGCCGAAAAAACCGTTTCAAGTTGCGATTTAAATCGGTTTTTGTAATACAGTCGTAAGCCGTGAGCCGCGGTTTTGGAAAAAATGGAAAGCTAGAAAAAAAAATTAAAAACGCCTGCGGCTGAGACTCTAGCTTCCCTACAAAACAGTAAAATTCAGTAGAAAAAAATGGAATGAGAATAAATTAAACGGCAGAGAGAAAGAATGGAAAGAGAAAAAAGAAAATATGGAAAAAAGATTGAAGAAAAAGATCGCTACACCTTTCACAGCGTTCCTTTCTCTTCTTTTTCTTTGTTGATGGAAAAATACAGAGCGCGGCGGCGGCGGCGGCGGCGGCGGCTTGGGTTTAATAGACAGAGTAAAAGAGAGGAAGGGTATTAAAAGAAGAGCAACCCTAAGTGAAAATCCATCTTCATGAAAAAAAACTCAAGTGTGTAATTTAATATTTTATCAAAAAATTACTTTTAATGTAAAAGTAATATATTTTTTATTTTAAATAAAATATTTAATAAAAATTATAATATTTTCTTTTATTTATCTTATTATAATAATTTAATATTATATTTATCATCTAATATTTTTACCATTGTCATTATTATTAAAAGGTATTCTTTATTATTATTATATCAATGTAACATAATTAACTATAGCTCATAATTTTACCTAATAATTTTATTTATCTAATTATTATTAATGAAAAATAAAAACTCTTTTCTCAAATGAAAGAAAACATTATATTATAATAAATTTCATTTTGGAATTAAAATTTTAGAATGTCATGGTAAGTAGCTTTCTTTCTTTGGCTTTAAAAAAAAAATTAACAACTAATTACATTGTTAATTAGAATGAATTTGAAAGCTAAATTAAATTTATAAGATTTAATCAATGATAATGTATGATAGACCACTCATATATTTAGAAAAGACTAGTCTACATGTATATATTGAAATGCTTTATACATTGCAAATTAATAAGTGGTGATTATTAAGAATTGGAAATCATGTTGTTTTAAAAAGAATGGTTAATTTTCAACTTTCTATAACATATGATTGAGTGATTTGAAAAAAAAAAAATCTTTCTTATAAGAGCTTTATTTATATAGAAAAAAGATTAATTAATACTCTAATAATATTTATCATATAATATTCATGGTAAGGTTTGACCGAGTTTGACCATAGGTGAACCCAGTTGAACTTGGTTGAACTCGGTTGAATCAAATATTTTTCGAAAACGGTTTGGTAGACGGTCTGGTTCTGATAACATTGGTACTTTTCCTCTCTCAGTGAGCGCCATATATTTCTTTTTATAGAATATACAGAGAATAATAAAATTTGTGTCTCAATCTCAGCTGATAATATTATATTTATAATTTACAATTTTAATTATATATAATTATTAATTCTTATAATTTATTTTACAAAATTATATTGATTAGATTAAAGAGTTCCTCTTAATTATCCTATCTATAAATAGTCTATCTAATTCATCTAACTATGTTGATCTTATTTCATTATATATTTATAATCTCCTTATCAAAAATAGCTATCTTAGCCTCTGTATATTGGACAGTTAAACTGTGTTTAGATGAGGGGAAAATTTTACAGAGGTATGTAGCCAGGGATGGGTATCAAAGAGTGGGTAACCAATTATAAATACCTTGAAAGAATTTTCAAAAATGAAAGTGATGGGATAAATAAAAGTAAAATTAAGATTTTTTACTCTTACTCCAAAGAGGATAAATAGAATTTTTTTCCAAAGTGAATATTTTCACAATGAATTTGTGAGAACTTCTTATTGCAGTCTTTGAATTGAATTATGATTAAATTTAAAAGTAAATCTGACAGATTTTTATTATTTAAAGATCAGGTTGAAAGTTCTCATATTGTGTGTGATTGCCTTCCAAAAATTAGACAAGTTTAAATATTTAAAACTAATATAAACTATTAATTTATTAATATTGTTCAATCAACAAGTTTAATTATTTAAAATTAATAAAATTAAATATTAATGTATTAATGTTACATATATATCTGTGTTCACTTGAGTTTTTTACTAAAAACTAAAAATATATTATATCGATAATATAATGTCTAGTGTTGCAACGAACGATATTTAAATCAATTCAAGAATGCATGATCTCATTTTATATGCTCTAAGGATAGTGGATATCACATGTGGAGCTTTTACGCTAGATTTCCTTCGATTTCCCCACACATAATTTTTATGTTTTTTAAAAAAGAGTGAAATATTAACTTCGATCAATTCAAATAATAGCTATTAGTGATGGCACTGCAAATTGTCTAATACTATTGGACTAAAGCATCTAAGACCCTCTGTTTCCATGTAATCAAAATGTTTAAAGTTTTAAACGAATCTTTTAAAAGAAGTCGTCAGACATCGTGACAATTTCACTGAGGTCAGTGCTGACGTTGCAAACCTCAATTTCTTAAAAAAAACTTATTATCTGTGCTTGAATATATTCTAAATAATTTGTCAACACCGTAATACGAATTCATTAGTCATAAATAGCCCTTGAGATGAGGTTTAAAATGTCGAACTCCTTTTATAATTTAAAAGAGAGCTAATTCAAAAGTCTAAATCGTGTTAGACAAGTCAAATGAAATATTAACATAAAATCAATACAAATTCATCTTAGATTGAATTTAATCAGGATAGCCACCCATCAAATGGCGAAGACTGTCAATCTGTTGATGATTTTGAATGCAACATTTAATTTGAATACATATGATACGGTGGATGCTGATCATTTAAATAAGATTATATTTATTTTATAATATAACTTTCTTTTAAAAATATTTTATTCAATTGATATAAAGCCACAAAAATGAGTCTAAAAATAGATTTAAAGAGCTTATTGCCCATGAGATTGTCACTGAAGTAAACTCCAAAGACATTATATTTGTTTTTATTTACTATAACAAGTTTTATATTCCCTTCGTCTTATTTTAGTTGTCTCATTTGTAATATTTATAATTTTTAAGTAATTCTTTATATAAAACTAGCATTCCATATGATTTCATTCATTTTCAATACATTTTATGCTAGTCCAATATAAACGAGATAATTATTTTAAAATAATTTTAAAATTCATATAAGACAACTAAATTGAAACAGAGGATAATCCATCAAACTGCAACAACATCAAAAAAGAAAATTCACACACACATACACAGTAATTCTCAAGTCTTTCTACTCTATACCATACTTCCTTCTTCAACTCACCCACGTATTGATGGACCTTGTGGGGGTGAGGAAGGGCCTTGGACACACTCTCCCTCTCTCGGCACCTCTTCATCCACTCCATCAGCTTGGGGCACTCGTCCTCTATACTGAAGTTTCCGTGCATCTCATACACGTTGAACCAGGAAGAGTAGGAGATTACAGAGATATCGATGAACCCGAAGCTCTCACCTCCAAAGTACTTCTTCTCTTCCAGCTCTCCCTCCAGCATCTTCAAGCTTTCAATTAATTCCCTTTTTGCAACTTCACGTGCCTCCCCTTTGTTCTTCCATATTCTCGTTCCACTGTCAAGTATCTGTGTTGAGATAGAAGCATGGAAGTATAAAAATTACAAGGAGAAAACACCATAGAATTTGCAGGCTTGTAGCTACATGAAAACAGAGTTGGGTACAGAGGAGTGCTAACCTTTTTGTCCATGTAATCGGCCCAGAACCTGGCATTTGCACGTTTATAAGGATCTTTGGGCAGCAAAGGGGATCTATCGTTCCATACCGTCATCGATGTATTGGACGATGATGAGAGATTCGCAGATGGGTGTTCCATTATGGATCAAAACAGGGATCTTCTTGTGGACTGGATTCGATTTCAGCAGCAGAGGGCTCTTCTCGTTGAGGTTCTCTTCCTTGTATTCGTACTTGACCCCCTTTTCTGCCAATGCAATTCTCGCACGGAGACCGAAGGCGCTGACCCAGACATCCAAGAGAACGACCTCCTCTGCCATTGGAGTCTGCAGAGACCGATCCCAGTGAGTAAAAGAAGCTCGAAAAATGGAGAAAATGTTTCTTTTGGTCTCTTTCCTCTCTCAGAGATGGAATGGTGAGAGTGAAAAGGAAGAATGGGAATGCTAAGGAATTTATAGCCTCTTACGACTTAACTAGATTTCATTCTTTTTTTTTTGTTTTTTTTTTGAATTTACGTGTGGGAAAGCGCGGGATACCCAGCATAAAACTCCCACGGGTGGACACCTACCCCTAAGGCACACCAAGGTTAGGCCATAGAGACTCGAACCCGTGACCTCTCATTTCCTGAGACGGGAGGTAACCAGCTGAGCTACACCCAAACCCTAAACCCTAAACCCTAAACCCTAAACTACATTTCATTCTTTTAATGAATAATCCCATCAAATTTTAATAAATAAGTTCTTTTGTATAAAACCCTCATGAGTGATATCCACAATTTCAATTTTTCTTTATAAATGAGTAGACTCGATCCAAACCCGATTATAAATGAACATTTAACTAATATAATTATTTTAATCAATGACCTAACCCAACTCAAATCTATTTATAAATTGGTAAACTTGACCCAAACATGCCTATAAATAAATATATTTAACGCTGTTATTGTCATGTACATCACTAATGTTATTATTATCATATCTATAAAGTTTATTAATCCAACTATATGATGGTATAGTATAAATATTTAAATAACTGGTGAACACCAAACATGAATTGATTAATCATATATGGATAAGGTAGAAAATATTGAACTATTTTATAATTCAAATTTAATCTAGATCTTATAAGACAAGTCAAATTATGTTAAAATCAATACAAATTCATCTCGCCAAGAACAAGAAAATGAAAAAAAAAAAGGTCCTTGTAAAAATCTAGAATTATAAAATAGTGACAATTCAACCATTAGTCTATGAACATTATCAAATTAATCCGACAATCTCCAATTGATCTCCATTAATAACGTTTTATTTTAATATCTAATTCTTAAAAATCAACTTGATTAAGTCAACCATACTATGTTTTTACAATCAACAAATTCCATTATATTAATATTTGGATTTTGTAGAATTTAAAATTATGAATTTTTAAATAAAAATATTTAAGAAAATATATATTAAAGGCAACTTCTCTTTCAATGATTTTAGTATAAGGTTTCTTGTAGGGGTGAAACTCGGGTTAGATTTTGGCCCAAACCTGTATGACCCGACTGGAAAATCATGGGAGTCGGATCATGAAAGTTGAGTCAGCAGGTCGGGTCGAGAAGTCAGAAACCCGCATTGAATTCGGGTCCAATTGGGCTGAGAGATTTTTAAGTAAACCCGATCTAACCCGACCTGGTAAAAAGTAGGCTAAAGTAGGTTCAAAATGTAGGTTGGGTCGGGATTCGAGTTGAGTCGGATTATAATTCAAGTCGGGTCGGGTCAAGATGTCTGGGTCTAAAGTTTGAATTGGGTCTGGTTGGATTCCATATATTAGTAACTCGAGCGAGTCAGATTTTTTAGTTTCTTGACATCGCTCATTCTACAAATTTATTTAAAATGTTTTAATGATTTTGATTAAACATATTTATCTTATTAAAATGATTAAAATCCCTCCATTGCACTAAGCCTTTCATAGAGGCCTACACAACACGTCCAACTAAAGTAGGTGCTTACGGAAGATTAATAGGTGAAAATTGCAATGCATTCCGACTTGCCGATGATTGATCGGCAACACTTATTTATATATTTGTTAAAGATAGGGGCATAGGGCTAAACATCATTCAAGTGACTTAAAGGGTAAAACCTCTCTGTTGACTCAATTTGAGAAATCAGTGGATGAACGTAACTCGATTCAACCTGCGTGCATCTAGTTATAAAATATCATTGAATTGATTCGGGTCAAGTTAGATTCAATAAATTTTGACGTGGATTGAATTAGATTTATTAAAACTGACGTGATTCTGAGTTTCACTTATAAACTGACTCAATTTGAATGTTGAACTGAATTCTTGACTCAACTCAATTTAATTGCTATATTAAAAATTTTAAGTGAATTGAATTAGGTCAAACCGAGTCAAGTCAGACTTATTTGAATTTGATTCAATTTTTTTTCTACAATTTAATCTAAGTTTAATTTAGGGTGCCCATCATAGCACGGGTAAAGTTTTTTAGGAGACATGAATTTTTGTAGATTTTTCACTTTACCTTTCATCCCTGCATTACTAAAGCATTTAAAAAAAAAAATGTCAGTGAACCAGTTGGTGGACCGGTCAGTGAACCGATTTGCTATTCTGTATAAAAAAACAGTCTCACTTAGATAAAATGAAAATAATTCGATAAGTGAACCGATTTTTGACATTTTTTTTATAGGTAAAGTGGGAAGTTTGGAAAAATCATAATCTCCTAAAAAATTTTACGAATGTTAGAATGCCCACCATTAATTTAAAAATGTAAAATTCAACCCACTTGATTTTTTTCAAATATGAATTATACAGATCGAATTAAAACACAACCCAAATTTCACCCTCAATTGAAAGATAAAATTATATTTTCATATTTAAAATGAGAAAGCATATTATTGTAATGTAAAATTGGAGAAAACCTAAACACAGAATGCCTTAGCTAACTATATCAAATGACCACACAATGAAAGCAGGCAACTCTCTCTCCCTCTCTCTCTCTGTTGCTCTCTACTCTCTCTCTCTGTTGCTTTCTCTACTCTCTCTCATACTTCTTCTTCAGATTACACACATGTTTATAGACTTTGAGTGGGTCTGGAAGGGCTTTTGCTACACTCTCCCTCTCTTTGCACCTCTCCACCCACGCCATCAGCTTCGGGCATTCCTTCTCTAGACTGAAATTCCCATATGTCTCATAGGAGTAGAACAAGCTAGCAAAAGTGATCAGAGCAATGTCGGCAAACCCAAAGCTCTCTCCTCCAAAGTATTTCTTCTCTCCCAGTTCTCCTTCCAACAGCTTCAAGCACTCAATGAACTCCTTTGCAGCTTCATGTGCCTCTCCCTTGTTCTTCCATATCCTCGATCCGCAATCATAAATCTGCACTCAAATCATTTTCAAAAATTAACTCACCAATTACAACATATTTGCAGGCTTAACAAAGAAACAGAAGAAAGGAAGCCCACCTTTTTGTCGACGAAATCTGCCCAGAACCTGGCATTTGCCCGCTGGTAAGGATCTTGAGGAAGCAGGGGAGATCTGTCCTTCCAGACCTCGTCAATGTACTGGACTATGATGAGTGATTCGCAAATGGGTTTTCCATTATGGATCAAAACAGGTATTTTCTTGTGAATTGGATTGGATTTCAGCAGCAGAGCACTCTTCTCTGGAAACAAATCTTCTCTGTACTCATACTTGACTCCCTTCTCAGCCAAGGCGATTCTCACCCGGAGACCGAAGGGACTCGACCAGAAATCCAAGAGAATAACCTCGTCTGCCATTTAATCTAGATTTAGAGCAGATAACACTGGACTAAGAAAGAGAAAACTCAATACAGATGTCTGTGAGAAAACTCAATGTAGATGGATTTCTTGGCAGAGCGTGTCGTACATATATATAGCTTTTGGGGCTAATATTTGGGGCTAAATTTAATATTAAATCTGTAATGTTCTAGCACTTTCAAAGATCTTCATGTGTCATTGCGTGCGTCAGGACAATTCTTCCTTGTTTGATTTTCAAACTTTGCTTTTGTTTTATCACTTTTTGTTCTTCTTGTCTGACCCTCTTTCCCTGACTTGAAACTTCTAGCCCTGCACCGCTTCGCAGTCATCTTCCTCAGCATTATTTTTCTGTGTCCACAGTATTAGTTTATTTATCATTCAAAGGAAAATGATGAGCATTACAACTTAGTATTGCTTTAATGTTAATATGATTATTTTTGGGTAGCGATACTTTCATGGAAGGTGTGTCTGATAAGAAATCGATTTTAGTGTATTTGTCAATTTTACGTTTTATACGAATAGTAAAATAGATTTTTTCGAAATTCATACGAACTAGTAAATCGGTTCGTCGAAATTCATATGAACAGTAAAATCGACTCACCGAAATTCATATTAAGAGTAAAATTTATATAAATAGTAAATTGGCTCATCAAAATTCACATGAACAGTAAATCAGGCTCACCGAAAGTTTACTGTTCATGCTGAAGGGTCTGATTTTATTATTCATATGAAGGTAAAATTGACAATACACTAAAACCCATATCGACTTACACAAAATACCCATAGAGGATCGCTACCCTTATTTTTTAGTTTATATTTCTTTTTCCTCTTTGACCTCTCAACTTAGCTTTATGGGTATCATCGTTTAATTGAATAACGATTAATAGAGCCCCACAAAATCATTAAATTTGAATCCTTTGGATGAGACTTGAATTTTATTCATTTCTAATCTATCTAATGACCATCCATTATTTGGTGATTATTGTTCACCTAGGTGGGCTTATTGTTAATTTTCTTTTTACTCCCTCTGTCTCATTTTAGTTGTCTTATTTGAAATATTTATATTTTTTAAGGAACTCTCTATATAAGGCTAACACTCATGGGATCTCATCCATATTCAACACATTTGATACTACTCAAATATAAATGAGAAAATTATTTTGGGACGATTTTAAAATCCATATAGGACAACTAATTTGAGACAGAGGGAGTATTATTTTTTGAAAAAAGTAGATGCTTATCTTTTTTATACCATTTTACAAAGGTAGTAGGCGACAATTTTATAATTGAAAAAATATCTAATAACAATTTCTAGTAATTATAAGGGTTTAATCTTAAAGTCTGTTTGGTAATTTCTAAAATTAAAAAATAAAACTCTATTTCAAAAAATAGAGATGGATCTACCTGTTATTATCCAATTATAAAAGATTATAATCAAATAATTATAACGTTAAATAAATGAAAAAAATGAGATGGCGATCCTTATAAAAATATTCATATGGACTCGCAAACATCATGGGCCTGAGCCCAGCCTGTTTAGATGTTTCCTATCAATTTTTTGACCTGTAAAATCATCATGCCTGTTATTACTTATTAACAGGTGAACTTGACAGTGGGCCTATAAACCCATTGGACTAATTGATCCATTTTCAAGCCATCAGATTCAGATAAAAGGATCATAAATGAATATAGTTAATATATATAAAATTCTAATAGTCAGAAAGACTTCAAGACCATAAAAGCCCGTCAAGCCCAGCTGTTACAATTGAGCTTGGCTTATGCCACTTTTGTCACGAACGTGGCCCATTTGGCCCGTTTACTTCCCTAGTTTCGACACATGATAACCGATAGATCTGGTGGAAGCGTAAAGTTCTGCCATCTGGCCATAGGTAAATCACATGGAACCTTGACAATTCTGGGTTTTTTCTAAGGAGGATATATTATATTTTTTATAACTAGTATAAGTGTTGGGGCCTCGTTCGCAGCAGTCTCAATCTCTTTCTCGAACGACACTCTTTGAGAGAGTGATGCTGGTCATCCGATTCGCTTTGGAGATCACCTGAGTCCACATGACGTAACCTAGGACTTGAGTTGTTAGATGGAGTGACTCAAATTCTTTATAATTCCCTAAATCTCCCTCTATATTTTCAATGTGAGACTCAAAACACCCTCAACAATAAGTACATAAAGTCCAGTGTACACAAGACAGACCATCCATGAAAAGGTTTCCAGATGAACAAAAATGTCTAACCCTTTTCGGCTCCTACACTTAACTAGAGACACAATACAAAAGGTATTATTTTGGGTACTTATCGACAATGAAAGTGCTTATATCTTCAGGAGTTGCTGAGGTGAAGATTGGGATTGACGGCAGCAAAGTTGGTCGCCGATGGGCAATCTGATTTGCTAGCTTGGGGAATTTTCAATTGAACAAGTTAAAGAATTGACTCGACATCCCACGGCACTAATGAGATCAAATGTGCTATTTATGGATCAAAAGACAATTCGCCAACATGCTCTAATTCTGCAAATGTATAGAAGAGGTCAGAATTTATCATGTTAAAAGAGTTTATGGTTTTACTTTTATTTCACACGGGATAGTTCAACTAGTAGACACTTTGGCTTAGAAACAGAGGTCTCAGATTCAAGTTCCAGGGTCCCTGGCTTTAGGCCAACTAGGCCGCCGCCTAGAGCCTCCCAATGTGACCAATGGACTGTAAAGCCCCCACTAATACACTGCTCTTAGGACCTAGGGTCCCCACTAATACATTGTACCTAGGCCCCTTAGATTTCAGGGCTGTCATTGTCAAGTTCAGTAATCAACCGATGCCCGTGCATTTAGAGTTTTACTCAATGCCCTTGTACTTTGGAAAATGTGAGGTTCTTAACTTTCATCATCGTAAAAAAAAACTCATGATCTGAAGGGAGTCGATATACTTAGAAGCTATAAAAATTAATCACAATAACTTTGTCAATTAATATTCATCCCTAAAGATGTATCCACAACCCCCTTTACTGGTGGACACTTTAGAAGACCCACCAAAATTTAGTGTGCAAAACCCTAATTGAGATGGGAACCAATTAGTAGTAGTACTATGATAAACATGTCGGATTTTTGACAATTCCAATTTTCTTTACTAACTTTTCTTTTTAAACAGTCACTATCTCATGAATTGGATAAATGCTTTGTAAATAATTTTGCATGTGTAAGATGATTAGCATGACAGATTCAAAGGATTTTGTGGGAATTCCTTTTAAAATTGGTAGCAACCCAATAATTTATCCTCCAAACAATCGTTGTCTCATCCCCTCTTGTTCATATTATATTAGTTAATCGTAATCAAAATAACCTAATTCAGTGCTTTATCCCATTGTTAATTAGAGATAACACAAATTTTAATTAACTATGTTGTTGATTTGAAATTAGGGACAGAAAAAGACAAGTAAGAAAAGCGAAGAATGATCTCGAAAAGCAAACTATATCCATGGACCATGGATTTTTGTTAAAAAGTTGATTAAAGTAAACTGCTTTAGTTGATTAAGTAGCATCAAAGATCTAATCTGTGTCATGGGCCTATACTCTTGTAATGAAACAGTGGATATTAGATGGAATGGAACTTAACACTTACTCAAGCTGACAATGATAAAAGGAAACATATTCCATGGAGTAACAAATGAACAAACATGAATACCCAAACTAATTAGGTAAGAACTGATCTAAATGGATATCATAAGAATGGAGTAGATGTCAATGCTCACCCAATTTTTGAAGCATGGATATGGCCTTTTAAAGATAAGATCCAGCAAGAGTTCAACCGAAGAATGAACGGGTTAGCCCGTATGGATTTCTTATGAGTTCAGGTTGGATTACCTACTCTTTAAATAGATGTAGACCTCTTATATTTAGCTATGTGGCATGAGATGCCGCAGTGGTTTGGTCAGTTGAGTCTATCTATTTATCAACATGTTTGAGTTGGGTCTCTCCGCAAGTTAAGTAATGAGATTGGGATCAGATTTTGCCGAGTCTAAATTTTAAACCAACGAATCACATGTCAAAGTTCCAAACAGTGAATATACTTGTTCTCTCCTTGGAAGCATCACTACTATTGGGCCATGAATGTTACCGGGCCTGATGTGGCAGTTCAGGTTTTTAAGAGGGGTATAAATCTCGGCAGATACGCATTTTGAGCATCGAGATACCTCGGCGGCCGAACTAGCGAATATCAGCCAATATGGCTAAGATTTCGCCGATGTTGGCTGATACACACTGAGATTTAAAAAAAAAAAAAAAAAGGACAGAGAGAGAGATCGGCTGAGATCAAGCGAGATCTCAACCGATATCTGAGATACCGAGATATCGGCTTTACCCCTGTTTCTAAAAAAAAGATCCAAAAATGTCAACAAATAGATTTGAGGCCCAGCATTGTATGAGCCAAGTTGTAATAATTTTGTAGGTCAGTCCTTGGCCCATTAACCATCTGGGCCAGATTGTCATCCCCGTTCAAGATTATCTAATTCTTTAGTAGGTACCAACTCACCGCTTGCTTTGTCGCTTTAGGAGTTGATTATAACCTTTATTCTCCAACTTTGTCTGTCCCAAGTGAAGTTGTCCCCCAATTGGTGTCATGACAAAATTTATAGAATCTGATCCGATCCAACCTCAATTTCTTTTCTAATTTATTCAATTTGATTTTCTGACTCAACTCAACTCGAATATTATTTTATAACTTGGTATATTTCGCTCAAGTCACGTTGATTTTAAATTTCTCAATTCAAATCGATCTGAATTTCATATGAATTTCTTTTTTTCTAATATGATCCTAACTGAAATAGACAAATAAATAGGTCAAATTCCACTGACTTCTCAAGTCGAGTCATGCAAATGTCACTCCAACAGATAATCAAATATACTCCACTTTATATTTCCAACAAAACTAGTGGTATTCAGTAACCCATCAAAAAACATCAAACAGAGAAACATGCTTTCTTACGTTTCTAGTAGATTCAGACACCCACAGGGTGAAAACAAAAGGAAAAAAAAACATTCTTAAAAAAAAAGTACAGAATTGTAAGATACGTTGACATGGTAGTATGGTACAGTGGATCATACCATGACACTCTCACTGTACATGTGGATGTGGCCCACCAATCTTGACCGATCATGACCGATCAATTTGAGGGGAGAGGTCACTTGTCGATCATACGAAAAAAAAAAAATATTCACACTGGATGTATGATCTGAACCATTTGATTGAATTTCAGAACATAGTATCTTAACAGTTCTATAAAAACAGATGAAAGCTTCATTGTTCTTCCATTTGCTCTCTCATTTCCTGAAGCCTAATCTCTCTATTAAACCTCCTAATGAACTCCTCCACTCGCCTGTTCAGATCATCATTGGACATGGCCGAAAAATCACCCTCTTGCCATCTCCGACCGCCATTTTCAGTTGTTTGTGACCGACGGAGCACCTTCCTCTTATCACCAACACCCACTATCGCCTTCTCCGATTCATTGCGCGAGTACTTCGCCTCGATCGGCTTCTTTGCAACGTGATCACAAGCCACTTCTCTCTTTTCCAACATGATCTCGGTTTCGGGTAATGTTAGTTTTTCACTTCTATCATCATGGTGACGGTGAGACTCCGAAACCGGTGGTTCTGGGTTGCGAGACGTGCTACAAGATTGGCATGTTTTTCACATACTCATCGTAGAGATCGGGTTTTGGTTTGGAGGGAGAAATGGTATCAGAGTCAGCAGCGGCAATGAAGAAGATGATGGCGTTGGAGAGGAAGAACCAGAAGGTGGTATCCTTGAAGGAGAGAAAGAAGAGAGAGAGGGAAAACAGAGAGATGGAGATGAAAGAGAAAAGGAATGTAGATGATGAGACAGACACTGTAATTGGAATTCTCTTGTTTGGTTTGTTGCTGGTTTTCTTGGAAATGGCAGAGGGTATGGTCTTCTCTGGAGCTAGAATCAGTGACATGTTTGCAGAGAGAGAAACAGAGAAGTGGTACCTGTGTTTGGGTTTGGAGTTTGGAACAGGGGTTTTATAGGATGGAAGAAGTACAGAAACTGCTAATAATTGAGGCATTTGGTGGAAATTTGCACTAAGGTTTTGGTGGAATTACTTTACTAGCCATGTCCTTGAATTCTTGTTCTTGTCCAATGCAACTTTTCTGTCCACTGAAATGCTAATTGGGTTCTTCCTGCTTCCTAAAAATAAGAACAGAGGAAAAGAAAATGGAATAATGGGATACTGATAAAACAATAGCACAAGTCTGTTTATTTATTTATTCTCTTAGCACAAATGGCTGCCGACACTTCCTAAACAAATTCTTATCCACTTACAGACCATTTAAAATGTATTCTAGTTTCAACCTAAAAACCTTGAATCATACATCTTCTTAGACCCATTGAATCCAGTCATAATTTTATAAAATAGTTTATAAAATATAACTTTTAAATTTTGAAAATAAATACTACAAAAGTTAAAGTTCTACGTTGCCAATCGATCTTTAAATCTTAAGAGTTTATAAGTATATGAGAACTTTCCCTTTATAAGCTAGTATTTAAGAATGAACTTTACTCATGTTTTTAATGTAATATTAGAGCAGGGGTATCACTGAAATGAGTCGGTTCATATCTCTAACTCTGACGTTGAAGTAGAGTGTTAGCAAAGTCCCAAATTACCAGTGGACCTTTGGATCTTTAAGTTTATAATCACATGGACATCCTCTTCTTATAACCTTGTTTTTAAAGATGAGTTCTATTCATGTGTTTTAACACAAAAATTAAAATTGATAAAACTTCACCGATCAATATTGAATAGACCCAAGTATAGAAAAATTATTATTTTTTTAAATCAAGGTGTCTTATCGTCTCACCTAATTAGTTTCTATACTTCATTCTTAGACCAACATCATCATCGTTATAAATTATAAAGTAATTTTTTAAGTATTTTATCTTTACCTATAATATGAAATGGAAGTGTTGATTATATTTGAATTTATTATATTTTTTAAAACTTCACACCCATATTTATTATAATTACAAGAGCATCATAATAATTTAATGAAATTGAGATTAATAATTGATCAGAATCCTTCTAACTATATATATTTTTTAAAACAAGACCTAAATAATTATCAAGAATCTACCTCAGATGAATGGATAGGGTAGGTTGGTGGGACCATTTCAACGGCTCCTACTTCAATAATAGCAACTTGTTTTTCTTAATAGTATTATTAGAGCTAATTCCTTGTGTGTTAAGCTATCCTACGACAAGGATCTTGTTTATTACTCTTATACAGACCCTTTAGCCACGTGTACTCCTTACGTGGCACTAAGTAGCTTTATAACTATGATCACTGTGGCCACTTCTCATTGGCTACCTTCTATTGTTTTACTTGCTTTGGCCTATGAATAAAGAGGTTGATAGAGTTTTCCAAGTAAGAAGAGGGTTCAATTGATTTGAGTTTAATTTCATGAATTTGACTAAGTATCAACCAAGAAATATATATCTTAAATAGATGTGTCTCATAAATATTTTTATAATTTACTATAAATTGTCTAATATTAAAATATGAAAAAGAAATCAATTTTCATCATTTTCAAGCAAGATGATCATAGTGTGTGTATATTGATAATCAACACTTACTTAACATTGATTAAACATTATCTCATTAATAATAGTGGTATCTACTTTCTACCTCAATAAAGATCGAGATCAAAATCATTGCCATCAACTCCACCAGTCATTATCCTCACTATTTAAAGTTGGCTAATTGAGATTTACATGATAGAGTGAATGGATTTCAAAATCTAACATTTATCGATATGACTATTTTAATCATATTTAGAGTTTAAAAATATTAAACTGATATGACCCAAAATGATTTGAAACTCGTATTAATTATTCTTTTGGGTTTGCACTTCATTGAATGATGATGTAATAGAAATAGGTGTTTGTATTTTATATTTTTCTCTATACATAAGAAATTGAGCTTTAAACTCAAATAGAAACTCGACACATGTTCAGCTGCGCTCTACAGTTAGCACGTGAAAACTCCTTACTCACCCTCACATGCACTGGATAAGTGAAAGCTACTCTAATACCATGTTAAGAAATATGACATGATAACATCCTTTAAGTAGAATATACTCTAAAAAACTAATGGTTTAGAGAATAATGTCTCAAGTATTATACAGAATCATTGATTTATCGAATTAATCAATATGAATTTTTGTTATAATATTTTGATATCATAATATACATGCTTATTCCAGAACTATCTTAAGTAGTCATTTGACGATTAGAACTAAGTTGCTTTCATTCTACTTTCTCAAGAGACATGTAACCATCTCATTTGATGGAAAGATATGATTGAAATGCAAGAACTAAGAAGCTAATCTTCTTATCTTCTTAACTTCTAATGATCTGAAGTTGCTTATGTAGACATGAAATAAATGCAGAGGGTGATGAAGTGTCCTTCTACAATCTTCCAAGAGAATCTTCGACTGTGTTTGTCACTCATATTTTATAATCTCATATGGATACGTTAGTAAATCTGTTTCTTTCACTCAGTCAGTCAGTAAACAACCAAGTATTATTCCCTAATACTTTTAGTGAGGTTTGCCAGTCTTTACCGGCACTGAAATTGGTCATGCCTCCACGCGTCCGTCATGTTTAGAAATCACTATCATGTGAACAATTTTAGTTGTCGAAAAGATGGGTCCCATATTGTCATAACCAAACCAATAATTGACTGACTTGTGTCCACCATCAGATTGAAGGCCATGTTAGTCAACGTCGTCCATATTCAATCACTACATGGGTCTTGCCTGACTTAAGGTGGTTTTTATTTGTAAGGTACAGGTGTGGATGTGATTTTTTTTTTTATATAATTTATGTGTGAGAAATCATGAGATAGTCAATGTAAAATTTTCATGGGTGAGCCAACTATTCTTTAAGGTATACTAAGTTTAGGTCATAGGAGGTTAAGCCCACAAGCTCCTACTTCCTGAGACAGAAGACAACCAAGTTAAACTACACCCATATGGGTGGTGTGGATGTAACTTGATGCTAATTCGGATCTGAGCCACGTCAAATAGATATTGTCCGCTCGTTCAAATTTGATTCTCACTTCATTTTATTTTAAAAGACTACTTTTGTTTAGTTATTCAATGTGTGTAGATGGTAGACTTGCACATACACTAAAGATTAGACAAAATAAGTGTCTTAATCTTGGCTAAGATTACAGCCACAAAATATTAACTATATTTTCAAAATCTTGAAATGTTCTTCTCAACAGAAAATTGTGGGTCGGCATAGATGACAGTATATTGACATTTTATGAAATGTTGACAAAATTTGAGTATCTCATGATAATTTCATCTGATTTTTCTGGAAATTTCTGCTTTAAGTTATATATTTCATATTATTTCCTGATATTTGATATGTAAATAAATAAAAATCAGAAAATCAACGGTTAATAAAATAGATTTAAAGACATTAATATAGGGATGCAACGAGGTCAAAGTCAATTTCAACCAAGTTGACTCGAATAAAAAATATGAATGGACTAACCCAACTTAGTTAAAACATAGATCGGTCTAGATGATAGTGATTGGAATTTGGAATATCATCGTTTTTTATAATAAGGGGCATCAAATTTATTCTTTTATACAATCATCATTAAAAACACCATTGTTTCTAGCAATTTCCCTTATCTTTATTAGGTTAAATGAAGAAAGCGTCTTCTTAATGCCTAGGTTGGTTATTATCATAATTTTTTAGATTATAAGTAAATCCAATTCTAACAACATCTTAACTAGGGGTCTAAATATTAGTCGATACCCGTATCATATCAGTCGATTATCACAATATTGACAGATATCGGTCGTTTTTTTAAAGAAAAAGAAGAAAGAGAAAAATATCGATCGATATATCGGTCAATACCGAATTTTAAACTCTTGATCTTAACAAAAGTCATGCCATAATTGAGGACAATTCCTAATTCTTTTGAGTAAATTTTATCATTTTACTTTTCTTGCTAAGTGAAAAAGCTTTACAAATGTACTGTCGATCTTATTATGACACTGACGTGCTCACATGCACATTCAACCAACAAAATTTGTTGAGTTTGTGTCAATTTTTTTTTAAATGATGAAAAACCCCAAGACTTCCACGTCTCCTTCAGTGTGTTAGTTAAAACTCTAGATGTTTGCAACCCCTCACAAGACATATGCATCAGATTACTATCAGACTCGAATTTGAGACCTCTAGTTAATGAGTCAAAGTATCTACCAGTTGTGCTACCCTGTATGAAGGAAGCCAATTTCCTTTACAACACATGTTATAGGAATCAACATACAACATATATATGATAATTATGAAGAAACGATCAAGCGCAAAGACTTGACCATGTTAAAATCAGATCATACACATCTATCATAAATTAGTAAAATTTGAAATATTAAAATATTGATTTTTTTTTAATAATGAAGAATATATATGGCATGAGCTTGTTATGATCAAATTCTCATGACTATAATTCTTATTTAAAACACCAAATGAAATGCAAATCTAGATCCATTGGAGCATCCAATTTAACTCCAATTAAAGTCCTCAAAATTTGATTTATATTCCTAAAATTAAATGATTGAACCCAAAAAGAGGAATTTCAAGTCAATTGTATATTTCATTAAATAGATATTTTGATCAAATAAATGTTATAATTTAAGATATTTAAAACAACTACCTCCAATACTTTTGGAAACACTTACCGTCGATTGGAGAGTAGTGAACGAGCGAAAAAAGCATGGACCCCACTTATTGCTTTCTAATCCCACTTATTGCTTTCTAAGAACGGTGGAATCATATATTTCTGCTTCTAATTACCATTGGATCCTTGCTTGGGTGCTAAGTAGGATAGAAAACTGGATTATTTCTCCCAAAAGTGATGAATCTTTCTTTCTTTTGTTTTCCTTCTTTTCTCAGTAAAGGTGGGGAGATGGACATGACTGCGCTTTTATTTTGTTTAAAGAGAAAAGAGGATCCATGGAAGAAGGAAGATGCAGAAAGAGAGAGCAGAGTACGTGTATTGTCCACTTTCTGGTGTAGATAACTTTGATTTCGAGGCCATGAATGGAGTTTTCAGTATCCATTTGTCCAGAATCTATGCAAAGTAGAGATTAGAGCTAATTATATTTGAGAATCTGGAAAAGAATGAAGATGAAAGATAACGGTTTTCCATCAAAAGGTTGGTGAACAAAGTCTACTTTCCAACACATTCCAACATCTTCTTATCCATAATGCCTTGTTAATAACATGGATAAAATCCTTGATCCAAGGCCCCTTCAACACCTTAAGAGCCATTCCTATTTGAGCAACTGTGTCAGCCATTTAATGGCTGATTCAGACTTTTGTGGACCATTGCTAAAATACACATCCACCACAGACATGACATATATGGACCTCAGTGACTCACTTTGTCTGTTGACTACCCTGAATTTTTTTTTAGACCAAGGTATTGATTGATGTATTGTTTGATTAATTTTTTAGGCATTTGTAAATCTTCAATTGACGCATGTCGGATATAAAATAATGACTAATCCATCTGCATACTTTGGATACAGAATAACGACATCTGATTAATTTTTGGGGTATTTGTAAACTTCTTAATCCGCACACTCCTAGTACAAAGTAATTGGGAGTGGTTCTTTTTACGTTGAGAGAAACTTCATCCCAAGACTTTTGCAAATAATGGCGGACTTTGACAACAAGTCAACTCCTCTGAATTAATGTATTGTGAACTTTACATAATTAAGGCATTTGTAAACTTCTCAATCCACACACACCTGATACAAAGCAATGGAGAGTGACCCTTTTTATGTTAAGAGATACTTCATCCCACTGCAAATAATGGCGTATTTTGACCACCAAGTCAACTCCTCTGAATTAATGTATTGTGAACTTCACATAATTACAAAGTCATTAGTAATTGGTTGCTTATTAATTTGATTTTTTCTTTTTGTGTTGAATTAGGACCATTGACATCCTCTTTCAACCATTGACAGGCCGAACCCGACCCCGATTCCTTGCCGTGCCAATCAAATCACCAAACATGATTGACCCTACTTGGCTCAATTGAAGTAATTCAGTGCAGTCGGGTTGGACTAACTTGGGTAAAGTCTGGTTCCATTGGTTTGAGTGAAAATCTAAGCCAACTTGAGCTTAGAAGCCTGAGCAAGATTGCTTCTAACTCAATTTAAAGTGTGGTATTAGTCAAATTTGGATAAAGCGAGATTCAGATTGCAATTTATAGGCTACTTTTCACATGGTATGGTATCATGGTTGTGGTGGGCTAACCATTTGTATCAATGTACAGTGGAATTCTTATTTGAATGGTTCTACCTTGGCCTTGGTCTTGACAATTGACCAGCCACTTCGAACCCATCGTTTGTGAGGACCGGTAGATCCCATCATTGGTGGGCCCAACTTGTTACCAAGTACCAACTTTGGGGTCCTCACCTTCATCCCATTCATGATTGGTGGTCATGCTTCTGATCGATGGTGGCTCTCATTCAGTCCCATCGATGATGATGGAGCCTCACTTCAGTCCCATTGTTGTTGGCCGACCAAGAATAAGATAGATGGCCTAATGTTATGTGTTTAATCAACTTTGTAGTTTTTAGCATAGTGAAGTCTCTAAAAGAGGTAGCACTGATTTGCACTGATTTTCTACTTCTACACATCCCAATCCGAATTTTAAAGTAAAATTACTATTATATCCCTACATTTTTATTCATTCGAACGAATGCAAAGAACAAATCATCAGTCATTCGTTCCCAGTCTTCATTCGTTCGAATGATACTCCTTGCTGAATGGCTGATGATGCTACAGTAAAATAGTATTATTTAAATAATAAAATCTTTTTAAAACTTTAAAGTTATTTTTTAAACACTGTATATTTTCTAAATTTCTCAAATTGAATATCCAGACTAATTACGATAACCTGATAAAAATATTTTAACACTTTAAGGTCTTTTGACACTCTCAAATGCTTAAAATACAGTGTTTTACAAATAAAAGTATCCCTCGACTGTGCCAAAAACAAATTTGGGAGTATAAAAAGACCTTAAAGTTTTAAAGTATTTTTATCAAGTTATTGTAATTGGTCCGAATATTTAATTTGAGAAATTTTAAAAATACAAAGTTTTAAAAAATAATAATCTATATTACCGATGCTACATTATAAATGATGCCCTAAAAAACTGTTTTAAAAGACAATAGTAACAACACAGCTCTAATGATACATGGAAAGTTAAAAAAATTCTTTATAGTTGAAGAATTAATATGTTCTTAATCACTGGTATCGACAACAGAATGCATAACGTCAGTTGAGAGACAGTTTTTCCCTTTATATTCACTTCGATTTGCACTCAAAAATATTTTGTAAACCGTGCAATGAGTTCATCGGTAGCATGAATATGCAAGGGCTGGTCTTGTAGTAAAAAACTTACTTGAGATACCAGTGATCTTGAGTTCAAGTCACTTTTAATACAAAAAAACTACTCTTTATAATATTATTCGATGTGTGTGAATAGAAAAGTTTGTACATGTCCCTCTAAAAGACCTGGACACCTTAGTCTTCAAAAAAAAGTTCACTGGTAACACGACTCTCAGCACTTGAGTCACCCTTATCTTCATTGTTATGATTCATGAAATTGAAAAAATGACAGTAAAAATTCAAAGTCGGATAGATTGAGTTTCACTTTGGATGAAACTCCCAACTATAAATATAAATTACACTTAAATCAAACCTCTAGCCCCTTTGTCACCATTGATCAATAACTAGTCAAGCTAAATTAATCCACCATATAAAAGAAAAAATAAAAAATAAAGCACTCTTTTTGAGCCTGTGCATGTGATGCCCACCAATAGTGATCGTGATAAAATTGTTGAAGTATGTATTATAAATAACATAATGTTGTAATATAGATAATGTGTGGACTCAAGCAGGCTCAGGCTACCTGAGGATAAGCCCAAGCATGGCTCGATTTTCTTTTGGGCTCGTGTCTTGGGCCTGAGCTCCAATACAAGTGAACGACCCCTAGACTGAAGTTTAAATTTCTGTTTACACAGAGAAACCAGTTGCTAATGAATCGATGAGAGTTGCTAACGGGCCTTAGCTTAATCTGGACCCCCCATGAATTTGGATCATCTGTGAATGCATAGATAGCAGTTCTCTGTATAGGCCCTATCTTAAAAGTATGACAAATCAAATGGGCTTACTGAGTTCCTTATCGAGCCATACCATAATTCACCAGTGCCAGCCATGGTTCTGGACTTTTTCCAGTATATTTCCTTTGCAATTTTTATATTTCAGAAAATACTGCACATAAATCAAATTTTGCTAAATTTTTATAATAATTTAATCCAATCTAAACCCAACTTAGGCTCAAAAAAGGCTTGCTAAGATAAGCTCAAATATTTAATTCAAATTTAAAGATCAAGCACAAACCTTAAGTTCGACTAAACTCCAACCCTACAATCACAAATTAGGCTCAAAATCTCAAACATGACCAAAGTCCAATTGACTTATTTAAGCTAAAGTCTTAGTTTAAATCGATGATTAAAAACAATAGGTTTATAATCCGAAACTAAATTTAAATCAAATTGAATCACCTCTAGATTTAATTTTATTAAATTTAATTTGAAATCAGCGGTCATAATTAATAAAAGTTAATTTCATAATTCACATGTGAGTAGAATAATCAATAGGGTGCCCTACTTAAAAAAACATTATGAAGCTATATTTGAGAAAATATAAGAGACAAAAATAATTTTAGTAAAATGGATCTGAAAGGAAAATTAATTAAGACTTTATTTAATAATAACTTGGACATAATAAAAATTTAGTTGATGCAAAAATTTAAAATAAATTGTTCTAAAATATATATAAATCTAATTAGATTTAGACAGAATAAATGAAACAATTGAAGTAAAAGTTTATATTAATTATAATTTAAATTAATAATTTAATTTATAATTTATCTTGATAAATTTATTTTTCTAATAAATTAATGTGTTAATAAGATTAATAATTGACAGAAATATCAATATACTTTTTTAAGACTTAACTAAATAAAAGAATACAAATTCACCGTTTCCTTAAAATTAAACAAACTCATGCAAACATTATAATAACTCAGCTTACGTCATATTAGGGTTTTCGTGAAATAAAATATTACCCACTTATTTCGTTGGCTGGCACTTGATCGTCATTTTTTGGGAAGCGTTCCCTTCCCAAATTCCTCCCTCTTCTCAAGTCTCGATGCTGTGATGTCGTTTGTTGACCATCGCGATGAATTCCAGTCCTTCCAATCCTCAGCAAGGTCGTCAAATCTCTTTCTATCTCTCTGCATATCTGCATATATTGTGAATATGATTTTACTTGTGCATTTTTCTTTTGGAATATGAATACGAGTATGTGGATGTTGAATTCTTATAATCTTGGCTCTAAGCTGCTTTTTTTTTTTGTGATCTATGATTAAGAGGAATTTCAGTGTGATTGCGTCAATGGTCTGTAAAGAATTGGATGCTGAGGAAGTTAGGTTTATGAATTATGATCCCTCTCTAGTTTACCTATGCCTCCTTGTGTATCCGTTGATAGCACGAAGCTCTTTCTGTAAAGGGGGAAGGGTGTGGGGTGGTAAAGCTTCGCTTGACCTCTCTTATTCATCCAATTTAGAGAAAACTTCCTCGGAACTCTTATAGTTGGTGATTCGCCAATATTTTTTTCTTTTGATCCTTTTGGATCTTGACAGTCTGAGTGAATTCATTACGAGTTGGGTTTAAATCTGCTAGGAATTGCTGGAAATCAGTTTTAGGATTCAAAACAACCTTTCAAAAATGAAGGGTTCAAAATAACTGAATCACAATCTGATCAAGGTCATTATAATGTTTTTTTTTTCCTACCCTCATTGCAGAAGATGGTTTGTTTTCCTCGTTGTTTCTACCTTTTTAGCTTAGGAATGTATTTTGCACTCATCATAATCAAGCCACATATCCCATCTATCTGGGGTTGGCTTTCTAAGTTCTTCTCTTCCATTCTATCCTATCAAAATCTATACCCCTCCAACCACGTTTTTAAAGTCTTTTTCTTTTTCTTGTTCCTTCCACTTGCAGCCTTACGATTTCCTAACAAGGCCAGGTTCTGGTCTCTAATGTATGTGCCTAAACCACCTTAAAAAACATTTCTTCATTTTCTCACCTACTGGGGCTACTGTAGAAGTTTCTATAATACATTTATTCCTAATTCCATCTAAAGTATTAAGTTTACTCATCTATCTCATGATACATTTTTCTATCACCATTACTGTATCTACTTGTTTCTTCTTGATTGCTCAACACTTGTTTCTCCTCACATGCCTTTACACTAGTTATCACCTGTTCATACATATCCTTTGTAACTTCAACATACTTATTAAGAATGTATTTCTTTTTCAAAGCTTGCAAAATTAAATATCTTGGCATCCTATCATAGGTTTTTTCTCAGTCTATAAGGTCATATATAATTTTATTCTTCCTTCTAAAATGTCTCCATAGGTTGTTTCAAAATAAAAATTGCTAATGGTGTTGACCTAGAATTAGACCCTTTTATAGCCCTTGACAAGGTTTTGAGGTTCCAAAATTTACCTGTAAATTGCTTAACTGGGTGAGGTTTGAAGAACAATGTGTAGGTCATGGGTGTCAGCCTTATAAAATTAGTAAAGAAGGGTCAGATGGGCGTCAAAATTTGCTTTAAAGATTGTGAAATGGTGATAACGAGAGCTAGGTCAGTCAAAGGAGTTGTTCTGAATATATGATATATATTAGACTGTTGCTAAGCTAAAAATATATGTGTTCTGTTGTAGTTTACCAAAGCAAACCATTTCTCAGGGATGCATGTAAGGTTCAATTTTAATTGGTAAAAATATATTAGACCGTTCCTGCATGAGAATGTCGATTTGTTGGCTCATTGGGTCTATGTCTATGTTCAATATTACATGTATGTGTAACTTTTATTTTTTATTTTTTAATTTTGTCAATGCAGGTAACAATGCACCACCAAAACCTTGGGAACAAGCAGGGACATCTTCATCTGCTCCTGCACCTTTTAGACCACCATCCTCCGGTTGGACAAGTGATGTTGTTGAGGGATCTGGGACTGCAAAACCTGGAGAGATTGTTCCTGCCACTGAGAGGAATGGTACTGGTACCGTGAACAGAAATTCTCTTGGTAGGCCTCTACCCACAAGAACTTGGGAGCAGAACTATGGGAACAGCTACGGTGGTAATGTTTAGCATCTAGATTTGCATTTTTTTTTTCCTCACATCTTTTGCTTATAGAAATCATGCTTAATGCAGGGTATGGTTCAAATCTAAACTACAATTCAGGTTATGGTTCTGGAATGTACAATTCTTATGGTGGATTAGGAGGATCATATGGAAGTGGTCTCTATGGTAATAACATGTATAGGAGTCCATATGGTGGCCCATATGGAGGATCTGGGTTGTATGGAGGTGGAGGTGGAATGTATAATGGTGGATTTGGCGGTCCCATGGGCAGTTATGGGATGGGGATGGGTGGTCCATATGGTAATCAAGATCCAAATAATCCGTTTGATCCTCCTCCTTCTCCACCTGGCTTCTGGGTTTCCTTCCTTAATGTGGTAAGACAATTTTACTTCTTCGCTTGATTTGCTCGTACCTTTCTTTTCCACTTGTACTTCTGTAGCAGAACAAGTATAGAAAGTAGGCAAAACAATTCCCTTCCATTTGGTTCAGGCAACAAATACATAACTTCCAATGCGGTGCTAGCATTTGGAGGCCCATATCTCATCTGGACCATCATGCAAAATCACCAGCTTTAAAATAAAAAGGCCATGTTCTTCATATGCCTGATGTTTATGCCAGCTCTCATGGTAGGGAAGGTGCCATATCATGTGGATATTGTATTTTGTTGGAATTAGACATCTAATACAAGGTAGGAAGGTATAGTATAGTGGTTGTCCAGAAGATTCATGAATTTGGCATAAGATTTGATTAACTATTAGTAAATATTATTTTTTAAATGAAATTGGCATACAAAAAACCACCAATGAAAATTTTCAAATTTCACTAATTTGTTATATATAAAAAAGAAAAAAAGGATATGCTCTGAATAATCAAGCAATGAACATTTCAACTTTTTTAGATTTCGAAAGAATAACTTTTCAAACCTCAAGTGGTTGGCCTGACGGTCAAGGCACTCATTTCATGGAGTGAGATCTTAAGTTCGATTCATGCTCAACTCCAATGAAGGCCACTCGCGGTAGACTTACCCGGTTTGTGCGATTGGGAGGTTTTCACACGCCTTAAAGGACTTGTCGGGTGAGATGCTTGGACACCTTCTGTCATAAAGAAAAAAAAGAATCTCTTTGAAAGAGAGAGTGCATATAACATTATGTTATAGTTACATTGGATTCAGAACAAACATAAATTGTCAATCCTAGCCCAACCAAATTTTCAATCCTTGAGAAATTTTTCCCCAACAACATCTTGATTTGACTATCAATGGCTTGAATTTAAGTTTTGGTTTGCGACAACATATTTTTGGAATGGTTCATTGTTTAGTTGTTTTTAACCTCAATTGGGTAATGAGTTGTTTCCTACATTTTTTTGGCAGATGCATGGTGTTGTGACATTTTTTGGTCGGATTTCGATCCTCATTGACCAGAATACTCAAGCGTTCCATATGTTCATGTCAGCCCTCCTTCAGGTATGCTTCTTTTACACGTCACATTGTGGTTTTTTCTTTTCATCTTTCCAGATTATTTGAGCTCTTGCTTCAATGGTGCAGCTCTTTGATCGCTCTGGAGTATTATATGGTGAGCTAGCAAGATTTGTACTACGGTTGCTTGGGATTAAAACAAGGCGAAAGAAACCCCAAGAGCAGGGACCTGGCACACTTCCTGGCCCAAATGCACAAGGCCAGCACCACATTGAGGGTCCATCTGGGCAGAACTACATTGAAGGGCCAAAGGCTGCAAGTGGTTCCTGGGATAGTGTATGGGGACAACAGAAGTAATGGAAAATAGCATAGCATTTGATTGGGGATTTGAATGACACATCCAAGTATCCAACCATGCCAGGCCAAGAGGTATTAACCCTTCTGCATTTCGTTGCAAATATTGGCCTGCCTACCTTGCTTCAAAATCTCAGAGTAAAATGATTTCCTTCTAAATACATATCTATAGATTTTTCTGATAACAGAATGTCAGATTGTGTAGGCTGTGTACCCTTTTCTCAGTGTGCTGGACCTCTGCGCTGAACAAATTTAATAAAACTTTTTGTAATTGACGTTTTTAAAGAATGTGTCTATCTTTCAGATGGTGGCCTCCATCTTTTGAATTGGCGAAGATAATGGATAGATGTGGCATGTATGGACTACCAGACCATCAATGTGGGTCCTTTTAAATGATTCTAGTCTTTGATCTATTTTTTTTATACATGGAAAAAATTTAAACTATTGTTCTTGATCCAACAGTGAGGATTAATCATGAAGATAAGCTTAGGATGGATTTTGAACAGAGAGTGAAGTAGTGTGCACGTTTGTTTGGACATATCATATTACAGGCCCTAACCTAATCTGAGACACACACACAAGCAAGAATGTGGTTTTACCGTGCAATGTTTTGTATGAGCTCGAGTTAGAGATGTTCACAATAGTTTGGATTGTCATTTTAAGCCTCCACTTGGGTCATGGAATACAGCAGGAGTGTAGTTTTAGGTTATACTGGGGCAGGAATTTGATTTGTAATAATATCGGTACTATACTATTTATTGTAAGGCAGCATCTTTTCAGTATATGTTATTGCAAATTTCAATGGTTGGATCGGATCAAGGTGGGTTGGCTTCAACACAACAAGTGTAACTCGGATACAATTCTAACTGTTATCCCATTCAACTCAAAATCAAGGTGAGATGGGCCTCCAATGTTTAGTCTGGTGGATCCTTAGCTGTGCCGTGTAATTAGACGTCTGGCTTAACAATCCACAACATCTCGTTGGGCATCTACACTATTTTCAAGTCTTTTAAGGCGTATCTTTAGAGATCGACCACAATAAATACAAGATTCATATTTTAAGTATAAACCTGAGAATCAAAGATGAATTCCTAATGGAATCTTTATCTGTCGGTTTGCTAAGAATTGTGGACGCAGCTTATTGATCTAGGGAATAGAAAGAAACACATACAAGCGGATTGATATTTCTAAAGGTTTTTTTGAAACTTTTAATGAGCCAATAACTTAATTTAGACGGTGCAGTGTTTTTTAGAGCTGTGCCATTGACAAATCAACAAGCATTCTTGAGAAATGAACATATGCAAGACACGTGAATATCCACAACTTATTTGAATGTATTTTCAATTTTTCAATACAGAGTATTTTCATTGAATGATAAATATACAGGACCATTGACTCTTATCATCATTCTTTATCAAGTTAGTTTTTTTTTTTTTTTAACAAAGAGTATCTTTGAGGTCTTTACTCAACAAGACTAATCCCCAGAGCCTGCACTGTCCAGTCTACACAGCCAGCTTGAGCAAGTCAGATGGCAGCCAGGATTTGAAAGCCAGCTCGAGCAAGTCAGATGGCAGCCAGGATTTGAAGGCTGGACGTGTTCGTAATGGGTATTTAATTGTCCATGAATGATATCAGCTATAAATAAATGGCATCAACTATGATAATGATGCCTTTTCAAGATAATTAATTGACAGTGGTGCAGTTTAGGTGGAAACAGGGCTTGGGTTGTTGAATTAATAGTTAGGGCTCTAAATCAACTCTACATCGAATTTGAAAGAGCTCTACATCAAAAAAAATCAAGAAAAAAGTTGACACATCCTCACCTATACGGGTTCATTTTGGCCATTGTGGAAGTGAATTTCATGCAAGTACTGCATTTATCAGAAAACTCCTGTATCCACTGCACTAGGGTTCACAACGGCCAACAGGATGTGTGAATTAAAGGATACCCCCCTACTCATATCAAGCAATCTTGTTCTATTTTTTCATTTTTCCTTCTCCTTTTGTCGGGGTGGGATAGGGGAGGAAGGGGTGAGACTGCTATGCAGCTAGCAGTCCAAGTTTGGCATTTCCTCCTATTATTTTGTGAAAAGGGACAACCACTCTGTTTCATTGAAGGAAAGACATGATGTACGGAGGGAGGGAGAGAGAGAGAGAGAGAGAGGACATGGCTCTCGTGCAATATAAAACAGCTGCCAATAAATGTGAAAAAACTTCTAGCCACTCAACAACGTTCACAATGTCTGCAGATACGTGAAACATCATTCTTTGTCAAACAATTCTTCTGTACTTTCTTCTTCTCCTTAAAAAAGTACCTTCTGTACCAAAGATTGAAAAGAAAACCCAAAAGTGGCACCCTGAGTCTCAGTACCATAGTAATATGATAGAAATAATATGTGCGGCAATGATCCAAGCAGAGGTGATGGAGGTAATTGCAACAAGCCCCAATAATGACCTCCGACCATCTCACTTTTTATAAGGTGATAAAAATGAATGCCCCTCATGATTTTACTTCCAATTGTGATTTCTTAACCTTGTGCTGAATGGCTGGAGAATACCAATTGAAGGCAGATATTTTGGTAGATAACTTGGGTCTGCTAGAGATGGAGTCACCTGCCACATGACTTGGACAATTAAATGGATTTGAATCCTTAAACAAACATGTTGAATCGGGCAGAGAAAGAGAGAGAGATGTCAACTGAAAGCAACTTCATGCAACAGCACAGAGAGATCTTTGGATGCAGCATACAAATAAAAAGAATCCCAAGTTGAGTCGTGCATCAGCTCAAAACAACTTCACAGAATGGCATACCAAACAAACAATATCCTATGTCGGGATCAGTTCTTGATAATTAAAATAAGTGAAGGTAGTCCACCAAAAGCATAGATGGATAAAGCTCAAGCTATTAATGGATGGATATGGAAGAGTTGATACAGAGATCAAAATGAATGACAGGATATCACATCCCAGTACAAGCCCAGAATGATTACTGCAGACACAGTTAGCAGTAACGAGGAAACAGTTACTGTAAGAAATTATGATGTCATATAACAGTCAAGTCACGATTACCTGATCAGTAAATAGAACCAATGGCAGATAGTATTGCAATTGCGTATAGGCCGCCTCCTGTACATCCAAATGTAAGATAAACCAACCAACAGGAAAAAACCTTTTGTCGGACTATACATCTATTGCTGATGTTACCAACCAATGATGTACCATTTACAATATACACTCAGGTATTCTCTCTCTCTCTCTCTCTCTCTCTCTCTCTCAACAATTCGAATTAGTTAGATGAATGGGTAAGTGGGTTGTGTGTGGACAAGGGGTGATCATAGGTGGACCGTATTATTCAGTACAAAAATAGAGCATAGTCCACATCCCAATTTTTGAGATCTATTGGCTTTTCAATCTATACATTTCCCAAGGTTCTCTAGGAAGGGTGGACCATGTATCTTAATTTGATAATAAAGAATTTACATTTGGAGCAGGATATAATCTCTTCTTCTCACCATGAACGAAACAATTTAGAAAGTGAAACAAATCCTGTTCCAACCATATATAATATAGCAAGGACTGATTGAGTGAATACATCAAATCCCCTTTGGGAACAACAATCTGAGCAGAACATCAGACAGCATACTCCCACATTCCCCTTTGGGAACTGATCATTGATAAGTTTAGTAACAGGCTGGCTTTTTGGAGAGGAAGTATTTTTCTTCAACAGCAAAACACCCTCCTCAAGTCAGTTCTTTCAGCTCTTCCTATCTACTTTCTCTCTGCCTTCAAGTGTCCTAGGAAAGTGATTGACTCTGTAGAGAGGATAGAGCAAGAGATCTCCTTTAGAGCAACTTCGAAGATAAGAATAAGGCTCATCTTGTTAAATGGCACCAAGTTTGTCTTCCCACCAAAGCCAATGGCCTTGGTGTGTGTCCTATTTCTGGAGTTAATGAGGCTCTTCTTGCAAAGTGGCTGTGCAGACTTGGCTCCGAGGATGATGCTCCGTAGAAGTCCTTGCTAATTACCAAGTATAATATTGGCAACTCCAATTGGGAGGTCAATCAACTCCTATGAAGGCTTTTGGAACGTGGAAGGCAATTTGTGCTTGTGTTGATAAGTTCAAACAAGGCATTCAATTTCCAATTGGTCAAGGTAACATGATTCATTTCTAGAAAGATATTCGGACTGGTCACTCCTCCCTTGCTACCAAGTTTCCTTCTTTATTCTACTTCTTGTTTTCAGCCGATGCAATTGCCGCTGATTGTTTGCCTATCTTTTGGGGAGGGGGGGCACCATGGGGACTTTGCATCCCTCCTCCATGTCCTAGGTAACACTAGCATCTTTCCTTTTGAGGACTCGAGAGAATGGTGGCCCGATCTTAGTGGTTCTTTTTCTGTGAAGTCTGTCTTCGTTTGGAGCAATCGTTGCACTTTTGCCCCTTTTGGTCTTCCAAAGCACCTCCGCTTGCAGTTCGCTCATTTTGGACTACATGCCTTGGGGAAAATCCTCACCCAAAATAACAACCATAAAAGAAAGAGAATCATCGTTACTGCTTATCCTTTGTCTTCACACCACCAAAGGCAGGATCACCTTCTCCTTCATTGCACCTTCTCTTTAGCTATTTGGAGTGAGATTCTTGACCTCTTTGATGTTTAGTGGGTGATGCCTTCCTCGGTTGCTCATCCTATACTTGGCTATTTTTCAAAATGCCAATGGGATATCAAACAATTTCGCAGTTAGCATGATTTGCTACAGTGCGGAGCCTTTCATGGGGCGCAATAACAATGTTCCGCGACAAGTAGGAGAGCCTGCTAGATGTTTGTAGAGAGTTGAGGTGAAGCGTGAGGCGTGGGATACAACTTTGAAGGAATTCCAGGACTTCCAATATTTCTAAAGCCTGGAAGGAGTGCATTGGGTTGGCCTAGATGATGGTGTTTGTGTTAGGTTTTTTTTTTCCCTATTGTCATAGTTTTCCTTTTTGTTGTGTTTCATTTGTGGGTTTGTTTGTTTGGGGTGGTGGCCTCTTCAGGCACAATTTTCTATTATGTTTTGTATCTTCTCATTTTTGTTTTGGAGCACTTTTGTGCCCGTTAATGAAAAATTACTATATATATAACAATAAGATCTCATGGATTTCTGTACACACAACTCAATGGACCCACCTAGGCCCACATGGACAGATGGTTTCACCAGTCTTGGCTTATATATGGAGCCTATAGAATTTCATCTCGATTAGATAAGTGAAACCATGTTTTTTAAGACCCTCAAAAATTCAACTTTACCAAATGGTAAAAATTCATCGAATTAGATCAATGGGCTATAAAAGTCTAATTGGTGTCAAATTAGATACATATGTCATTCACGAGCAAGCGCATGCAAGGGAATAGATAAATTGGGTCCACTATGACCCATTAATAATTTTTTGGTTTCCCCCTCAATAAAAAAAGTTGCAATCCTACAAATTTTAAACAGGAAAGACGTGTATTGTTAAATAATCTTAGCTTAAGAAAATGGGTGTATAGAAGACATGATTGAAGGGGGATAAGATCACTTAGTGACATGGATTTGGAGTTACCTTGGGAAGTAGCAGGCAAGATTGGTGATATCAGGTCATGGTTATATCCGAAAATAGGATGTTTTTCAGATGGACAATCATATACGGTCCCTAATTTCAGGGATGTTCTCTTTTTAAGTGGTGACTTGGCTGTAGCTGATTCTTGTATTCCATACGCTAGTATCATCTGAAATCCAATAAATTATAAAAATAACAAAATTCAAATTTGGATTTCAGCCACCCATGTAAACTTAAAACCAAGTGTACACCTTGGGAAGTAGCAGGCAAGATTGGTGATATAAGGTCATGGCTATATCCGCAAAGAGGATGTTTTTCAGATGGAATCATCAAAAGTCCCTAATTTCAGGGATGTTCTGTTTTTAAGTGGTGAGTTGGCTGCTGTAGCTGATTCTTGTATTCCATACGCTAGTATCATATGAAATCCAATAAATTATAAAAATAACAATTCACATTTGGATTTCAGCCACCCATGTAAACTTAAAACCAAGTGTACATTTTCTGAGGACAAGCATTGTAGAATGCAGATTCTTATAGTTGAAGACAGCTGAGTAAGACAATCAATGTAATTGATAATTTTTGCCCTCAAAACAAAGAAATAGCTAAGAGAATTAAGGAACCAAATCAAAGATACATCATTAAGGCATATGGACAAATGAAAATTAGAGGAATCTAATAGTGACTGTTATTCAAGATGACCATGGTTAAAGACAACAAAAGAGAGTACTGAATGAAGCAAGACCATAAATACATGACATGAGAGATTACTGAATTTAAAAAACAACGAAGTAATATATTCAAGGCATCTCAGAGGCTGAAATAACCAATGGATATGTAAGACCCAAGCCCTCTTAAAGAATAATAATAAAGCAATGGTCTGGTGTCAGGCGAGTAATGAAAAATAGGAAACATGTTTTTGAAGGAAAAAAAATAAAATAAGCACCATCCCTGTTTATCAGAAGGAACCCTAAGTGTAAAAAAAAATGTTTATCCCACAGCTATTTTAACCAGGTACTCAAAATGGGATTTAAGGATGCTAATGTGACTTGAATCCACAACCATGAAGTTCAGACATGGAGAAGCTTAAAATGTGATGTAATGTTATTGTATCCTGTTTTAAAGTGCAACTGTAAAAGATATAATAAAGATAAGCAAATCATTTGCATATGTCAAACCAAAGAGAGAATTGCAACAAGTGACAAGCAATAATGTACCTGGGGATCATAATTTCATAGATATCATTAGATTATTGTTTTTAAATTTATATTAATATATAGGGAATTTCTTGTGTACATCCAAGAGTATCACATCAACGTTTACTTTTGCTGATTGAATTTCACAAGAATCCTTCTAATTGGCTCTCACTGAAAATTGTTGTCAGCCATGATGTATGGAAGTGAGGAACCCTCATATATACATGTTAGTCAAGGTTTTGGGAGGGAGGGGGCCACGTGTATGAAAAACTGGTGTAGAAGAATAATTGACACAAAGGAAAATTTACAAAAAAATAGGATTCTTACCTGGTAAATAGTTGAATAATCTTCTTTTCTTTTCTTTTCTTTTTCTTTCTTTCTTTTTTTTTTGAAATTTAGTTGAATCATCACATGATCACAATTTCATCCAGACGACTTAACCAAGTTAGAAGCAGCCTGAGGCCAGTTTGAATACGAGGGAAAACTGAGTCCCATCAGACAACAGTTTATGAACACAACAAACAGAACTGCAGGTGACAAAGTCCTAAGAGAGCTGACTCCATCTCAATTGTTTGAAACAGTGAACTCCTCCACAGATCACATGCATGCCAACTTCTATCATATAAAATGTCCCGTGTTTGAGGAAGTATAATCTTGCAAAATGTCCAATTTATGGAACTCAATGATGACATAGATCCTTGAGATAAGTATATCATGTCACATTTAATGAAAAAATTGAAAGGCCTCACAAAACGTGGCTAAAGGAAGCATCGTCAAAAAGGATATCATACAGAAGAAAAATATCTCATTCTCTCCCAAGCTCAGACAGCAGCCTCAAAAATGGAAAAATGACTTTGTTGTGGTCTTGGACCCACTAAAAGAAGTGATCGTGAAATCCCTTTGTCATACGAACCTCAAAACTTCTCACGTGCACCTAAAGTACATCACAATAACCAAAGACATATATTCAATAATAATAATAAGTAAAATTAACATAATAATAACAACATAACAATAAAGGTTAAATGATCTCCAATACGACGATGTAGAATTAAATCTACATTGAACATTTAGTACAAAAATGCACTTTAGGTTTTACTTATATTGCATGAGAAATGAGAAATCTACTCAAATCGTAGCCCCGGGAATAAAAAAAGGTGTGTTCAAATAGCAGCCTAAGAGGACCATAGACTTCCATTTACATGGAACCATGGACCTTCTATAGTGCCATAGTCAAGTACAACAGTACCTATTATTACGTACCAATGGTATCACTCATTAAACAAAATATGCTCATGAGATGTTTCCATACATCAGTAATACAGATTACACCAGTAGAGGCAGCAACAGATCAATTAACTGCAAAAGCCAGTATATATTTGTTGTTCAGCATTCAGTAACAATTAACTGCAAATCATTAAATCCCACCATGTTAGTTATAATACTGACTAGGAGCATTAGCTTGACGCCCTACCATGCCATAATCAGCTATTTAAATGTCTGATGAATGTTTCCCTTTTGCAAATGATCTGAGACGTCCAATAAGGTGTTCCTTCAGTGATTCTGGAAGTTGCGAAATGAAGGTCTTCTTGGCATCAGCAATCAGCTGCTTCCTACAAAACAGAAACAGGAGAATCTTCAGTTGCAATGGCAGAATATGAAGACACAGACCATAGGAAAAGGTGACATAACAATGCACGTACATGATAGCCAGATCTTAGAGACATCTCAAGCATTTTGTTTTTGAAATTGCAGTTGACTTTTTTGAGATGTTGACAACCCAAACCAACAACCTTAATAGTGGCAATAATGAGAACCCAACTGTGCTACGGTTTTTGTTGCAACAAAAAAAAAGTCGCCAATGCACTATAGATGTTGCACATATTAGTCTTGGAACCAACATTTTTTATGGAACAGTATAAAATCAAAACAGAAATGAAAGGACTTACTTCAACTCAATTGTATTAGGAGCATTTCCTGTTGATTGTTTACATAGCCTCTTTCTTGCCTGCATAAAACTGTGCACCTCATCAATCCAGACACATGATCGTAACTCTGCAGTTGCTTCCCTTGCAAGCCTGAAAGGAAACACCAAAATAGGAAAAACTTACAGATTAAAACCAACATCAATATTGAAAACTTTGTTCACTCAAGAAGAGATACTTTATTGAGTGAACAAAGGCTTTTCATTCAAAAAAAAATCTAATAAACAAATTATATATCGATGTGGACATCATGGGATGCTAATAAAGAAGGATGCATCGGAATCAAGATTTTACCTCATCGTGATTCGATGATGAATTTCTGCAAAATCCCTACATATCTGACCATGGATAGAGGCAGATCCAACCATGGATAGCCCATTTGTGAATAGATCTGTGATTAGATTGCTTGGAAGGCCTAATCTAGCTGCTCATTTCTTCAGATTGGGTTTTGGGAGTTGTTTTGTCCAACAGATCGTGGTTGGCTTGATCTGAACTGTTTAGGTGCATCCAGCCTGTGATAGTAGTTGCCTTACGAAGGTTTTTTTTTTATTATTATTATCAACTTTATGGGATGTAATAAGTTATTTTGAATGACATATTGTTCACACGTGGCACACATGTGTGTCTCTAGAGTTTCTTAGGTTTTCTTATAAATACTCATTATTTCATAATAGAATACAAGTGAAGAATTTTTGCATCCTCTCTTGAAAATACCGGTGGTGTGACTCAATCCCTCTTTTGGTGTGACTCTAAGTTACCAAGTACTTTCAATCATTTCTCTCTTCCTAATCTCTTCTTCTTTTTCTCTTTTCTTTACCTTCTCCTTTTCCTCCTCCTCCAATTTTCCTGCATTTTCGGAACCCTAAACTGCCCAAAAATCCCAAATCTAACCCAATCAGGCCTGGATCTCAACTCAGTCTGACCCGGACCCCACTGGTTGTACCTCCATACGGACATACTTACGAACAAACTGCTTTCAGTCCTGTTTTGCACCATGTTACTTTCAAACTTGATTTCCTACCCTGTAGTGAACTTTTTTTTTACCGAAAACCTTCAAACAACTCTTTCTTAGGTCCATTCCAAGTGTTTTTGGGCTTGGATTCAAGTAGGACTTGATTTTTTTTCATCAAGAATCTGTACTTTTTCATTTGTTTGTGGAATTCTAGGCGTCTTGAATCTGATCTTAATTTGGAAGGCCTAATCTCAATTTGTGATTACTTCTAGGGTTTAATATGCTTACATGCTATAGATCTTTTTACTTCTTTTGATTTTGTGATGTTATTTCCTTAGGGTCTTGTTTTAATCATTGATTACAAAATACTAACTTCTTAAATCAGTGTTTTCATTGCATATTATGAGCATATAGCAGTAGTTATTATTCAGATTTCCTATTTTCCTTCATTAAATTTCTAGATCTAGGGTTTTGAATGCCATAACCCCATTTTAGGGCACACTTCACGTCCTGTGTCATATTTACTTCCGTGCAAGTTGTAGGAAATCACATAAGAACATGGGCAAATTCAGTATATTACATAGAAATGCATTTTATAGATAAGACAATGAGGCTTTATTTTATGCAACTTTGGTCGTATATTTTATGAGCAGTAACAAGATGAATAATATATTAATATAAAGAAAGACATTACAAATACCTAAGGGGTCTAAGAGGCTTAAACCTAAAGGGATTGTATTGGAAGTTCAAAAAAAAAAGTACAAAGCAAAAACATCCATGTAGGAACTGACAATTCAAAATTCTGATGACCAACTACTGAAACAAGTCATAAGATTCAAGCTAACATCAAAAACCAACCAAGTGCTTGTAAAAAAAAAAGAGTCAGGTTTAATCATGTTCTACAATTAGTAGTTACTGTAAGTTTTATCAAATATAAATAAATTATAATACAAGCTTGACAGTTTTGAGAAGTTATCAACAATTACTCCACCCTGCAAACAACTTACAGTCTAAAATGGATCTAAGACAATTAGGACCTGTTTGGTATTCAGAATTTGGAGATGGAATTTTGGATTTGGCAAAACTTGACAAATTCTGCTCAAAATCTACTTGTTTGGTTCATTAGGAATTTTGTAGATAGAATTTTTCAAATTCCAAAAGTTGTTAAAAATCTGGAATTCAAAATTCTCTTGGAAAGTTGTTATTTTTGAAATTCCAAAAGTCTCAAATCCAGATGAACCTTAAAGTTCTTGAAAAGAAGTGTGCATGATTCATTTTGGAACCTCCCAATGACTACAACAGTGGTGGAGCAACACCTTCCCCATTCTCCCTGTACCGGCTTTCTAGCCCAACTCTCAAGTATAGGCCTTTCCATTGGTTCTATAAAATGTGACCAAATTGGAGCCACATAGGGGGTGCACAGGATGTATGCATGCTAAGCCTACATGTGATTATTCTATATTATGATATTTCTAAGATGATCTAGGTGCATAGTGGCATTTGGTCTTCCGGTACATACCTACTTAACAACCATCAATAATGTCGGTGGGTCCATTGGATTTTATTTATTTTTGTTATTCCTTTCTTTTAATATATTTTAATAGATAGCCAGTAGAATTGATTCCTTTTACAATTTTATAGGTTTTTTCATGTGTAATGATGTTATTAGGTGGGCTCATAAGATGCCAACTTATGTATTATTTTTCAATTTAATGCTCATATCCACTAGTCAATTGTAATAAAAATAAGTAACGAGAATTCTTTGGAACCCCCACTTAATATTTTATTTCAATAGTGTATTCTTGAGCAAATTATCTAGACTCAATTGTTCGGCTATGAACATGTATGAAGTGTCGTTAAATAAACATTTGTATGATTCAAGATCTCAAATAAATCCAACATGATTTTCAAAATTCTAGAATCATTAGAACTTTAAAATACTAATGTCCAAATCCAAAATGAATACAAATTTCAGAATTCCAAATTCTAAAAATTCTATAGAAGAATTCTACCAAAAAGACCCTTAGTAGTCTAATCACAAGAAATAGTGTGGTAATGCGTTTTTTTAGGGAATAAATTAAAGTGCACAACTTACTTCTCTTTAAACTTAGTGACCTCTGCAACTGAAGAAGAACCTAGTCTTGACAACTTGCTGGACACTGTAGGAACTGCAGCCTCAACTTTTTCAGAGTTCCATGATTTTCTCTTATGAGCTGGAATGTCAAAAGAGCACCCATCATGTCCACTATGTGATGCATGGTTGGAATCAGATCCTCTGCCCCCTGTTGAACTTTCCCTACCATTTTCGTCATGAACTTTCATTTTAGGCGAGCCATCACCAATTCTCTGTGTCATCTTGTTCCCGTCTGGTGATGATGCACACTTCCTCCCACAATCTGCGACGTTGGAAGATTTATCTCCACTAGAACCATTGCCATTAGATATTGATTGCATCTGTTGTTTTCCTCTTACTCTTGATTCCTCATTATATTCAGATGTGGATGACATGAAGCCATTTTGCTTTGTAACAGATCCATTATTATGAACCTTTAGGTTTCCATTTCCATATCCATTGTTCATTTTGGATGTTGTCCTTTTTAAGTCGAACTTCACACCTGGGTTTGAGGGCACTTTATCACTCTTTGATGTAACCAGTGTCTCCTGTTCAGATTGATGCGCCACCTGTGATTTTGCAGGTGCTGGTTTTGTGCTTGATGGTTTTGAAGCAGCAGATTCATTATGTTTAACAGAGACAGCATGTCCATTAGAAACAGGAGAGGACTTCTTTCCATTGTGGGGAAGACCAGTTTTGGCCAGCTTTGGTCTTTGATTGGTACGGGAAAAAAACAGAATATAAACTTTCTCTGACAAAACCTCCTGCAGAGTTGAGACTGAAACATAAGCATCATTGCAGCAATACCAGCGGCCAGTTGCATCCTGCAGCCACTTGAATAAGTCAACAACCAAAGAAAGTAGGAGCTTTTCTTCAAATAGAAACACTTATTCAAAACAAGATGGAGTACAACTGGGGACTATGAAAAGATTAGCACAAACCTTGATGTATGCATAATAGTGTCCAGACTCAGGTGAGTAGCCTGAATGCACAATGGTGCCGAAAAGGCTGTACTCTGGCTGCGGATCCTGCACCACCAAGAAATTAGAGCAGCAGTAAATTTAAGAGATTACTTCTTTCCTTTTCTTTCCTTTTCTTTTGCAACGGAGAAAGAAATATTCCATTAATTAAAAGTTTGGTATAAAAGCGTGGAGGGCTGTGTACAAGAGGTATATACATGTCCCTCCAAGGAGAAAATACTAAAGCAAAACAGATAGAAACAAGAAATGTGCTATGTTTTTTTTTTTTTTGTGAGCAGTAAGAAATGTGCTATGTTGGTACCAACAGTAATAAGAACAAATATCAAAAAAGCAACCAAAAAAAAAAAGGAAGCATTTGGGTCTACGTAAAGGAATGCATATGCAAAAAAAATACGAAAATATTAAAGAAAAAATTGCCCTCGTACTCGAGGAGAGGTGGGGGTCTTGGGGTTCTTCGTCATCAAAAAAATAGAGAGAGAGAATTTGACAACATCATATATAAGAAAATTCAGGTACAAGGAAAAGCAACAGATCAATTCATTTCACTTCCACTAAAGAGTCCACCATTTTTACTCATTTATGACAAGTTCCACCATCTCATTTTCTATTGGTTACAAGGCTTTCATTAATAAAGGACAAAAAACAAAAATAATAGTCTAACAGAAGTAAACTGCATAGTTTCTATGAAACATGTTCAAATCCCACCCCCCCCACCCCCCACCCCCCTCTGGTGGATAAACGAATAGCCACAAAACCCAGAAGATACAATCCAGGAAAAGAGAAAAAAAAATAGTTGTGGATGCAGTATCATCACCATCATCAGCCAGCATCCCATCTGTCTGGGTCAGCAAAAAAGTTGTGGATGCATTTTATTATCATTGAAATGGTAACATTTTATTAAACTCAAAGGGATACAAAGAATACAAGGCCAGTATTAAAAAAGAAACATGCTACTATACAAGGAAAAATAGATACAAAGGCCCCAAACAAAGAGAAGCCAGAAGATGAACAAAAATTACAAAAAAAGCCCACAAAGGAGTCAGCCTTATCCACCTCACCTCGTACAAAAAACCTGCAGTCTCACTGGCCAACTGTTTTTTTTTTATGACCAAGTGTCCAAGCCTCTTAGAGCACCCGACTAATCCTCGGGGCATGTGCGAGCCTCCCTACCCACTGGCCAACTGAGTTTCTTTAGGAAAAAAGAAAAAGAAAAACCCACAAACAATAGAGCCCAAGAGGAGAACAGCTCGCAAAGAAAGCACACCAAGATCTAAGCCTGAGGAAGCAAGACAGAAAAGCTAACAAAGAAAGCTAAACCACAATAATAATTCAGATCTCAAAATTCTAGCCTTTGGAAGAGAGACACTGATCTGCCCTTTCTTTGCAGACCTTGGAACGATGTTCAACTAGAACTTCCTTCTAGATATTACAGATTTGATCTCCTCAACAATGTCAAGGTAAGCCCAAGGCAAACACTTTAATCCATTTGACAATAGAAAAGGAGTCTCCTTCAATGAGCTCACCCTCTGAACCAATGGTGTCCGGTTCTTTGACACCTTTCCGCAAAGCCCATAATTTTTTTTTTTAAATGATTAATATATTAATAAAAAGAGAAATGTTGTTTTTACTTTTCAATATATATATATTAATATATATATATATATATATATATATATATATATATTAATAAAAAGAGAGTTACTAGAGGTGTAAATACAGAAAAGAAAAGAAACCAAAAAGTAAGAGAACACAAACTACCCGCAATCCCGCTACATCCATGAGACCCACAAAGCAGGAAACACATAAAAGGGAACTTAAATTAAGTCAATATATTATTTCCAAGCACGCGGGATGTCACTTATAGAGATATTCCTTAATTCCATAAGAGAGGAAGCCCATGAGCCACACTTTGCGAGCACACGACCAGAAACGACTTCAGATGATTCGGTACAATTCTTAAATATTCTATTGTTACATTCCCACCATAAATTGCACACTATGGCAAAAAGAGCCAAGCGCCATAGTAAGAAGCATTTTGGAGAGACCGATGCAATGTCCTAAGCAAAAGATAACTCAGCCACCGTAAAAGACATAACCCAAAGCACAACAAATTAACCAATACATAATTCCAAACTGCACCAGAGAAGGGACAATGAATCAGGAGGTGATTCGTGTCTTCCGAAACACGAAGGCAAAAAGGGCAAGCACTGACAATGGTTTTTCCTCTTCCGTAAGTTGTCTTGGATCAGAATTTTCCACAAACCAGCAGTCCAGAAGAAACAAATCGGCTGAGGCGGAGCTTTGGAGGACCAGATATTGGGATTGACAACAGCAGCGAGAGACGACTGATTATTCCACTTGAAAAAGGCTTGACATAAAAACTTCGGGTCGGGCCACCAAACAAGGCAATCCGCAATAGGTTCTGATCCGATAGGAAGAAGTGATAAGAAGAAGCTCCGAAAATTTGTCGATCTCTAAGTTTGAAAGATTATGCCGAATGTAAAGATCCTAAACAACCTGATCACTACAGATGGAATAGAAACCAGAGATGGCCCCTGCTAGAAACTAAGATAAGTGGTAAAGTAAAGGGAATCAAGAAGCCAAAATGGTACGGGAACACCAGCGTTCAATCCAAAATTTGATTTTGTTACCACACCCTGCCTTAAACCTGATCCCTTCCTTAAAATTGTCGACACAAGCAGCGATAGCTCTCCACATGCCAGATGCTCTGTTGGGAAAGGATTAATATCCCATCCAAGGTTTCCCAACATGTATTTCTGAATAAAGATAGTCTTCCAAGGAGTATCACCCTCAGTGCATAACCGCCAAAGCCACTTGGAGAGAAAGGCAATATTGGCCTCCCTAACAGATCTCACTCTAAGACAACCAGCAACAATAGGAAGACAAACATGTTCCCAACTCACCAAGTGGTCCTTCCTTGTATCCTCATGATCACCTCAAAGGTAATTCCTCATGATTTTCTCCACAGATTGAACGACTTTAATTGGACATTGAAATGTTGACAGAAAGTAAATTGGGAGTGCAGAAAGAATTGCGTTGAGAAGAGCGATCCTACCCCTGAAGGACAAATACTTTCTTTTTCACGACGCTAGACGTTTGTTGAATTTGTGGATGGTCTCCCATTGGGAGTACCCAGGGGATCTGATGCACAGAGGAAGCCCAAGTAGGTAGAAGGAAAAGAAGATGATCAGAAAGAGGGCATGCATGAGAAATTATTCCATCAGCATTATTTTTCCTGATAGATGCACCATAAACAGCTTTACCATCGTTAAGAACACAGCTGCTATTAAAGTTAAATTTCAATTGCCCATTTAAGGAGAGGCTTCAAGGGAATATCAGGACTGACCTTTTTTTTTTAAAGTCAACTTCATTAATCAAAAGAACGAGGGGAACACATACAAAAAACAACCAAACCAAGCAGAAAGAGCCTGCCACCCAAAAAAAGCCAAAACTACCCCCCAAAAATTACATGAAATTATTGACAATTTTCGATGACAAAGTCTCACCTTGACGAGCCAACTCATCTGCCTCTGAATTTGCAGATCGGGAACCCATGATACTGAATAACCATAAGTCCAAATTGAATGACGGATCCTATCAATTTTATCCAAGTAAAACCATGGACAAAGAGACCCCAAACCCCAGCCAACAAGAAGCTTAAAATCCCCTTCTAAGATACTACCAATCGCCCCTAACTCTTCCAAAGCCAAAACACCTCTCCATAAAGCATACAACTCCACATCAAACACACAACTCCAATCAAAAGAAAGCAAAGTGTCACCAGAATCATTTTGAATAACTCTTCCATAGCTACCCAAGCTCACGCACACAACTCCAATCAAAATTAAGCTTAAGGATACCCGACTCTGGAGGAGACCAAGCAACAGATGTCATCGGAACTAATTGACGCAGAGAATGATACATTGATTCCCATTTCCTGTAAACTTCGGAGATGTTAATACCCCGAAACCTTCCTAACCCCACCAACCACCAAGCAACTCTGCTCTTTATAACTTCAATAAGGTGCCTGACAGAGGACTCTTACCTTTACTTACCTTTAAAGACTCTGGAGCTCCTTTCTAACCAAACTAACCGCACAATACTCAAAACAGTAGCTGCCCAAATTAGAGTAACACCTAATTTGGCAAACTGGTTGATTTAGAGTTAGCAATCAACCATTGAGCCACCCTATTTTTAATAATCTGCACTAGAGATTCCTTGTCACACAGCATACGCAGCACCTCATCATTCTTTAGGACTACCTTCCCACAAAAGAATTGCACTCTTGGGGATTTCTCTTGAAAAACCAAGGCACACAGAGGTCAGCTTACACCCAATTGAGCAACAGCTTTGAGGCAAAATGTGACCAAAAGTCCCCAGAGGGTTGCCAATCCAAATCCTATTATCCTCTTCCTCAGAAAATGACCTCCTTCAAAAGTGTGAGAAGGATATCATAATCTTGGCTCTCCCAATTTCACGGCTCTCTTCTCAAGGTCACTAACCAGTTAATTGATCCATTGATCACTTCATAGCAACCTTTGCCGACTTACCACTCACCCCATACAACGCAAGAAGCATTTTCCTTAAACACCCTTCCCCTAGTAACAACTCACCCCAAAATGAAACTCTTATCTGCTTTTCCAAACAAGAATCTCAAGCCATCCTTGTAAGCCTTCTGAATTCTACTTCGCCATACCATTGCTTTATGAATTCCCTTCAGAACAGCTAAATCCTCTTACTTGTTTTCTTTTTATCCACATGTTATCTATGGTGAAAATGGTGAAGCAGATGACTCTTTTATCAACGGTGAAGCGAATATCCTTGCCAAAAGAGGAGTCTCTAGATTTCGTGCTAACTAGGGATTTCCATCTGTGCAGCTCATTCTAACTAGGGATTCTTCCTGAGAATGACTGTTTTCTGGGAGATGGTTTTGTGTTGCTGTTTTGTTTTTCTTTCTTGTTTCTTCTTGCCTCAGTTTTGGCTTTCTGTGGTTTGTTGGAAAATGCTGGCTGCTGCTTTAATAAATTACCCTCATTATTCACCAAAAAAAAAAAGCCAAACCCCCTTTCTCAGCTCTGCTGCACAACTCGCACACAATTGGTAATCGAAGTGTCAATTGATAATCGAAGTGCAGATGTAGATTTGGTTTTCACACCTGATAATAAATGGGTTAGCCATTTCAAAAAAAGAAAAAAGTGGGGTTACACTTGAATAATACACTATCTGATCCCAATAGCCCAATAACCTTCATGCAAATTTATAATACCTAAAAAATGACAAGGGTGTTTTTTTTTTTTTTTAAATAGTAACTATATTAAAGGGCACAAGAAGTGCACCCAAAAAAAAAAAGGTACAACAAACGGGGAAAATCAAGAGCCAAAACACAAAAGGGTCTACCCCAAGAAAAAAGTAAAGAGACCTCAAGAAACACAAAAGAGCAAAGGAAACCAATGGATACAACGCACAAACCAAACCAAACTACAAAAGACCAATACACTCTTGCAAGCTTTAGAGATGTCGAAGATAGAGAAATCTTGAAACTCCTTGAGGGCAGAGGCCCAAGCAGCACATTTCACATGAATCCTCAACCAACTGTTGTCGACTTCTACTCTTTGTTTCTAAAGACTATTATTTTGCTCCCACAAGAGGCTCCACAAAGTGATAGAGACCTAATTGCCACAAAATAGAGAATCTCAAGGACCAATTGTAAGCCATCCAAGGATAGGAAAGGTTCGCAACCGACACAGACACCATCCATTGGACATCGAAAAGCGCAAGAGTAGAATTCCAAACATAAGAAAAAATTGACAATGGATAAAGAGGTGGTTCAAATCTTCAGCATTCCAAAAGCAGAGAGTGCAAGCACTAACCATTATCCGATGAAACTTGCAAATGTTTTCTTGGGTAAGGATTTTCCCGAGAGTAGCAGCCCAAAAGAAGCTGATAGCATGAGGAGGGGCTCTGGAAGCCTAAATACTCAGATCTACTACTGGAATAGAATCGCAATGGTTACTCCACACAAAATGGGATTTCACTAAAAATAAACTTGATTAATCAAGCCACCACACTATAGCTCTGATAAAAAATACAGATGTTGTTGAGAAGCTAGAAGAGAGAAGCAAACTCGTCATTTCCTGATCAGAGAGGTTTCTCCAAAAACGGATGTCCCACACAACTTGAACCAACGATGGAGAAACAATCAGCAACAAAGGTTTTTGTAGAAGAGGATAATTGAAAAAGAGATGGACAACTGACAAATAGGGGGGTAAAGCAGTGCCAAAGAACAGTCCAGAACCAAATCTTGTTACCCGACCAGCTTTGAAATAGATACCCTCTTTGAACTTCTCAATGCAAGCACATATAGCTCTCTGCACGCCAGAGGTTTTTCACAGTGCAGGATTCACCTCCCAACCAACATTACCAATATAGTCGCCAAAGCCATTTAAAGAGGAGAGCTTCAATTACATCTTTGATAGGCCTAACACCTAGACCGCAACTTCTGTGAGAAGACAAACTTGATGCCACAAAACTAAATGGTCTTTCTTTTTGTCTAGGGTGTTTCCCACAAGAAAAACCCCTCTCAATCTTTTGCAATGCATCAACAACCTTCCTAGGGCATCTGAAGGCCAATAAGAGAGTAGATTGGAAGGGCAAATAGAACAGATTTGAGAAGGGTAATCCTACTGCCATAAGATAGATTCCTCTCCAAGAAGCAAGCCAGTATTTTAGTAATTAAATCCCCTGGAAACCCTATTTTTATGATGGCTTCCTTCTCCTTCATCTCTCTATTCCTATACTCACATATAGGGCTGCCAATGGTTATCCAAACACCACAAACTTAGAAGACCCCCATTTAAAAAGAAAAAAGGGAGGTTGTAGATGCCTTTTCTTACGAATATGATTAATAAATGGTTCTGAATTTGAATTCTCTTTTCCAATCCATTACTACATGGATTGCATTTGAATAATCAAATATTTCAGAATTTTCAGGATTTTTCAATTTCAGAGTTATTTAAAGCTTGGAAGGAAAGTATTCGCTTGATATAGCTTTGTTTGTGTTGAATGTCCTTTTCCTTTTTAGCTTCTCCTTGTTGAGTTTGTTCCCTTCTTTGGCTTGTTTGTACTTATGTTGCACTCATTGTGCTTTTCAACTATCCGAACTAGATAGACCAATGACTCATCTGTCTCATGTGGAAAGTGGATTTGATTAAAGGATACAAACAAAAAAATCCTGTCTCGCGGAATGTGGATTTGATTGAAGGATACATACAAACAAAAAAAATCCAATTAGATTTGGACTTGAGGCTTTCAGCACTACTAGTTGGCTTCGATCAAAACCTGACCAATGGCAACCCTACTCACAAACCTGAAAAAGGAATCATATACCTTGCCCTTTGCAATAACAAAAACCTAAAGAATATAGATACTTTTTCAACAACCATCTTTGCTAATTCGCCTACCATGCAACTAGCTTCTCCAATAACATGGTTATACCACAACCTGTTGCATGTCACTCTATGATCACCACCCATTTTGATGATCAATGCATCATCAAATAGAATCTCAAATTGCTAATGTTTCTACTCCATCAAGTTCTTTCTTGAATAGGACATGAGTTCTAGAATACCCTTAATGTTCTTCAATTACTTATGGTCCAATTAGATGGCAATAGAGCAACAACTTGGAGATGGGTTTTTTGAGGAATCCATCCACCCATCCATACATATTTCCTCTCCATGCTATTTCACCAATTTTACCTCATCATTTCAGTTAGTATGTGATTATGTTCAAAGTTATGCACGGTGTCAAAGTTGAGATTACCAACAACTAGTGCACATGTTTTAATTAAATTTTTCATTTCTTAATGTTTTCATGTCATTTTTTGGGTACATTACATGACTAATTATGAAGAGTGATATTATGAAAAAGCCTCAATAGTTTTATTTAATCTGGAAAAAGCCACATCCCATTATTATTCTATACCATAAAAAAAGCCCCAATCTTAAGTTCTTTAGAAAAACCTCTATGCTAAATCCAAATATAAGAAATGTGAGAGAGAGAGGTTGCAGTGGAGTGAGTTAGGGGCGTCATGACATAGTTGGAAATCTTCTCATAGTGGAATAGATGGGAGAAATGGGGTTAGGGGAATGCATTTGTTCTGTGTCCCACTAAAATAATTAAATAAAATTAAAATAAAACATAATGGGGATTGGTGTTGAAAGGAAAGGAAGCTCCAATCATTCAAAAAAGGAAAAATGAAGTTCAGCGAACAGCATTCACACACATGTGGCAAACTGAGCATCAAGCTTTTTGCCTTCCGGGCTTTTGGGCTTGGCATTATATAAGCCAAAGCTAGGTCCAATGGTCACTTGAGATTGAAATTTATGTCCAAGCTTGAAGCTAAAAATTATTCAGGCTATAAAAGCATGCTCAAGCCACCTTTTCGTAGGTCAAACACATCAGGCTTCGTCAAATGGGTCAAAGTCTCATTCTTATCAATAAACACCAAAATGCCACAAGTAAAGAATAAAACCAAAAACTCAAAAGGGCAGACATGCACATATTAATATTTAACACACCTGGCTTGCTTTGCACATGTAACTTGAGAGAGTAAGAACTTCCTCAAAGGCAATAGTACGATCAATCTTTAAACCAAGGATGCCCTCAAATCTCTGAGAAGTTAACAAATGCAGTCACTACAAATGCACGAGGTAGCAAAACAATAAAAACAGATACAACATAGTAGCCAAAAATGTGATGGCAAGTACCTTCAGCTGGATGACAAGAATGTTAGGTGCTCGAAGAACCGACATTTGCTTCCTTGCCTCTGATAACTTCTTACATCTAAAAACATAAGGAAAGCACAAGGTGTGATGGTTAAATATTTTGCACATGCAGCGAAAGAAAAATAAAAAAGGTAAAAAACAAATGAAAAGGAGAGAATCCAAGAACCACATACTTTTCACAGTTGTATTTGTTGCTTCCATCAAGAACCTCTGGCTGGAAGAACCGCCTCAAAGCATCCTTCAGCGAACTGCTCTGGAACAGATCAAGGCTGATATCCATGATTTCATCTGTCTTCCTTGACTCTGCACCACAAGATAGGCACTTTACCTCACTCTGTAGCGCACCACCAAAGATCTCCTTCACGATGGTCTCAGGAAAAAAATGCGAGTCTGTGACCCCATTTGGGATGTTGCCATTCCGGAGCTTCCGCTCTTTGAGCAGTTTGAGGCACGTGTTGTGGCAGGCATCAATGACATAGCGAAGGAATTCATGGGCGTCCTCCTGGTGACCACAGCGGAAATGTTTGGCGAAAATCCTGAGAGAGGTATGGATCTTTGAAGGGGAATCAAGTGGGACATCAATACTGAGGGAGCGCACAATTCGGCGCTCCAGGATGCAAAAGGGGCAGTCTGCTGTCCCTGATGCAGACCCACCTGTGGACCCATGCCGAGAAATCAAAATCAAAACCCGGAAGAAATACGAATTGCCATATATATTTACACGGTGAAGTGATAAAAAAATGGTTTCCAAAGGTGCGAAATGTGAAGGATTAAGACTCAGTATCACCAGTAACTTTAGCAAATATTCTGGCAACGTGCTTGGATTTTTATTTTCCTAGGGAAATGGGTGGAGATCCATTTCCCATAAAAACAAAGCATCCACTTTCAAGTTATATATGCCCACTCATTAACCTTTGCTGCCTCACTCTCTTCGTCATAGGAAACCATTGTTTTTTTCCCCACAATAACTGTGGACTGTTGCCAAAAACGTACTCCAAATTCTCAGAAATTAAACCGAAAAGAAGCCAGAAGAAAATTCAACAGAGATAACCAGTTAGGGCATTTCCAGCAACAATCACAAATTTAAACGAAAAGGGAATAAATGGTTTCTATGATCAATAAGGTGCGCGCAGTAAGAAGGATCAAATCTGAGTGCCACCAAATGACTTTAAATTTTCTATCTAATAAATGCTTGATTCTTTTCCTTTTTCAAATTTTCTACATAAAATAAGACGGTGGTTGAAGATCTTCACAATTAGCACCCCTTTGATCGAGTGAAACCATTTTCCTTTTCCTTGAAAAATGGGAATTGTTTGCAAATGAAGACACTTTGAGAAAGCAAAGAAAAAAAGGGATAAGAATGAAATACAGAGAGAGGAGTGCTGATTCCGGAGGCAGAAATTGGCGAGGGGAGGGGTGTAGGTTAGACACTGGAGAACGCTGTTGAGATAGCAGCTGTTGCCGAGATTCTTCAGTCCCAGAGGCGGGCCCGACTTCCGACGGTGGAGATGGGGCTGCCAACTCATTTCTAAGGCCATCAACGAACGGCATCAGAAGAAGGAGGAGGAGGAGGAGGAGATGAGGAGAAGCAATTCGATCGCATGGCTTTTCAATCTTCTCGATTGCCCAAACTCTTTATCCGATCGCTCTCTGCTCTCTTCTCCGGGCCCGAGCCCAGTGAGGAATGAAAAGAGGGGTGGCTTACCTTTCCTCTTGCAATACAAATGTGCTTTCAGCCAATCGGGTCGGGTTGGATCCGTCTAATAAAACCCTAAATCGATCTTAAAAGTATCAACTCTTGTCGTCGCTCTTGCCTTTGATCTCAATCCAACGCAAATGTCAGACTAAAAATGAAAGCAATTCCACCATGCACATTCGAGGTCAGAGAATGATACTCCCCAAAATGGATAAATATATAAATAATTAAATTATATATAAATAAAACATAAAAGGGAAGGTTTGGTGCTTATTATTTCTTAAAAGGAGATAAAAGGATCTTACTTTCAACGCAATTCATTTTCAATAATTGAAAATTAATATTCATAGCATAATAAAACCAAGAGAGAGAGATTGAAGTAAAAAGTAGACCACTAAAGGATACGATAAAGAGAAAAAAAAAATAAAAACACAACTTTATTAAAATATATGGTAGGACATAGAATGATATTATAAAAATATAACTTAAAAAGTCTAACCTCAAATAAATTAAAAATAACTGATAATGATTATTAAAAAAAATGTGTTTAAACTGAAGTTTAGTCACTTGAAGTCTTGACCAAAACCTAATTTGATATAAGAATGTCAACATTAGATTTAACTTTACGTTGCCCTTGACCAAATTTGCAATGCCTATGTTTTGTCTTTAAAAGGACATTGGACAATATTGAGTGTGACACTTTTGTTCAGCAAGGGCAATGCAATCTAAATTCTAAACTATGGAATGCAATTGATTTGATCAATCACATGGTGGTTGGGCAATGCCTTCATGATCTTAACTTCTTCTTCTTTTTTTTTATGATCAAACATCTGATTATTTTTTGGATATGTTCAAGTCTTCCTATTTACACTCACTAATTTTACAGAAAGTGATCATTTCGTGTAGAGTAAGAATCGAACTTAGACTCTTACTTTTTGAAGTGGATTTCTGATTATTTTTTACCAATATAATGTTTTGTCCTGTAAATGGTTGGATCATTGAAGTGTCGGGTCACACATTTTATTTTCTTATTATAGTTGTAAACTAGTGATAGACATGATCGTTGAAACAATAAAGTTTATTTTCTTTCTCTTTCCGAAGTGCTTAATCGGAATTTTGGTGAAAAAAGGTTTTTAATTCGAAAAAAAAAGAAGTTCATATTATATTTGGACGAGAAAAGAATGATACTTGAGTCATTATTGGTTCCATTAGATTAACGATGGATCCAAACCTTTAAGATAAACAACAAATTAGTTATTTTTAAAAATTAAATTCAACAAATCAAATAACATATGTAGTTTATTCAAATCTTCTTTTGTTTTGCTTCCATCAATTTTTTTCCCCTTAAAAGAGAATCTATACAACTAAATGAAACACGATTAGTTTGAGATTCCAAAGCCATAACCTTCATGGTTGTCACAGTGACCAAACAGGAGGAAGAAAAGTATATTAATTAGAGATATTTTTTTATGATCAAGGTGTTCAAGTCTTTTAGAGCATTCAACTAATCTTTGGGTCACGTATAAACCTTCCTACCCATACCCACACACATTAGGTAACTTTAGAGAGAGTGACCCTTTGAGGTAGAGTGAGAATCGAACTCGAGACAAAAAGACGCAAATGAATCTACTGGTCTTAGATGTATTGTGCTGAATCCAGAATCTGCTCTGCTGATGGAACTTCAATCGGCAATGGTGATCGGTAGCTTAACTTAGAAAAACAAAGTTCCTTTTGTTGTTCCTTTTGAAGTAAGATTCGCTTATTGTAAAAAAGAAAAAAGAAAAAAGAGAGAGGAATTAACAAACAGTCATATATCAAATGCAAGTCAGATCAGATATTCTAAAGCCCAAACCTTACTTGGATTGGCAATCCTGTGAAATCACAATCAAATCGACTCCAACAGCGATAATGTGGGTCAAAGTTATCTTTTTTAGTCAACTTCCACATCCCATGTCCACCTGGGCTTTGAATTAGTAGGGTGGGGGAAGTCATTGTATTTTATTTATCATTGTTGGGAAGAATTCATGAGTGTCGGTAGAGCTATTCCCCATAGTTTCCTCATGGATTGCTAGGTTGGGACCAACATTGTAACCTTTCTGTTTTCTCAGTTTCTGTCATTTCTTCTTTTATGGGTGAGATTGTATGCAACTCTTGTACACTTCTTGATATAATTATATCTCCATTTAAAAAAAAAATAACTTTTTAAGTCTTACGTTTCTATTCTACTTTATCAAAGAGCATATTTTGCATAACGCTATTATGTCTTACATCTATTTGACCAAGTCTTCAAAGGTCTGCTCCTCCTACTCCCTTTTGCCTGTAATTTGTAATTTTTTTCCCAAGCTATTTCGTCGTCCCCACTTGAATGACATTCATATGCTCTCACCGGCTTACCCAATAAATTGTTGAATGCTTTCCATATCCTCTCTCTCTCTCTCTCAAGTCTCAACACAAATCATGCACACACTGATCACATAATGAAAAATATGATCCTTCAATCCAGAGGCTTACATTGTGGCGAGTGATATCCAGGACAGTTGAATTTGATGAACAGTCTCAATCTAACAGTCGATTTTGAAAAGTTTGTCCCACAAAGCAATGAAGCATGAGTGAAACTTACAGATCTGCTGCCTATACATTCTTCTCCTACAAACTGAATGTGGAATTTATAAGGGGGGAAGTCCATGCATACACGAGAAAATGGAACATCACATACATCACACAAAATCCAAATTTCTTTAAATTATTACAACTTTGGTTGCATTGATTCATTTCCTTGGCCAGTACAAAAGACATGTTACAATTCCTCGTCGAAACTCGATGACACAACAGAACATTGTTATGGAAAACAAAATTTAGTCATATGTCAGAACAACCCCTCTAACATGAATCTCCTTGCAGGAATCGAAATCAACATATCCATGCCGCCAAGTAGTTCCACATCTCAGCAATCTTTCGTCTGCTCCTTCAGAAAGAATCCACATCACTCATGTCAAAGTATAATCGCCGGCAGCCCATAAAAGAAGAAAATATGATGGAAGACATTTGTTGTCACCTCCTTTCACAGTTAGAAAGTCCTTAAGTTCCCTCCAAGTGAATGGAAACATAAAGGCACCAGAATTACAATAGCAGAGAGTTATTGACCAGGAAATGTGAGTATAAAAGCCAGTTTCAAAGGAAGCTCCACCTCAGAATCACATATGAAAACTTCTATGTATCCGCTTTTAGAGGTACAGTAGATGAGCTGTCCATCGACATGATCCTATTGTCTTGAGACATCTCCTGAACATACTCTGCTTGCTTGTTTGAGTTTGCTTGTGAAGCCTCCTTTTTCAATTTGTAGTTGTTGTATGCTGCAACACCTGCAATGGCTGCCGAGAAGCCAGAGCAAACATTAGTGGCTAGTGTATTAGTCACATTACCAAGAATACCTATGCACATGCATCATTCCAAGATATAAGAAACTTATTATGAGAGGTATCTTGTTAGTACAAGAGGCATCATACAAGTATCAATTGATGCCCAATCAGAGAGAGATGACATTTCCTTGGGCCAGCAACCATAAGTAAAAGCCACGACGTCTATAAGGCCCCATCATGGTATGGAAATGCCTAAATATTCCTTCTGTCAGATGACCCTAGCTATCGGAGTTTGCAAATGGACAACGAGTGAGATCTCACATTTGACATCAGCAAATCAGACGGCAACAGAGTTTTTTCATTTTTGAGTCATCTCCCATCCAGAATAAGGCTCATATGTTAAAATTCTTACTCTTAGCCTACAAAAAGGACTTGTAGGTCAAGCGACGGCTCAAATAAAATATCACATATCATCATCATCATTATTGCCTGCGATGCAATGGGTCATCCAAGGCATGAATGCAATGTTAGCAACAAATATGGGTATGGAGACAATGAATCTGTCAAGAAGGAAATTGTACATAATGTGTATGCTTTCAGTAGATTTTCTTTAGAAAGATAAGCTCTTGTTGCTTCAAAAGGGCAAAAAAAAAAAAGATATGATCTTATGAGCAGGCAGCTGAGGATTTAAGGTGTATTAAGGTATATATAGGGATGCAGGTCAGGTCGAGTTGGGTCGGGTTTGTGCTAACCCATCCGAAAACAAGATCTTTAAATCTAGAAAAACCAACCTGGGATACTGAAATATCTGTCTTTTAGGAAATGACCTGGACCAAGAAAATTACCTGAGACCCGAGAATCGGACCCAAAAATTCATAACATTTTAGTAGATTAGCAATAATAAAATAAATCCAACATTCATGGAGGAAAAAATTCTATGATTGATTTAAAAAATGAAATAACTAAAATAAAAGGTCCCATATATTGAAAAAAATAAAAATTGAATATATAGATTTTCAATATAGAAGAACAAACATGCCTATAAAGAACAACAAAGATATTAAATATGAAAAAAGGGAATAAAAATAGGACACATTTTGTAAAAAGTCCAAGCATGTGTATATAAAACATAACATAAGATATAATATACTGAAATACTCAGGTCAGGTCTCGCATATTTGGTTTTTTATCCCTTGACCTGAACCAAGCAGAGAAGATCTTGGGTCTTAAAAATTCGGAACTGACCCGACCCTAAACTCAGTGGCCTCTAACCCGACTTGCACCCAAGGCCTTCAAAATAAATCTGCAAGCGAATTTGTGAATTGTGAGTGGTAGCAAGTCTTTTATTATACTTGATGAGTCATTTCCTCATGTTGTTCTTCCTTTTTGTTGTTGGAAAGTTGAATTTCTATTCTTCTTTAGCTATCATATATCTACTCTATTTCTTTTCTTTCCATGACGAGGCAATCAGGTTCATCCCTCCCCTCCTATTTACCAACTCAACACTATAAAAAACCACATTCTCTTTCTGTACATCATTTCAGAAAACCCTTTGATATCACTTTATTCCAAACTTTATTGTCCAGCACTCCTAGTTCCTTGTGACATTCCTTCTCTTTGTAATGGGGCCACTCCAAGTCTTTGTTTACATGCCTAAACAACCCCCCTCTCCCTTTGAAAGACAACACAAGTTTATTGATTGGATATAGAGATACAAAAGACTAACAGGCCCAGTAAGGTATTGGGGCTGTAGCCAAACCATATTAAACAAAATTTTGTAGAACATTAAATATTTCTTCTAATTCCTATTAGTTCAGACGGTTCAATCCCTAAACTTAGTTCAAATGCTTGTAAATGACTGAATAACCAAACTTGGATCAAGCCAAAGGAGTTACTTGGTCTACAAATCCAAAAAACAGTGTTGAGTTATTCATATACACAAAATATCATCTAGAACACTTGACCGAGCCCAGAATCAAGTCAGGTCTTCTGTTCCAGTCCAGGTCAAGTTTCAATTGCTGAACGATTTAAACAACAAGCACAAAATAAGAGGCAGTAGCATTACAGAGCCAAGCAAAAAACAAGAAGAGTGGAAAAGAGAAGCTAGTAAATTGAAAAAGTAAAATGTTGGGAGAGAGAGAGAGCTGCATCAAAAAGGGAACTGTGGAATGGATATTGATAGTCTTACCAATTGCATAACCACATAGATTCACAACTGTAAGTTTTGTATCGGCAAATAAAAGTGCTGACAGTAAAACAACCACCCAATCCTTGACAACTCCAGCGACACGAATTGTTAGTGCACTTGTACGTGAGATGACAAGGAAAACTGATAAATTGAGTGCAAAAGTACAGAGGGAATTAAGGACCAAGATAAATGGTTGGAAGTTCCAATTCCCTGAATCCATCTTTGGCTTCTCCAAAAATACCCATGGAATAAACAGGCACAGAGCACTGTTGCAAATAAACCAGAATTGATTAACACAAGTAGGAAGGTCTAACAGAGCTAATGAATTTGAAGTTGAAAAAATGAACTTGTTTTGCCTTGTCTAATACCTGCATGGACTAACATAATACATGACAGATATTGGGTTCAAACGGAGACCCTTCTTTTTCACAAAAATCTCCATGAATATTAGTCTGAAAGCTTCTCCAACAACACCACCCATTTGATAAACCACTCCTACCCAGTTTACATTTATTTCACCATAAGAAGCGACAAGAACCCCAAAGCTGATAACAGACATTATAAAAAACATTCTACAGCTCAATACTTCAAGGCCAACTGCTGCTCCAAGAATGAAAACAGCTACCGGCACTGCAGAATACCAACGTGGAAGGAATTTAACCTGAGAAAGGGAAATGAAAAAGGCAACAGGACAGCTATGCTTTCTGATGTAGTTGGAATTCTGACAAAGAAGTACTTACTGATTGCTTTCAGCATCTGTGCAAATGCAACAGATATGTACATGTATGCAGTGTTTCCAAGCCAGAGAGTCATTGCAAACATTGCACCAATCGGGATGACTGAAGTAGCATATCTGTGCGTCAACAACTTTTATCAACATTCAGTTCAAGAAACCTTAACTTATTTGGCTTAAAATTAATTGATTAATGAACTGACAAGGGCATTCAAAGAGGTGTGGTAACATAAGCTAGCGAAGTAGAATCCTTTACAAAAGCTGCACTCATGCTCTTTGTGGTAATGCCAAATGTCACAGTAGGGACCGTAAAGAGCAAGTGGATAAGCTGAGAATGTCCTTAGTTTCATCTACAAAGAAAATACAGTCCCATAGTTGACATACAGCCTAAACTGTACCTCACAATTCAAGCAAATTATATGCATCCATTCTTTATTCATATACAAAAGATACACCATCCAATATGGATCCACCAACTTATGGTGAAACTGTATACAGAACTGAGAGCAACAGAGTTCTCTACGTACTAGGAGCCAGTCAACCAACAAAAATTAGGGGCGATTGCAGCAGAAGCATTTAGAATGTACACATGGTTAGGAAGTATGATGCAGTCTCAACTCAAATTGTGTGTATCGGGGACTCTTACTATTGAAAATAACACAAAAATCCAACCAAAAGGGAAAGAGAATACAAGAATGGATTGGGAACATCACTCACTGGTGTAGAATAAAAACCCTTAGTTTCTAAGCCTAAAAAACACTATAGATATGGCTTCTAAAAACCCACCTCAAAGGTAAACAAATTTCCTCACAAATCAAAAGTCCCTCCTCTTTATTTTTTTCTCCATCTTTATAAATAATTGCATTTGTACAAATAAGAAAGTCAAAAGATTTTCTAGTGTAAGGACAACCACAATCCGTAATCCTTCTAACTAATAAACAAATCAAAATTAGACAAAAATAACAAGAAATTCGTATTCCCATGATACCTATAAAAAATTAGCAATAACTTCTCTAATACATATCATAATTGCACAAACTTAGGCCTGTTGGAAAGGTACTTAAATATCCTATCCAATATATCTAATTTCATCAACTAGACATTGTATTAGACCTAAAATATGATCATTATTAAAAATCATGAAATAGACCTAAACTTATTCTAAATCTAAAAATAAAATCAATAGCTACCACATCAAAGTACGAGTGTATCACCAATACAACTCAATTTATTAAGAATCAAGCTCATTAAATACAGAAGTGGTAACCTCAAAACAGGGCATCCTAAGCTTTGGTTTAAAAAATATAGAAAATAACAAAGAGAGAATCTATCAAAAACAAATATCATACTGTTCAACCAGAAAGAACTTTCAAGTTCATTTAATGCTCACATTTCTAATGTCATCCCCTCCTCAACCTTCATGATCTGTGAGGAAATATTCATCACAGACAGTATGTTAGGAAACATAAACCAATAGTACAAAGTTGCAAAATATAAATTGTTCGCTAACACTGAATCCAAAACAAAACTAGTAAGAAATCCATATTTTGGAATACCTTTGTCTAAAATTTTCTAAAGAGGAAAAGAACTTTGTATATATTTACAAGATCTCCAAAAGAAAGTTTATTATCACATTAACAAAAGAAGAATGATACCTTTCAAGAAAAAAGAAAAAGAAAAAGAATCATACCTTCAAACCCTTGGTGAGGATAAAACAAAGTACAGAGGAGAAGACCATGTGTAGTAGAGTCAATCCTAGAGGAAATGGGAAGTTAATTTCCTTTGAAGATAAAACCCACTGCATTCACAATATCAAATGGAAATCATTTGTCAGGCAAAATTGAAGCAAAACTACCATATGGAAATGAACATAAAAAAATGAACTTGTGACACCTCGGAGGACACATGTGATATGCACATCTGATACGCAGCCCGAGCCTGTGTTCAGAGTACGAGTATGGTCCAGGCTTTGAAATGGGTGTATATCATTACAGCTAGACCCCCTCCAAACACAACCCATTTACCTTTTTCGGTGAACATTTACATCTCTTTTACAGAGCAGCATGGCGGCACACAGAATCCAGCCAACAATGCCCAATGAGACCACTAGGAATAAGACTTTGACTTTTTATTTGTGGAGAGCCATATTTTATTGAAAGAAAATAAAGTTCAATTAAATATAAAGCTTACAGTTATCTGATTGGACAAATAGGGCCAAATGCCCAAACAATTGCAGCATAGACCATTAAGTCTCATTTTAGAATTAGGGCCTCATCGTGCCTCCATAAACAGACATTAGATGCCCTTTAAAACATTTACGAAATTATCAAGTTTTTCAAAGATGACTTGATATCTGCTTTGTCACGAAAAAAGCTCATTTTTCTCTTTCCAAATCACAAAGCCCATTGCTAATGCACAGTTTTCCCCCAATACATTGCTATACATATTACATACTATAAGGCCCTTTGCCTCTCCCATTTGTGAAGGACCAAAGGGATTTTGGAACAATCTAAGAAATAGAAAAAAAAAATAGAAATGATACACTAATTGGAGACACCAAAGAACAGTGCAAAAATATTTAGCAAAAAAAAAAAAGAACATTGAAAAAATAGACATCAACTATTTCCTTATAGATCAAGTAAAGGAAATGCATTTGAAGTGCATGATACAGGACTCTTTTCACTTTTCTTACATTTGAAGTGCATGATACAGGACTCTTTTCATTTCTTTTCTTCTCTCTCTCTCTTCTTTTTACTTTTTACTCTTTCTTTTTTTTGAGAGAGAGAGAGGATTTAAGATGGGCCAAGTTTATAAGTTTATTGGATGTAGCTAAAAATGAATAAAAGTGAAGCAGAAAACTTCCAAATATATATCTTTAAAGGGATCTTTAAAGCAAAATAGAGATTGAGTACGTGGTTGTGTTCTAACAAGGTTTTCAAAGATTTCAAGGCCGGGGATCTTAGTCAGTCTTTGGATGGTTGCATGATGGCTACTTCTCTGCAAAAAAGGAGGTTGAAGGTAGAGTGGTCTCCTCCTCCTTTGGGGACCCTCAAGTTTAATGTGGATGGGGCTTCAAGGGGTAAACCGGGTCCAGCAGGTATTGGGGGCGTTCTTAGGGATCATGTGGGCTCTATTCGTGTCATGTTTTCAGAATCTATTGGGATCAAGGAATCCAATGAGGCAGAACTTCTTAGTATTCAGAGAACCTTAACTTTAGGAGTGAGTCTTGGGGAAGTTAAATTAGTTATTAAAAGCGATTCTTCCAACGCTATCAAATGGGCTAGGGGTGTGAGGCGTCCTCCTTGGAAGCTTATCACCCTAGTAAGGGAAATTAAGGATCTTTCCATGGGCTTGGAGATCTCCTTCAATCTTATCAGCCGGACAACAAATGGCGTTGCGGACTTCTTTGCTAAAAATGGTGTTGAAGGGTTGTTCTTGGGGGTCTTTCATCTTCCGGGAGGATGGTTGCTTTGTTGTAATTTTGCTCTTTTTCTTTTGGTGCTCGCCTTTGGGCCTAATCCTCTTAGACCCATGTAGCTTGTCTTTTTCCTTTTGTTGTTTTTAATCTTCTATTTAATGAAATTTCATCTTTACCGCTCAAAAAAAAAAAAAACCTTTAAAGGGAAGGAAGAGAAGATTTAGGTTTGACCAAAGAGAACACAGATTTACTCAAAAGGATGCAGTTGGATTCCTTAGCCCAAATCCACCCCTTCCAGTGCTAGGATCTAGGATCATTTTTTTTAATTTTTTTTGCCCAGAAAAAATGATTCCAAATGTGAAGCTTCATGATCCATCAAATTTCCTCAAAAATGTCAATCCCTACATTTCTCTCCTCCCATGTTATCCTCAAAAGCCTTCACTAATCACTACCACTCCTTTTTGGGTAGAAATGAATATACCATTCAAAACCATTTTTTGGTGTTAGATTCTATCTGACTATCCTCCCAATATCTAATTTTGGACCAATCACTCACTAACCTCTTGTCGCCTCTTTTATCAAACATTTCCTATTGCCCCAACACTGATATATCTTTACAAATTTGCGAACCTCCACAAACTAGTCCAGTTCCTCCAGATTCAACCCCCAATCATCTTTCCCATATTAGATTTGATAACTTCTCTCCGTAAGACTCATTATTCTTTACCGATCTCCACTGTGTTTTTTATAGAAGAAACCAAATTATTTGAACCATTTTCCCACCCCCTAAGCAACAGTCTATATAGGTAAGTTAATGATTTTCTAATTCACCGGGAATACTATCGTTTATCCTTTTTGGTAAGAGGTGTAGTTTCCTTTGAGCTACAAAGTATCCCAGAGGAAATTCTTTTCAATCTTTTTGAGCATTTTGGCAACTTGGACAGAAGCTTTGTATGGGGCAAGATAATAGATAGGGAACTTTGGGAGAGTTGCTTACTGAGTGTGATCTGCCCATGAAAAGGCAAACAATTCTTTTTCCAACATTCTAGCTTCTATAAAAATCTTTCTTTGACTAAAATTTGTTATGGATCAGTGTTCAAGGATTAGTCCCTAATGGCAGGCCAAGGTAAATGAATAGAAATAAATAACATGCAATATATGATCTGGTAAAACAAGCTCTTCAAGTGCCTCCTCTCACATTAAGACTCACTCTATAGCATTCTTTTCCAAATTCACATTAAGCCCCCATCGACATATTTCATCAACCCCACCACATAACCAGTCAATTCTGAGAAGCAACATCATGTTCTGCAAGGTGTTCAATTAGAGTAGTGGCTTGCTTTGGATGTACGTGTTTTATTTGATATGCCATGTTTCTGACACCATAAATATAATTGGATGAGACCATATATGTTGAAGCCGCCCATTTAAGCTCATGCATTGTCCAAACTTAATTGTGTACAAACATTCAAATTTTAAAAATAAAGTGGTCAGTTTGTGAAAATTGCTTGCAGCCACTTAATTATGAATGTTAGGATCGTGCCCCCCCCAACACATGTGTGATATTGTCCGTTTTGTCAGCCAATCCAAGTCCCCTCACCCTCGCAAGATTATTTGGACACACCGCAGTGTGGGCTCACGGTTTTCAAAACGCATCACACTAGATGAGGGAGGCGAAAACTCATATAACACCCAGGCCTTGCACCTCCTAGGCAATGTGGGACTTTTTAACCCACTCCCTATTGCAGTAGAAGCTTCCCTTTTTGTAAGGTTGTAGCGGTCAGTCCATTAGAGCGGTTAGTCCCTACGGGCCTAAGGACAGCACTGGCGGAGGTCCCCCACACACGAGCGTTGGATTGTTGGGCCCCATAACCCAACAATGAATAGGATCTCTCTTCCTTACTTAAGTTTGTAATTATTTCTGGCAATTTATGAGATCGTTTAACTGCATGGAGATGATAATAGCCGGTATGACAGTTGGAAGATGATCTCCGCTGCAACTATGAATGTTGTGGATAATTTTCTCAAAGAAAAAAAAAACAAGGGGGTAACTTTCTCTTTCTATTTTCTACAACCAATTGTCAGTGATGATGACACAATCCCCTGGTTTTCTCCAAAGCATTGCCAAGGTTGTGGAAAAGTGATTAGAGTTTCTCTCAATATCCCCCCTACTGAATCAAATAATAATGTCTGCAGTAATCATTCATTTGTGGCAAATCCAACCAACTGCAACTTGTAAATATAGGATACTAAAAAGACCTCAAGTCATGAAGACAGACAGTCTTCAGTCTTCATACTTCAATAAACATGCTTATTAAATGTTCACTCCAAGTATATGTTATTCACCTGTTGCAGAAAGGTAACCAGTGCACCACTTCAAGCACAAACCTCAATCTAGTTTCGGGATGTGCATTTACAAAAGCTACAACATTTCATCCTCTTAGTATCGCGAGTTGATACAAAACATTGGTTACCATATTGATGTCATTTACAGGACCAAGCACAGTGAGGTTGAAGGACAGTTTCACAAGGATGATGCCCATACTTTTATTTCTACAGAAGTTTCACCTTGTTCTAGTCTGCCCTTTTTAAGCTGTGAAGTTGAGTTATGAATAACCATCCTTTGAGTTTCAATGTTGGATTCATGACCTCCTGCATGTTTATTTTCCTTCTTTAGATGCAATATTTCCCATGTCATTCCATTAGTACCCATTTTCTCAGAATAAATCTCCAAACCAAGTCTGGAATAGCTAATCCTTTTCATCCTCAAATCAGACAGGAAATGCCTTTTCATTAGATCAGCAAAGTTGATCTCTAATAATTTTCATCTCCATCAGTTAGGATGAAGCAGATCACATTGTTAGAGTTCCAAATTTAATCTCTATAGTAATCACATCTTGGAGCAAGGTTGTGATGTTATGTCATGCAGGTTCTCAGAGCTGTCTGGGAAGCCCATTAAAACCATGGAGTTAGGTTTTGTGGATCAAGCACTATTGAATGATTGCCTCTGGCCATTCTTCTCCCTGGAGATAATGGAACTATTATAAGCATCTTATGTATCTTTTTTGCAGACTCAGTTGTGTAAGGCAAAAGCCTCCTTCATCCTACTGAATCCAATCTTCTTTGAATGTTGGATGATAATCTTTCTGGTTTTGAAGGGACATAAGACAGCATGGCATCACCTTGGTTATCTGTTTCCCCTCTTCTTTGAAAATGTACCTTCTAACCAAATGAGGTTCATACCAACAAGGCAGTTTTCCTCCCTCATTCAGATTCTCCTATGTCTGTAAAACTGTTCAATTCTCCATAGAGAATCACACTAGGTACTGTTTATTGAATTCCTCACAACACCCACTCAAATGGATTCTGTGCCTATAGAGGCCTTGTGCACATTTTGAGATGGGATGTACAAAATACAAAAAAAGGCAGTATTGCACCTTTTCACATTTCCTTAATTTTCACTTAAAACTTTCTTTTGTCTGGATGGGTGGGTGGAAATTTTATGTGTGCGCGTGTGGTAGTGGTGATGGTGGTGGGTTGCAGGGGGCGGGGCAGTGGCGAATTGTTCAAGGAATGTTAGGATTGGGGCAGTCCTCTATTCTTCTCTATCTTCCAACCACAAAAGAAGCATCAAACAAGGCCTGGAGGAAATAAATGTCGATTTTTAATCTGTTCGTTCACCCAGCTTTTAGGTGTTTCCTAGCTCTACCAATGTGTTTGAGCAGTCTTGACTCTTGAGTGAGATGGATGTACATCCACAAGTACCCGAGGATTTCTCCTTCCTTTGAGGTCTTCACCCCTTCATTGAATAATAGTTCCACCGAACTACTAAAAAGAAGTTCGAACAGAGAAAGGAACGCCTTACGTATTTTTCAATTCTCAATCGAAGAGACGCTGAATTGAATCGATTGCCAAGGACTGTTCGCTATTTTCAATGGGACGTGATGGTTCGTATTTATCTTGAGAATATTATCCTTTATTTCTTCTAAGAAAGATTTTTTCTCGTTTGGAGGAGATCGGTTTTGAGAGAAGAGAGAGAGAACCAAACACTTACAACATCCCCTGAAATCGTGGAAACTGGAAATGAGTAGAGATCCATGAAATGGAAGAAACTAACCTTATTGAAGAAGATCTGGGTGCTGGAGAGGGCAATGTAGAGAAGAAGATAACCATAGATGATACTTTGCTCTCTCCAACTCTTTCCTCCTTCCGCCATCGCTTTGGATCTGTTTCAGTCTCAGATAGAGAGATTCTTGGATTGGATTGTTGGCAACTTCAACTTTGGGATCTTGGATGGAAGGGAAAATGGAAAGCTCTTAAATACGATTCAAACTCTTGTAAGTTGACTGGGAAAAGGCTCAAGCCCATGTTTATTATTTAACACATAAATTATTAAATTATGTTGTTAAATTATCTTAGAAATTGAGTTAGTTTTACAAATTAATATTTATATTTAAAAAAAATCTAATTGTACTTATGAACTCGTTTAATTATGTGTTTTCATGATATAAGTATGCATTAATATCTAAAGCAAGCTTTATTTCAATATCACTATATCTAAGTATATAACTAATTAAATCATTAATTGAGCTGAGTGAAGATATATTGCAAGTCAATTTAATTTTTTGATATTGTAAGCAGGGGTTCAAATCTCAGTATCGGATATTTAATTTCCTGATTCCAACTAGATGGCCTGGTTTAGAAAGTTAAAATCGGATAGTCCAAACTTTTTTCTTAATGGGCTGGTTGGCCCTAGACTTTGTTCTCCTTTGAACTGGATTTCGGATTGGTTATTTCTACAACTAAATGGGCTGGAACTGGACAGACTTTGGCCCGGATATGTCTTGTGAGTTTTGTTATAGAAAGAATTTCTCCTGAATATAACAGTAATAATGAATGGGCCTACTCATAAACTGGGCCACAATTGCATATAAAATGTGGACCACTGACGATCTTTCTCTAATTTATGGCTTACTAATCTTCATACATGTCCGGCCCACCTGATTAACGGACTCCTGGACTGTTGGGCTCAACTAAGTCTGCAATGCAGGCCCACGGGAGGCATATGCTTGAGTAGTTTTAATCTCAAGCAATGAGAAATGTATGCTTTCTTTCAGATTTATGTTTGTACAATTAGTGGTATAAACGTACAACTATCTGATCTATAATGCTGATTTAATGGGCCAATGCAGACAAAGTAAAAAATCTCAATTTTTACTTCTACACTGTTTAATTTCTCACCATCACTAAAGAACTATGAATCTTATGTCTGAGAGTTTGAAGATCCCAACCAGCCTACGCCCATCTGCCTAAAACTGAATTCGTGGGCTCAAATGGGTCAGGTCAGACATGAGATCCAGTTACAAGTGATCCAAAAAACGCCACGTCTAGTCCCACTTTAGGCTCTGTGGGTCAAATGCATGTACCTGGGCCATAGATCCGATCGATTGGAAGCTATGACAATACAAAGGATCAGATATGGAAATAATTAAATGATAGAATTTTATTTTAAAATAGTGTCTTTGATAGATCATTATTATCTTGAAGCCAACCTGAACCCGACATTCTTTCAAATATCCTAGGATTTGGGCCTGGACATGGAATTCACATTCAAAATTTGGAATGGGGTTGACTGAACTGAATTGGTCGCATCCAAAGATCTCAAACCTGGACTAGTTCTTTTGACTAATAACAGAATCAATTGGGCTATACATGTTTTCAAGGAGTAAAGGGCCAACAAAATGCTTAGTCCAGACTGAGATATTTAGTGAAAGAGGCCCATTATTTGTTCTAAATGGGCTACATGGCCTGGCTTTTGGATCTTCTACCTGGTCTTGAATTTTGATACAAGAACAGAAGGACATCTTGTATTTCTGTTTTGAAGATTTCCGGCTTCTGACCACCACCATCTTCATCGCCGTCCTGTCTTCGCCTACACTTCTGACCGTCTGAGCACTATTTGCATTGTCCAGAGATCGTTTTCACTGTTGCCCATACCATTGGTTCTGATGTTCATTGTCGCCGCCGTTGCCATGTTCTTGCCACTATTCGTCATTCTTGATGCCACTGTCATCACCCTCCATTGCCAACGCTATTGTGCATATGTTTGTGGCTCAGTTTGGGTCCTCTGTATATTGGATTTATACCGATTTGCCAGTTTCTGCCTTCAAATTTTGTTTTACGTCTAGTTTTGTCTGCTTTTGTTATTCAGATTTTGTGTCCTCTGAACCGTCTGTTTGTCTTAGATTTTGTTCTGCATCTGAATCTGTCTGCGCATATTATCTAGATTTTGTGTACTTCAAATCAATTTGCTTCTGTCTTCAATCATGATTCTACCCGTTGAGATCATTTAAATTTTTCGATTTCATGCGCTAGAATGCTAATCTCTATATACTTCCACTCATCCTCAATTTTCTCCACACACTTGGTATGTTGCTTCTATCAATGGCCTCATCATTGCATCTCTATCATCAATCTGCTATAGCTCCATCAGATGACATCATCCCACCATTAGATTATCCGATTCAGTAAGTCTATTAATTAGAGATTGATTTTGCTTAAGAGTCTCAGTTAATCTAGACAGAAGAAGAATAAATCTCAAACTTTATTCAGCAGTTCAATACTTCTACTTGCACTCATTTAAGTCGAAGCTATTCAATTTCAAGTTCTTAATATTTATCTCTTGCCTATTTTCAATGAAAAAAAGAACTTAAAAAAGAAAAAGAAAAATTAAAAGACCGAGACAACAAGTTGATCTGTAATCTTTATCTTGCTTGACAAGAGCATGTAAGCTATCCGATCGAACATGACAAGTAGTCAACAAGTTAACTTTGCCGCATAAAGAGTTAGAGAGAGAGAGGGGTGATGAAGACGAATGCATGGTGTTAGAAAGATACAATGAGAGATTTTAGCACATTCTTACACTTGATTTCTATGAGATTTTTGTGAAGAATCTTCTTTCCATTAAGCAATCTACAACAAATAGGAACTCCCATCAATAGAACAAGATAATCTCTGTTTTTCATTGACTTCATCTGTTCACAATGCATTCTCTTTCCTTGCTGCTGCTCATTCTTAATAAGGGGAGGTTCTTTGGATCCTACTTCTCCTCTTCTGGAGGAACCGTTGAAGCGAACCCTTCAGCGAAAGGGTCGGGGCATGAAGATGAAGCTGATCAGACGGCCCCCAACAACCTCCCTTAAGTTTTTCTTCCATTTCTCGCTTGGCAAGGCATAAGATGGCTCTGGCCTGCAAGAGAATGGAAACTACTGGGTTGACTCGCCGGAGTCATAATTTTCTGGTGATATTCTTCTACCATTTGTAAATTACTCAAGTGCAAGAAACCAAGAGCAAAGAGTCTCTTACAAACTACGAATATTGACTGACTATGGAACTCGACAACTCTAATATCTACCATTTAGCATCACGAAAAGATTCATAAAACATTAATAGTTTGTAAAAGATATATTTTGAGATTCAACATTATAAAAATAAAAACATCACTTTCATTTAATTTTTTAATGTCATCTTTTACATATCTCACTAATATATATATATATATATATATACCAATTAAAAACTTCACTACATTCTTACAGTTATATATTTATTTTCATGTCATTAAAACAGAAATTTCAAGAAATTAATCACTGACTTTTTGTAAAATTTCTTTTTTAAATTATTTCTCTCTCTTATACTAATTATCATTCTATAAATTAGATTTATATATAATTTAAACTAATTTTAAATTAACTAATCATTGGATTTAACAAATTTTTTAGATAATCAAAACTTTGTAGTCTTTAAAAGTATATTATACTATGTTCAAAGAAATATTTATCAAATCAATTAATATTTAAGCATACCCTTTTTTTCGAAAAATCTAAAACCTATCCGTTGTCTGGACACATTTTTCTTATAACCAAGATGTCTAGGCATCTCACATGTATTGAGACAGGGAACAATTTTAATTCGACTAGTCCTTAGGCCATGTGCTTAAACCCACACTTGATAAACAACTTAAGAGTGGGACTCATTGGAGTTGAATGTAACTCGAATTCAAGACTCTATTTCTTGAAGTGAGAGTCTTGACCGTTAAACCAATCCCTCGAAGTTTCTATGCTTAAATACTGTAATAGAATTATAATTACTAAATATCAAGTGGCAGTGATTTATGCAGTTCACTGAATTGTAATAGATCAATTCTGATGATCCTAGTTAAAATCTTATTTGCCCATGTATTTTATCTAATATTTATATAATAGAATTTTAATATTAAAAAATGCTACTCCTTCGAACATGAATCATCAAGACATGGCACGTGGCATATGATGAAGAGAATGGATGTATAAAAACAGCACATGTTCATGGATGGTTGAGGTGTTGTGGACACTGGAAATTGGAATGAAAATATCTTATTTTGCAGTTGCACGTGCCATGAATAACTTGCAATATTATATATGTGTGGATAGGAAGATTTTCACACATTCTGAAAGAGTAGTTGAATACGACGTCTGAACAGTTCCAGACCTAAAAAAAAATTTAGGTGTGCACTTCATTTACTTCATGTGTAGCTTTTTCGTTTCATGTCACATGATTTTCATCACTCCACCGTCAAATTTTTCTGTACATTCATATGATACGGTTATCATTTCATGCTATCAAAATAGATTAAAAAAAAAAAAGAGTTTTGAGAATTGAACTTGTACTTTGAATAATGATCCAATTAGAGATAAAATATTTAATTCATTTTTAAATTAGAATTTCACTTTATTTAAATTGTGAGCGAGAGTGTTTTGTACTCTAAAAGCTCACTTTGAAATGATGGGAGTTATCTCTTCTTTTACCTTGAGTTCAATTCACGCTCAATATCCCTTTGAATCACTCACCATAGTTGTTTATCCGATGTGTAGAATTGAGAGGCTTACACATGCTCCAAAAACTAGTCGAATTAAAATGTCTCCCGTTCATCTATCAACATCTTGGTTGTAAAGGAAAAGGGAGTGAAGAAATCAATTCATGACATTAACTTTTTTTCATTCTTCAAATCTTCACTCTTATTCATGAATGATGACTTTATTTTTTACATCTTTGATTAGATGAATATTTTAATATGTATTATTAATTTATATTTTCGTTAAATTAATAAAAAAATCTAATTAAATTAACTCTTTATTTTAAAAATTAGAGTTTAAAACGACTGAAAGTAATAAAAAAATTATTGACTTAAAATAATTTAATTGATCTAACAAAATGATTTTAATTACCTTTGTATTAAAATTAGACATTTCAATAGACCAATTGCCATCACCTAAAAAATGCATAGAAAAAAAAATTATATGCTTTATCAACGTCTAACAATAATTATCACCACTCCATGGGAGTCACCCATGGACACTTGCATTCTCTCTCTCCATGAATTGTGGGCCACACCAACTCTCTATGTAAGCAGCCTTTTATCTCAAGAAACGAAGTTTGCATGTTGAGTTCCATGACTTAATTTTGATGTGCTCTAAAGATAGTGAATTCACCCGTAAGAGTTTTACGTAGAGCATCCCACGATTTTCCACACGTAAATTCAAAAAAAAAAATACAATTTTCATTCTCAATACCGTAATGGCCCAAAAACTTTTGGTGAGCCTGTTCTATGAATTGCAAAAGCCAGTTGATGTCAAAACAAATGTATATAATCCATAAATCCAGTTGTGGGTCAGCTTTGACACCATTGAAACCAACTAGATCCATTGTGGAAGCTGGCTGACCCAATTTGCAAAAGGTTTGGTTATAAAATTGAAAACTCTCTCTATTCACAGAGGTTGTTCGTTGAAATTTGAAAAAAACCACATTTTTTTAATGAAATATATATAAATTATCTTTTAAATGCTAAAAAGAATGGATAACTAAAATTTGTACCCCATTAATCATTTTAGCCTTTCAATTTTAAATTTTTAAATTTTACTTATTATAAACAATTGATTTTTCATAGTCCATCTCAAAATCTACTATGATTGAACTGAGTTTCTGTCAAAACGGAAAAGAAAAGAAAAACATATTGTAAGACAGTGTTTAGAAAACTGAACAGAAGTTCAATAATCCAACATCTAAGATGGTATCACTTTGGGGCAGTAACATCGGCCGATATATATTGGTGATATCGGTCAAATATCAGCAATGATATTGGTCCAAATTTGAAATAAAGGACAGATAAGTGAAGAAACCTTTCCAGAGACATCTGAAACGGAAAGAAAAGGTAGCTGAAAATAGTCAAGTTTGAGCTTTATTTTAAGCATTTCCAGGCTGTGTTCCATAGTTTGGTTCGAAACAGCTTTTCAAAATTCTGGTTACTGGATGTCATAACACAAGTTGCTTAAAAGATTGACGCTCAAGATCTGCAAAGCACAGTTAATTTCATAGATTTCATTTCCAACTAATTCATCAGAAGAAATTAAACAAATGTGGAACAAAAGGTTGGAACAAACAAAGGCAAGGTCCTAAACAAAGAAATTAACTTCAGAGGTAGGAATTAAACAAAGGCAAGGTCCTAAACAAAGAACTCAACTTCACATGCTGGAATAAACAATGAGCAAGTTACATGACTGAAATAAATGTGGAACTTGTTTCAAATAAAGAAAGTTACATGGCACAAATACATAACCAGTTTTGTCATCTTCAACATGAAGACTTGTGGATGAATACTATGTCCATAGCCACTCAGCATCTCTCCAAATGCACCACCGATCTCCATTATTTCTGTCACTCGAATCACACAAATGGTTGTTATCAAAGAGAGAAGGGATTCTTTTTCCTCTGTTCAGAAGTCCAAGCACATTGAAGATCCCGGTTCCGCATTAAAGAGTCCTCTCTATACATGGGGTTCAGGTACTTTGGATGATCTAGAAACTGAAACTTTTTTCCACCATAGCTTGAGTGCCTAGATAAATTAGTTTTAAATAAAATTAACTGCATATTCAGTCCAAGCATTGAAAAGAATTATTCTACAAGCTAGTCATGAAGAGTTAGGAACGAGCAAGAAATCATTCCACAAGAATCTATGTTTCTTTGACAAGAAGCTCTGGCACATTTGGCAAGTGAGTGCTCTGAGGCAACCATAGAGGATGCAGATTTGGGTCACATTACCATTTTAAAGAAACGAAGAAACGGAGAGAACTAGATTTTTTTTTTTTTCCAGAAAGATCTGAAACTTAAACAAGGGTCCAGATACAGGACTTGAGTGCTTCTACCATAGATCAGGACCCAGAATTAGTTATCAACATGGTTGACCCAAGCCTTGGCAGCTCAGTTGCATGAACTAGGTATGACCAGAAATATATGAAATCAAAATAGGAAAACTAGGCCCATTTCACCATAAACACAGAATTCTCATGGACACCAAAAACTCATTCCAACCCAGCTTTTTCAAACAAGTTAAAGATCAGTAATCGCAACCACAAAGGTTGCAGGTTCAAGTCATGCTGCCATTTCCTCACACAATGGCACAAACGAAAAAGACTTGAGAGAAGCATGAGTATTCAAGCTGCTAAAGATCTCAGTATTAAGATCAGCACAGCTAAACTAGATGAAAGGATTCCCTACAATGTCCTCTTGGTCTTACCTGATATATGAGACTTGCGGGTGGTTCGTATTATCTATGGGATTAGTCTCACCTCCAATGTGGGGTGGAGATACCCATGTTATAAAAAAAAAAGGATTCCCTACAATGGTTCCATGAAATTAGGATGTTCATTGAGAGCAAAGAAAAATGGGTTGTCTTCATGGGAGGCCATTGTCTAATCTGAAATACAAAGAATGGAAAGCCAACAACTGGTCCGCAATGTATTGGTTATTCACTTCCATGGATTACACACCAGTTAAGGAGTCTGTTTGCAAACAACCAAGGAGATAATGTGATACTGCTCATGATTTGTATTCCAACCAAAATAATTTTGTTACCAGTGCAAGAAGTTTAGTCTATTTTACTCAGTTATGTGGCTACTAGAAAGAGTTGGACCATGCAAAGAATGTTCAATCCTTTTGACAAAGGATATTGAAATTCATAAAAAATTGGTTAAAAGGTGAAGGATCTTTGAACTCCTGGAGAAACTAAATCCCACTTTTTGGCCAATATGGATCCCCGTTCTTGGATCAAATTCTCTTCCTCTTAAGATTGTCTGCCTTCATTTATGAGATGAGTCACATTAATGTTATAGCCACCTTATGTTGAGAAACCATCCCTTCCAAGGGATTAAGGAATAAACTCTTCTCTTGTAGATGACAAATTAAGAAAAACCCATTTGAGGCAGTTTGATCATGAAGTAGAAGACCAGAGATAACCCCAATAGATAGCGTTCGAAGGCTACCAGTTGTAGGTACAAAAATGGAGGGTAGAGCACTAATAACAAGAAGGAATGGGAAAAGAAAGACACAATAGATAGTGGAGTAACTGACCATTTGGGGTATGATAGGATCACATGGAGAAGTAAAACTCAAAAAGTTGACCCCAAATAGATGGGATTTTGGCTTTTGATGACGATGATGATAATGATGATGAAGAAGATGAATAAACTCTTCTCTCTAACCCTTCTCTCTAGGGGCACTATTAGGGATTTGGAAAAGGATGGTAATAAATAAGGAGGCCATCGCACAAAGCACAAGTGGAAAAGAAATGGGATATGCTATTGCAAGCGGAACAATTGTTTTGGCTATACATGATATCTTTTCAAGGAAAGCCTGGCAGAAACCAAGTAAATCATAATGCAATTAAGACTGATGAAACCCAATAGATGTCTCAACATCCTCCATCAATACCGCATCATGGTTCTAGGGATGTAGCCCAAATTGCAAGAAATATGATTCTCGTCCAAGAGATGGCTAAACTCAAGAGTAACATATCCTCTCTTTGTTTCTCATTGTGCAATCCTTCATAAGCCTCTCTTCCATGATCAAGTACTACATCTTCTACACTTGATGTTTTCCTCCAAAGTGTCCTTCGGTGGTCGACTCTAAGGCAACCAACCACATGAGATACATCAAATTCCTTCACTCTCTCTGTCATGCTTCATTGAATTGTTGAATTAGCCAATAGAACTTTTATTCATATTGTTGGTTAGGAGCCATTCCACTTTCTTCTAAGCTTTCACTTTCTCCCTGATTCTTTTTCTAAACCTCTTTGCATATTTGCTTTTTGTAAGCTTTCTTACTCAAACAATGAATTGGTCTATCAAATTAACTCCCATTCATTGTGTTCTGGGACCCAGATACAAAGGTGGTAATGGATGGTGGTTGTCAGTAATAGGGTTTTTTCTCTCACTCCAGACATCAAGCCCTTCATTACCAGTACTTGTCCCGGAATAGAACAGGATGTTTAGACATCAAATTGTTGTCTTCGTCGTCCATCAAGTGTCAAACTTTTTTGTCTGACAAGTGATTCTAGTCTTTTTCATCAAGGGACTTGTGAACTGGCAAAACATTCTCAGACTTCATTTTCATATAATAATATAGGTACAACATTGTTTTTCAAAGTTCATGATGTTTGGACCACTTTTTGCCTTTTCATTGATGAGATTAAACTAGAATGATTTGGACATACTTCATGAAAAATAACGATGGGATCTTTTATCACTTCCAGACAGTGTAACTGCCATCTATTATCAGTTGTAACTGTGGTGCAATTATTTGTATGTGTTACGGATATTTAGCTGAAAACCAAACTTCTGTCACAGTAATATTTTCACACTTTCTACCACCCAATTTTCTATGAAAAGAGAGGAGAACAAACTTGTAGACTTAAAAAGGTCTTTTTATGGGTTCAAGCAAACCTCAAGGCATTGTTGGATGTGTTTTTTTCTCTTTTCTTGACATGTTACATAATGCTCACTTTTGTTATGGCTTTCAATGAAGAAATCATGATCGTCATTCTAATTTTGTAAGGCATGAACTATATAAAGACAAAATAAGACATGAGAATCAGCATCCTACTTGTCAAAGTTGATGACATCATCTTGACAACAAATGATCATTTTTCTTAAGTTGATTTTTTTTTTAGTGATAAAGGGGTGCAACATGAGACAAGGAATTGAAAATCCATCAACATTCTTTTGATATCAGGATCTTGGTCCCCTCAAGTATTCCCAGTATCAAGGTTGAACAATTTAATACAAATTCTCAGCAATCTAACACACATGGTTCTACTAAATACAAACCCTCTTTACAAAATTAATCCCCTTGAGTACCTCCAAGTCAACCCAATGAAATCCCAATCCAATCCTTTAGTCACATAAATCTAAACAAAGAGATAATTCTCTATCATGGTACACAAGTACAAACAAATGGTACACCTAACACAGTTATGTACACTGAAGACAACTTAAAATGGTGAACCAACAGAGCCTCTTGACAGTTTTGTCCATTCTGAACAAGACAGTAAAATTGACTTCTCTCGAATTCCCAGTAAACAGGTGTGTTGACTAGTACTCATTATTTAGAGCTCTAGCATAGATAGACGAGTTCCAAGCAAATTAGCAAGTTGAAAAAAATTTAACAAGGATAAAGTTTCTAGTCATTGATTCAAACCATATAAAACCACTTCTATGGAAAAACCAAAATATGAAACCATTGACATAGTAAAATAAAAAGAGCAGTATTTCACTCTACCTGCCAGTATATCCACAATGCCACCTTTTGAGGCATCAACCAAAAAAACAATGCTGGACTATGTGTCCAAGATGAGGAGGAGATTCTTTTGGCATTCAAAGTAGCTGTGAAATAATCACCAAGTGTAGGATGTTGAACTGATATTTCAATAAAGAGATCATCTCCAGGTGCATCTGCTCGCATTGTCCAATTCCCAAGCATATCCTGCATTTGTACCCATGTAAACTATTTAATGTGCCAATATAAAAGAGGAGTATCCATGCCTTGATGATCTGAAAAAGTAACAGTAAAGAATAACGATATAATTAATTTGATGGATCTCTTAAAATCATCATTTCATATGATATAGGTAATGACCAAGAACTGATATAACTTATGCCTGCAGCATGCTAGAAAGAGGTAAAAAAGGGCCCAAAAGGAAATGTAGATGCCATAAATATTGCCACTAGATGATTGAAAATGATTTCTTCAAAGGATTATTAACAAAATTGATTTCACAAAATCTGTAAATTATGCTTTCTCAAACATTTCAACATCTAAGTCATGAACACAATCACTTCCTAACTGTAAAACTTCAAACACAACAATAAACTTAAATGATGCGCGCAAAAAAGAAAATGCAGTAATAACAGGTTGAGAAGAAAATTTTGCACCTAGAAAGAAAAATGAATACAGTAATAACAAGATGAAAATAATTACTTTTCAAAAAAAAAAATAACAAGATGAAAAGATTAACTTGGAAAAAAAAATTTGTTCATTGTCCTTGTAAACTTTCTCAAGTCAGACTCTCTAACAAGTTATAGATTGATAAGATAACCACCTTTCTTCTTAAGAAGAATGAACTAAAACCAACCAAAACTGGTAACAAATAAATGCCCAAACTCAGGCTATACGATCCAAATAGGTCAGAGACCCATAACCCAACTATGGACCGTTGGACTTTAACCAATTGATATGATCCACCTCAGACCAAATAACTTCTATTTAAAACTTTTGAGCGGGTTCAATTAGATTGTTAGACACAGCCAATTGGACCTCTCAGAGTTCTGGCCTCTTTCATGATTGGATTGCCAATGTCAAGTTTCATAACAAATAAATAATCACTGCAGTCCAAAGATAATGAACAATGACAGACTGGTACCGGGTAACAGTTTAATCAGAAAATGCACCAAAAAGTGAAAAATATAAAATATATATATATATATATATATATATATATATATATGAGAACAACAGAGGAAGGCAATGAAGACAATACCATAAAGGGGCTAACAGTGTAAAGGCTTTGCCACTAAATCTGAATCTGGATTAAAAACAAAAGAGACTCTTTCACCCCAAGGTGTATTTGTTACCTGAAATCAAATCCCTTCACCATCAACAAAATACCTTAATATTGATAAAGCACAAAACATCAATTAAAAGTAAAAAAATTCATGAACATGGATAAGACAAAGAAAAACAAACTTGAAATTTCTAATCGGTGTTTTTAGGAAACGTGCATTGAAATAGCATGTCAATGTCAAAGACTTGAAACTAAATGTTCCATGGGCATGCAGGACATAGAAATCTGCCTTTTCACTTTGAGCTTTGGGCAATTCATGATCAAAGTAAAATCTACAATTAAAAATATATACAATTCATGAATGGATGTTGCAATGTTTTGCCACCCGAAGGGAATGGACATGAGGTCTGGACCACATGGTATAAAGATAAAAGAGTATAGAAGAAAAGTATACAGCATAGTAGTTTATGTAAGCAACATTTTGCATCTTAATTTTGTACATCATCTTTTTAATCCAATCAAGTCCTTTGTCAATTGGAATAGGAGTCATGCTGGCCCTCCTATAGTCAGTCCCAATGATTTAGGCCATAAAGGCCGGAAATGCTAACTAACAGATTTTTATATGATGGTATGTAGGTCAATGGCCATATTGCATTGAACATGGAGTTGTTGAGTATCCTAAAATCAAAACTCAAGATCAAAGGCCATTTTTAGCCATCAAATTTAGATCTATCAAAACCAATAGTGAGATGGTTATTAATTCCAATGCATTTCAATTGGATGGCTAACAATCACTTTTGGTCTCAATTTTTTTCTCTAAGATACTCCACAATTAGGTGGTTAGTATGATGGGACCAACTGCCCCATTATATGCCATCTGTTAAAAACACGGCTTCTGTTACCATAAGCTAAGGTAACAGATTCTGTTACCAAAGCTCCACATAAAGGACCCTCCAAGAATTTAGGTTTCCACCATCCTCACCATTGTCAATCTTCATCATTGCCATCATATCTTCATTAGGTGCCCACTTTGTCTCTAGGCAAATGGAAGTGTTGACTGTTGATCATCTAGCATTGCAACACAACTAATCCTTTCTAGTGTGGGAAATCATTCTCTCCCTATTCAATGTGCAGTGAATTACAAGACAGGCACCTCAACTTAATCATTCTAGGATCATCTTCTCCAAGGTTCTTCTATTCATTACCTTTTTTCAGAGGGACCTCAGTAACTGATTCTCATGGGAACTGTCCAGTGCATCTTGAGGAAGAGGAATCGTAAGGAATTCAGTTAGAAAGTTTATCCCACTTCCAAAGACTGATATCTCAGCAAAGGCAAAAAACCATTGCATGAGTTGTCACACTAAAGGTGTTTTGTTTTTTCTTTTTCTTTTGTTCTGTCTCTTTTTTTAGTGATAACTGAAGGGGTTAAGGAGCATAAACACATCTAACAATTTCAAATCATGAAAGGAATGATTTGACCTGAATAATTCTTAGCCATTTCAATTAGAACATGAATTCTTTGTTTTGTACTTGCCCAATCTTATCTCATCTGCCTCGTGCCAAGCACTTCTCACATTCTTCCTTTTAATAAAATTACATTCCATTTCTCAAAAAAGAAAAAAATGTTGACCTCAATGTATCTTCTACAATAAGAGCATCAAGCTTAAAACAAAATTAGATCATCACTTAGCAATGTAACTATGTAGAAAAAATCATGATAAATTAATAAATCCAAGAAGCAATTACACAAAACAATGGTACAAATGGATTGGTAAAGGGGAAAAAACTTGTTTTTATTTACTCAGGAAGAGTATTGGACCAATGTTTTAAAAACCAACCTGTGAATCAAACCAGTCTTAGTGGAAGGTTAGGTTAAATAAGGTTTAATCGTAGTCAAACTCGGTCAAACCCATGCCATTAATATGATACAAAAAATGTTTTTTTTTAATTAAAAAAAGTAGATGTTGAATTTTTTGAAATAAAATTTATTTTTTTATAATTTTTGAAACTGTTTTTATGGGTCACAGTCCACCGTTGATTGAAGAAGACCGGTCAAACCCGCGAGTCTAGCCGATTTTTTACATCTTTTTGCAAAAGATGGTTTTTTGAGGAAACTAGCCCTTACTGAAGCCGGACAGTTTTTTGCACAAGAACATTGTATTGGACACCTTACCTCAGCAATGCATTTCTTTAGTGCAGTGGTGGATCCTTCAAGATCATAGCAATAATAAACACTGAGTGGATTCTGTTCATATCCCACACTAGGAGGTATCGTCAAAAGGAACCTATTCAAAGAAAAAGATACATATATCAAAATAAAAATCAAAACCAAATAGATTTGGATAACAAGAACAAAATAATGTGCATTCATCATTCTTTCCTCTTGTTTCTCCCTCCTTCCAAAAAAAAAAAACCACTAAATTCATAGACTAGATACACCCAAACACACCAAAAATTGATACAACCAAAGAAAATCATTTAAATCACTAATTAGTCACAATAGGTTAAAAAATAACATAGGTAACTTCCAAGCACCCCATCTTTTTCTTCAACCATAATAAGTACCCCTATGTTTTTAAAAATTGCAAAATCTACGCTTTGCACAATGATTGAATAAAACACGCCATAATGTTAAAATGACCAAAATGCATGTTGCCCCTCTAATATTCAAGAAAAAATACTAGCAAGACAGCATAAACAAGACACTACCAATAGACCCTATCAATAGCAAATGGATCTTTATAGTTAGGTGATATGTAAAAGGCATCGCATGGATAGAGACATATGATTTTGGGTTAGGCGCTGAAGGATGATTGTAATTGGCTTGGGCACTTCAGGTTGAGTGGCACGTCGAATCGAGTTGTTTTGAGCCTCATATTACCTTACTAACCCAATGGCGGCCGATAGTGTAGCAGGTCTGCAAGCTTGTACATCGGCCTTGATATTTTCCTTTAACCCGCTTATAAAGCAACCCACTTGGTGTGCCAGTGTCAACCTCCCTGCTCGTATCAATAATTTCTCAAATTGGGTTTGGTAATCTCTTACTGAACCAGTCCGATGTAGCTTTGTTAGATCACCAAAGAAGTCTTGATATTGGGTTGGTCCATACCTACTGTGGAGACCCTGTTTGAAGCCCTTCCCAGGTGATGATAGGGGACTCCTCTTTCAGCAGTTGGTACCACAATTGGGCATTACCTTCAAGATGAAGGAAGCTAGCAGCACCTTCTCCTCATCAGATGTTAGGTGGAACTCAAAGAACTGGTCAGCCCGACAAATCCAACTCGTAGGGTCCTCCATTTCATTGAAGTGTGGAAAATCAAGCTTCATTAGCTTAGGCAAGTATGGTGTTGTGGAGCCTTCACAGTTGTTTCCCCCATTTTCAAAGGTTCAGCCTCCAGTTTCTTGAATTTGGCTATGAGAACTCTCCCCACCTTCACGAACTTGGTTGGTTGTGATATGGTCGAGTCTAGCATTCATTGCTGCAAACATCTCTTGCATCTCTTTGAAGATTCTTTCCTACCCTGCAGTTAAAGAACAGACCTCCATCTCTAAATGTCTCAATCATTGCTCCTCCATGCCTAGCTCTGATACCAATTTGTTACGTGTTGCCATAACTACCCTTGTATCAGGTCGATTAACCAACAATGTACCTGTTGTTCTGACAGATTTCTTTTTACGTCCACCTATTTTGGGCGAGGATACAGAGAGCAAGTTTAAGAGTGAAGAAGAAAGGGTTCTGGATTTGCTTCGAGGGAAACTGAGACCTCCAAGTTAGACATGCTAACAGTAAAACAAAGGATATAATTCTCATTTCTGTTCCATACAGCAACCATACTTAGATAGAAGACGCTGAAAGTAAAAATCTCAACCACCCACTTCCTAAAAATTAGCAACATTACGGACCATGATAGACTCCACTTACTCTTAACTAATTCTCACTTACCCACTTCCTAAAAATTAGCAACTATTATGGACCATCCACTTACTCTTAACTAATTCCCACATACTAACTACGTTGACTCAGTCACATTGAGACACATAACATAGTAGCAGCAGCAGCAGCAGCAGCAGCAGGAGTAATATCCACCAAAATTTGGCTTATTTTTAGTAATGGAATTTGGGTCGAAAGGAAGAAGGAGAAAAAACATGAAATCCAAAACGCATTAAAATACAACAGAAATAAACAGAATTCAGAAACTTCTACATCACAAACATGCCATGGGGCACTTACGGCCCCTTAAATTTCACGAAGTTCAGCTGTCTCAGAAGAAGTGTCCAAAGAATCCGAATTCAAATTTTCCAAAACAGATACCAAGAACCAATAAATATCGAATTCTAATCAAAATAAATAAATTAATAAACACACACAGCGCACAATCCAAATTCTGAAGAAATGTGCTCGAATTTTGAACGCATTTGCAATGAATGGCCAGCTGAAATGAAAAAGAAATGGTTCCAAACTCCAATCCCAATCACAGCTTATAACTCACACTGGCCCGGTGGTGCCGGTGACGCTACGGACCTCATCAGCAGACATGTGGGAACGGAAGAAGGAAAGTGGGAGGGGGGCATCAGAAGGACGGTCGAGGTCGACAAGCGCGTAGCGGACGGGGTAGCCGAAGGCGTGTCGCACTGGCCTCCTGCGCACGTGGCGGACGTGGCCATGGTAGAGGCGAATGGCGTCAGGTGACGGCGGGGGAGAAGTAACGAAGAAGGGCATTGAAAGGGAGGAGTATAGACAGGATAGAGGAAATGAGAAAGGTGGAAACGGCGGAGCAAAGCAGATACAGTGCCTCCATTGCCCTTTTCCTATCGTTTCCTTATCTTCTTCTTCCGAAAGTAATGATGCTAACGGGTCCCACTCCATCGTTTATTTAAATATAATAATAATAATAAAAAGTTTTAAAATATATAAAGACCCAATTTTATTAACTATAAATTATCTCTAATTACAACCAAAACAGATCTCTCATATACTCTTTCAAATTACACCAAGATTTTGTTTTCCCTAAATGACGACATTCAATGTTAATGGCTAAGATTGTTCAAACTTCTCTACAAAAGCCTTGTCATTTGCAGAAGAAATTAGAGTTCCACACCCAGAGAGATTTTCCCAAATGATTCAAGTCTATAATCCAGTGTCTCTCATAGTACTAGAGGTTATATTGAGATCCAGGGATTTTCTCAGTAATTGCTAATTGGACAGTTTGATTTGATGAATGAAATCATACTTAAATCTCTTTATATTCGAATTTCTCTTTTCATGCATGTTTTAGCTCATACCTGTTAATTTCTATTTGCATTGTTGAATTTCTCTTTTCTATTTGCATCGTGTGCCACTGATCTATTTTTCTCCATTCAAAATGAGGAAGACAACCGTTGGAATTTTGAACCCAGCTCCCTACAGATGAATTCAATTTTTGGTGAATTCATGTTCTTCAATCACAATTGAACCCTTCAACGTGACTGGGTTCTCAATTTCTACATGATTTGATCAATCGAAAACGTCATTCTTCGCTGCTCTGTTTTGCTACCGTCGTGCTATGTTTTTTTCTCTGTTTTCTAGTAGTTTATGTCGGTTTCAAATTGATCTCTTCATGTTTCTTCTGTTATCTTCCGTTTGGAGTTTACAAGTAGCTATTCATATTTGTAATTATAATAGTGTGATTATCAAAATACTTCAAAGGATTAATGGGCAACATATCCCAGTGTTCAATTGGAGAGGGTTGTGCCTCTTGGGCTGGAGTTTGTAAGAACTATTTATCCAAATAACTTTAAGGGATTGGTCTGACGGTTAAGAAGTCCGTTTCATGAAATGGAATTTTGAATTCAATTTACACTCAATTTTAACGGACCATTCTTTATAAATTTAATCGGTATGTATGGATTTAAAGGTTTACACATGCTCTTAAGATTAGTCTCACCTCTAATATGAGTTGAAGATAAGCATGATACTAAACACTTTCTCCATCTAGATGACATGTAGCAATAGATTTGTAGTCTTTTCTTCCTACTACATTTACAAACGCAAAAAGCAATAGTAAAAATGGACATACTGGGTTGTGGGATTGTCTTTTTTTTCTCTTCTTCATATTATAACTTATGCACAAATACAAAACTATATTTCCATTTTTCATTGATATTATGAATCAATGAAAGGATCACTGGAGTTAAAAAGAATGTGGTATTCCCTTCGTGGAATCTTTATTCTTACTTTGTTTTAATTGTTTCCTTTTTTTTTATCACTAGTTAAACCCATAGTTTTATTTCAATCTCGGTCTCATCTTTGCTTTATTCTAGGCTTTGGTCCCTGTATCTACCTTTTTTTTGTTTTTCAGTGAAGCCCAATTTCCTTCAGCTCTCGTTTCACCTTCTAATTTATCCCATCTATTAGATCCATCTCTTATTGTAGGCTTTGATAGAGATATTTTATTCTATAAGTCTATTCATGGGTCCGGTTGGATTAGGGTTCCCTCTCATTTCCAGCCCAAGCTTGTTTGCATTCTTGAAGCCCATGTTTAACAACTTGACAAGAGCAGAGGTCAAAAATTTGGTCAATACTCTGTGTATCGGCTAAACTGTATTGGATTTTCGAACGCCAATACAGATCGGCCGATACGTATAGTATCGGTCAGAGAGAGAAAATTCGGCCGAATATCGGCGTGGGCCCATTCGATATCTCGGCCGATATTCGTTCGATACGGGCTAATATCGGCCGATATTTATATTTTTAATTTTTTTTTTTAAAATTAAATGATTTTTTTTTAAAACCATCGAGATTTTCAAAAAAAAAAAAAAAATGAGGAGAGAGAAAAATCTCGGCCAAACCGAGATATCGGCCAGATCAAAATTCAGCTGAAATTTCGGCTGGGCCGAATTTTCAACCCCTGGATAAGAGTTTTTATCTAAAACCTAGGCCTCCCGAAAAGCCCAAACATGCTCTTTAAACTCCATTTATAGGTTGGCATAATTGGATAAAGAGTGTTTAAAGAATAGTTATTAATTTCATTTTCTTTTGGTCGAAATGGATTGAAATGTTTCATTTCAATAAACAATCACCTTATAATTTTTTGACATTTGTTTCAGTCCACTTTGATCCATCTCATTTTCTTTTGACTGAAAGTCTGAAACTAATGAAGTGCGTGCATATCGATAGAAAAAAATGTTGAACTTCAATTAAACAAATATATTGCTTTTAACATAAATTTATAAAAATAAATTGCTAAGCTTGAAGTTTTTATTTTAATTAATTAATTTTTTAACTTGTATCATCCATTTTTATAGATATATTTCAAATAAAAATACTTTTTGAAATAAAATAGATACTTAAAGAGATCTAAAAGATATTTTCTAAAATGTATCATTTATTAGTTTCATTAAAAAATATATTTATAGCACTAAAATCGACGTTGCATCTACTGGATATAATTCATAATTAAAAGATGAAAGTCGGGCTAGGATCATGCTTCCTTCCTCACTCTCCACCGGTTCAACTTTTTTTTTTTTCTTCTTTTTTAAACTTCTTGAGGTGGTTGGGGGGTTGGAGGACTACTTTGATTAGTTTGATCTTATATGCAAATGTAGTTGGGCAGTGGATGGGTATTGGTACATTAAGATTCATATTAATATTTATTTCAACCTTCAATCTAATTTGTCAATTTGACTATTTTTAAAAAGATTTAAGTTGGATAAATCAAATGGATTGCATGAGAAGCTTCAATCACATTTTATGACATCCTTCTTAAATGATCCCAAACTACAAGAATTTGGCTTCGCAGCTAATATTTTTTTAAAAGAAAATACCATTAATTATATGACAAGCAATGTGAATATATATTTTTTAGAGGGATATCAGAAGTATTGCATTAATGCACGACGGTTCATGTATAAAAGGGTTACATATAATCATCAAAAATACGAAAATGTAAGCATAAAGAGAGACTAGATACTATGAATATATAAAAAGAAATCTCTAGTCCCACACAATTCTAAAGAGCTTGACGGACGTGGCCAAGAACAAACAAGGTGAACATAATAATAGAAAAATATTATTTTGAAATAATTAGTGTTTATTTGATGACTTTTCCAAAATATATATATTTGAATTTATGTGTTCAAAACCGTGAAAAGCTCAATGTAAAATTCCAGAGGTGATATCTATTACTCTTAGAACACACTAAGTGAGGCCATAGAGACTCAAACTTGACACCTCCCACTTTCTATTTTTTTAATTCTATCTTTCTCAATCTAACACATATTTTATAGATTTCAATGTATCACTTTTAAAATAGAATTGCATCACAAAGTGGAAGGAGATTTATAACTTTGAAATAAATATAAAAGTTTAATAGGAATGCAGTATTTATAGTCACTTGTTTTTTAATTCAAATCATTAATTTGACGATTTTAAGTTTGAGAAGGAAAATTTCAGTGGGAGGTGGATTTTAGTATTTTTTTATTTTTTAGTAACTTATTTAAATTATATTTTTAATTTTTCAATGTATTATAGATTATGAGACGTTTTTAAATAAAATAAAAGAGATTTTCTATAAATATATATATATATATATATATATATATATATATATATATATATATATATATATATATAAAGAAAGAGATTACAGCGTGGGGCGATGCAACCGATGGAGAGGAGGGAGATTAGCATTAAAATCGTCGACAGCATGTGAGGCTCCGAAGCTCTCTCCTTCCCTCTCTCTCGCCTTCTCCGCCCAACTCCAGAGCAAAATCCTTTATAAGCGTATAAACCAAATCTCCCTCCTTTTCTATCCTTCGATTCCATCTTCCCATCTCTCTCTCTCAAAATGGCAGCGATGTTGCAAGGGTTGGGAGCTTTGGCCGCTCTTTCGTCAACAGATCCACTCATTTCTAACAAGTTTCACCTGAGATCCCTCAAATCCCACCCAGGTACTTCCAATTCCGCTCTTCCCCGTTCTAATTGAGTAAAAATCAGACAGGAAATATTGGTAATTAATCATTGTAATGCTACGAGTGTGGGTCACAGCCCAGAAATGTTCATGTTGATGGTCTGTTATAGGTTTTATAATGAACAGTTAATAATATTGGGTAGAGCATCATTTTCGTTCCTGATTGCATCACATTAGTGGGTCCCGTTCTCCACTCACTTACAAAGTCAGACTCAGTTTGGATGAATCTCCATTTCAAGATTCGAGACTGATATGATGATCTGATGCTACGTTTAAATGTTATGCTCTCATGGAAAGTAACTGTTTCCTTGGTAGAATGGTTGAAAAATGGTTCCTTATTAGTATGGTTGAAAAAATGGATTCTTCTGGTAAATGGGTTATTTTGTGTCGAAGTAGTTTCCTTCCACGTATCCAAACTGAGCATTAAGGCTGGTTTTTTATTCATTTGTTGTTCCGCAGAGAGGAATGGGAGTGCACTGACTGTCAGATCCAATGGAAAGTTCTCTATTGTAGGCTTGAATGGGAGGGAACATGGTGTCAGGAAGCTGGTCACTAATGCTGTCGCGGTTAGAATATTTCATCTTTCTTCTTACTTTTGGAACAAATGATAGCGGCTCTTTTCTCATTTTCTGTCTCAATTTAGTGAGATATTGTGTTGTAGCTGCTAAATCTTGATGTTTATTGGTGGTCTTATTTTCAGACAAAGGCTGATAGTTCTGCAAGTGCAGCAGCATCTAAACCTGGGTATGACTTGTTTCTTTTGATAGTTAACACGTGCTGTAACTAATTACGTTGCATACTTATGCTTCTTCATTTTCTTTTGAAAGAAATACTTTTGTTTATGAAGAATTTAAAATGCGTCCATTTCATTTCTTACTTGAACATGTTAACAATGTTATTTTTTAATTGTTCTGTTGTGTCCTTACTATTTTACTCTCTCCTCACACACACATGCACACAGAGATTATCAAATTGTTGTTACTTTTGGATATTGATATTAAAATGAGTTTTTTAGTGATGGAGGTATCTCATTTGAACCTTTGGATCCATTATTGTAGATAGAAAATGCATCTTTCATTGTCAAATCAGTCTGTTCTGGCAGATGCTTGTTTCCCATGCATTGCATTGTGATGTTGTGTTGAATCAATATTTCCAGGCATGTTATGTAATTATATTGCATGCTGCCTCCAATAGATTTAGACATTGGAAAGATCGCTTATCAGGATCTTTTTCATTTAATTTTATGCAATCTTCTTTCAATCCATCAAATAAATGTAATATCAAATCCTTCAGCAACAATTCAGGCATTGTAACAACTGATCAACCTTCATGATTATATTGGAGAGTCTAAACCCTCTTGCACTTAAACCCCGAGGATGGGATTAGCAAGTGCTTCGTTCAAATTCTTTGGAACATTGAGTACTATGTAGGGTTATAAGAGAAGATTCATGATTTCTGGGACTTCTTATAAAAAATAAAGTGAGAAATAGGACGCATGGTAGAAGAATGTCTTTCTTTGGGAAAAACAGTAGGTAGATTGGGAGTGGAAGGGGTAGAAACATCATTATCTTCTACCTTGGAGGTGGATTGATGAGTACTAGCACTAGTTCATCTAGCTTATGTCTCCTTCCATAGAATTTAGAACTTTCTTCTCTCTTGAAGTTGATAGGGAAGGACCGTGGAGTTCACTTGGAACATTGTGACATATTAGAGGAAGAACATTATGATAAAAATATTAAGGTGTTGGTTACTTAGAGAAGCTTTGCCTTTGGGGGAAAAGGAAGGGAATGTATTCATGGAATGTAACATCCATCAAGGTAAAAAAATCTAAGACAGGAGGGATGATAGCAGAAACACCTTTTTTAGTTTGACTGTAGCTGACAATACAATTGATGCTCTGCAGGTTATGTTTGTCCTTTGAACTAGAAAAAGTTTTTGAACAAAAGAGAACATCTAAGTACTGATGGTGGTACATGAAGTAGGTGTCACTAGGATGATATGAATAGGAGATTAATTGTGAAGAATTGGTATATGGGCATTTTGTTTATAACAACTTAAAAGAATTGGATAGAAGGACCTACGTACCCTCCTGTTGAATAAAAGTACCCTTGCTACTTCTTAGAGAGAAAAGTTTCCTTCACCCCTTATTCTGCCAAGTCATTTTTTTGAGGTAAATAAGGACATCTGGATCGGTGCTCTATGCCATGCTTCTATAGTTAAGAGGGGAAAAAATGATAGACCTAATGTCTCTATTTTTAGTTTGTAGAACTTTAATTGTGTGATTATATTGGGTTTTAATCAATGAATGAAAAATTTACTGGAATGAAATTCTTCTCTCTCTCTCTCTCCCTCCCTCCCTCCAAAATTGGCTTCATCTATATTCTTCAACAAATAAATCCAGTTGACACGAGAATAATCATTAATAAATGTCATAAAATAAAAATACTCATGTCTAGTTGTTGAAATACAAGGGACAGGCACAAAAGTGTTAGAATGTAAAGCAAGCAGGCAAGTCCTAGTATTGGAGAAGAGGTTCTAGTGTATTTAGCAAACTAACAAACTCTACCAGTTAATCTATTGACTCTATTGAAATCTGCGGGACGAAAGTGCACAAGACATGTAAAGAAGTGATGAGCAGTGATGGGAGATGAGGTACAACCCAAGTGACACAATCCTGCCACCAATCTTTTTCCCAGTTGTCAGGTTATGCAAAATACAAATGGTGAGGAGAGAGTGTAACTGGGCAATTCAAAGATTGCGCAAAAGAATTAGAAGATAAATTGGGTTTATGCAAAACATAATGCAGTGGAAGAGCGGAGTTAAAAGAAACGAGCTTGTTTTCTCATTTTGACCTGAGTAGTAAAAACAATTAAAGTAATGAGACTTACCAGTCATATAATGAGTAGCCCTCAAATCAATGATCAGGAGCTGTTTGAAAATGTACAGAGGCGGCATGAAATGGGGATCTTTGTATGTAAGGGTCCAAATTATGAGAAGAAACACTTTCAATAGCTTGGGGATGGGTTGAAAAGCTCCACTTAATTGTCTGCAAGGATAGTCTGGTCAGCGGCATAATCAGGAGTGGCATCAACAGCATTGGACCATTGAGGTGTGGCTTAGAAGTAGGATGATTGTTAGACAGGCCCTAGAATGGAATGGAGTTTAACAATACTCATGAATGTAGTTTGTCTTGCCATGGTGTGCACATTCCAGGTCACCACGTTGGAATGTGTACATCATGTCCTCAATCTGTTCTTTTGGTGGCACTTGTTCCTGATTTTGACATCGAGAGTCAGCCCCAGATTTCAAGGGCCAGGCCTTGGAGAAAAAAAATTGAGTGACCAACAGAGGCACAAAGGGAGGATATGCCATCTTCCTTGTCACATTATGCACAACAAGTTGATGTTGTTTTTTTTGAAAGGTAACAAGTTGATGTTGTTACTCTTGTTAAAGCAATAGGTATATTGTTTACAGAGATGGAGAAGTTTTTCTAAGAATTTGAATGCGAAGAAATTCAAAGCCAGCTTTTAAACTGGCCAATGCTTCATAAGGTGTGACAGTATTCCTCTTGCTGTGTTCTGTTCTGTGTGGTCTTCCATATTATGAATAGAAATGTGATCATATAAATGTAACTCTTCCACATAGTCCAGAGAGAGGAATGATGGCATTAATAGATTGTGCTCCTTGCCTGTATCTTGGAAATGTCCTAATATAGTTTGATTGTCCTAATAAAGTTGATAGATTCAGGCAAATATTAAATTTCGGACACTACGTGTAGGTTGGTATATCCTAGACTTCTTGGAGATCTGCTGATACCAAAATCCATTGCCGATATGTGTGTGTGTGTGTGTGCTTCATACCATTTAATAACTTCCCCATAACCAAATTGTTTATTTGCCATGTTTGGGGTCTAATTAAAGGATCCAGAACGGTCCCAAGCAGACATCCAAGCTTCTCTTTACTACTAACATGCATCTTAACAAACTGACTGGAAAATAACGCCATTGCCATTGGTAGGACAAATTAATAATTAGAAGAGATGTTGAACATCATAACAACAGTTAATTCTTAAAAATGAGAACCTTAAAGAGACTAATGCATGGGCCCTGATGGTCTTAGAAAATATGGGGGCACTCCAAAGAGAAAAGTAAATGTTGATCAGTAAAGAACAGGAGGAAATTGGTCCATAGTAATTGTAAATAGCACCGATTCATCTAGAATAGATGTGTTATAGATGAGGAATATCAGAACATGCAAAAAAGGTGGCAAAAGCTCTAAGGGTACGTTTGCGTGTTTCAAACCTTGCGTGGGAAGTTAGATTTCCATTTAAAATCACTTTCAGGAAAATATAGGTTGGAATCACCTTCCCATGTCATGTAATTTTCCTATGCTTGTTCTTGGGGATGGAATCCTCTCAATTTCTGCTTATTTTTCATGTAAAAAGTGTTCCATTGGTTGCTAGTGTAAAGTAGGAAAACTGGTTGGAAAGGTTATACTTGGCAATGGGTTGGGTTTAGTCAACCTACTTATCCGCCCTTAAACCTATTGCCTATGCATTGATTATACAGGTCGGGTAGAGTTTGGCCGCTGATATGGTGTTATTAAGGGTCAGAAAACCCGTTTCTCAATATAGAGTGAGAGATCTTCTTATGGGAGACCATAAGAAAATTAAAGGTACATTTTCATTGAAGAGTCAGAAACAGTTTCAGTGAAAATAATGAATAGACAAACTTAAGAAAATAAAGTAGAGATTGGAAAATGACCAAATTTTCAATGAAAACAAGCTAAGTTGGACAAAGGCAAAAATACCTTAAAGATTCTTCAGTGTGCTGAGTGCTATCCAAATTTTAGATAAAATGTGTGGTTGGTAAACATGAAGTGCCAGGATTCAATGGTCGACCTTCAAATATCTCTGGCTTATGTGAAACCAATTTGAAGGGGAGAGCAAAAAATTAAAATGCGTGTCATGAGTGCAGGAAATCCAAGAAAGAAACAGTAATTTTCCTGCCAGAAAGTGAAATGGCATACTACTAGAATTTCCTCGAGTTTGTAGAGATTTTTTTTAGATCTGATTCTTGGCCCTTCAAGCAATGTCAGGTCAGGAAATGAAGTTCACTGTAAATCTTCTGAAATCACTAGCTACAAACCCCCACTGTCATGGACTGATGTGGGACCTAAATCTGTTTGGTTGCTGACCTCAGCCATGTGGATCCCTACAGTAACAAGAAGACCTAGGAAAGTGAAGGCTTTTAATCCCTGGTCGGCATATCATGATAGAGTTTGGGAACAAGAGAGGAGGGTGGAGAAGATGAGAGTGAGATGTGAGAGAGACAGGTAGATTTAAGAGGAACAGAAGAACATTGAAGGTGTGTGGCAGCCATTATGGTTGAACCCACGTATAATGTCATTTTTCCTTGATGAAGGAGCAATTATAGTGATTACAATCAATTATCTCCCTGTACTCTCTCAACATGATCAAATCACTCCCAAATTTAATTTTTTTGAGGATTTATGCTGTGGTACTCCTTAAGAGTACATTATTCACCATAGTACCCATATAAGCAGCACATATAGGAATTTGTCTATCTAAAAAGTAAAAGCCTTACAATGGTCATGTGTCCTAAGTGTGCTGTTCCCGACCTCAGTTTCATGATTACCAGTGACTCCCTTACGTCTTTTTTAAAGGTAACAACCTTTACTTAAAAAGCAAGACAAGGTACAATAAACAGAGGTCCAGTGAGAGGCTGGCCAGAAATCTGTGTACTGACATATACTTGGAGTGAGAGGTGTGACTAGCAAGTATACCTTTAGTTATTTCCAACTTACTCCCTTACCTCCATTATTAACATGCCTGACAATGAGACACCCCATTTGGTTATGTAACCATGCAGTTTCCTCAGGTCACATGGTTGAAAATTTTAGTTCAGACAGAAGTGAAACTAGTACTGGGATCCTCATGGATTTTGTACCAGGACCCAGCTTCTATAACTGAGAGTGCATAACCAGTCTTGTACATACTGTTGGTAAAGTAAATATATTTTTGTAGTGAAAGTATCATATGCATAATTCTTTGTCATTTGTAATAATGACATAGACAATTAGGCATGGGTAATGAGCTGGTATTGGATTTGGAGAAAAATGGTTTTGGCAAATTTTTATTTTATTTTTTCATATTTCTTTCATAGAACAGATAAAACAGCATCCAGACAATGTTTTTTCCCTCACCTGTTCTCGAAACCAATCGTCCAAACAGTGCTGGCTGTTTAAGATTGACATCTTTGATGCACAGACATGTGGATAGGCCCCACATGCATGCTCTGACACAGTACAGGGATGGAACATGCATGTGCACAAGAACAGGTTGGACACCGTTCCATTCCAATGGAACATAAAAAAGAATCACCATATCCCTCCATATTTCACTTTCATAATTTTTTATTTAACTTTTCAGCTGCGTCTTTTATTTTGCTTTCCCTCATATAATTCGCATGAGGTTATCAGGTGGCCACCTGTCATTATTTTTACCATACAATTTTCTTTTATTATTATTTACATTTAAATTTTGAATTCATAATTCAGAAAAGACTGATGACACTATCAAGCAAGATTTAACTAAATATATAAATATTTATTAGAGATAGTTGTTATCTAAATATGATAGATTCATGACTTTAGTCCGCTATGTCTGTCCACACGTAATAGAAAAACGTAAGAAGTGTTGCATTGCTTAATCTCAAATCTAGTCAAATGAAACCCTAGTAGCGTAAAGTCCCCTATAGGTGAGATGCATAGACACCTTAGTCATCAAAAACAAAAAAATCTAGTCAAATGATGAAATTGTCTTTATTAACAAAATTCTAAAATAACATAAAACTAATTAAGATGGCTTTAAAATATCTAGTGGTTTGTTTGTGTATAAAATATGTTGTATCCTTGTTGTTCCTCTGCCCTAAATTTTTGAACATGATGTGTCCTGTGCATGCTCGTGTCGGTGTATCTATTCCTGTATCCATATCTGGGCATCATAGATTGACATTTCTTTTGGAGTGGAATTTCTACATATGCCACCGTTGAATTTATATAATTGTATGTGTACATGTGATATTTTTTTTTTTCAAATGGTAACTACGTTCACAAGGAGTGCACAAAAGGATACAAAGAGACAAACCCTGATTGGATTAATGTATGGTATTTATTGCATACATTGGATTATACATGTTCAGAAACAAATTCATTTGTGTTTTAGGATGAAATTCAAAATGTGTTTTTGCATAATGTCATAGATTCATTTTTCTTGTAACCTCAGGCATGAGCTCCTGTTGTTTGAGGCACTTCGAGAAGGCTTGGAAGAAGAGATGGACCGAGATGCTAAAGTGTGTGTTATGGGGGAAGATGTGGGTCACTATGGAGGCTCCTACAAGGTTACGAAGGGTTTGGCTACAAAGTATGGTGACCTGAGGGTACTGGATACGCCCATTGCCGAGAACTCTTTCACAGGAATGGCCATTGGGGCAGCTATGACTGGCCTGAGGCCGATTGTTGAAGGCATGAATATGGGTTTCCTGCTCTTGGCCTTCAATCAGATCTCTAACAACTGTGGCATGCTCCATTACACTTCTGGTGGTCAATTCAAGATCCCTGTTGTCATCCGTGGCCCAGGTGGTGTTGGACGTCAGCTGGGTGCTGAGCACTCTCAGCGCTTGGAATCTTACTTCCAATCTGTACCTGGCCTTCAGATGGTTGCATGTTCCACTCCCTATAATGCGAAAGGCCTGATGAAGGCGGCCATCAGAAGCGAGAATCCAGTCATATTGTTTGAACACGTGTTATTGTATAATCTGAAGGAGAGGATCCCTGATGAGGAGTATGTATTGTCTCTAGAGGAGGCAGAAATGGTCCGTCCGGGTGAGCATGTGACAATCCTCACATATTCACGCATGAGGTACCATGTCATGCAGGCCGCAAAGACACTGGTAAACAAGGGGTATGATCCTGAGGTAATTGACATCAGGTCTCTAAAGCCATTTGACCTTTACACAATAGGAAACTCGGTGAAGAAGACACATAGGGTGCTGATTGTCGAGGAGTGTATGCGTACTGGTGGGATTGGTGCCAGTCTCAGAGCAGCCATCATTGAGAACTTTTGGGACTACCTGGATGCACCAATCATGTGTCTGTCATCACAAGATGTGCCGACTCCTTATGCTGGGACACTGGAGGATTGGACCGTGGTTCAGCCAGCCCAGATTGTGACTGCAGTGGAGCAACTCTGCCAGCAGTAGCTTGATGTAGTTTCTTTAGAGGAATTTTTGTGCTTTAATTTCTACTTCATGACATTTGAGTTACTGAATTAGAACGTGGTTTAGTGATTGAAATTGTTACAACTACGATAATTATCAATGGGATTTGTGTAGTTTGTGTTTACAAGGCAAAGTTGCAAAAATAAAAAGAAATGAAATTGCATATGGTATCCCTTTGATACAAGGTGTTGATTTTAATTGATAAGCGTGCCAAACTAAAAATTAGTCTTACAGGATGAGTTCATGCATCTTCCTTCCATCCACACACCAAAATTGGAAAAAAAACTGTAAGCATGATCCAATCCGTTTGTTAGCTTTAAATTGAATCAATTCATTTCCTGATTCTACACCTGATTGAATTTTCCGATCCTTGCGATACCCCAAAAAAAAATTAGTCCGACCAGCCCATGCACCCCAACCTTGTAGTCCAACTTTTGAGGATTCATGAGATACTCTTATTTTTTGTAAGTGGACACCACCATATCTATCTAAATATTTATCTATCTATATTTTAAATTTAAATGATGAACTATCTATATGTGAAATTTCAATGCAAGAGATTATACATTTTACATTGATTATTCTTGTCCTTGTATTTAAGAAATGTTCAATCTCTATTTCATGACCTTATGTTAGATTAATTAATTTAAGGGGTCTCCTTTCATTTCTTAGATTTAGGTGGGTCTGCAACCATGTCTCTCTCTAATTAAGAAAAATTGAAAATGTAAATTGGAATTCTAATAGCATAGGCAAAATTGAGACAAAAAGTGTTTTCTTTTTCCAAACTTATAAAAAAGATAAAGAGGTTTCTTTTAGAATATAGAACAAAGGGTTTCTTTTTTCTGCATGGTCAGTGTGGCAGAGTGGGGTTCCATCAGAGAAAAGATCTTAATGGCCCATCAATTCTTTGGAATAACTGCAGTGTACATCGGCAAAGGATGGTGAAATATGAAGAAAATATCACAAGATATGAAGATATCACAAGATATGAAGATATAATTTGGAGCAGTTTCGAGTGACATGTGATGTGACTCTTGATGAGTCCTTATCAGTTTGTTGATTTGTTTTCGACTCTTGGGGGCCTGTTTTTAGAAAATTCTTTTTTGATAACTTAGGGGAAACCTTGAGTCCACCCAGCTGTCTGTTGTCAAGTTATCAGGGTGCACTTATGCGTAACAGTGGAATCACTGACTCTGATGTCAGTATTCCATAACCTTAGTGGTTCAAAATTTAAAATGAATCAATGAGTTGTTCTCTGGAATTGGAATTCCATGGAAACTTTGTAGTTAACTTTCTAGAATTCTTGTTTCACACAACAAGGACTCATTAGAGAAAAACGGAAGTTCCATGAATTTCCTTTTGCTTGTGATTGGAGTTTCCTGGTCTATAATATGCATTAAGTCTTATTGTAATATGAGGAAATCACTTCTAAATCACTTCTTATATCTTCATCACTTAAATAAACTGTAGCTGGACACACTGATCGTTTTGTCAGTATGATGGCTTGTTTCGGTATGAAACCATCGACATTATCCAGTTGTCGTTGAATGGAATCCATTAGACATGTTGGGAGTTTCTGCCTACATGTTGAAAGCAACCACCTAATTGCTGCTAAACGGGGAAATCCCAAGAGCCACATATTGAAGTGGTGTGCTGTGGATTAGCAATCCACTTGATATGTTATTCCCAAACAATTGTATCAGATATGTTTTTCCTCTTGCTAATCCATTCCATTGAAAGGCAGGGAGGGATATTCTACTGGACAGAAGTAGGTAGATATGCATTCCTCCCATCTTCTATGAATATGAATACAAGGCAGTAGTAGTGCTTGTGGAAGTGCTTACATAGGACAAAAGACCCAGACAAGCAGGTTGGGTTTTTTCTTCTTCTTCTTCTTCTTATTTTTTTATTTAAACCTTTCAACAGGCACTCAAGAAGGTGTATTTTAGTTCTAAATCGCTTCCATCTACATTTGTCCTTGTTTCAGAACAAAAACAAAGAGGATAAGATCCACCTAACAAGTTCTGTTTTTGGCATATAGGACTATAATCTGATTTTTGTGAGCTGGTAAATGTCATGTTCTTGGGTTTTAAGGCTTATTTAGCCAGTCAGATGAGGTGATGATTTTGTTATTCTAACAAGGGCTAGAATGAATTCTTGCAGTGATCGATGGACTATGCTCTGTATCAGTGTCTGGTGGGTGGTGATGCACTGTGTACTCTGACTAATATAGTTAGGTCTAAGCATTTAGTGTTGGCATTGAGGCATATGTATGTATATTGTAGTAAAAGTGGGTGTGATTCATCAAGTGGGTGAGGCATGCAGTGAAGTCAGCATCAGTTTTAAGCAGTGGATCATGGAAGATGACATGGGTTATCAGGGACCAATGAGAGGGGGACATATGATTCCTCACTTGAAAGTGACAAAAAGCTCCTATTTTACAGGCACCCACATCGAAGGGGACCACGTCGTATTCTTGCGCCATGTATCGCCAGTAGCCATTGCGTTACGCGCCACGTGTTGCCAGGGCCCATCACATTATGCCTTCGTTTTGTTCTAAAATGCATGGCACGTGGCGCTATATAAGAGGGCAGCTACTGCTTCAGATTCCTGGCAAAAATGGCTGTTTCTGTTCAATCCGGCCAATCCAATTAAAAACAGTCCCATTCTTCAAGTTTCATTAGGTAGTTCTGCTCTTTCAGTTGCTCTTCTGGGCCCTTTTAGGCTTTAGTATGCAGAAAGAATCAAATCTAGCATTTGGTGCCATGCCATGAAAGTTGATTTCTTTCTTTGTAGATACCTTACATGAATGAGCTGTTTTGTATGTTTAATCTTGACTCCCATCACATTGAAACATGAAAATGATAAGGAAATCAAACTGAATTCTATGAAGACAAATGTTCAGTTACACTATTCTTTAAATTTATATTTCACACCATGTAATTTAGCCAATTGTTACATCCCAGATAGCAATTTGCCAACCAGACCATATGTCTCTGATAACAAAATGTTATTTTTTTCTTTAGCTTTTGAAACAGCATACATTTTTACCTCAGAAGTAGAACGAAACAAGCTGTCGTTAGTTCGAAAACCTTTTCTAATGATTTAGATATGCGTCGACACATCGATGTCGGATCTTGGCCCGACCGAGGTTGAAGGGGCAGAGGCACTTCCCTGTTTACCTCAGATTGTTTTTAAATTGATAGTTGTCCTATCTTCTTCTCCATGCTCTTGGGAACTCAGTTCAACCTAGAGTGAAAGTAAAATGGATGATTCTGCCTCGAACATCTGCTACAATCTACTGCATTCTACACCTCTTTTACATTTGTTACCAAGAGTAAGAAACAAATTTCACCTTTCATGCATTCAAGAATTCCATATTAGTTATCAGTCTAGCATGGCTGTAAATTGCAGATTAATTACTACATGTTCTGCCTAATAATCATGGTGGGCGTTTATTTATTTACTTTTTTTTTTTTAATTTCTATTGCTGTTTCTTTACATCTAACATAGATATGGATATGCATGTAATTTCAAGTGAGTGGGCCAAAAACATACTAGTATTTCTTTTGGGTATTTTAATTGCTTGGTGTTTTTGTCATTGCTGACCACTGAAGGAGGGTTTGAAAATGAAAAATTGTTTGTTTGGTTCTTCCTCATCTATCTTCTTTCTATTTTTTAATATCCTAAGAGCTGATAGAGCCAGAATGGGAGTTGCAGTTTTGTAGCTATCCAAAGGAAGTGGAGGAGACAAAAGTGGCCAGAGTCTTCTCTAATTCTTTTTTCCAAAGGTGGGAAAAGTGGATTACAAAGTTTACATTTTGTAACACTTAACAATGCTAACTGAAGAGATTAATAAAATGAAAAGAAAAAACATCTGATAGAAAGCTAAGAGCACATTTGCAGGTCACTGATTATGTTTACAGAAGGTGAAGAAGTTCCCTATCAGTCAGTATAATAAGAATTTATTGTACGAGCACGATCGATATGTTCCGATCGTACGCTCGAGAACATGTGCTGATTGGTTCCCAACCATCTGTCCATGGCTGGTGGAAGTTCTTACTTATATTCAAAAGTACAGATGAAAATTCATTGGAGTATGACGATTGGGAGCCGTTGACACACTAACGGTTATGTTCCACGAACAATTCTTTTTTCTAATTGAGAGATTTATTTCAGTTTAATAATGAGCCTGTCTCCTTCTGGTTTGCAGATTTGGCAGTTGGGTTATTAAATTATATGGGGTGGGAGTTAAGGGAGGAGAGACATCACCCAGTTCGTCATGGTCCATGGATTTCAGGGACTGCAGGCGACTTTCTGTGTAATTACACCGGGAAATGGGGACTAGCTGCAATTGTAGATTGAGGAATGTGGGACTTAGCCGATTAGCCGGAGAAGCCGACATTTGCTAGGAATTGGGAAGAACATTCAACTGATCTAATCTAATCGAAATTGTTGCATTCATTCGTCACCCTTGATGTGATCAAGCAGTTTAAAGCTTGGTTTTGCTAGTTTCCAGAGTTCTCTCATTTTCTCTCTTCTGCATTTGCATATGCTCTTACGCGATCCGATCTATGTTGGCGATTCCAGCATCAAATTTGGCTTCAGCCTCATGGGTTTCATATGACAGGAAAATTTGGATGATTTGTAGTCTGAATGGCAGATTTTTTGACAAGGTGTCTGTCATCTATTTGAAATGCATATTAAATGGAGTCCTCCTTAATCTCAGGGAGATTTCCTGTGTTTATGTGAAAGTTAATTGCATAAATACTACCAAATAAGTTTCTAATTGATGTTTAAGCTTCAAATTCATAAAACCAAAATAGGAAAAGAGAGGAGAAACACATGCAGATGTATAGCAAACTACTTAACAAGTTCATCACAAGTTTTGGAAACTAGGAGTTGGTTTTGAATCAGATATTGGAACTTTCAGTATTCAGATCATGGGTTTATCTAAATTCACCTTAAATGGAAAAAACAAGGCTCATCTTTGTTGTGCTCCTCATTGTCAACCTAAGTCTTTGTTCTGCCAGATTTTGATCCTAATTAAATAAGGAAATGGTACAAGGACATGATTAGAATTGAATTTTTTTTAATAAGTATCTCCACTCTATATTGAAACTGAAACTAATCTTACGGACATATGTAAATCTCTCAATCTATACACCGGCTAAGTATACAGAGAGTGACCTGTTGAAATTGAATGTGAATTGAACTCAAGACCCCGCTTCACGAGGCAGACTTCGTAATTCATTACTTATAATATTTTTAAGATATTAGTCTTATTTCCAATAAAATTAGTTTCAAAAATGAGAAATGAGAATTCACACATATTATAATAAAACATTAAAAATGAAATGAAAATGTTGACCCAACCAAATTACTTGTATTGTATGAGCCTTGACTCTTTATAAACATAAGATTTAAATAATAATTTTAATTAGAAAGTGAAGGAGAAGAAGCCAAAGAATGGTCCATGAAGAGTCGTAATTTAAGTGGGAAGGTCGGTTGTCGTTACCCTTCAAATCCAAACTGTCAGTTGAAAATTGAAATGAGAGCACCAAATGAAAGAGCACAGGCCACTAATAATTAGTGACCGTAATTCTCTCTCAACTATCAACTCTGTTATTATTTTCATTTTACTTTTTATTTACTTTTTTTTTAAGATTCAGAATAAATTTCAGATCCATCTCACTTTACGCCTTAGTCGTAACCCTCTTAAAATTCTTGAATGAGCACCATCGCACCCACACTCCCATGTATGGACCACTAGGAATCAAATCCATGACCTCTCCCTTTCTGATGGGGGAGGCCACCAGTTGATCTATCCTAGTGGTAGGTATTTACCTTTTATTTACTTACTGTCTTATTTAAAAGAAAATTTTTTCTCTTATTTTTTTTTCAACCTCAACCAAACATAGTAGGTAAAATGTGTTGGGATAACAGTGGGTTGGTGGTGGTTAAAGTTTTTATTTATATAACCATTTTAATATTTTAATTTGAACAGTACAATTTTGATTATTATAAGTCATTGGTTTTTTAGTTGAATTAGTAAAATGTTGATGTCACTTTATTCATGTAATCCTTGACATACAGTAATAAAAAATGTGAGATTTAAACGATATCACTTGTGATTAAAGAGTGTTGGTAAATCATTATTGGTAGTGGCTTAGGAGTTAGAATCTTAATTATGAATTTTTTATGGTAATGTTTGAAGAAAGCAACAAATTTATTCAAAAAAGTAAAATTTTAAATGTGTTTGACAATTGGTAAATTCTGATATTGAAGATTTGGAATCTAATTAGGATTTTTTTTTTTGAAATTAAAGGATGAAAAGAATTGATTGTTAGTTTATTACTAGAAAAGAAAAGATCTTAAGACCCACTTACCTCTTTGAGAAATTACAAAAGATCTTTGTTTGAGGTAATTACCAATTAAAAGAAAGAAAGTGACATTTAATAGTAACATGGAGCCATCCTTTTCTTGTCTTCTGCAATTAATTCTCATATAAATTCAGGTCTCCATTCTCCAATTTGGTGGGGTACAATGCCTTTACATAAAAAGAAGAGATGAATTTATGCTTTTTGATGTCTCTGTTAATGGCGGCTTTAGAAAGAAAGCTCAATTATCTAAGCAAGTCATGCCCGAAAATAGGTAATATTTTTTAACATTATAAAAATGATAGAAAATGGAAGAAATATGCGAGTAATAGGATTATAAAAAAATTGGCTCTTTTAAATTATTTTAATATCTGATCTTTAAATTTGGAATATTAATAAAATTTCTATTATATATATATATATATTTAAATTCACGTGTGAGAAAATCAGTGAAAAACTCCTATGGATGATACTCACTGTCGTTAAGGACATATCAAGTGAAATTATGAGAGTTCAAAACTAACACTTCTTGCTTTCTGATACGGAGATTATCAGAATCATTTTCTAATTTTAAATTTTTATTTTTTCTCCTCCAACTATTTAAATGTCAATTTTAATATTTTAATTTCTTATTCTTTTCTAAACTTCAAAGAGGTATGATTTACTAATTTTTGAGACATTACCAGTGAAGTTGAAAAAAAATTAATAACTTTATATAATATTTAGAGGTATCTTCCTCAAGTATCTATTTGATGGGCTCTAAATAGGATAGTATGAATGATTATCCTGTATTATATAATCTATTATTTATTTTTATATTAAGATGACTTGATGTAATCCTATAATACATACAAATATTGAAGATATTTTAGTAATTAAAGGTAAAAGAACATGTGAAACACCTGGCAAATCATAAGAGATTCTCCCTCTCTCAAATTCAAAGTGTACAGCCATGGACATTTTGTTTTTGTTTGGAAATACTTTCAAGAAGGGTACAATGAGGTAGAACGGAAGGAAAGTCAAGACAAAAAACAAAAACTCAGAAATTTCTGGAACCTAAGACAAGGGCAGTAGGAGTAGATTTTATAAGAGTCATGGGGTGTTACTGTAGATATTTTGAGAGAAAGGGTAAAAAATTGATGTTTTACTTTTATTCTAGTGAATTAAATCATCTACTGAACCTGTCTTTGGTGAAGGTTTAGTTCACCTAGGTTCAATCAGATTCATCTGTAGGTCAAATTTGGTCAAATCTTACTCTGAATATTATGTTATAAATATTATTAAATTATTAATTAATCTTTTTTCTATATAAATAAAACTCTTATAAGGAAGATTTTTTTTTCAAATCACACTCAATTATGTGTTGTAGAAAGTTAAAAATTGACTATTATTTTTGTAACAACATGATTTCCGATTCTTAATAATCACCACTTATTACTTTACAAAGTATAAAACATTTCAATATATACATGTAGACAAATCTTTTCTAAATATATGAGTGGTCTACTATACATTTTCATGGATTGAATCTTATAGATTTAATTTAGATTTCAAATCCATTCTAATTAACAATGTAATTAGTTATTATTATTTTTTTAAAAGCCTAAAGCAAGAAAGCTGTATGACATTTAAAATTTTTAACTCCAAAATGAAATTTATTATCATATAATATTTTCTTTCATTTGAGAAAAGAGATTTTATTTTTTATTAATAATAATTAGATAATTAAAATTAGTAGAGAAAATTATGAGCTATAGTTAATTATGTTACATTGATATAATAAAAATAAAGAATACCTTTTAATAATAATGACAATGGTAAAAATATTAGAGGGTAAATATAATATTAAATTATTAGAATAAGATAAATAAAAGAAAACATTATAATTTTTACTTTCAGCATAGGTAAATATTGTATTGAAAATAAAGAAATTATTACTTTCACATTAAAAGTAACTTTTTAATAAAATATTAAAGTACACATGTGAGCTCTTGGGAAGCTTATGTGACTTCTTTTCATAAAAAAAGATTTTCACTTAGAAACCCTAATGCTCATCTTTTAATACCCTTCTTCTCTTTCACTCTCTCTATTAAATCCTAGCCGCCTGCCGCCGCTCAGCGATTTTTTTTCTTCAATCTTTTCTCCATATTTTCTTTATTCTCTTTCCATTCTCTCTCCGCAGTTTCATTTATTCTCATTCCATTTTTTACTGAATTTTTTCTACTTAATTTTGTATAAAAATTACCATTTTGTCCCTCAATTTTTTTAAAAAAAATGATTCCTCCATACAAACTGAGAGGCAAAATGGTTATTTCATATAAAATTTTGAAATTAGGTGTCTCTTAAAAAAAAGTGATGTGTCTAAATAGCTACCTTTTTTTTTTTCTAACTTTCCATTTTTTCCAAAGCCGCAGCTCACGGCTCATGAGTGCATTAAAAAAACCTATTTAAACCGCGACTTGAAATGATTTTTTGCAGCTTAATTTATCATAAGGTTTTATAAACAGATCGGACCGAGAAGACGGCAGCTGCAGTCGAACCTGCGGTCTGACTGCCGTTTGGTCCTGTTCTAGGTAACACTGCTCTTATCCTTCATTACTTAAAATAGGAGAGGTTTTTTTAATGATTAATATATTAATAAAACAGAAGGGTAATAGGGAGTTATCCTTCAGTTACCTCATCCAAACACAGCGAGAGCTATGTGAGTGAGAATTTTTTTAGTATAAATATCTACATTTTAAATTGGAGGAGGATGGGACTAATCTTAGTGAATATTTGTAAACTTTTTAATCCATAAACACTAATTACTTAAAAGAGAGTAACCCTATAATAAATGATCCAGAAGGGATTGAATGGAAATTTGAACTTAAAATCTCAGTTCATGAGTGACGTCTTGACCATTATGCCTATCCCTCGAGTTAAATGAAGGAAGATACTGTCGGCATAGACTGTTTGGGCAAATGAAATGAGAAGAGGAGTGGGACCTCTTTTGAATTGTTTTCAATGATCCAGACAAAAACGTCAGCCTCTTTTTTGGAAAATTACTGATTGATTGCTCTCTCCTCTCCCATTTCTCTGCTCAATTTGATGTTTTAAGCAACTCAAAGACCACGGAGAGTGGAGAGGAGAGAGCAGAAACTCTTTCAGTGGTTGGTCACGCAGTCGTGCTCGCTAAAAGAGAAGAGAGACGTCTAAGAAAAGCTGGGCTTTGACGCCTGCATTCTTTGACGGGGTATCTCAATTGTCATTTGTCTAACGGCTAGTTTATTAGGTCATTGCTCTCCTTTTTTCTTTTTTTAATGGTTTAAATTTTTTTTTTTTTGAGATGTGTGGAAAATGGAAGTTTAGAGTGCAAACACCAAGTCAATTAGAATATCTAATCTAATTTTAGTTTAACAAAATTATCTTAATCATATTTTAAGAGATTATCTCAGAGCAGGTATATCATATATTTTTAGAAGAAAAAACAATAATATATTTTGAGATTCATCAATAACTTATTATATATTTGTTGCACTCCCATCTTAAAACTTCAAGTATGGATGTTGAGTTTGGCCAACTTAATATAAAATAAAATAAAAATCTTGATCTAGTAGATTATTTATGAATCTAGATTGGATCTTTCATTAGATTTATTTTAATTTTATAAGATAGGTGTTAGTGCCATCACGTTCGAAAAATTAATTTGAACGTAACACTTTTACTAAGATGAAACATACCAAGGATTTCAAAATAAGTACTTTCTCATGTTATCCCTTCTTTTATCATCTTATCTTGTTTCTTTCAGACCTACAAATGATGCCTTAATTAAATAAACCAAATCATATTTTCATATACAATAAGTTTAAATTTTTAAAAATAATTTAAATTGATCGTGAAGAGTTTTAAATTCGAATGTGATTTTTAACGGGCTGCATGTTTAAGGAGAAATTCCAAAATCTGATAGGCCTTTCTTTCTACACTCTCCCTTAGGTCATTCACATGCATCACACAAAAATTCTTTGATATGAAAATGACTAGGAACATGGAGTAGAAACTACAAATGGCTATCATCTTTCTAATGGGTCCCATATGCATTAATTTCTTAAGGGTCCCATATGGGTCTCTAGCATCTTAATGGTACATGAGGCACATGTCTAAGACAATTGGAACAATATATTGGTGGGCCATAACCCCATAACATGGATCACCTATTCAAAAATGAAGAGGCTTTGATCCTCTTATGTAGTTTTTTTTTTTTCTTAATTTAATATTATTTTATAGAGGAAATTTCAAAAATCATGTTATAATATATTATAATGATTTTGAGGAGTATTCGAAATTTAGATTCGACTCAAAATCTTATTGAGTCGGGAAATTCAATCGAATTTTTTTTTTTTTAAATTGACAAAAAACTTATTGACTCGTTCAATTTCTCAAATATTGTAGAGTCGAGTTAACTCAAATAGACTTCATTGAGTTTTTTCAAGTTTTTTAAACAATACCAAAACCTATAACACAAAAACCTTTTTTTTTTTCTATAATTTCTCAATTGTGAGAGGACAACATTAGCCTTTCAATGAAGTGAAAGGGCATTTGGATCTTCCTCCCTCCCCCTCTCTAGTAGTAGTATGTACTTGGACACACGTGTCAATGAATGCTTGAAGGCTTAAAGCACGTGTGGGAAATTTCGAAGAGCATTTTCCTTCCCCTTTGACCCTTGCTCGTTGACCGCTACTTCTTGACTGTCAAAATTTCAAAATCTATTTCGCAAACTCTGAAACCCGCACAAACGGATCCAACCGTTGGTGGCATTATGGTAATTTCGAGGAGTATTTTTCTTTTCACATTTTATTTTTAAAATAGTTAAATAATAAATTTTAAATGCTAACAATTTGGCACAAATATAGTGAAACTCAAAGAAATGGAATTATTCTAATAATTATGAGGATAATAATTTTTAAATGCCCAAATCAATGCCCATAGATATTGTAAAAAAAAAGGTGTAGAACTGTAGATTTTTTTTCTTCTTAATATTGAGACACGTAGAGGAGAGGGAAGGAGATCTCAAAGACCTCTCTTTCCCATTTACATGCACAGATAACTGATTATTCGAGAAAAAAAGGAAAAAAAGAATAACAGAGAACCAGCTGAGCTCGAAATCTAACTACAGTCTAAAAGCTTCAAGCTGGAATCTCTCACAGAAAAAAAGAAAAAGAAAAAAGAAATATGAAAATAAGGAAAACCCATAAGAAGGGGGAGACTCCGGGGAAGTATGTCTGATCATCCCTCTGGTAAATATCTCCCTCCTTCCCGTAAAAAAAGAAAGAAAAAGATTTATAAGAGTTGACTCAGTGACAGAGCTGAGTCGATCCACTGAGTCTTATCAGGCTTGCTTTGCTAGTTCTTTAGAATTGACAAAAGTCCCATGAAAACCATAGGGGACTCTGGAGGGAAGCTTGACAGAGGCCTCCAGCTGCATAGTCATGGCATTGACGATGAGTAGCTCCGATCTTGATGTCTTCTCATCCTGCATGAATGACAGTACATACCCATTGTCCTCTCTGTCCGATGATGGCGATGACACGAAGTAAGGTTCGCCGCCGTAGCACCTGTCTCCGTAGATGAATTTGCTCACTTCTCCAGTGGAGAGGTCGACTTTTGCAAAGCCGGATACTTTGGGCCATGGCTCAGCAATGGCGAGATAGGCGAACTGGGTCTTCCGGCCGAGGCGATTCCGGTTCACCATCCCAGCTTCCAAGTTCAATTGTCTAGATGGATCAATGATTGGGCGGCGTCGGGACTCACCGGTCTTCAAATTGAGTCGAATTTCAGACAGAACACTCTTCAGGCTCTCATCACACTCATTGAAGATGGAGTCCGGCGGTGTCATGCACGAGCCGATGACGGCAACCTCATCGGTATCGGGCTCCTCCCATGCATTCCAGAGGTGGAAGCAGAAGCAGTCTGGGACGTCGATCCAAATCAGACCGGAGGGATCGGTGGCACGTTTGGAGAGAATTCCAAAGCGGGCGGGCTTGTTCTTGTCGTAGACAACAGGGGAGCCACCTCGAATCATCTCTTGGAGCTTGAAGACAACCTGCTGATCGGGAATTACTACAAAATTCTCGGTGATGGCGAAGTCATGCATCATTGTGGGCTGGTCCACTGGAATTTCGACATCGGGTGACTTGTGGCCATTGGGAGAAAAGCGAAAATACTTGAGGTATGGCTTCTTGACTACATCGTAGCTGAGAGCGAAGAGCTCGCCGGAGACGGGGTCAAGCTTTGGATGCGCAATCATGGTAGAATTGAGCTGTCCGCCGAAGTCATAACGGCCAACAGTCTCAAGATCACCTTCTGCAGTGATGCGGACATGGTAGGGGATGTCATCCTCCGACATAGCCAGGAGGCGGCCATTGAAGTAGACTAGGCCCGCGTTGGCTACGCCGGTGCCATGAGTGCTGTCCACTAGTCCACAAAGGCCACGTGCATAGAAGAGGAGGAGGCGGGCGATGCCGGAATGGCCATGGAGCTCACCAATAGCCTTGGGGAAGACAGGCCGCCCCAGCGCCTGCTCCTGGACTAGTCGGCACGTCTCAGTGAGCCGGCACGAATAGCTAGCGGATCCATTCCTGAGCCGGACAGCATGAACCATGCCATCACCATCAAAGAAGTGATGCCCGGCAACCGGTTCAAACAGAGGATTGGCACCGTTGCGGACGTAAACTCCATCTAGGCATCGAGGGATGCGACCCGATACCAGCAGGTTCGTGCTCAACTGGGTGCTCGTCGACCGGCGCAAAATTGCCCGATATCTGAACTGCTGGATCGGCTGTCTTTGGTAGAGGATGCTGGCTCTCTAGGAAGCGTGAGATAAAAGATTCCTCGACAGTGTCCAAGGCCATGGCTGCTGCCCTTTGGAATAGGTTCCACTTGGGCCGAGCCCTTACTTCCCTATTGGTCTTTTCATCCAAGGTAGATGGCTTAGCCCTTGGCTTGATAATTATTGCGGCTAGAGACTCCTCTAGGTTGATAGATGGTTTGAAGGGAGAGGAGGAAGACTTGGGAAGTTGAAGAAGAGAGGAATGTAAGGAACAATGGACTGTTTTGAGGGTGTTTGCATTTCTCCTCAGGCACTTGTTTGGACGGCTGAGATCCAAATCCAATGAAGTTGGAGAAGACTGAGGAGTATTGGGTAATTTGAATTTAGAAATTGCAGCAGAGGTCATGGCTACTGATGGATTTTGGAGAAGAGGAGGAATGAAGAGTTGGGATTGAGGAGGAACAAGTGAGAAGTGGAGAGTGAATGAGTGGAGGATTGGATTGGAATTGGAGATGTTGGTTTTGTTTATGAATATTTGGTGGGAGAAGAAGAGATAGGGGTGAGTTGAGGAGGTTGGATTGTGAATTGGTGGTATTTATAGAGGAGGCTGAGGGGGCTGTGGAAGTCCAACTCAACATTTAGAGAAGATCACGTGGTGGATTTGTGGGAATGACATTGGTGACTTAAGAACGCGTTCTACATTTCTTTTTAGTGTTCTAATACCAGACAATGCACAACATTACGAAAGAAGTAATATTTAAATTTCTCAATCTGCACATATCCGGTAAAACAATGAGAAATTGTCTCTTTAAGATTGAGAGTAAATTGAATATAAGATTCTCACTTTCTGATGTCGATTTTTTACTGTCAGATCAACCGTTTAAGATTAATATTTGAAGATTGTTGATGACCCCTTTTCTCCACTCTCTCTCCTCAATTCTTCTATGAGATCTAATAATTCTCTCTCTATATATATTCCAATTCTATTCTCTCTCTTTGGGAGAGTTAGAGAGACCTTTTTTCATGTGTGGAAGTGACCCTCTTACAAGTGACTTGCACATGGTCGTCCCACCAAATGGAGAGGTACTTGTCAGTCTCCATTTGCCTAATATATGTCTCTGTTTTTCACTGACAGTAAAAAGCTTGTGAGCTCATTCTTTTTATGAACAGCATGCTCAATTGATGAAAAAGCTAAGTGATTTTACTGCCAATCGTTTTGAATAGTAAAATGTAAGACCCTTTTGTATACCAAATTTGTGACCCACTTAGTTCCATATGGTTATCTCTATCTTCTTTGGGTAAGCTACATATAGAGATGCTTTAACTTTGGAGACTAAGAAGAATGTTAGCTGGCCCCCTTTCAACTTCTCTTTCTTTTTATAACAAATTTGTTATCCACAAACAATCACGAATCAGAAATTAGAATGAAAGTGAGAGAGAAGGCAAGAACTCTTCCTTGGCCTAACTTATTGGAAGTACCACATCATTGTGACTTTGAAAGGTGGATCTATTGGTTATTTTGAAAAAGTAGAGTTAGTTGATCATCATCACTTGTCAAACTTTTCTTTCGATTACTTTTTATTTTGAAACAAAAACCCTCTTGATGATAATCAAACTATCGTCATCATCATTATCATCAAAATCACTTATATCATCTATCTAAAGTTAATTTTTGAAGTTTTTCTTGATTCTATTATATCAAAAACTATTTCTTCCGTTACTTTATAATCGATCACATCCTTCTATGATATTATTTTGGCATCAAAATACTCCTCTAAACTTTCTCGATCTAACAATTTTCAAACTTATGCATTTGGCTTCTTTTTCTTAAGAAACTTGGAAGTCAGATCTTGGTGTGTCAAAAAGTTTGGAAAGGTATAAAATCTTATTTGCTATTAAATTGTTGAAATTTAAAAGTTGATTACTCATATCATCTTAAATTTTGATTTTTAATGTTAAAATTAAACCATTAAATAAATATTTACACCATTGATGTTTAAATCAATTGACACCACTTATATAAAGAGAGAGGGACCCACTTTTAAACTATGCAAAGAGAATGAAAAAGGGGCATATAATAAAATATAAAAAATTAAAAGGAGGGTATTAACTATTAAAACTTCCAATAATGAGGTCACAAACTTATCCTCTCCTCCCTTATGAAATATGATATGTAACAAAACACACATGGGTTGGGTCTCATTAGTGTCATGGATGACTCTTAACCAATGTTTTTTTCTCCATTTTTTAGTAGAAAGGTCAGTGGCGATGACGATTCCCTTCTTCACGTTTGGCCGTCGGATCTCATCGGAGAAGCTTACATGGCATTCTTAAATACTCCCCACGTGTCTGCACGAGACTCAGATACACTTCTTGATCTTGCCCCCTTTTTTATTCACACCAATTATTTTAGCCTCTTGTCTGCCTTTAATTTGGGAGGAACCATCTACTGTGATTTAACGATTTTTTTATGAAAATTGATCTTTTCTATAATTTTATTTTTTGTTTGGTGTGATAAAATATTTTTATACTAATTTAGTAATTAATTCTTTCAATTATTAGGTGGAAGAGATGTAACTTGTAACTCGATTACAGCTAGTTCTAAATACTGATGATAATGATTATAATTATCATAATAAGCAAATAATAATAATAATAAATAGTTGATTCAATTTATATTTTACTTGAAATGATACTATTACGTAGGAATAAGTACAATTGAATTAGATCTTGACCTGATCTACCTCAAATTATAAAAAAAAAATTCATAAGCTGGGTGGAATTAGATTGGTTCGTTGAACGAGCACTGGATGAGCATAGGACATGGGTTGGATTTGGTCATGAGTCGAGTAATCTATTATAGATAATATGTTTAGTTAGGCTGGACCATCAACTGGATTTCAAGTCGTGGATTGATTCATAAGTTTCGTTACGTTGAATACAATATAAGGGTTAGATTGGTTGGGTTATGGATTGGGTAATAGATCCAATAAATTAGATCATAGAATGGGTCATGGATCGGATTAGGAGATCTGATTGGGTTATGGGTCGTGTTTGAATTGGATTTTGGGTCATAGATCGGGTTGCACCTTGGTTAGTCTATTAGTTGGATCATATACCTTATAATCCATGAGTCGTGGAAATTGCTTTCCGCCCCCTCCCTTTGGAAATTTATTTTCCATACCTCTCGAGGAAAATGATCAAGTTGTGGAAACCATTTCCCAAAGAAAATGGCTGTAGAGATCAATGAAAAATAATTTCAACGTGAAAATCATTTTCTATTTTTTCAAAAAAATGTTACACAAACATATCCTAAATATTAATTTATATATCCATTTAATTTGAAGTTTTGAATTAAATGAACTAGGAGCATGTGCTTTGAAAGGATGGGTTTCATTGTTTGTATTCTAGCGAATTCTAATGAGATGCATACTTCAATCAATTCAAGGTTAGTTTATGGTCACATGCACACCACTCGAACCTTATCACCAATCATTCGCGGCACATGTTATGAATCCAAGCCGATTCTATAAATTGATTGGTCTTTGATCATTTCTCTACTATTGAGTATTCAGAAGTTAGTTGTATGTCTATGTGTGACTTAAATGAAGGAACCACAATGATGAAAACACATTGAATAGGAACTATTAATGGTTTGACTTTTTTTTCTATCATTGTATTCAGGTTTTTAAGAATATCCGATTAATTCTTAAAGTATGTACAAATCTCCTTATTAATAAACACTTGAAAAATTTATGGAAAGCTGTCTTTTGGGATGAAATGATAATCGAATTCAAGACTCTCATTTCACGTGACTAACACTCCAACCTCTTCGAGTTGGTTTGGCATCTACCAAGGCCCTCAAAATTTCAGGGTTCATCTCAGGAGCCTCCAAAAAAAGGATAGTAATTATAATAGTGCCTTATCTTACGATTTCTCCTAAAGCCCTTGAAATTCCTAGAACATCTCAAGGCCGACACTGGCATGCTCATCCATTGAGCCACATATGGGTCTGCATTCAACATATGTTGGATCCATCTAGCTTGTGGGCGTTCGTTCATTGGTTGGACCATTAATTAGGCTCTTTGATGAATAGACATCATGGCATGCATAGGGTGAAGCTAACATGGCCATTTATTTCCTTATTTGATATGGTTCTACTGATAGATGTCTTATCCGATTGTTCATCTTCTTAATACTCTCGTGAAACTATCGCAATACTCATATTATTAAGATGACATCCGCTATTCTAATAATATTATGATTATGATGATAATTATTATTTAAAAGCAGTAAAATATATGATTATGATGAATAAAAAAGAGAAAATGCTAGTGCAAAGAGACGAGTTGAAGTTGAAGTAGTCAGAATCAATTGTGGTCAATGCGCCGAGTCTAGGATTTAAACTTTTTTAATCTCTAAACAGGCAGTTTATTAACCTGTGGGAGGTTAATGTTCCTAAAGAGCGTGGCCTGCGGCCTGTGAGTTCACATGTTTGATGCTACAATGAAATTTGTTTAATCTCCTCATAACATGGATTGCTAATCATGGTTTAAGTTAAACAAATTAGGACTTTTAAAGTTTTGCAGTTATGGGGGTTGATGATTAGTGATTAATATGTTGGTTATCGTCGTTATTAGCAGTTGGCACAGGAGATGCACAGTGACCCAAAAAGCCCAAACCAAGTTTAATTAACTAAGCTCCAAGTTTGATAAGTGCATATGCAAACCCTGTTGAGGGTATCTGAAAATTTTAATATTGAGATCAGAAGAGGGAGGTTTAGGTGTAGGTTACAACTGAGCCAGGTTTATTAGGTACATTGCTTGACATAGTAAAAGGATTTTCCTCATAAAGAAAGGTTAAGATTTTGCTAATTTTATGTAAAAATATGAAGATCAAATCAAAGCAAATTAGATATTTGTTTAGAGATCCAATAACCCAATATTAGTGTCATTACTTTATATAGTTAAAAAGAGGAAAGAAGATTAAAATAAAAGCAGCAATGACAAGATTGGGATGAATAGGCTGATGGGTAGAATGTGACTTAGGTTACCTTAACTCGATTTGAATTATATTAAATTTGACAATGAGCTGAAGTTTAATGGCTACAAAATAGTTGTTAAAATGAGAAAAAAAATGGGTCTTGTGAAACATGTCTAACTATTTTATATAAAGTAAATAAAATAAACGGTTGAAATGAAGTTATTTATTAATTGTCTATTTTATTTGCATAAATTAAACTAATAAAGATGTTTGAATGAAACTTTTTTTTTTCTATAATTAGTATATCAACAATCACTACTTAACATTGATTAATGAGAACTTATAACTCAATAATCTTTATTTATTTTTAAAATTATGATTATTTACTTCGTTGCTTGATTTCTAAATTGAGAAACAAGTTTAGTTGAAGTTGCACTTTTATTTAAGAAAGTTGAATCAATGTTAAGTAAAGAACTTCTTCTCCTTTGTTTAGAAGAAAATGATTCCGTGTATGATGACTATTAGGTTATCTTGATTACGTACTCCATTGCTTGGTTTCTAATTTGAGAAACAAGTTTGGTTGAAGCTGTACTTTTGTTTAAGAAAGTTTGAGTCCATATTAAGTACGGGTCTTCTTCTCCTTTATTTAGAAAAAGTTAATTCCATGTATGATGACTATTAGGTTTCAAAGATTTTGAAATAAGAAAATATTCTTTCCATATGACGAGCAGTTGTAAAATTAGGAATTTTTTAACGATTTGGGATTTAGGGTTTAGGGCCATTAAAATCTCACACAAGTGAAATTCTGAAAGTACATTTTGTCTTTTCAATTTTATTGTAGACAAATTCTTATTCTCTTATTTTTCTTTCTTCTACATGACAGAAAATCATCTTCTCTTTAATCTATAGATGTAGGTATTACCATCAGATTCTATAAAATTTGATCTTTTAAAAAAAAAATTTATTTTTCTTTTCATTTTTATTACAAGCTTTAAATTACACTTACTCTACACTACAGACACCCATCTAGGGCATATGCTGGAACATGTGCATCCACCCACCTCTTGGTATCTCGAGGTTGATCTTTAGAATCATTTGGTCAAATGTTTCTTGGCATTCTAAACTCCCTAATATATTTTCACTAATTTTAAATAATATTCTCCTTAACCCTATGCTTAAGTCTCTCTTAAGCAAATTCTTAATTGAAATTTGGTATGGAAGGTGGGATTAGGTGGATCTAAACACTGTGCTTGTGATGTGATTCTCCTCCAATCCATTTTTCCCTCACTAATCACCACAAAATTTATAGTTATTATATAAAAAAGAAGATCCAAAACTATGTGGTCTGGTTCTTTCCCCCTCTCTAATCTCAATACTATTGGCCCCTTGTCACTTTTCTTTGTTTAATAATGTGCAATATAATTAGATAAATACATGTGGAAAGGAGCCCATATCATTATCATGTGATTCAATTATTAGTGTGTGTCCCCCAACAGACCTACCTCACCAGAAAAAACTACCAACTGCCAAGGCCCACTTAACTCTGGATCTAATCTCATTTAATTAATGCTAATTACCTTAGTAAATTAGAGGCTACTTGCAGAGGAACATGTTAGGGGTCAAAACCAAATAAACTAGAGGGTAATGGCACCAAGGTTCATGAATGTGTTAGGATTGAAGAGCTCTCTCCTAACTTTTTCCTGTTCATGGTATCTGAAGTGAGGTAGATGATCTGAAATTCTTAAAGTAGAAGTGGAATTCCAGTAGATCCCAATGTTGCAAAGAAATTGGTCAAAAGATAGAAGCCAAATATAGAAAATTACAGGGAAAGCAAGGTAGGCTCTTCAAATTGTGAATATGCCCTATTAAAATATGTATGGTATTCACATGAATGTAGTTCAACTGGCTGTCTCTCATCTTAGAAAGCAGAACGTTGTGAGTTTGAGTTTTCATAGTCTAACCTTGGTGTGCTACTTTAGGGATAGTGAGCTCATCAATGAGGATTTTAGTAGGACTATGTCTGAATTTTGCATACGTTAATTTATATAATATATATATATATATATATATATATATATATATATATATATATATATATATATATATATATATGTATGATAAAAAATATGAATGCAAATGGAAGGCATTAGGTATCTAAGAAATGAAATACATGAGGTTGGTTAGTATAGAGACATGACTTTTTACCCCTAAAGAAATAGTAGAGGCATTAGATTAAGGTTGAAGAGGGTCCCAAGGATCTAGGCTTACCTGAAATGGATTTGATTCGAATGCAAATTAGGTAAAAGAAAATCCATGAAACTATGTGAACCAACTGTTTTAGACCAGATTTCTATGCAAGATGCCAATCTTTCAAACCCATTATCTTATTTGCATATATGGAATTACTAAGGTAATATTAATGTCTATGGGTGGTTTTGTGTATTTATACAGTGATTTCATTTATCCATAAAACTAGTTTAACCTCTAATTTAGAATAGACATATCTATGTCATCCAAATTTTTTTTTTTTTTATAAAGGATCCAAACAATATTGAATTTTAAGAAAAAAATTCGGATACAATTTTTTCCTTAGCATCTGTAACAATTGGAATTCTCCTAGTGATTAATTAAAATAATCTAGGATACTCTATCTTGCTCTGATTATATTTGACTTAATTTGATGTCTATCGTGTTAATCCCTCTCATTGGTTTGAACACTTGCAGACATACAATTTATCACTTTATCGCTCTCTGACGTTAATTTTTCATTGTCACTTATCCACAACCTGCAACCCCACGGCCCCACCCACTAAAATTATGTTACTTTTACATAGGATGGTAGTTAATTTTTTAAAAGGAATCGTTCACCGTCCCTAACGTCAAACACGAAGACTTAGAATTTCAACCGTTACTTACCGACCACTGACTATCTTGTCTGTGGACCCTCACTTATCTGACCCGACCAAGACCGAACCACGTGGTGGGCGGTGAGTGGAGCGCACAGCATGGACATTTTTGTCTATCCCATAGAAAAATCTCTTGAGCCTTAGACCAATCGCTCGACGCCAGATTTTCTTTATGATTTTTTTTTCCTTCGTTCTCGTTCTACCTAAAGCCTTTTTTTTTAAAATTAGAGGTGAAATTTGAATTGTGTTTTAATTTGACTTGTACAATAATAAAAATTCACTTGAAATTCAAATCGAGTTACGTTGAGAAATTTGACTCGACTTATGTATGTCAAATTATAAAAATAACACTCGAATTAACTTAAGTCAAAAATTCAGATCGAGATGAGTTGAGTAACTCAAGTTGAGTCAAGTCGAGTTCAATAAAATTTGACATAAGTTGAATTAAATTAATTAAAATCCGACTACACCTGAGCCGAATTTCAGCCCTACTTGAAAAGGGTTATACACTTATATAGGACAAACGGCATTAACTCAGTGAAACCACTTCAAGGCTTCCATATATTAAATAAACTCAAAACCTTCATTGAGATCTAGTTTTTTCATATATTTGGATTACAGAGGATAACTATATCACAACTGAAAACCTAATGGATTAGATCAAACTTGATCAAAAAGTAGATTTAGTTGAATGACTCTTTTGAGACTTCTGAAAGAAACCCACTTCAAATTAAAGAGTTCCCAGATTGTTTCTCTTTGGTTGATGATTCTTTCTCCTTTTCCCATCCTCCTCACACTCTGGAAGGTGTACAACACAAATGCCATAAACTGGTTGAACAATTTGAGATTTAGAATGGATTAATTACCAGTCATTTCCATCTGGGATTTCAAATACATGGATTACTGCAACAATTTGAGATTTAGAATGGGATTAATTAACAGTGGATTGTAGACTTAGATCAGATGTTGGTCACTGTCGTGGTATGTGTCATCAAATTCTAATAAAAGAAGACGTCAGAGACAGATAACAATGCATGCACGCGTTTTCGTCGACAGGTTCAATGGAGTTTTCTCTTTTATTGCTAAGTGCAAGGAGAGCAAATGGTTGAGTGATGACCATATAATTCCACTTTAATCACAAAAAAATGGGTAAACAAAGGAGACTTAAGTGTTGATGTCATGACCTTTTACATAAAAATGTTGACCAGTTGATTAGACTATTAGAGTAAGTGTTGTTGTTCCAGCTTAAATGATTTTTTATGTTATCATGTTATTTTAGGCTTAGCAGTGAGCAGTGACAGGGACTGTGAGTAATGCAACACATTACATTGATTGAGACCTTCATGTCCATTTTTTTTTTTTTTTTTAACTTTCTAATAATAATATAATAAAAAGGAAACATTGTGAGAAGAAGCATGATAGGTTCAATTCATAGTATGAAATTATTCTATTTTAATGGGCCATATAGTTTAATATTTAAGATTATTTTAATATAAGAAAGGATGATGTCAATAGAAGTTGGGACTCATTCCAAAAAGATAATGATAATTTCATCTCTAGCCCTCAACAAATTTGTTCAGGGACAAGACAAAAATTCCTAACACCAATCCAAACTTATTTTTGAGAGCTTAATGTTGTGTACTTTTTGGTGATGTATAGTATTTTATGGTGATTTAGGTTATACATAACAAGATACTTTGATGGGAGGTTTGTACGTTTATACTTGATTTGAGAGATTTCTAGAGTTAAAAGAATTCATCTATATTGAAATAGATATGGAGAAAAGAGCATTGAGTGGTTTAATCCTTAACGATAGAGTTAGAAATGAATGTATTAGGAATAGTTTAAAGACAGCTTCGATAAATGACGAATAAACTTATTTGAAATAATTTGGTCATGTTAGTAAAAAACCAAACACAATCCAAATGCATTGAGTGAAGAGGCTATGGATCGAAGGCTAGTAAGAGTATGCGACCTTTGAAGACATAGAAGGAAAAGATAAGAAAGGAAATGTTAGACTATGGAGTGATGAATGGTATGATATATGATAGAGTTAAATAGAGAAGAACTCATAAAGAGGACACCAGATAAATGAGATTACGGATGGTTGTTGATGATGGTGGAGAAAAGAGCATTACAATCTTATTATTGAAGATAGTGAAATCAATTCTATCAAACTATGAATCTAAATATACAGTCAAACTATGTAAGCCTGTATTTTCTCTTTCTTGCTTGTAATCCTTGTATATTGATGTATCGTGATTTTTTTATTTTCATCACTTAACGAAACAAATTCAATTTTAAATTGAATTAGGTTAGATTAAAACAAATATAACTGTTAAAAACATTAATATATAGTCAATAATCCTTTAACCATAGTGTTTAATTTAATTAGGTATATAGTCGATTTACCTTAACCGCAGTGTTTAATTTAATTATGTTAAAAAACCGGTTGAGTTTTTTTTTTTTTTTTGAAATATGGGTATCCCCATTCTATATTGAAAGTGAGACTAATCCCAATGTACAAATCTCCCAATTCACTTACACACTTAAGTAGATGAGGAGTAACCAATGAGTTTTGAAGTAGCCTAAACGGATAATCCCAAGTCCCAACCATGTGTTTTACGGTCGTTCTCTCAATTAAATTCGTCCGAACCATCTAAAGTGATAGTTCAGACTATCTTATAACTATTAGTTCGATCGTCCGAACGATTGAAATTTATACTGAAATTTTCGTCCGAACAATCTATTGGTCCAAATGATCCAGAGGTTCGTCCGTTTTCTCAAAAAATAAAGGGCAAAAAGATAATTTTATATTAAAATTTTGCAATCGAATATCCCTGGAAGAAAAGTAAAGTGTCTATAATTGCCACCCAAAAAGCTCTAATAGTGCTATCTGACAGTAGAAGAGTCGCCATTCTTTCATTCACGTGGTTTTTTACTACTATTCAACTTGACTGACTGATTTCCTTTCACTGGGACCCACAAAACCGTGTGGCTCTCAAGATTAGAAAACGTAGATGGGGTTGCAGACTTACAGTAGCAAACATGAGAACCCCACCAGCCTCCACTATTGAGAAAAATGCCATACCGCCCCATTTCAGAGTTGGCCTCTGCCGTCCACGGAGAAGAAACTCACGTCAAAACTCTCTCTCTCTCTCTCTCTCTCTCTCTCTCTCATGATTTCGTCGTGCCACCTTTCAAATACACTCACGAGAAAGAAAGATCTGCAAATTATGCCATAGAATGTACTCTTGGAGTCGCGGGCACTCCTTTAGTAGCAGAAAAGTAGCATCGATGGCGATGGGTGATGAAGGTGAAAATGACCGTGAGAAAGACCTTTTATAATTTCAATGCCAAGAAAATTATGAACTTGAAAATATTATTGAGGTAGAATTCACTTTTAAAAATTAGTTATTAAGAGAAATGTGTATCAAATGTTATATAGAGTTATTGGTTTTTTGAATTAACCACCATAAGATTTTTTTGTCACTTTAAACCTACCCTCACTGAACTCACGTGGAAACTTCAAATCCGCCTTCACATGCACTAGGCACACAGAACATATGATTTGAAGATATTCTTGAGATAGAACTCACTCTAAAAAACTAACAATTGAGAGAAGGGTGTATCAAATGTTAGATAGAGTCATTGGTTTATTTAATTAACCAATATGGGATTCTTTGTCATTTTGCAAATCTTAAGATAGTTCAGGCACCAAACACCAGAGGCGTACATGCCAATCTCTATTGTTCTAGACCTTAAATAAGGTAAAATGGTTTGTACCAAGTGCTGGTAAATAAATTGTGTAACAAGAGAAACCCATTCAAAGCATTTTGAAAATGTAAATAAAAGACTATACATGGCTCCAATATGCTATAAATTGTAAGTAGAAGTGATAGATCATTGATAATATAGAAGAAAAAGATTAAAAAGAAAAACATATTAGACAAAAAGTTATTGATGATGTGTTTTATAGTATAGTAAAATAAAAAGAAGTTGAACAAGTGGTAGAGATTTCTACACATGATGACGACGACGATGACGGTTGACAAATAGTTTTGAATGATCTACTTAGTTTGCCATCAATTATCATATGGTTAAAAGCTTGATCAATAGTTGAAATTCAATGGTCATTTAGGGAGCAATTTATTGAAATTAGTTAGTTTTTGAATGCAGTGTATTAAGTTTTTTGACAGTCGTAGCTTATTACCTTTTTACTCTCTCTCTAAGTTCATATCTTGGCGCTACGGAGCAGTAACTACTTGACTATCTTCCATTAAAAAAGACCCTAAGATAAATAGATTTTTCTCTTCAAATTCTCTACGGGTAAGAAAAAACCTATTTTCCAATATTTTTAAAGAACCCATTGTAAATTTTTACTCAGATACAACCTATATGTCTAAGGTTATCATTATCAAAACTTTACTATTTCTTCAGAAAAAAAAAATCCGGCAGTATACTTTCGTCTCTCACTCTTGAAAATTTGTCTTATTTTGTCAGTATTAAACTTCGATTCAAATTCAAATTATAAAGATATGTGAGCAAATTCCACAGACTCTATCTACCTCTCCTATTTCCATTTTACATTGAACCTCTCAATTCTACTGTCTGTAAGTCTCTAATAACATGATCAAATCACCTTAAATGAGTTCTCTTCATCTTATTCTTTGTTGAATTATTTAAAAAAAAATTAATACAATCATTTTTAACTCTATCCTTCAAACTTAATCTTCTCTTTTCTCCATGAATCTTTTGTGGATAGATGTGGATAAATCCCATTGACTTCTCTTATGAAAATTGAAGCCGTAGATAATCTATTTTCAACATCCTTATAGTTCTAATCAGAGACTCTAGACTCCAAAGTGATGCACAAGTGGACCATGGACATTGCTCTATGACTGAGAAGCCAATTCAGTTCTTGGTTGAAATCCAAGCAATGCATACATAGGCAGAGAAGGAAAATGGAGGCACCATTTGAGTCTTTGCCACTTAAAATTCAACTTTCTTATCAATTGTGGTAGTGCGAAAGAGAGCAAAAGAGCCAATGTGAAAAAGGATCCATGCAATGGAAAATAGTTACAAGACAAAAACCCATCTATGATTCAAGAAAGAAGAGTTGACATTTGATAAATTACAGTGGCCAGAGCAGATGCCCTTTCATTGGCTCTTGTTAATCACTTTGGGTTGGTTAAGCTAACCTTTTGAGTTGACCTAAATTAGTAGATGCATCATGATTGTTGACCTAAGGCGAAACAAGTGGAATCTAAACTTCGCACACTTAAAAAAAAGTAAGTTTTAATGAAAAAATAATAAAATAATTACTTGCCGATAATATAGTGAATTGATCAACATGCTAAAGGTTTTAGAACTGATTAATCAGTGTGAAATCAAGTTCTTTATTCAATCTCATGCAATTAACTCTACGCATCATACTAGACTTTTAAATACACGTGACAAATCATCAATAAATCTCAATAATACAAGGCTATCAATTGTATCAACTATTGATTTATATTTAAAAAATTTCATCTGTGAAGATTTTAGTAGGACTGTGTCTGAGTTTTCTACACGTTAATTTAAAATAAAAAAAAATCATATTATTAGTATATTTTCACCATTTTGATAATGATAAATAGAAAAAATGAATTTTATATCCTTATTATTTGCAAGTCAAGAGAAATTAATCTCAATATGTGATTGATGTATTGAAATAGAAAATCAAAATGAAATAAAGAAGCTGAGAAGATATTTGGACTGGGGAGACTCGCATCATATTTCTCTACAGCGTGGAAACGATGGAGCTCTTTGAGGCCTAACATCCATTCAAATTATTGAAGGAGATGTGGCACTCTTCTAGCCGTCCATTTTTTAAGATGACCAAATAATTATCCATGGGCTTTCCTGTCGGCTAAAGTTTGGCAAAAGTATCCACTTCGACAAGTTGATTAAAAATTTAAATAAGTGAGCCGGCTTGTAACCCATTTACACACGTGTCCAAAGGTCCACATCAGACACCTCTAATCGGCTTTGGCCTTTTTATTTCTATGTGGGGCCATCCATGACTCTTGTTGCTCACATGTGAAGAAGATTTAACACGAAGGGGTTGGTCACATGTGAAGAAGATTCAATAAAAGTGGTCGGTGAGTTTTAATTTTATTTTGGATGGCCACCCTAATATGGAAATATTCTTTTAGTAGATATGGATTTTTTAGATTTTTCATTTTCTCTTCATCTGCAGAAATCCACTCACTTTTTCAGTGAATCGGTTCACTTTTCAGTTAACCAATTTATTTGTAAAATTATGCAGTCGGTGCACCGATTTGAACTCTCAAGAAATCAGTGCATCGATTTCTAAGTGATCCGGTCGGTACACCGATAAGTGAACTGATTTACTGAAAAGTGAACCGATTTCTACGAATGAATGAGAGGCAAAATGACAAGTTCACTAAAACTCGTGCCTCCTAAAAGATAACGCCCGTGTTAGGATGCCCACCCTGTTATTTTCTTTTAAAGGGTTATTGTAATGACCCGACCTGTGAACAGGGCTTAAGGTCCAACTCAGTGTGAAATTGTCTGCTTTGGGTCCAAAAACATGGTCCTCACGATTTTGACTTTGGGCCTGACCCAACCTCGTAGGCCCAAAACGCGTCACATGAGTTAAGGAGGGGCAACCACTTATAAACCTCATCCGGAAGTCCTCAACTTTCGATGTGGGACTCTCCAAAATTCCCAGACTCACTCCCACTTGCTGGGTTTGTCAGATCCGACCAGCCCACACTGCTGGTCCGACCGACAGGGTCTAATTTCACTTAGATCAGCCCTTCTAGGGCCTGACCTCTGGCTCATGGATCAGGATATCACAGTTATTCTCTGCAGTTTTACTCGATGTATATAAGTAAGGAGGCTTATACACACTTTGATGACTAGTCGGATGTTCTAAGAGGCTTTTGACACCTCAATGACTGATCAGGTGCTTTAAGAGGCTTTCGACACCTCAACCAATAAAAAAACATGGAAAAACCCTAGCCGGTGAACTACTAAGCAAGTCAGGCTAATGTCTATGAACTATGTTCTGATCAAGGGGACGCTATACTAGAAAACGACTGATGGCCTACTGCTTTGGCATCTGTTCATGAATGAAGCACTGCAAGACATGGTAGAAGTACACGAGGGGACTTGCAGAGCCCATCAGTCTGGTCTTCAAATGGCGAGTTTGATTCTGCGACATGGTCATTTTTGGCCTTCCATGACAAATGATTGTCTTGCTTATGCACATGAAGGAGATTTGTCATCCTTATCAATGGAGAGTCATCAATTTTGTTCGAAGATAATTTTTAAAAATTCCTCTCTACATCCTCTCATCGCAAGTAATATGGATATTAGTATTTTTAATAATAAAAGATATTATGTCTTTTATTATAAAAAATACTGATTCCCTATTATTTTTTATTATTATTTAAAATTTTAACTTATGTTAGTTTTTTTCTATCACTAAAATCTTAAATGTTGTTTATTCCATACTCACAAATGCAGTTCAAGTAAATTAGATAGGATTTTGCTAGCATCTTAGTTAAATAAAATATTTAATAGTTATTTTATAGTAATAATAGTTAATTCGTTGATAATTGGAGATCATATTTTCTATTTGAGATGTATTTTAAGTCTAATAATAGACTAAGTTGAATAATGAAATTCAATTTCTCTTTCAATTGAAACTAAGCTTGATTTCTCGTTGAAGTGAATTTCTAATTTTCTTATTTTTTATAATTTTTCTATTAAGATTTATACTTAGATTTTACAATAATTCAAATCATATTGTAATTATAAAGATTAGATCTAGATTTGATCCAAGTATACAGCCTGGAAGCTTGGCTTTTTTGTTTTAGTCTTGTAGACAGGATTTAAAATGTGAATCGTTGATGTGTAATCTAGAATTCTCGATACGTCTCAATCTCCTCTTTCTTTTACAAAATAGTGAGAAATAATAGAAAAATAAGAAAAAAAAAATGAAAACCCAGGATGGGTATGTATATATTTTTTAAAAGTAACGGTCATTTTTGTGGAGTTTAGGTTTTTGAAAGTCAAAATTTCGACACGTCTTAAAAAATTGAAAAATATCTTAAAACTTTATTAAATGTCTTAAAATTTTATAAAGAAAGAAATCAAAATGAGGAAATAGAACTTTATGTTCTCAAAGTATCTCCTACTAACATCCATAAATTTTTTATTGTAAAAATTTCTGAGTTTCATCAAAATATCAGAATATTAGAAAATTATACACAGACCCTAAATACTTTACCAATTACATTTAGGGCTCTTCATTTAATTGTAAAAACATTTGTATTTCATTTCTTCTTCTTTTTTCCGAAAAGAAACTCGAAAATGAGAAGTATCTTAGAAATTTCAGCTTTTATCAAATTTTAAGAAAAATATTTGAAAATCACAGGAGGGACACTCCAAAAACTATGTGAGTGACATCAACATATCTCCATTGAAGTCCATAAGCACTTAATATTATTTTCACAAAAAACTCAAATTTTGAGATTATCTTAGAACTTAAACTTGAAGAAACTGAATGAAAATAGCTGGTAAAAATTGATGAAATTATCTCTGAAATTGAAGAACTTGTTTTTAAATCTTTTAAATTGAAAAATATTGATGAAAATAACTAAAAAATCAGCTAAAACTGATTTCTTTAAAAATAAAAATGAAAAACCTGCTTGGGTAAATCAGAGTATATCGACAATGCCTCACCTTGGCAAAACTTAAGGGACTATTATGAATGAATGTTCATTTTAAAGTAATTATTTTTTAATAATGTGGTTCTTCTGAGTTGGCTATGGTCAGTGTGTAATTGGGCCGGTGACAGGCCATACCATAATACATTCGAGACTTGATTCCTTCACTCAAAGTCTCAAAGATGTAAGCAGGCCCATCCAAAACCTCGAAATAGATATTTGTCAAACCCTGTCTTGCCGCAAGCTTAGGCCCTGACCCAAAGGCCTAAATGTTAAAACCAAGATCATCCCAGAAATGAAGGCTTTAGTGACTATTACCCCCAATCACAGCCTTCATTCAAGCTTCCGATCTTTGCAAAACTGGTTCTAGCAGTCCTTGCATGCTAACCAACAAGACAAGCTATCAATTCAAGTGGAATGGCTCACCTCAACCAGCAATACTTCACTGCTCCAGTGGCCAGTTTCAAGAGAACTTTCTCCGAAACTTGGGCTTAAACAAGTTTGATCTAAATGAGGCCAGTATGAAACAAACTTGCTCTGAACTCTGAAGACCTGTTGAAGGAGGTTTGTCATCAAGGTGGAGATTTTCAAGGAGGATTCGCAGATGAAATCTGATGCAGTTAAATCTGCCATTATATATTTAGATTCAGGATTTTAGGTCGAATCATGGATTTCCGTGAAGAAATCCAGTGTTCTCGGATTTAAATATAGTCTGAATGCTGAGAACTTTTTTCAGATTTAATTTGGAATCATGGAGTACACGCTTAATTAGACAATGAGAAATGCATTAATTAAAATATACCCTGATTACTCTAATTAAGAATAACTCAACACAATAAACACGAATTAAAAAGCAAAACATCAACTTACTGCCCTGAAGAGATGGGGAAGAAAGCTTCTGCTTTTCTAAATTTCAAAATATTCAAGTCTACTTTACAATTAGGCCCCAACTCTAGTTTATATACCTTTATTTAGATAAAAATAAAATAAAATAAAATTCTAATGAGATAATTCTGGAGGGTCCAATCCAACGCCCACTGCTCTCTGCTTTCCACAATTGGTCATCTTGTGTTGACGGTCATGCAAGCTTGTTTTCACCAGCTCTACACGCCATCACCATCTTATCCTTATCTCTTTCCTTGCTAATCTTACTATTATTTTTTATATTATCTTCCTACCTTATTCTTCATATGATTCTTTCCATCTTAATATTTCTTTCCTGATCTTTGAATACTCCATGTGAATGGATACAGAGAGAGAATTTCACCAGTGTGGGAGAATATTCTAGAATAGTTGTGAAAAAGTCCTAAATTGCTTGGTCTGAATCTTGAGATATAAATGGCACTCTTCTTCAACCAATATGAAGGCCTTTTGGGGTGTGTATGTAGATCAAGGGCCGAAAATTCTTCCTGGAGCCTAGATCTCGGCCGAATTTTTTCCCTTCTCTTCAAAATACCTTTTTTCCGCAAATCTTGATGACCCTTTTTTAAATAAAAAATCATTTAAAAAAAATAAAAAGACTGTTTTTTTAAAAAGTAAAAAATATAAATATCGACCGAATTATTTTTCTCTGAATACGTATTGGCCGAGATTTATACCCCTGATATGTGTATACATCCTAATGTCAAACTGTGAGAGCATGTGTAAGCTCAAAGCGAGCAATATCATGCTGATTGAGACAAGTTTATTGCAACTTATCCGTTTGACCCTGCTATAGACCATATATTCAATCACTTCAATGTTTATCGGGTCTTTCTAATCATTCAAGATTTTATCATTCTGTCATTTCTCTACTGATTCGGCGTCACTTTCTTCAGCATTGTAAGCACCAACATGTAGTAGCAGCAAGTGAAATTTATCTTCTCCTTGGACCCATAACTCACAAACTCACTACAAATCCAGCAGTATCGATGTAGCAATGCACCTTCTGAAAGAGCAAGAAAATAGAAGACGGCTTCACTAATAGTGGACTTTTATAGAAGGTAAGGACAGTAGAAATGAAGGATTCAGTGACCTGCTGTCCCCAATCACAGCCTTCATTAAAGCAGTCAATCTTTCTCTTAAAACGCATGAGTAGAACTCATTATTAAAAACTAGTTATTAAGGAGAGATCGAGAAAGCGTCCATACATTTTTAAACCCCATAATTTACAAGTTCACGGGCGATGTGGGACATGCTAATACTCCCTTGTCCCCTTCAAATTTGATACATATGATGCCAGTATCAAACAAAATCCAAGGAGGCTATCGTCATAGTGGACTTTTATAAGGCAACTTTGCTGATGAACTACTCCCATTTCAAGTCTGATGTGATCCACGCTGCTGCTGGTTCTAGTGCAGAAGGTCCAGTGAATCATGTTCATGTGCACCTACAATTGTAATCTTTCTACGCTTTCAAGCACCTGGGCAATTGTAAATAGAGATTTAGCAGTCAATATTTCCTTCTCTTCTTTGTATTTGTTTCCGGATTGGTTGATGGGTTTTCATCTCTTCTTACTTGCAGTCCTAAAATCTCAAAGACCCTATCCGCAGTGCATTCGTGGGAGCTCTAGACATTGAGAGTAGAGCAAGTGAGGGCTCTATAGCCCATTGGTCATATTATAGGTGCCTTAAGCGGCAGTCTAATTGGCCTAAAGCTAAGGCCGGCCCTGCTTACTTGAGTCCCTATGACAATGATTTTATTGAAAAATTGAATTGACATGTCGAGAATGATCATGATAAGATTATAGAGAGACATGATGAAAAAGTACAAAAAACAAGATTAGCAAGATGTGGCAAGCAGAAAGTCTAAAAAGTAAGACAGGTGAAAATTCAAGGCCCTAGTGCACAGAGCTCAAGGTACTTAGTCAATAGATGGATTTAAGGCCCAGTCCAGATTCTAGCTTGTGACGTTGAAAGCTCAGACTCGCTAAGTCTTTGAGCAAAAGATTAGGCCCTATAATCTTTCTCATGGAACCAGTTGGTCCATTTGATAAATTTCAGTCCTGTCCAATTCAACATTTTAGTACTTGAGGCAGAAATATTGTCAGTGTTCCATATTCTACATCAGTCCAATTGCAACTCTTGGGTCAAATAGATGGAAGATACTTTTCACCTTATTATATACTTATATAGTACCAACTCAACCATATGAACTCTTGCCTTAATTAAAAAAAATATATATATTATTAATACACAAGAAGCAAATTTAAAAGCATCTTCCCACATGAGTATAGCTTAACTGGTTACCTCCCAGATTAGGAAGCAGGATGTTGCGAGTTCGAGCCCCCATAGCCTAACCTTGATGTACCCTAGGAGTAGTGGACTCACCCATGAAGGTTTTAATAGAATTGTATCTGAGTTTTCCACACATAAATCTAAAAAAAAAAATGTTTATCTTTTGATGAATGAGATTAAAGGCTTGAATAATGATAAAAAAGATAATTATAATAAAAATACCACAAAAGTTTAAAACTAGCAAGCCAGATAAGATCTAAAAAATCTCATAAATGAATGGTTGAAATGAATATATTTCACTTGCATTGAATTTTTTTTCCATAAAATCCATTCACTACTTTTGCGATACTTAGATTTCACATATTCCATTATAAAAATAACTCTTTAACCATTGCATGCCTAAGTGCAAACACATGCCTAAGTCCAAGGCTCATCCCAACTGAGCCCATTTACCATTAGGGCTAAATGTTTAAGCTTCGAACCAGTGGTGGTCTGTAGTTTAGATTAGACTAATTTTTAACATATATTAAAATGGTAAATTAGATTAATAAGTATATATAATTATTTTATTTTACTTTTATATTAAAGAAACAGTTTAAGATAGTCGTCAAAAGAATTTAAATCTTTCATTCAATGAACAAATGAAATGTGTTTCTAGTTTCACTCTTTCCTAGTTATATTGTTATAATGATGGTAACTTATCTCCATTGTTTTTTTAAAATTTATTTAATGCACCCTGAAAAATCATCATATATTCTTATTTTTAAACTAAATTATTCTAATAAAAGCAACTCATCTATGCGTCTCTCTATTTTTCTCTCTTCCTCACTTATATGTAACATTAGACTCCCACCAAATCTCCCATCCTCCCTCTCTCTCCTCTCGCTCTCTTCTCTCTTCTCTCTTCTCTCTTCTCTCTTCTCTCTACATACATTCTCTCTCTCCTCTCTCTCTCTTCTCTCTACATACATCTCTCCTCTCTTTCACTTCTCTCTACATACATTCTCTCTCTCCTCTCTTTCACTTCTCTCTACATACATTCTCTCTCTCCTCTCTTTCTTTTCTCTCAACATTCTCTCCTCTCTCTTCTCTCTACATACATCCTCTCCTCTCTCTTCTCTCTACATACATTCTCTGTCTCCTCTCTCTCTTAAATCTAAAGATCCTCCACAAGCGTCATCTTAAAGGACCAAACTCATCCTGACCATCTAAGAGCACCAACTTCAACTTGGAGCTTCTCTGTCCCCTTCTTTTTCTTCAAGGTAGGCATCAAGGTATTTCAATGAATTTATGATTTTGTTCAGCATAATCATAGTTATTTCAATGAACTGACTGATACTATTTTACTATAAATCCTTTTTTTAGCGGTAAATAAAGATTTCATTAATAAAAAGAAGGGTTACAAAAGAAAAAGAAAGGATAAAAACAATACGGAGATGAAGGTCTAAGAGAATTAGACCACAAAGAACAATCAAAACCATCACCCAAAACTAATGAACCCTAAGAGAATATTACAAAATCTAAATCTGACCAAAACTATCTCCTAATAAATCAAATGTGCCTTGTATAACTTCGTTAATGCCATTTTTTACAAAGAAATTCGCTACACCATTCGCTGAACGTCTAACATGTGAAAAGGATACCTCTAAGGCCCACTTCAACACCTTAATCTCCCTTACCAAAGTGATAAGCCTCCAAGGAGGACGTTTCACCCCCTGGCCTATTTGATTGCATTGGAAGAATCACTTTCAATGATTATTCTAACTCCCTTAATTCAGACCCTAGAGTTAAGGCTTCTCCGAATACTAAGAAGTTCTGTCCTCATTAGATTCCTTAGAACCCACTGATTTCGAAAATAAAATACTATAAAGACCATAAATCTCATCTGATTATTAATTTTATACCTAAAATAATTAATCAATAAACAAATATCTACTTAAAAAGTTTCACTTTATGTTAATCAATTAAAATATAGAATATATTGAATAGATAAACTATTTGTAAAAGTCAAAGTTATGAAGAAATAATCAATTCACAAACTTGATGAAGAGTGATATATATGTACTCAAAAATGAAACATCAAAATTTGAGAGTAGGACTAAGATTAAATAAATTGTACCTAGATAAAATTATCAAAATCTAGATGTAGATGCCAGGCCTTCATATACTTCCTTTTCCTAATTGGCACATCATTTTTTTCTAAATTACATGCTTTAAAGGTATATGGTTAAATAAATAAAATCATTATTTCGCCAATTACAATTTTTTTTGATAAACGTGTAGGAAACTCAGACATAGTCCTACTAAAATTCCCACAGATGAGCCTACTACCCCTAAGGCACACCAAAGTTAGGCCATGAGGGCTCAAACCCCCAACCTCTCACTTCTTGAGACGGGAGGCAACCAGTTAACTACACCCATATAAATAATTACAAAATTATTTAGCACACAAATGATGTTTTTTTGTGTTATTCACTTCAATTCATGTCTGAAGCATGCACGTATACTTAATATATAAGAATATATGTCAGCCTATTTAGTAATCAAACCAAAAATAGAACCAAACCCGGTCCAATTCTCAAGATATAATGAAGTGCCAACCAAATTATCGGCATGGGCTTGCGTAACTGATGATACGTATCATCGGAATAAGGGGTGACAGTGAATCAGGTGAAGTCAAGTTTGGACTCATCTGATTCAAATTTATTAATATTATTAATTTGACCTAATCCAATCCAACTCAAATGTCTATAAAAAAATTTGAAAAAATTAAAAATGTGAGGGAAAATTTTTAATAGAAAAAGAAATATAAAATAACTTTCCTTTTATAGGGTGCTATTAGGCTATAAAAATTTGAGGTAATGGACTAAGATTTTTTTAATTAGAATAGGATACATAGGCTAAAATCAATTAGTAAAAGATAAATTACTTAAATATTATTTTTAATTCTTATTCAGTTGGGTTTAAGTCAAGGATCCTCTAGCCAACCCAACTAAGATTTATTTCTGTTCCAATGGGGTTAAGTCAATTTAAAATGTTTTCAAGATATCATCATCAACAACCGCCAATATCTCATAAAATATTTTTAAAAACATGACTGAAAATCCAATTTTTCTTACTCGGGTCAAAAGTTGCCACCCCTATTCAAAATTACAGCCATTTTATCTTGACTTTTGAGTTTTAAGTAATGCCCTTTTGCTAATATCTTTATGACAAGAATGGCACTGATCGAGCATATTGGTTTCCATTATTAAAAAATCAAATTATTTAACAATCTCTATGGACATGATTAGATGCATAACTCTTATAAGACTTGTATCAAAATATTAGACTTACTTACTTTGGTGTATTCTAAGGATAGTAGGGTTCACTCGTTGAGGTTTTACTTTGAGTATCACTGCGGTTTCCCACATGTAAATTAAAAAAAAAAAACTTTAAGTTGATTTCTTTGAATTGATGAACTTAATTGGATGTTACATAGAGGGAGGGATTGAGTTATCCTCAATTTTTTAAATTTGAATTGAAACCGATGCCCAAATTATACTATTCAATTATATAATGAGCTATTTTTCTCTGTTATTTTTTTTAAACCCTAAAGGAAGATGATAAGCTTTAAATGAAGTTCTAAGCCTTGCAATACAATCAGTCGAGTCTTGTAGGCTAATTCGAGTCACTAGACTAACTCATCGAGTTTGCTAAAATCAGCCAACAACTCAGATGGAGTCTACCATGAACTCACCTGGTCTAACCCCCTCTTGGCCTGACATATCCTTTTCCATTTTTGCCACATAAGTTTAAAAGAAAAATAATAAAATATCAACCATTCAAATTCCTAGTTCGTATTTGCTACTAACTGTCATTTCTTCATGATTCAGCATCAATTATCATAGTTATGTTCTTGAGATATCATTTGTAAGGGACTTCAACGATATCTGATTGTTTATAAATTACTAGATTTTTACTTAAATATTATCTAAATCATGTTGCATAAAATGAAAATTTTAAAGATAAAAGGTTGCGGGTTCGAGTCCTTTATCACATATTTTTCACCGTTTTGATATATTGCTTAGAGTTTGAGTGTTATTTGTAATATTTATATAATTTATTTGTAAAATGTATCTTACTTATATTATATATAATATTTATATTATATTATTCATTGATATTTTAACCGTTAGACTGTCCATTTCTAATAACATTGCTTTCACCCTCTAACTTAGTAATTCTATTAACTCTGGGCTCTGACAGTCAAGATATAGCATGAGAGAAAGAAAAGGGGAGATGGCTTCTTCCAAATCATCATCACCATCATCATTCAATCAGAATCCCAGAAGAAGAGCCATTGAAGTTGTTCTCGCTTTGCCTTGTCAAACTCGTCTGGTTGGTTTTATGAATCCACAACTCTCTGCCAATCAAACAGTGGAAAGGAGGGCCAACTGTGATCGAATGTTTGTCGGTTCTCGACCTCTCAGGGGATACCAGTATGGCCACTATGACAAATTCCAATTCTAATGGAGGGGCTCAACTCAATCAACACTACTCTGCTCCAGAGGCGTCGAAGGAGATCACCGGGAAAATCGAGTTTATAAAGGAAACTTCTTCGTCGAAGGAATCCCATTTCAACTTCAATCTAAATGAGGCCAGAGACGTCGAAACAATGGACTTGTTGAAGGAAACTTCACCCATGAAATCCTCCCATCTCAAGTTCGATCTGAATGAGGAGACTGATGATTCAAGTGCAGAAGATCCAAAGCATATTGATCTTCGTCTGCACTTGTAATTTGATAATCTGATTCTGTGGGTCTTAAAAAACCTTCAAGGGTAATGGGTCCATTAGAATGAATCTCTAAATGCCATTGTTCAATGGCTTCTTGCTCTGTTTCTGATTCAGAATTGCTGTCTTGTTGCTAGGCCCAGTTATGGACCTGTTTACTACATCCAAGGCGTTCAAGAGATTGACCTCTTGGCATGGATGATCAGCTTGGAAATCAATGGCGGATACTGATTAGATAGGTTGAAGGTACAAGATTGGTTGATTTCTCGGTCGGGTCATTGTCATTCTATAGGGTAGGATCCACCTTATCCACCTTTTATGTGGCGTGGATGGGCCTGGCATAATGGGAATAGTTGTTATTTATATTGGTTTTTGTCTCCCCTTGTCTCTTCCTAATGAATTTGAAGCTTGGAACGATAGTAACTTTGATTATGTCCTGTTCAAATTTTTATTTATAAATTTTAGTTCCTTCTTCCCTTTTCTCTCTTAGGGTGTTTGATTATTTTTCTCATTCTATAAAAAAATTATTTTATTAAATGCATTGGTGAGAAACCTTTTTATAAACTTTTATTTTTTATGTTTGTTTATACATATATCGTGATAATGAAAAATCACCTGATAAAATATAAAGAAGTTAATCCCATCCAACCCATTTAATGTTTCTTTTGATGCCTCTCAGTTGAGAAAAGTTGGATCATCCCAACCCATTTATTTGAGTTAAACTTTTACATTTTAAGTTACATTTAGGTTAAGCTTAGTTGCAAATTGGGTTTCAGAATGGTCAGGTCATAGGTCAAGTTTGGTTCAAATCAAGTCAACAGTTGATCTTTGTCGGGTTTGATTATAATTTAAATATGATGTTGAGTTAGATTGTGGGTCAAACTTATATCAAGACGGAATCATGGATCGAGTTTAGGTGGGTCAGATTCGGACAATGGGTACGATCATTATTTTTCTCTTTATTTGGTGAGATCAAAATGTGATAAATGTTTAAAATTGTATTTACATCTTAGTTTTAGTGTACGTTACCACATTTATTTTCGTAATTTACACATAAATATCAAAAAAAAAAAATATTTTGAATTTACGTGTGAGAAACCGCAGGATACCCAGCGTAAAACTCCCACAAGTAATTTCACTATCTCTAGGACACACAAAAGTTAGGTCATCGAGACTCGAACCCGCAACCTTAAGATAAGAGACAACCAGTTGAACTACACCCCTAATTAATATTTGAATTTTATTGTCTAATTTCTAGTCAAAACGGAGTCTCATTTACCATCCCTTTTCATTGACTCTCGATTGGGCCTGGGGACCTACAAGGAAAGCCTGAAAGAAGCATTAAAATGGAAATGCAGCAAGGCACTCGATTGGAAGATGCAAACTCAGCAGAGAGCCATTGTGGATAATGGAGAAAGTCCATTGGTTCTTCTGTGTGAGCACAAGAGCAAGCTATTTCCATTTTTTCTTCTTTTTCCATTTCTTTTCTATTTTATCTTTCTGTGGTCGCAGGACTCATTGGAGATCTGAGAATAGTAGAGAGGATAGGTGAAAACCAGAGCAGCAGTAGGAGTTGTGTGGATCGGACGGAATCAGACGGCAAGCAGAGGCTCAGCCATGACTGACCTCCTCTCCTCCATTTCTCTTGGCTAAGGCAAACAGAGCACGAGAGATGCGAACGGACGGCAAGTGATGCCATTTCTATGTTAAATTGGGGAAGGATTGATTTTTTATAATAGATAAATTTTAAAGTTCTTGAGAAATGGGGATTGAGAACTCAATATGAATTCAAATGTGATGAAATCAAATGTCAATTTGTATTTAACAAAATGCCGAGGATGTTCTTAGATAATCTAAAGGAAGTAGTACTAGTACACATGAAAGAACGTGATAAAGGAACATGGATATTTAAGAAACTATTAAAGAGAAAAAAGCACAATATAAAATATTGTAAAAAAAAAAAAGGTTACCTAAAAGTTGTAAGGCAGTAAATAAGTTGAAATAGCAATAAGATGAAGAATTTGAAGATCAAAGTAATTAACATCGCATTAGAATTTAATCCTAGCGGTACACCGATAGGGGTAAAATGGAAATTTCACTTAATTCCGTATCTCTATAAGATTTTGTTCTTAACGGCCGGCCTAGAATTTTATGACAATTTTTATAACTCTTAGAATGGCTCGATTTGGTGGGTCCTAAGTCTAATATTGATAAATTAAGTGGTCTAAGCCCATATCGTAAGGGGTCCAAGCCCATTTTCCAACATTTGAACAATGTTATCAGAACTGGATCGTATAATGAACCGTCTTTGAGGCATTTTAGGTTCAACTGGGTTCAGCTACGGTCAAAACCGGTCAAGTAGTAATATAATATAAATATTACATATAACATTAAGTAAGACACCTTTTACCAATAACATTAATATAAATATTAAAAATAACATTCAATCTTTAAATAATATACTAAAACGATAAAAGATATGAGATAGAAATGATAATAAATATTGATATTTCAAATATATACACTTTTTAATATTATTTTTTATATTTTGAAGGGGAATTTTTTTTTCAAAAAAATTCAAATTTTGTGAGCCGCGATTCGCAACTCACTGGTTTTACCTTCAAAACCGCAGAAAACTGCGACTCTGACCGGTTTTCTACGGTTTTGACGCCATGACCGAACTGTAACCACTGCGGTGACGGTTCGACCACAGTTCGGTCCAACTTTGATAACACTGCATTTGAATACTAGATTCAAAAAATCCTTGCAGTATAAAGTGATGAAAAGCCACATGCCTTATCTCTTGAATCAAGCAAAGATGTACACAAATAATAAGTCATGAAGAAGAGTTGGTGTTTGCATATGTTGACTCCTGTATCCTAAATTCTATCATCAAATAATGCTAAAGAGTATGGGAGCCAATAGAGATAAAGTTTATTTGCATTTTTCTTATTTTTTGTATTTATCTTTTTTAAATATTTGTAATTTCTCTCTAATATAATAAGGTGACGTGGCACTTTAGGATTGATTGAATAAAAGTGTATTGTATAATGAAAGAAGATTATTGCGACGAGTTAGAGACTTGGATGTTCAAGGCCTCATCGGTGAATGAGGCGTCACGACCACCCTATGCAATGCAAGTTACTTCGATTGTTCATATAAATCTATGTGGTTTGTTATTTATTTGAATTCTTCTTATTTTTTGTAATTTGTCATATCTATATTGAATAATTCATGACAAAATTGGCCTTACTTTAATCCATGGTTTAAAATTTGAAATTTGTTACTTAGCTTAGCTTTGTTCCTGCTTTGCTCACAGTTTTTGGCTTGTTTGAATTTACGGATTATACTGTCTTTTCTTCTTTTCTTGTTTTGATTTCTGTTCTTGCACCTCTAGTGCCTTTCTTTCTCTAATATATTAACCTATTCAAAAAAAAAAAAATTGAAATTTGGACTTAACTCAGAATTCTATTAAATTGAATGACTTGGACAACTTTTTAACTTAATTTTTAAAAATAAAACTCGTTAACTCACTTGACTCAAAATTTTATTAAATCAAGTCAACTTAGACTTAAGAACACAATTATTTTATTACGTGCATTTTTATTTAGATGGCGACTAAATTATTCTCACAAACTTTCTTTATGAAAGCATTTGATGACACAAATAAAAGTATGTATGTTAGTAAATATTTGATAATTCAAATTTCAAAAATTTCTTAAACAATTAATTCAAAATAATGGATTTAGATGAAACTTCTAGATCTATTTAAGATTTTTAGTTTTAATTTACGTGTAGAATCATCCATATTCGTGACGCAACCCTTGTTGCATTAGATCCAAGGAAGGGTTCCTTCTTGACCTAGCTACATGGATGGGACTGAACTCTATGGTATGGAAAGACAGAATTGGAACCTAAAGGGGTGATAGGAGTTGCTAGTTTTAGCATTGAGTTGGTCCCGTACTAAATGTTTTCTTTCTTTAAGAGATTGGGAAGAAAGGTGTGAAAGGAGTTGCTAGTTTTAGTATTGAGTTGGTCCCCTAATAAATGTTTTCTTTCTTTAAGAGATTGGGAAGAAAGGGGTGATAGGAGTTGCTAGTTTTAGTATTGAATTGGTCCCGTAATAAATGTTTTCTTTCTTTAAGAGATTGGGGGATATTTTTTGTCTTCTCATTCGAAATATTATGTTATGTGTAATTAATCAACCTAAATCTATTATTGAATCCAATAAATTAAAGTAAAGTAAAAGTGTTATCCAACTGTTTGTTTCAAAATGGATTAAGATTAGATAAATTGAAAAAGGAAAGAAATGATAAAAAAATAGAAATGATTTTCAAATCCAATTCTTTTATTCCATAATTACTCAAAGAAAATGGCATTTTTGAATGACATTACAGGACACGATTTTTATTATTACTACTTTACTCACTAGTTGCTTATAGAATATGTTGATTCGAAATTACGGGATCCATAGATATGACAGATGACTAATCTATCTTTTTTTACCCTTTACCTTACTATACCTTTGTTAGTGCCATCTATAATAACTGATGAATCAAGAACTTTCAATTGAACTGATTCTGTCAATTGGTATTTTTTTTTTCATTGTAACTCACAAAAATGGAAACTTAGGTTATGAATCTAACATCTGTATGTTTTTTGATGTAGATATGGATCTGACCGAAGATAAATCTAAGTAGATACTCGTAAAGTCTTGATGATGTTATGGGCCATGTCAAAAATGGGACCCATTGGTTGAGTCAAAGAATTATGGGCTTTAATGATGATGATACCGATAAGAGATGTTAACGATTTCCACAAGAACTAATCTATAAACTAATAAAAGCCCCTCAATCTACTTTTAATTATGTGATTAATAACTTAAATTTGGCTCCAAAAATTATGTTCATTGAAGCTTGCATCAGAGGGTGGGCACTTATAATGACTCATTGAATGGATAAATTTTTTATAAACAAATAAATTGTTTAAAATTGACACTCATTAGCCCATTTATCCCTTTATCATTTAGTATAAAAATAATTTATTTAAAATATTTATCATTATTGTATTCATTAAAATTATTTGGTGTTTATATGTGGTGTTTGTACCGGCAGTGCAGATGAATGGTTTTGTTTGGTTTAAATTTAAAATGTAAAATCGGTGTAAGAGAAAACTGCGCATCCACGTGTTGTGTCACTTAATTTTTTTATTTAAAGAAAAATTATAGTTACCTAGTGAGAATGCTTTTAAATACTATAGTAGGAAAAAATATATATAAAAATAGGACAAAAATAACATGTGAAATTTTATTGGATTCTTTTACCTTGTAATTTTAAATACTAAAAAAATCATTTTATAAATGATTGAATTTTCATGATGTATTTCACAATATTATGATCATCAATTAAATTAAAGAGAATTATTTGAATTATACCGCCTATAAAATAATTTTATATTCATTTTATGTAAAGTCGAATATATGATAAATCTTGCTATTAAAAGGTAGTACTTACAGACACCCGACTTTTCTGCCTCTACACACTCGATTCTAGATTTTTGTGGCAAATTACTATTATATCTCTGCATTTTTACTCATTCTAACGAACACCAGTTCATTTTAGTTACTGTTAGCCCATTCATTCGAATGATGCCAGTTCATTTCAATTATTGTTAGCCCATTCGTTCGAATGAACGGATGGTTCATTGGGACCACTTCATGCTACGGTAGGCATGTAGTAATGTATAATGTATTATTTAAATAATAAAATTTCCTTTAAAACTTTAAAGTTATTTTTTAAGCACCGTCTATTTTCAAAATTTCTCAAATTGAATATCCAGAGTAATTACGATAACTTAATAAAAATACTTTAAGACTTTAAGGTCTTTTGACACTCCTAAATACTTAAAACACAGTATTTTACAAATAAGGGTATCGCTCAGATATATCGAAAATACATTTGAGAGTATCAAAAGACCTTAAAGTCTTAAACTATTTTTATCAGATTATCATAATTAATCTGAATATTTAATTTAAATTTTTTTGAAAATATACAATACTTACAAAATAATTCTGCCCCATTCAATTTCTTCGAACGAACGGTATTTACAATTATTTCATCCAAACGAATATCTAAATAACTGTTCGTTCGAACGAATAGAAATGTAAGTACAGTGATAATTCACGAAAATCCGAAATAAAAGAAGAAAATTCGGGTGTCGATAAGGGTTGCCTATTAAAAATGTTCAATTGAGCTCTCAGAAGCAGCACAGTGATTTTGTTGAAGACTAACACCAAAGCCTACCTGATCCAAGAGCGCTGGCTTTTAAAAGTTACTCCCAATCAATCACTGCCGCGTGGAACTGTTGAGGATGGCGCCAACCGTTCACCTACTGTTCACGAAGGCAACACTCCCTCTCCTTCACACCCTATCCTTCTGCACTCTCTCAGAAACAGCGTAAAAATCGAGACCGGAAGAAATCTCGATTTCCCTCACTTCTCTTCTGTCCCCATTTTCTCAGAACAGATGGCGATTCTGTTTTTTCCTTGATTTTTCTTTCAATTCTCACTATCTCTTCTTACAAATAGGTAGTCATAAGTAGTTCGAAGGAAAAAATGCAGGAGAGGCTGAGGTTCTTAAAACCTTGAATTGTTCTTTTTTTCTTTTTATTTTTGTTGTTGAGAAGAGAAATGGAGTGTTTGGGTGCTCGTTATTCGACGGCCTTGGTCGTGTCTTGTCCCAATTGGGGTGCGCCCAGAAGGAGGAGAGCATTCGGCAACCATCAGCAGAACCGGGAGCGACCGATACTCGGACGAAGGGCTTTGAAAGTGGTGAATGGGGGTAGCAGAGAAGAGAGCAGCACGACGACGGTCAAGGCTGCGTATGCAAACGAAGAGGATTTTCTCAAGGCTGGGGGTACTCAGTTCTTCTTTGTTCAAATGCAGGAGAGGAAGCCCTTGGAGAAGCAGGGGAAGATCGCTGAGAAGGTACCTTTACTATTCTTCTCTGTTTCTTTCTCTTTTATGCTTGTTTGGTTTTGATTATTCCTCACAACTTCTCAATTTGGTTTCTGTCTGGGTGCCGTGGTCTGATTTCAACTTCCCGTGTTTGTAGTTTAGATCATTGAAAATGTCGTTTGCTTTTTATCGACTGCTCGTTTGGATACAGGAAAATTAAGCAGTCAAGAAAGCTGAATTTCCATGACATCCATTCTAGAAGTCCGAACCATATGACAGTGTTTTTATAGGTCCTGTGCGAACTCTAATGAAAAGTTGCAAATCATCTCAATTTTCTAGCTTGATTTAGCACTCTTTTCAAAATAATAAAAATGAAGAAAACTATGTTAACATCCTCGAGGTAGAACTCAACTCTCAAAAGCTAGTTATCGAGAGAAAGGTGGAAATCACGCAGAATCGGTTCTGATACTATAAAAAAAATCATGTTAACATTTTTTAGATAGAACTCACTCTCAAAAGCTAGTCATTAAGAGAAATGTGTAAGCCACATAGAATCTTCTATGATACCATTAAAAAACCAGCTTTTCAAAAACTAGCCGCCATTAAAAAACCAGTTTTTCAAAAACTAGCCGCCATTAAAAAAAGCATGCCTCTTATATAAAGTCGTTGGTTTCACAAATTAACCAACGTGGAACTTTTATTGGTTCACAAAAAATATCTATGGTTGTGGATTATTTGGCAGCTCTTCATCCAAGTTGTCACAAAACCTGCAAAGAACTAAGTTGGGTTTAATTGGTCTCCAATGTGTAAAAGATGACATTCCATAATATGAATTTTCTTGGATTGGCAGTCCCTTGCACTCAGCATATTCCGTGAAGGTGAATTCTTGTGATTTCTAACTGTTGTCATTTTAGGCTGATGAGTGATTTGATCTTTCTAGATAACCAAGCAAGGGATCAGTTACATCCAAGGAAAGTAAATCCCTCTCTTTCCCTTCTTAGAGAAAACCCAAATCCAGATAACCAAATGATAGGTGTAGTTATTTCTGCAAAGTGTTTCCAGAAAAGTCCACTTTCCTGTTTGTAACAATTTTCCTTCAACGTAAATCATTGGAATTATATTTTCAGGGGAAGTGAATGGCTGTTTTACCCCTTTGCTCCAGTGTACAACTGTTAGATATACTGACATAGATTAGTGTTTGCTTGTTGGTGTTTGTTTTCATTATCATCAAAGACATTTTTTCTTATTTATCTTTTGTTAAGACTTTTTGAGCTATATCTATCGACTATTCTATAAAAAACTAAATCTTTTAGCACGTCAAAATCTTGGTTGTCGGTGATTGTATTGTAGGAAAAAGATAGGTCCTTGAAGAATTTTAGGCTCTCGCTTGTAAAATTTAGAAGGGATGGAGATGGGAAAATCAACAGTTCGTTATGTGTTCAAGCTTCGAAAATCTTGTCATTATAATCGTAAATTGTCTTAATATCTGGGGCATTCAAATGCTCTAACTGGAGGTTTGTCGTCTGCAATAGTCCACTTCCCATTCAAATGTAGTTCTATATGTAATTCATGACTTTGGTTTTCTTGTTCATTCTTTTCCTTGGGGCATTAACAAAGCAAGAAATTATGGAGCAGTGCTTAAAATCGTCCAGGGGTTGTTTGCTGATTTCCTCAAAATTCAGGTGTAATCTCATATAAACTTGATATTTATGTTGTTTGTGTTGAAACTCTTATTTTCATTGAGAATGAATGAGATTTGTTTCATCAAGTATAGAATTTTTTTTACTGTTCTCATCCAATTTTCTAACTTCTTTCCATGAGAATGAGTTTCTAAGACAAAATGGAAACGACTCATTCTTTTTGTCTGGACAAACTATTCTTGTTTTATAAAAGAAGAGGGAAAGATCTCATTTTTATATATTTATTTATTTTTAATTAATAAATACTAAAAAAACTCTTAAGAAGAATAAATTGAAATATTTCACTCTAAAGTATGTCATAAGTCATGACCATTTGATGAATAAAATAATAATAATTTTGTATCTCACAATCACTGAAACTTGGTTCGCACATCTTAGTTGTGATCAGATTCCTAATTTGTTTTCCTGATATAGTTACTAATGTCACTATACGCTGCAAATATATCAGTATGATTCCCTTAAAATGATACAAATAGAAGTGAATTTCTTTCTTTAGTACTGAAATGCAAAGAACAAGGTGTGTACTTCTGAACAGAGCATGTAATTGTTCAATTATATTATAGTAGAAATTTCAATTGAATTCAATCTACTTTTTTGTTATTATATTTCTGTCTCCGATCATGTTTTGGTCTTTCATTAGATTGATTTTTTTTAAACAGAAAAACACCAATTAGATTATTTCATTATTTTAGTATTAAAGATCTTATATATGGGTGCAATTTGGATTATAGTCAACCCGAACTCAGTTGACTTGACCCAAAAATATGGGTGGGTTAATCTAACCCGTTTAGAATATAGATTGGTCTGTGCTAATATTTTAATTTGGGTTGGAATAGGATTATACTTTGTTATGACTTGATCCGTCCGAATTATGCAAATTGCATACATATATATATATATATATATATTTCTCATTTTTATATCATTATTTGATGATTTTTTAGAATTAACTCTTTATAGATATTATGTTTTAGTGTTAAAGACACTTTTATAGACGCATCTTCACTTGAAACAATTCAATACAATATATATAGACCTATTTCAAAAAATTACAATATATAAGACCAAATTATTTATTTAATTATATAGGTTGACCAATGACCTAATTTAATCCGACTTTGAATTGGTTGGCCTGAATTAAAAATAAGTTGGAGTTTTAAAAACAGGTTGAGTCATGAATAAATTGGAGGCGGCCAAAATATGAGTTGGATTAAAAAATGATAATCCAAATTTAATATGTTTCTCAACTTAGTCTGCCCAAATTACACCCTTAATTTTTAATAGCAGTGATTAATCTTTACCTAATGAAACTTTTAACTATATAGGTATCGCTCTCTCTAAAAACTATGGGCTACACTCGAATAATCTATATGGTAAATCATGCAATGCTGTTTTCATCCCCCATTGTGGCCCACGCAACATTGGGCAGGCTAACTGTTATTTCTACCTGAGTATCCAAACAATCTGTAATTGCCAGTTCCAAGCATGCTCTATAATTCGTACAAATAGACTTAATGGAATGACAATCTCTCCTTGCAGTGAATTCCAATAAGCTGCTACTGTTTTTATACATTTGGTTTCTTTGAGAGTGGTTAATAATTATTTTTTTCATTCACAATTAAATGATACTTTGATGATAATAATAATCCTATCTTTTTACGTACTAGCTTCTGGTCATAAATCTTGTTCCGACTGATTTATCTTGCAGTTGCCGCCCATATCCCTTGATTCTGCATTGGATTTGGTGGTGATTGGTTGTGGTCCAGCAGGTCTATCTCTGGCTGCTGAAGCAGCAAAAGAAGGCTTAAGAGTAGGCCTTATTGGGCCTGATCTTCCTTTTACAAATAATTATGGTGTATGGGCAGATGAATTTAAAGGTATTTATCTTTATCAGAATGGTAGTATCTGCTTTGTTTTTGTTGCTATTTCGATTTGCACCTGGACAACCAAGAATATGTACATGACTCTGCCTCCTGCCTGCAATTAAAAAGGTTTTTCTAGTTATTTCAAAGAGATTTTCGAACTGTCTTCCTTCTATGTTGCATTTTTCGTTAGAAATATTCAGGAGGAAGGTAATTCCTTCTGTTATATGGAGCATATGAGGCATACTGTAAGCATATTTTGTTCATATCTTTTTATTTACATTTCAATCGGATTGTACATGAACAGTTTCTTTGTGTAGTTATATTAAATCTTGATGTCTCTTCATCATTTATCTCTATATTTGCTGATACGTTCTGAAAATTATTCATTCTTTTCTTTTCCTTTTTCTTTTTCTATTTTTCTTGGTTGTGGGTAGTACAATTAGTGATATTATGTTAAAAGGAAGAGGCAAAGTACATGCAGAACTAACAGCGCATCATGGCATTCCCTTTCTCTAATGTCCAAAGTTTCATAGGTTATTTTTACTTCATTTTTGTATTTGAACTGTGAGACGTGCTATGAGCCTATGATAATTTATGGCCGTTAGTGTGCTCTCTTAGTTGAGATCTTGTGATATATTCTATTTGGTACTATGTTGCGTTTATATTCAAAATGTGTGATATACCAGACGCTTGTGGATACTTGCACCCTTGCAGAGATCTCCTAATATTATTGCTATCGACATCATCGTGGATATTAGAGAGAATTTATTTTCTACTTTCTAATGAAGATTACTTATATGCATGTGGGTAAATATAAAAGGAACAAGGTGTTCCCTCTCTCTAATACTCCTTTTTATGTTGGAGCATAAATGTCAATGATGCCCAGCTTACTTACAATAGTTTGATCGAGTTTTCAGATGATTTTCTGTAAATACATCCCGTAGTTGTGCTTTGGAATGTGCTCGGTGTGGTAACGAAGGAGGATGGGATGAGACATGTATAACTAAGCCTGATTGTCATACTCCATTACTGTGGGTAGTGGGGTAGTAGAGTGCTCAAACCAAGGTCTACCACTCTCTCTCTCTCTCTCACGCACACAAAGGTCTACACATGTTACTTCTCTGAGCCACCAAATTGCACCCTACAGTTGTATGATGAAAACGATAGGCTGACTCATTGAGAGTAGTGACACATGGCACTTTCTAGGGTCCATTGTGTAGCAGTGGTAAGTAATAACAGAGATTAGACATAGAACAGTGTCATGTGGCAATGGTGGGTCTCTGGCACCCAAGAAAGGTTTGTACCAGGCAGCACTATCAGTCATTTCCATTCAACAGAAGCCATAAAAATGCATCATTGATAAATCATTTTCTTGGTTTTAAAATAGATGGATATAGATGATGGAGCTGATTTTTGGTTTATCACTTATACACAACACCTTACTTAGGTCTGGTGGGGCTGGTAGAGCCTCCCCATTGCCTTTGTGACACTATTCAGTGTCAACTCCCATAAGTAGGGTGACTCAACAAGTCTCCTTAGCTGCCGTCATTTATAATACACTAATAACTAAATGTAGGATCCAACATAATTGGGAGGAAGCCATGTGGTAAACATTTGTGAAGTGATGTCACAAAGACTACGAGGAGTAAATACAATGGCTTCACTGTAGAACCTTTTATATACACGATCAAGGAAAGACCTTAGAAGGGCATGTCTAAGAAGCCACTAAAGGGGATGTTCAAGGGCATGATGAAGAAAATCCAAAGAATCCACTGCCTTCCAAATGCATTCTAACATTGATGGGAATATTAGAAAAACTATGATACACCTGAACAATCTAGGCCATATATTTTTTACCATTTTTATTAGAATCGTGTCATTAATGATAATTTTGTTAATATTTTTTTGTAAACCTCATATCAACTTTGGTTTATCATTTAAGTAGCTGTTTTCTTTGTCAGACCTTGGTCTTGAACGTTGCATTGAGCATGTTTGGCAAGACACAATTGTATATCTTGATAACGACGATCCAATTCTAGTTGGCCGTGCTTATGGTCGAGTTAGTCGACATTTGTTTCATGAAGAGTTGTTGGGAAGGTAATGAATGCTCTCTTGCTTCAATATTTTCTTGCCATTTATTTGACCATTCAGTAAATATCTGATCCCACTTGTTTTCTCCAGGTGTTTTGAGTACGGTGTTGCATATCTTGATTCAAAAGTAGAAAGGATCATTGAAGCAAATGATGGTCATAGTCTTGTTGCCATTGAAAATGATATTATGATTCCTTGCAGGTTGCTACAGGATGTACTAAACTTTTACATATAAATACAGTCTCTATTATTTTATCTTAAACTTTTTAGTAAATAAGAAGCTACCTCAATTGTTACAGGCTTGCTATTGTTGCATCTGGAGCGGCTTCAGGGAAACTCTTAGAGTATGAGGTAGGTGGTCCTCGAGTTTCTTTGCAGACAGCTTATGGTGTAGAGGTTGAGGTAAGAAATACTAGTCTAAGTTAGCTAGTTATTTTGTTTGATCAATTAACTAGCCTATCTATGGCACTTTAATATAAATCAGATCATTGAATATGGCTGTTGATTCATGATCTATTGAGTATGGTGTATGTGTAAGGAACATTTCTTCTACTTCTCTTGATTTTTTTTCGCACTGAGCATTTGCGGAATTAGGAATTTAGGCATCTCTGATACCTTAAACCTTAACTCTGTTCAGTTTGATTTCCGATTTTCAGGTTGAAAATAATCCATATGATCCTAGCTTAATGGTGTTCATGGATTACAGAGATTGCAGGAAACAGAAATCCCAAAGCCAAGAAGAAGAATATCCAACATTTCTTTATGCCATGCCTTTGTCACCGACAAGAGTTTTTTTTGAGGTTAACTAGCCATTTCTTCATTTTAGGCTTTATGATATTTTTTCCTTTTTGTTTTAGTTATGCTCTTCGGTGCTAAATGAAATCTGGTTTCAGGAAACTTGCTTAGCTGCAAGGAATGCCATGCCCTTTGATCTATTAAAGCAAAAACTTATGTCACGCTTGGACAGCATGGGTGTTCGAATTATTAAAATTTATGAAGAGGTAATTCATTTTTGGGAAACTATGATGCCTCACTAACTAGATGTAGAAAGAATATTCATATGCTTATGTAATAATCAGATAGTAACGGAAACATTCTTTTAAGCCAATAGGCAGAATGTTTTGAGGTACCCATGGATGAGATGAAATTGCATTATTCATGTATTTCTTATTAATTAGTTTCAGCTTTAAAACCATACACATCATTCAAATTGTATCAGATTCAAGACATCATATATTTGTTAATCAATTCTATCCACTAAAATTGCTTTGTTGATGCATCCAACTTTTTTCCACACAATATAATTCAAGTTAACATTATAATTTGGTGTCAATGATTGTTTGTTACATTATTAACCAAAAAAACAAAAAAAGAAACAAAAAACTAAAAAAAAAAAAAATCAACAAAGGTTTCCACTCTCTCCAGCACACAGCTTCCTAATCTCTCTGAGCTGCAGTAATCAACCTCTAGGGTGGCCTCTTCCTACCTTTAGCCCAATTAGTGGCACTAACTGAATCTCCCTCAACCACTAACCTCCCTCTATCTACACCTGGACCATAACTCCAGGGTCCTCTTAATTCCTAGAGGTTCATCCTCATTAGAGTCCCTAACACCCATCAGCTCTGAAAAATACAGAATGATCTCACCCCTCTCTTTATGCACTACACCCCCAATACTAGTTGGTGATGCTTTACCCTAGTGCCCTATCCACATTAAACTGATGGCCCTTAAAAGGAACAAAATAACTTCCTAAAATATTTTCCTTGTCCCTTCACCTCTCATAAAACCCTCTCAAGATATATAAAACTCAAAAACTGAAAGGCCCTTAGGCTCCTTGCACAATAATAACCACCCACACAATCTCAACCTAACACATTTAGAAACCTCTCTCCTTGCCTTATATGTGATACAGACACTACAATGTAGGCAACATGTCCATGTCAGACACCTACATATTTTTGTTAAGACGAATTCGTATTTATGTGTAAAATCCATGTCCTTGCCGTATTGGTGGCTTGTCCTTGCCGTGCCCAGGCATCAAAGCATGTGGATGAAAGTCCTGGTACTTCCCGCTTTTAAAATAGACCAAAGTACTAGCACTGGGACTGTATCCCACACCAACTTCCTCCTTCCTTTAAGGGGTCCCCCTCCCTCATTCCTCCATTACTTCATTGATGGTTCCATTCATAACCCATGAACTACACATCATTTCAATAAATTTCAATCACACTTCTCTAGAGAAATGGTGTCCACAAAATAAATGATCCACGCTTCTCCCCAGATAAAGGACACAATATTTTTTGTTTTCAACTACTAATTTCTGAGCCTTTTTCTTAAAATCTTTATTCCAGAATTCCTTTGTTATTTCGTTGATGATTATTTCATTAATTCACATTGTGCTGTTGGCAAACAACATATACAGGGAATTAGGAAACTTCATTTTAGATATCTGATAATTTAGAGGGCCCTTGTTGAAGCCCAGCTGCCAATTGAGAAGGTGGTTGTATTGACATCTATTTTTACACTAGTTGACACCCCTTCCCACATGTCCAAAATAATCTTAACACGTCCATTTGTAATGCATTTCCTCATAATACTTGACAAATTAATTGCTTGAGTAAACTAGCATAGTCATTTCTCTAAATCAAATAAAAACTGCATGTACAATTTTATGAGTTGGCTCTCTCAATAGAAAAATGACTTTCATTGTTGATATACCTAACATGAATCAATTTGATTCTCCAAAATACTAGATTTCTTTCCAGAAAACCCATACTTCTAATGGATACCATCTGATCCTAATGCTTTCTCTTTTTTTGAAATATTAACGACTTAGATTCCATAGAATAAGAAAATATGAAAGTATTACAGAAAACTTGAGTACAGGAGAATTATACTCAAAAACAAAAAAAAAAAGGAACAGAAAATAGAAATTAAGGGAAGGATACAAGATACACCCAAAATCACCCACATCACATATAGAATGTGTCCAACCCCCTACCTAACAAATCAGACCGGAGGAAAAAATTCCAAAGCCGGTGCTTGTAGGTGAACATCAGCTTTTGCCGAAGTCAGCAACACAATTTGTTGATCGAGGTGTATGAGTTAACGTGATGCCACCCATACATCACAATCTCCAAATGTCCCTTGCCGCACGTCAGCCTCCACGGGGGGGATTTCCTATTGCTAGCCCAAGAGATGGCATTAGTTGAGTCACTTTCAATAATGAGATTACCCTTTCTAAAACTAGACCAGACCTGAATTGCTCTCCTAATTGCCCTTAATTCAGCCTCATTTGATTCCATTGACCCAACTGATTCGAAAAAAGTTACCACCATTCTGCCCCTATCATCATGAAGCACTCCACCACTTCCTGCCGGTCCAGGTTTGCCTCTAGCTGTGCCAACCACATTGAATTTAAAATAACCAAACGGAGACACTACCCACTTTACTAATCGCTTGTCACTTCTACCAACCCCTTTCATACAACCATCCCACGACAAGTAAAAATCCTCTGGAATTAAACCCCGAAACTCCTTACACACTGATAACCACCTAATCACTTGCCACTTTGCCTCTCATACATATCTCGAGGGCTCCCTCTCTTACCCTGAAAGATCCTCCCATTGTGCTCTTTCCAAATTGTCCAAAACATTGCAAATGGAATGATATTCCAAGCCACTCTTTGTCTACCGTAAAGGGACCCCCCAACCACGCCACCAAGAGCTCCTCCACCCCGTTACCTAATGTCCATGAACAACCAAATAATCCCAAAAACAGATACCACACGACCACGGTGAAGTGGCATTTACAAAATAAATGGTTCACTAATTCCTCTTCAATCCAACACAAAGTACAAACAGACGGAGCCTCTTCTGGAAGAATACCTCTTCTTTTAAGATTGAGCCTCACAAGGATTCTCTTCTTCAAAGCCGACCACACTAACAATTGGATTCTAGGGGGCATCTTATTATTCCAGGCCAATTTGCAAATAGGAGGCGATAATGAATTCGCTGCATATGAGGATTTCAAGATTGATTTCACTGAAAAATACCCTGACGACTCCACAGACCACATCCACTTATCCTCCTCTTCGGTCTACAATCTGGTATCACTTAGAACTCCTAGTAAAGCTTGATTAATCACCTCCTCAAAGTCACGCAGGTTCCTTCGATATGAAATTGATCATTGAGGTGAGTCATTGACATCTCTGTAGTAGTCACTAATTAAAGCTTCCCGGTTAAGAGTCACTCTAAACAGTCTAGGAAACACTAACATTAATGGACGCTCCCCCAATCAGATATCTTTCTCAACCCATTACCAACCTGCAACCTAATCCCCCTCTGAAGCATTTCCCCAATCCTTCCCTCCCCATTTCCAATTTTCATTATAGCTTTTACCACCGACGAACCATTCCTAGCAGCTCTACTACCTAATCTCCATTCCCCGTGCTCTTCCACCCCATATCTCACTATTAAAATTTTCCTCCAAAGAGCATCTTTCTTTGAAGCGAACCTCCACACCCATTTACTTGGTAAGGCATAACCTCCACACCCATTTTCCTCCTAATGCTCTCTTTCACCATCTTAACTAAGATTTTTATTTCGGATATTTTGTTAATAATTTGCCCAGTTGCTTTAGCTTTATGATCAACTTCATGCAATGGTCAGTATTTAATAGGTCTTTAAAATACATTTTCCACGTACTCTTTGTTTCATTATCTTTCCACCAAATTTCAACTTTGATATTTGCATAAGAGGAAGCAATGATATTAAATATGTGCTAAATTACTTTTTTGAAACAGTATTTATATGCGAAGTTACTTGGAGGCATTTTTTTGGTACTCTCCTAAATGCTGTTACGCATTTTATGCCTAATACGCCGTAGCTTTTCAAAATTTATTTGTGAATGAGATATAATTGCATCGAATCACATGAGTAGCATGAACAATATGAAGGATATCTTTTTAAGCGTCTCCCCTTTTCAATGTCTTCTATATATACTGATATTAATGTAGATGAGTTTTTTTCCCTCTTCTAAGGTTTGATCTTAATTAAATGCACTAATGTATTGTCAAAGTTCTAATTGTGATGGATTCATCTTTTTGATATACTTTGCAGGAATGGTCTTATATTCCCGTTGGTGGATCCTTACCAAACATGGAACAAAAGAACCTTGCATTTGGAGCTGCTGCAAGTATGATACACCCAGCTACAGGTAAAAGACACTCAGTTTACTTGCCGTATACTTAGTGTTAGATTTTTACAGATGTAATTTTATAAAATACCTATATCAAGCAGGCTATTCAGTTGTACGATCCCTGTCTGAAGCTCCAAAGTATGCTTCTACAATTGCTGCTATTTTGAGGCAAGGTACCCCTTCCAAGAATGTCTTTCCATGGGAAAAGAGCATCGGAGAATATTTCAATGCAAGGTACCCCTTCCAAGAATGTATATTATTCTGGTCACAGATCCTTTGCTGTGCCAGTCTTTTTTAATCTGTTGCAATTTTGTATCTTAGGCATGTAGGAATTAGATTTCACTTTATTAGTTTCGGTATACTGTCAAGTCTTCCCTTCTACAACCTGCAGCATTAGGGTTTCCGCAAGTGAGTCCTCCGTTCCCACTAGGATCTGCTCTCATAAAACTGTCTCAAGGCCGTTCATTGCGGACTCTCCTAAACTCGATGTCACTAGCCTTTTGACTTAGGGCGTCATCCACTTGATTGGTTCACCTGGTTTGTACTCTAAAGCCATATCGAACCCCACCAAGAAATCTTGCCAACAAGCTTGCTTTGGAGTCAGCTTATTCTAAGAGACAGGTCGCTAGTCTCGAGATTAGTTGTCTTCACCGCGAACTTGGACCCTAATCAGTTAGAGCCTCCAAGTTCTAAGGCATTGAACTACAGCTGTCATTCTTTTTCCTGCCCAGCAGTTGGGTAAGAGGATGAGGAGTCTACTCATCTACCCCTAACATTTTATGGGTGGCCATCCAATCAAACTAGAAGTGGTTCTATGCTTCTATCCATCCTTCCATATGTTAGTTCAATAGTGGTCTAAGAAGGCTTTAGCAACTCAACTGGATGAAGGAGAGGGCCTGAGGTCTCAACCCTTCCCTCACTTGGCTTCCTTTCACTTGCTAGATCCATCCTTTTTTATGTAGGTTAGGTAGGATTAAGAATACCCAACCTCAAATTATAGCGGAAGCTTGATAATTAAATGGGTCGAGAAAAACTCGGGAATAAGCGAGAACCCAACAATACTGGGCTTGAATAAGATCTGATCTTGGACCGAACCAAGGGAGAGAATATTGCAATACAACTTGCAACTGAGCCTTATGGAAACGAATACCAAACTGGCCTATCTGATACTGCAGGGCCTGATTTCATGCAACACCTTGCTGGTTGTCTCACTGTCAACCACGTCTTGGTGTTGGCAAGTAGGAAGACTCTTGTATCCACCCAGATCTTCAAACACTTAGACAAAGCCTAAAATCTGTGGAAAATCTGCTATCTCAGATTCAACTGCAAGCAGCAATACAACCTATTGTTTGAATCCAAAGATGAAACTGACGTGTTGGGCCTGGAATTTCCCCAACAATCTGGCTGCTAAACAGGTGGTGCTAATCAGCGCCAACACCTGTAACTCGGCTGAATTTTTCAGCCAAAATTCTGTAGTGTGTCGTAGCACACAATCACAACATAACAACCACTGTTGTTTAAAAAAAATGAATTTTATTCATGCTAAAAACTCCCTCAATTCTACTGATTACATGCAGTATATAGAAAAATTAAAAACCTAAACTAAGTAGAAACCGGCCTTCCTACGAATTTCAAAAGTAACAAGTTCTAAATTAAATAGAACACCTAAGTTGGAAATAACTAAACTAGGTAATTGCTACCACCGATTGAAATACCCATTCCTAATTTGATTAGGATTATTGCACCCGTTGGGATTGTTTGACTCAATTGAAGTCGGTCAAAACTGGGCCATGCACATGCTTGGACTTCACAAGAGTTGGGCCTGAATTGTTGGGCTTGGCTCAACGAACTTGGACTTGGCTTGAATTCTTGACTTGATTAAGCCCACTGTCCATCTTCAAATTTCCACTAGGATATCCGCCCGGATTGAAGATATAATTTTCATTTGTTGACTCGAGGCCCGATCTAGCTAATTTGCTAATGCACCCACCCAGGTCAAAATTAAAATTTTGATTAAGTCCACAGATGCCCGCATCACTTTTCCGCATGCTTGCTTGGAATTGAACTATGTACTGTCTTAAGCAGAAAAACTTGGGATTCAGAGATGGAGACCAGATTCAGATAACATGAATGAGATGCCTAGTTAGTTAACATGGAAGTACTGAACAAGATCATGCTCTGAGGCCCCGTGGGAAAAGGGTCAAGCCTTTCTTGAACAAAATGGAAGGATGGTAGCTTTGTTCATAATGAGAAGGCACAGCCCAAGTCTTTTCTTTGTGAATGTAGACCCATGCTATCCTTCTATTTTTCTTTTTTGAATGTAAGTGGAAAGCTCTCTTAAAAATCATGCAACTGCAGCCTTCAGCTCCATCCAAAAACAAATTCAGCCACCTAAGCCCCTTATACTTAGCCAGTAATGTTGATTGCTCCTTCCCAAGGATGGGTCAAACAACTCATAAATGGGACAGCAAAGGGAAATATAGGCCCTTTAGGCACAGGAGGAGTTTTGATTAGTGATAATTTTTCCTTTGTTAATAAAGGGACAACCTCTAGTAGCCATTCTGTTAATTCTTATTGAGCGTAGCCATCTGCCACTCTAAGCTACTAAAGGTTCCTTAATACACGAAAGGAAAAGTAAAGATATATTTAGATAGGCTAATTAATCCAGAAAGAGCAACTTTCTAACCTAAAATCAAGAAGAAAATCTATTCAGTTGTTGCTTCAGTTGTTTCACGTGTTACTTAGTTTCTGATACTATTTTCTATTCTAGTCCTAAAGACTTGAAGCTCCATTCTGCATCCATTTTAATTGCACTACCTTCTCATATCAGGGTAACTAATGAGGAACTTCACATTTTATTACCAGTTGTTGATCAGTGACCGTTTTGAACAAGTCCTCACCATCCTAACAATATATAATGTTGGTAGAGAGGGAAAATTACAAAAGAACATGATGCAGTAGTCCTCATTATTTTATATCAATATCACTTCTAAAAATGCATTTGGGCACTTATTCATTGATGAAAACTAAAGTGACTTTCTATAGATCCGAAGTTAAATGGATTTAACTATTTCCAGTATACTGCTCTCGTTTTTAAAGATGACAAGTATTGTTTCTGACTATTAAAGACGAACTGGCATTATCTTAAGAGTTCAGTAGTATCTTTTTCTTTTTTTTTTCTCCTCTTCTTTGTGATTATATCAGCAAGGAAACAGTCCTTTTTGACACATTAATTGTTATCTCCTCTGCATATGTACAAAATATTTTGTCTTCCCATTTTTTCTTGTTTATTTTTTTCTTATTTGTAGGTTTATATTACAATCAACCGTTGTAAATTTGTAGGCCATCATAGAAACCACTGTATTGATCATTAATATCTAAAGTATGCACTATATGTTGTAGTTAGTTTGTTCTTGCTCACATACATTATGAGAGGTTTACAGTTTTAAATATGTATACTCATTTTTGACAGTTCTGTTTTATGTTGTTCTATTTATCAGCATGGAGAACTCTTTGGCCAGAAGAGAGACAGCGTCAAAGAGCATTCTATCTCTTTGGATTAGCACTGATTTTGGATTTGGATATTGAAGGAATCAGAACTTTTTTTCGTACTTTTTTTCGCTTACCTAATTGGTACATTAACCTTCCAACTCTACACTTTCGTAGACCAATATAGTTTCATTGGTAATTTCCATCACACTCTGTTTTCCTCATTGGTATTCATTGTGTTGGCTTGAGATTTGATTTAGTGAAAGATCAAAGAAGTGCTTCTGCATAAATCCTTAGGCATCACATTTGCATTTTGTCTACATTAACCCACCTCCCTTATGCACAAGTGATTTGAATTATGCCGATATGTTTCATCACATGCTTGCATTATTTGGCCATTGAATCCTTTGGAATAGGGGGAAGTTACTACCGTTGACTCAATGTTCCATTATAGATGTACCATGTCATAGACGCCTGTTAATCATGATTGTTATTGTAGATTGTATGAGAAGTGCAAGGGCTACATTCAAAATCATCACTTCCATCATTGTTTAGGAGCAATCTTATATGTTTCATTGTATCCATCTTAAGAAATGTTTGCAGTTCTTCTATTTTCAGCTTTTCATGTGGATGTAGCATAACGATTGATGTGTGTTTTGCAGGATGTTGCAAGGATTCCTTGGATCAACACTTTCATCAGCGGATCTTATATTGTTTTCCCTGTACATGTTTGTAATGGCACCACAAAGCATGCGAATGTGCCTAGTCAGGCATCTATTTTCAGATCCAACTGGTTCAACTCTGGTAAGAACGTATCTTGCACTATAGACAGTGCCTTCCCTCTCTTCAACGCCCATTTTTTCCTTCGTTTTTATAGCGCCGGTTTGCATTGCACGAGCTGAGATTCCTTGCCCTCCATTTCTGTAATTCAGTCCTTGTATATATCTTCGTGTTATTTTCAAAATAATAATTACATATCTTTTCTTGTGGTACATATTCTACATCCATCATATATCTAATGGACCTCAAATGTTAGACATGGGATGTCATAACAGTCACACTATTTGAACAACCACTTTGCCTAAAAACCATATGACCTTGATACTTCTTAATTGTAAGTTGATTAAAATCCTCATTATTAATTTCTGCTTGCCTTCCACAGCTGCAACTTTGTGTTCATCACCTTAACATTGCCTCCATTTTGATGCCTGGAAATAGAGTACTCTCTTAAAATAAGTTACTCTACAGTGTGGACTTATAGACACAAATTTCTATTGAGTTTGAGCATCGATTGAACTACCAAACAAAAAAACTGTCCTAAGCTAGCGAAACTTTCCATTAAACGAACTCTACGTAATTGAGTATATTTGATAAATAATTACATAAATATAAAGTAAGTAAAGTTTCACCATCAATTGATAATCTGAGTCATAATCTTGACTTTTAAAATTTTAATGAATATAAACCATTAAGTTCGAAATGTTTAAAATCAACAAACAAGATATTTTGATGAGAGCGAAACTTTATACTGGCATACTTATATGATCCTCTTTATATCATACCCAATAATATAAAGTCCAAAACCCGTTTAAAGAGAAGCCTCATTAAATCTCAGTGGAGTGTCAATAGTGTTTTTGTAGAAATTTCCTTTTGACCTCACGAACTGAAAAATGTAAAATGAAATTAAGTTCAGTTCATTGTATGTACTTCACCAACGACTAAAAAACTAAATGTTTGCCCATAGGAACCATCAGGGAGCTGCTTCTATATTCTAGGATCTATAACATTTTAAAAAAAAAAAAAGCATTTGTTATAGTGGAGAGCCAATTAAATGTTGCATTTTAAAATATAATCAGAAGAAAAAAAAAACATTAATGCGATACTTTTGAATATACAAAAGAAACTCCCATGTACGACTTAGACCCAAATAATAGCCCCCTTTCCATTTTGTACAGATTAATGAAGTCCACCTGTGATCATCATCTCATGCACGTTACTCGACCAGTTGGCCACTTCAAATGGCAAATTATCAACAACATATTACTAGGGGTGTTCATTTATCTAAAACTCGACCCAAGCCGGTCTGAACCCAACATAAATAAGCAGGCTTGGACAAATATAGTTGTTAGACGGTCCAAGCTCAGACTTTCATTTGAAGCCTGTCGAGGTCCGTCGGGCTTTCGGCCTGATTGTTTTCTTATATATGAAACCTACTACACGAGTCACGAGTTGGTCCAGGCGTCTTCCACCGAGGCATGGTATTAGGGGCCTTCTTTTAAGAAATCTAACATTGAATGATTCTTACCCCACTCTTCTCTGGGTTTCATCTCCTCGTTCCCATCTTCTTCAGCGTTCCTTCTTCCCATTCGGCGGTCTGTCTTCTCCTTCAGTTGTCTTTCTCGTTTGGCAGTCCTCCTTCTCCTTCAGTGTTCTTTCTCCCACTTTTCCGATTTGGCAACCCCTCTTCCAAGTTCCATACTTTCATCTTCTCTATTCGACATTGGCTACTCTTCCATCTCAATTCGGCGTAGACAACCCCTCTTCCATCTTGATTTGGCGTTGACGACCCTTCTTCCATCTCGATTCAGCAACCTCACTAGCTCTCGAAAAAAAAAAAATTATGACATAATAGGGATTAATCAGATGAGCTCGGGCTTTGGCGTCCCGAGCCCAAAGCCCATTGAGCTTCAGACGGCTTAGGCTTTTGTTAAAATGATCAGGCTTGGACTTTTTAAGTGATGTCCAGCCCGAACCTGGCCCATGAATACCCCTACAAATTTCCCAGGCTTCGAATCTAGTGATCGGGCTAGAACTTAGCCGAGGCCAACAGTGAGTCCAACTTGGTAAGATTTTTAAATATTAACTAACATACAAATAACAGCATTCAAAACACCACCAATATCGGCTAATATTACTATCCTAACAATGGCCATGTCATATTTATACTATTGAACATTAAGTTCTTCTGCAATGTGAAAAACTCAACAAATATCAGTCAGGTTACGTCGGATCATGAATTCTATGAACGAAGTTATAGACCTAGATGTCCAGCAGAAATTCGTTTCTGTTGCATGGTACATCCCACTCGATGGACAGCTACGCATTTCCATGTCAATTCTAGCTATTCCATTCAAGGAATGACCACCATCAAACTGTTGTGCAGCGTATTGGGCCGAACACCTACGAATAGAGACAATCAAATAGAATGGTAACAGGTACATCAGAAATATCACTATTTAAATATACAGTCCATAAAAAATCACCTTAATTGAATTAATGAAACCACATTTTTTAAATTCTCTAAAATTTGATCAAATTTAAATTACTTTTATTTTTATAACCTCTAAAAATTACTTCATTGATTCAGTGAAGGTGATTTTTGAAAAGTCACATTCAAATAATTACCCTTCTACCAATCTGTTTAGTAGGTCCCATATCCAAGTGCTAAGCATAATACGTTAGCACACTATATTTTATGGACTCACTATATAAATCCCACTACAAAAGCAAAATTGCTTTCATCTTTATGTCCTTCTGATGATAGATTTCCCCTTTCTCTCAGTGGTACAGAGTTGGATTTTCTTTAGACATCAAACCATCGCATCATGGATTAAGTGGAGACAACAAAGACGATTCATGTATATTGGACAACGCATTGATGTCAAGATGATAATGACTCAACTCATCATACTTCAATCTCATTTGGGTTACTGATGCTAGGTACAACCATTGTCACAAATCTCGTTTTTGGAATATTAATGGCAATTGTTAACAGCAGAATTTTTCTTTTATCAGGAATTTAAATGAAAAATCTCGTGAAAAATATATTATTTAAAAAAAATATAAAAAAAATAATGTGGCTGGAGATTAAAAACATAGACGATATTTCATAAATTAAAAATGTATATGACTCAAGCATTTTTAATGAAAATTTAATGTTAAAATCTCCCGATTTTAACAGAAATTTACTGTTTCTCGTGATAAAAATGTGGTGTTAACGAAAATTTAACGTTAAAAACGGTAGACGTGATAAACTCAAATTTTTAACACATAAAAATTATTTTACCGATATTTTCATAATAAAAATGAAAATATCAAAAAAAAATTGTTACATTACGTACAACCCAAGTGCCACAAATCTTTGGCTACCTTGGTTTTCTTCTTTCGTCGTGAGCTCTTTTTTTAAAAAAAAAGAAAAAACAATCCAAGTACTTACGCATGCCATGGCTCTGCTATCTAATCTATTATTGACTTGAAGCAAATTATTTTCTATCAATTCATCAATTCATTAACGACGAAAAATGACAATCACTTTGCCCGTTGCTTCCAGTTTTTTCTTCAAATGGATAAGGGAAATTTGAATTCTCATTTACATCATCATTGTCAAAGCAATTTGTCTCATCCATCTCAAGCAGACACTCAAAATTGAATTTCTCGTATCTGCACTCCTTCCCATTAGATGTGATGATAACTCAGCTAGATCCAACTATAGATTTCTGCCAACAGAACCTCCCAAAATTTTATAAGAATGTGGCACTGTGAATTTTTTTTCAATAGTTAATATATTAAGAGAAAAAAGAGCGTGTAAATATAAGGAACAAAGAGGAAAAACTAGGAAACAAAACAACCCGCAACTCTACAGCAACAATAGAGGACAATCACATCGGAAGAAACACAAGAAGGACCTATGCTAAGTCAATACAATCTTCCAGAAACACAAGAAGGACCTATGCTAAGTCAATACAATCTTCCAGACACACAAGATATCATTAGTAGAAATATTCCTGAAATCCGCTAGAGAAGAAGCCCAGGATGCACTCTTATCAAATACTCTTGTAAAACGGCTTCAAACAATTTCCACTAGACTCCACATAGTGCCGAAAAGAAGACAAGCCCCACAAAGAGGAGCATTTTGGGGAACTGTTAACTTTGCCTCAAATTTTTTTTTTTTCCGTGTCACTGCAACTTCATTCCTTGGTATACTTTCCTATGCTCTTCACGCTCACATCTGGTGATGTCCTAAACTCCCATCATTATTCTGTCAATAATACAAAGTGAGATTATGAACAAACATTAAAACTTGATCTGCATTATAAAGGCACTTAACAAACCAGGCATGGTTACCAATTCAAAATACTAATAGAAAAACTGCTTTATTGTGAACTAGATTGGATAGACAAGGATATTGTAACAAATAATTTTCATAATAAAGTTGATCAAACTTTTAGCACATACCAAATAAATGACATTCAGAAGGTGGCTAGTGGAGAACCCGCCTCAGTGAAGTAAGATGAAAGATCAATATGCAGGTCTTCATACAAACTTATAAAAGGATGTTTCTGGTTTACACCGATGAAGCACATTAGCATCTAAAACATGCAACAACAATAAAGCAGAATGCTTCATCTAGAGTACACCAGTAATAGAATGAGAAATATGATCTAGGAGGCGGCTGTAGCTTACCAAGAGTACCTGTGCTGAGCTTCTTTTATTTGGGTCTTTCTGCAAACTAGATTTAGAAAACCAACCCATGTTAGTGATGCACTGGCAATACATTACCACCAGCAAAAAAAATCAGGAGATTAAGCATCAATATGTATGTCCAAAAAGTAAATTTATCATGTGTTAAGGAAACAACAGCACCTTTGTAAAGTCAGTAATCAGAGCAAGACAAGTCATCCCCGAGTAAGTTGGCAGTTGGTAGTTGGTGTTGGAGGGTTGGAGGGGTTTACAAAACAAAATGGTTGGTCTGAAAACATTGGGAACATTCAAATCCAATGTGAATGAAATGCCTACGGAGCATCAATGACAAGCCAAACCCATGCTAGACTCAACTTCAGCTTGAATTACCTTATACGTACATAAACATGCATCTCTATTTTAGATATACTAGACATACATACACTGTATTGCTACAGTGGGCTTAGTCAAGATCGAGCTTGTGAATTACCAACAAGCTCAAGCTGGAGTTTGCACAGCTTGCTTAGAAATCAAGACGAGTTCACACTCAAACTCACTCAAATCTTATTTAAGTTGAGGTCAACTTGGCTATAACTTGTAAAGTTTAACTTGGGTCAAATTAATCAAGCAAAGCTAGAGTGACCAAGTTTGGCTTAGCTCAACTAATTTATAATCAAGGCTTAGGACTAAAAAAGGAAAATTATGGATTAGTAAGTAAGTGGTAGTAGATTTCAATGAAGAACTGACAACTCATTAAGGATAGTCCAAAAATAAGGTTTTGGGGGTGGGGATTGGCAACGGGGTAAGGAGGTCGGTGGAAAAGTGTCTACATCTTGGAATTCCATTTCAAATATTGGAGAGTCATCTACAAAGTGGATCAAGCTACTTAAAAAAAACACTTCTAAAGGGATTAGGTTCGTACTTAGGTTTGGGAACGATCTATTTTGGGGGCATTGTTTGGGTGGGAACTGTTCCAAATCAAAACATTCAAGTCTCTATAGCATTACGTCAATTGTCAAGTCATGACCAATTGGCCAATTTGGTAAACAAGTTTGCCAAACTCAAAATCCTTTAGTTATGAAACATACTGTGGAATCCAACAAGCTAATTTTGAGGGATATTTTTAGAGTGCTTTACTTTGAGACTTATCAGTTTCTCCATCTTGTTCCTAAGAAAGAAGAGCAATTTTTTTGGAGGTTTGCGCATGCCCCAAGGATTTGTTAAGTGCTCTAAAAGGCCTGGACACCTTGATCTTAAAAAAAAAGAGAGCAATTTTTTAGTCACGTTTTAACAGTACAGATCTCTTAATAATCTATATTATTTTTCTCAATAATTTTCTTAATCAAATGAAATTTACCTTACTGATAAAAAAAATTAACAATGTACGAGCAAATAGCCAAAAAGAAACAAAATAACAAGGTCATTTATCTTTGCGATAATTATGAGCAATTATAAACAAATAAACAAGAAGTAAATCATAGATCAGCCTATGAATGTAAATGCATCCAATCTAGTTCTGGACCTGATAAAATCTAAGATTATTGCATTAAAGTAGAATAATATGTCCGCAATTTTCAAAGCAAGTAGCATGAAGTTACAAGTATGGCATAGCCAAGTATTAAAGAGACATCCTTACCAATCTGAGATAAAGGAGCAAAACTCTGGGGAGAAATGGTCAGGAGGGGGAAAAGGTGATGGTTGATAAACGATTTCTTCCAGAAGCTCATACAAACTAGTCCATCCAGCCTCTTTCTCGGGTGGTGTATAAGGAAAGCTGCCTGTCGCACACTCTAACAGAACTATTCCCAAGCTCCAAATATCGCTTTTGTAGCCATATTGGCTTCCCTCGATTCTTTCTGGCTATTACAGACAAATTCTAAATAAGAGACTATATAGCATAAGAGGGGCTCTAGCCTGCATGCAACACATGCATTATCTAGTGTGCTGCATGGACACATGGACATGTGGTATGGTGGACCACTGTCAGCTGTTCAAAGGGCTAAGTTCACCGCTGATAGAGCACATCGTTTGGATGAGAATCCTAAACATCAGATTTCTGGACCTTCCATCATTTAATGTTCATGCACTGTGTTCTTTCCTTCTATATTTTTCATGTCAAACAATAGATGGTTAAGATGATCTGACCAACAGACTTTTCTCCATAGATGCATCACCCAATAAATCTCCAAACAGTGCATCAGCTGGCGACATGTCCAAACAAGTTTAAACAGTTTACTGGATAACTCAACTAGAGCATTCCCCCATAACAGACACTACAAATGCATCCAAAGTTCAGAGAGAGAGAGAGTTATGTAGAAAACAGACTGTCTGAACAACATGAGAACAAACTCAAAACTAGTGGTTTTCCAGACTATCAAGATATACTCACAGACATATAAAGACTGGCTGAACAAAATGAGCAGACATTCAAACTAGTGGTTTTCCAGACAATAAAGATATTTTTTTTGAAAGGTGACGATAAAGATATACTCACAGACATATAGTTGTAAGTGCCAACAAAAGTATCTCGCTCGCCAGTTGTACTTGCCAAGATAGCACTCACACCAAAATCAGTTATCTTGACTTCTCCTCTATGATTGATTAATAAATTAGAGGGTTTTAAATCCCTGTGAATTATATGTTTTTCATGATGGAGATAAATCAAACCCTCAAGAACCTGCAAGAAATATGAAATGCACTTTTTCAACAAGAAGAAAATAACTATTATATAAGAGGAACAATATAATGCCTAAACTTCCCAATATATTATACAACAAAGGCCTTCCAACATGATAGTTGAGTCACCTATAATAAGCAATGCTCATCACATGGGGAGAGCCACCAAACATGAACATGAAAATGGGCCATATTTGATGAATAACCATCGAATCTAAGAGGACCCAGTGTAAATGCAATAGGCTCCCATATCACATATTGCCAAAATGATCCCAACCACCATCAAGGTCATACAAAATGGATAATATATAATTGTCTCTTATTGGATGACAAGGATCATCTAATCAAGTTGTTGTGTTCTGATGCATGCGATCATTTAATCAAGTTGTTGTGGGCTGATGAATGCATAGTAGGCCCATGTAATCCAAACGGCTCAACCAATAAAAAAGTAGGGATACAGGTTTTCGGTTGAATCATTTCTCAACATTTGAATTAAATACAAAATTTTTGGGGTCAAATAAGTAACACTGGCCTGCTTACATATGGCAGCAAGATATGGCTCTGGAATCGTTTTGACTTTCTCCAAAAAATCAGAAAGAGACCCACCATCCATGTACTCCAAGACTATAGATATGACTCCATTATCATAGAATGAATGGTAACAAACCACAACATATGGACACTGTGAGGACTGATTAATCTTCAGTTCCTGTGCAATTTGCCGGCGAACACTCTCCATAATGTTAAGTTGGATAACCTGTATGTTCGATGGAAAGGGTGTAAGAACTCTTCTTCCAAGTAACATAGATTAATTGGACAAAAAACTTAAAATGCTTAAAGTTCATCATTCCAAAGGTATGCTCTTTTTTTCCTGAAAAAGCAGGTAGTACTTTCAAAAGTACACTTGAAAATGGAATCATTAAACAAATGGTATTTCAGCTTTTCATAATATTTTGGAGATATCAGTATGTAGTTGTCCAAAATTGTAACAATAAGTAGAACAACTCTATTCACTTTAGAAGTGGGAATGTGAAGGACAAAAAATATCAATTGAAAAAAAAAATGGTAATAAAGAAGGCACACAAAAAGAAAAAAATGCTAAAATTTGAACTGCATGCATTACCTTAAGAGCAAAGAATTGACCAGTCCATTTGTGGCGCACTAGTTGAACAATCCCACCACTGCCCTTCCCAATTACTTTAATTGTGTCAACATCAGCCAAACTCAATTGATTGTCTGAAGCCTTTATAAGAGGTGGCTGTACACAAAATTCACACATACAAAAGACATCACTAAGAAATAGATGTCCAAAAATGATGTGCAGGAAAAGAATGAAGGAAGCATCTAATTAAAGAACAAAGAAATGTATGAAACATTTCTTAAAGCAAGAAAAGAATAAAAGAAAAGGACATTAAATAATTGTAGAAAGGAATGCAATTAACTTACATGTTTCCTAAAGGGGGTGTTTGAATTTGGTGAAAAGCTCAGTGGGAAATCAACTGCCCCATAGAGAATCAATTACCCCCAATGAGTGTGTTCAACTTTGAGGACAAATTACTTTTCAAAAAAAATAAAATTTGAGGACAAATTTAGGTATCAAAATGTGTGTTAGAGAGAGAGAGAGAGAGAGAGAGAGAGAGAGAGAGAGAGAGAATTACTGCCTTTTCACCATGCAAAGTCATACCAGTACCATAAACGGTAGGTGGGTGCGTATCAGAGTGTACAGTGATTCTAAGTGCCGCGTTGCAGAGTAGATTTTTTATTGAGGAAAAATAAATAGAAGAGAGATGGGGGTGATGAAGTATGAGGTACCTCCTCTTCCTTATTCTGAGAAACGATCCGCAAGCCATCCTTGTTGACGAGCAGATCTCCGTCTTTGAATGTGCCACTATGAGTCCTGCAAAGATCACCCAACAGAGGAGTTGAAGAAAACGTAATAGGTAATTAAAAAGAAAAGAGAAGGATGTAGAAGTGGAAGTAGAAAGAGGCGGAGTGGAGAAGGAATACGTACAGGAATTTGGAAAAGGAGACTTCTGGAGGAGGAAGGGAGAGAGTGAGGTTTGCCGCGTTGGAGATCTTTCCTCTTTTCATGGCAGATCGTTGGTCGTTGAAGAGAAATCACCAAATACAGTGAGGGGAAAGAGGGGAGGGTGGATATGGAAAAGAGATGAAATTGGGAAAATGTTTTCCCGTGCAAGACTAGTCAGAGATAAGAGTAGATGAAGAACGTAGGAGATAGAAGTGTCACTTCTTGGTGTCCGTCACGTCAAAAAGAAGTCCAGGAGCCGTCATTTTCGACGAAACACGGTAGAAGACTGGAACCTCACAGTTTCTTTTCTTACGCACGAGCAGACGACTTTTGCCCGTACAGTGAGTGGCAGACGGCCACACCGATCCCCTCCTCTCGAGAGGTCTTCTGTTCAGAATAGGAGTTTAAAAATCGGTATTGACTGATATATCGGCCGATACGATATATTGATTGATATATCGTTATCGACCGATATTTTTCTCTCTCCAACTGATATCGGCTGATATTTTAATATCGGCCGATATAATACGGTCGATATTCAACTGATATTGTGAATATTGGCCGATATTCACTTCTTCAAAAGCCGATACGATATGTATCGACCGATATTTGTACCCCTGACTCAAACATCCAAAATCACTCCGGCTGTGTTTGGACAAGGGGTAAATTTTATAAGAAAGGTTATGAAGAGAGGTAAATTTTATAGGAGTTATTTAAAATTATTTTTAAATTGAAGTTTTTATTGAATATGAATTATTTTTATATGTGTGTTATTCTTATTTTATTTGATAATTATAGGAGTAAAGTTAAAAAAAAATCTTATTTGATAAATGTAAATGATATATTAATAAGTTTTGTTAAATTCATATAATATTAAAAAAATTATAAAATATAATTATTAAATAATATTCATTAATTAAAAAATATTTTAAATAATTTTTTTCAAAGAGCAGTAAACAGGAATAAAGAGGGGCTGGAATTTATTGAAAACTTTCATACACAAAGGGGTTTAAAAAAAAAAAGGGAAGAGTAAGAATTTGAAATTTTACTCTCGCCACTCCTTATCCCATCCAAATGCAAAGTCAGCAACGTCTGACTGACATGTTTATTACCTCAGCCGTTTTTTTTTTATTGCGTTGTTGACATGAGAACAAATTAAGTAATTTTGAGTGGTCTATCAAACGCAAACGTGGATGTCTTTTCTTGGGCCAGTCATGGATTCGGAATTGAATAAAAAATTTATTTTATTAATACAGCTATGCATGTATGTATATTCTGTTATCGGTAAATTGATAAGCGGTACATGGTAAGGATAAAATAAAAATTTTATTCAACTACATCTCTTAACAAATTTTGCCGCTTGTAAACATGGGCAGCCCTTTTCTGTGGCTTGGTTGTCAACCTACAGTTTGAACTTTGAAGTAGGGCTGCAACTCGGGTCGGGTTTTGGCCTGACCCGCATGACCCGACCTGAGAAATCATGCGGGTCGGGTTACAATAGTCGGGTTGTAGGGTTGGGTCGGGTTGAGAAAAGAAAAACCCGACCTAAATTCGGGTCGAGTTGGGTTGAGACTTTTAAATTTCAACCCGACCCGACCCGATCGGAGAAAACCCGACCCGAAAAGACCCCGACCCGACACGACATAACTTAATATAAATATTAGAGCTGCCTTAAGTCCCAACTCCCAAACCCTAGCTGAGCTCGATGGAAGGAAAAGAAAAACGTCATTTGAGAAAAAAGATAAAAAGAAAGGAGAGAGACTGGAGAGAGAGAAAGGGTTTGAGGCTCCTGAATCTACCCACCTCTCTTCCCCTCCTCCGCCGGCAGCCTACGTCCCTCGATGCACCACCTCCGCCCTCGCCGACCACCGAGCGACCTCTCTGCGACTAGACACGTGGCTTAAGGTAAGACCCATCGAGATTCCATGGCCTTCTTCCCTTCTAGCGATCACCACGTCGCAGATCTGCCCTCCTCTAACGAGGTACCCACCTTAACTTTCAATTTTTCAGAATTTATCTTCGATTATTTGTAAATTTTCCCACAATTTCTAGCGAAAATCCATGTTTACTTTATTTTTCAAATTCTTTTAATTTTCATTTTCTTGTTAGTCTTTTTTTTCAGTCTTAGTTTGGTAAAATTCCATTTCTCCCAAAACCTCTTAGATATGAATGGTTAGATATGAATGGGCTGCAACTCGGGTCAGGGTTTTGTCGGGTTAAGGGTCGGGTCGGGTTGGATTAAGGGTATTACAATCTAGGGTCGGGTTGGGTTCAGTAAATCGGATTTTTGATTCGGGTCGGGTCGGGTTGGGTTCAATGTAGTGTGAGTCGGGTTAGGGTTGGGTTTATTAAAACCCGGCCCGCCCGACTCGAGTTGCAGCCCTACTTTGAAGACATCTTTGATTCAAGACGGTTGTCATTAATTTAATTTCAATTAAAATTTGAAAGTAATTTTATATAACTTAATAAAAATAATTAATTAATTAAAAAATTAATCTCATGATATGCTTTTCTTTAGCTAATATCATCAACGAATGGTAGTCAACTGAAGGAATCAAACTTTCAAAAAACTTATTTTCAAAATGGAGCCAGGAGGAACCTTCGTTCATACTATATGTTAAAATAATGAAAATGGCCACAGTAAGATATTTTGAGTTTCTTCATCACTTCATCTTTTTATATATTTATTGTTTACAAATTGTATGTAATAATCCGATCCTTTAAATTAGAAAAATAATAAATTTTTAGGATTATTAACTCGGCTTTGTGACCGGTTAATATGATAGGGTACGGAAAGAGCTTCCCGAAAAGGGAGTATGTGACCCGATCAGAGGTCATTTGTTTAGTAATTTAGCCCGACGAAGTTCGGAGAACATTTTAGACATTACTTAAATGTCTTTTATTTTACATATAAAATCATAAATAGTGTTTCATAGACTTCTTGAGTGTGAAAGACCACTCTTGTGATATATTCAGACCTTTAAATTCACACACATATTAAGCTTTTGAGTACGTTACTCAATGCTATTTTCGAAATTTCACGAGTATTTCTCAAAACGTGTATTTTACATATGCTTTCATCTAAAAGCCTCGATTTTTAAGATACTCCAAATTTCGAAAATTAGCAAACTCAGATCACATTCGATCTGTATTTTATCAAACTCTTTAACATATGTAGAATGTCGAAAAGGGTATTTTAAACACTAGTTTCGAAGTGTCAAAATTACGGTGATTATAAGCCGTCTGTTTTATTAAAACATTGACTTTGTGAAAAATGCCCTATTTTTTGTGTCAAAACAAAAAGTAAACGTTCCACCATAGGAAAACTCCATGTTCTCAACACACCTGTAGTGTCGGATTTTCACAAGTTAAGGTCTAATATAGACGAACAGAAAAAAAGTAAGGTAACAGTAAAAATTACTGTTACCTGAGATAAGAATTTTTCATCTTATCCTCCTACCGACAGTATTAAAAGGGTGAAATTTTACCGACACTTTTAAAGGCTCAGGGGTTGATACAGCAGTTCTCAATAGTGTTTTTAAAAAACACTATAAATAGGGCCATTCGGTTTCAGTTAAAAATCACAAATTCACAAAAAGTTTTCTCAGTTTTTCATTTTTCTCTGCTACCAGATGTATACTGTTGCCCTAAGCGGTTGTCTTAATTTTTTTCAGAAGATTTCTGTAAGTGTTTATTTTAAGTTAATATTTTTAGTTTGTAGACCTCATTAAGAGGAAGCTAGATATTTAATTTCATCAAAAAAATGACTTAGGAGAAGAAAATACAATAGAAAAATCTGTACGTGAATAGTGATTTGCGGCGCATTGTGCAGACCCTAAAGGGTATTTTGGTAGTTTGGCAATTCGGATGAACAGTGTCCCCGTGAACAGTAATTTCTGGTGAACAGTACCCGTGAACAATATTTTCGGTGAACAGCGCCCGTGAACAGTATTCTTTGGTGAATAGTGCCTAAGAGCATTTTGGTAATTTTGGATATTTTCAGGGGGCAAAAACGTAATTTTTGAAAAAATTTCAAAAATGAATTTTATGTTATTTTAGCTTAAAAATATTTGTTTTAGACCACTTGGGGGTTTATTTTTAGCTCGTATTAGGCTCGGGGGCAAAATCATAATTTTTACAAAATTTGAAGAAAACTCTCTAAATGTATTGTCATGATATTCCAAACGCTTAGGAGTATAAATTATGGCTATATAGTGTTATTATACATTGTATTTATACTATTTTCCGTTTTATACAAATTACTGAAAAACACTCGCCGACTGAAGATGAGGAGATTCAACCACACTATGTATTTACTAAAATTCATCTCATTTTGCATTCAATACAATGTTTGTTTCACCATTAGCCCTATGGTAATAAGTGGATATCCGTGGTCATCTTTATTGACGGAAATGATGTAATGGGATTAGAATGAGACACCGACACTGTTCACACATAAGGAGGTGATTATGAGTTTCTACATATGAAACGTGAACTTGAGAGTGTTTCGGGATGTCGAGATCTAGCCATTCTAAAACGGAGTACGGAAGTCACTTATTCCTAGAGACTACGTGGTATTGTGATATGGGTGATCTGATGATAAATCAGGTATCCAACAGTGATTCCGATAGGAATATGCATTTTGTGTATAACTGATGTATTGCAAGATAATTAGTCTATGAAACAAATGATGAGTATAGGGTAGAGGTACCCGATTGGAGAGAACGGTAACACTTATTTGTGTTATAATGGAACCCGTTGGTGGGCTTTTAGCCTGTGTTTAATTTTTCAGTATATTATATACTGATTGCTGATATTTGTATTATGATTCCATGCGGGAGGGCTTAGGAATCCATGTTAGCTGAGTGAGGTTATTATGATCATATGTGTGAGAGATATTATGTTGGGTGACAATTATGTTTAAATCTATGTGTTGATGTGCATATTGATTTGGTGTATTGTGCATATCAAATTACCTCACACCAATGTATGAAGTACCTAGCTCGTGGAGGGCACTGCTACGAGGTGTATTTAAAATACAGGTTGTGTGAAGCACTGAGCATGAATTTGCCGGCGGTGTAGGAAACATATTACTCGCGATTAGGGGAGAACTGTAGACGTCGTTTGGCGAGGGTATCTTTTTGAGAAATGAAATACATTTCATAGTAGATAACTGTATTGACATTATCCTACATGATTTTTGAGTGTATAAACTGTTATTTGATAACATATCTATTATGTTGATAATATGTCTTGTTATCCAGAACTTGCTGTTATTTTCTCTTCATTGAGTTTGTAAAACTCACACCCCTTACGAAACAGGAAATCCGGAGGACGAAGGACATGAGCAGCTGTAGTTTAGGGCGGAGACCTTTTAGCTATCTACTCAAATGTTGGGATTTTATGTTTAACTTATTAAACATTGTACGTATGAACATGTAATGTAATAAACCCTTTATGATGTTCCTTTGAAACACTGTAGTATGTAATAAAGTCTACTTCGTTTCTGATATGCAATTCTGACGTTGATAGGATCGATTGATGATAAATGTTAGGTAGATCATGTGTGACATTTTCTATTTTGGACTTTCCTAAGAGGTTAAGTTATAGATTACATGTTGGTTAGTAGTGTATCCATATACTATGCGTCGAAGTGAAATCTGTCGAGGTTTTGGATTTTAAGCGGGCCCATGGTGGCCCCTCCATCTGCCTGGGATTTTTACCGGCTAGATATGGCTGGGTCCGAGGCTGCCAAATGTTAGATCCAAACTTAATCATAAGAGATGTTAAAGTCCATAAGATGATTTCCACAAAAGCTCAATATTATGTTAAAAAAAAAAAAATTTCTCACGTCAGTGGGGCCCGGAGAGTCAGGGCGTGACATAACAACTCTATCAATTATTTAAAAATAAATAAATTATATATTTATATAAAAAAGAGAGAATCAATAAAACAAAAATATTTGAATAATTTGTGAATGAATGTATATTACAAATATAATATGTGTATTATATTCATATAAATATATGAAAAAAAGTTAAAGATTTCTTTTAATCCCATCCCATGGACAACCGATTGAAGTCTATGTGAGGTCCGCAAGTTACGAGGTCCACCATAGTTTTCAAAAATCAAGACTCCGACTTCGCTGGACTCAGCTGAGGGGGTCTTTTTTATCAACTCATAACTCATACAGCTGAGGGGGTCTTTTTATCAACTCATAACTCATAATATACTTGAGTCAAGTTGATTGACTTGTTTAAGTTAGAACTCATCGAGAACTGAGGTGATATATATTCGTAGTGAAAATGGAGTAGAAACATGATTTGGCTTTTCCGATTGAGATAGAATGAGCACTGTGAGCTCTTTGCGTTATAGTGGATCGAACTAATCCTTACTACGAAGCCTATTGGACTTGTGTTGCGGAAGAAACAGGCCGCCACTAATTAATAGTGAATTCAAATCCTTATCCCTCCTCCCTTTTCTTTCTCCCGTGGCTGTGTGGGCCACACTACAAAAAGGCCCTACGGCGGTCCTTCCCCCCCACTCCATGCATTTGGATGAGGGGTAAATTTTACAGGGTGATAATTAATAATTTTTATTAAATTTATATAATATAAAAAATAAAAGTAATTTTTTATGAAATATAATTATTGAATAGTATTAATCAATTAAAAAATATTTTAAAATATTTTTGCCTTATAGGCATAGAGAGGAGGTAAAGAAGGACAAGAGTTTCATAAAAATCCGATGATCTAAGGGGTTTTTAAAAAGGGAGAAGAAGTAAAAATTTAAATTTTTACCCTCACTCCTCTATTACCAACCCTCGGCCTATGGAGTTTTATCCGAGGAGAGGTGGGAGTTTAGAATTTTTAAGTTGTAAAAAAAGGAAGTGATTTTTGCACCTCTAATTTTACCCGTACAGCATCCCTTTTAAATATTTCCAATTTTAGCCATCTCATATTTCCTCAAATTTTTTTTTTTTTCCCTTCCTTCTTGTCGAGATCCTCCTGCCCGCGAGCATCCTCCTTTCAGCGTCTTCCTCTTCCCCGTTCCTACGCAGCCTCTTCCCTCTCGTTCCCACAGAAAAAGCAGACCCTCTTTTTCTTCTTTCTCTCATATGCATTTTTCTTATCCTTCTTCTCTCTTCTCGATCATCCCTTTTAGTCTGCGGTCCATTAATCAGACCTGAGACTGTGGGGTTTTCTCCTGCGTTATCAATTTATGTATAATTCTCTGTATTTATTTAAAGCTATTAGTCTGAGTCACCTCTTCTTTTGATTGGTCCATTGCAGTGACATGTCTAAGAATTTTGTTCCGGATGGCTTCTCTCCACCCACGCCATACCCTCCTTACCGTTTTACAAAATAAATTCTCTTTAAGCAGAAAAGTAGAAAACCCTTTAAATGATTCTTCTCTGTTAAAATTTATCCCAACCGACTGTTGCTAGTTACAACACCCATCGCCCACACCCTTTCTGCTCTAAGCACCTAATTACTCCTATCACCGTTTAAACCCCTTTTCTTTTAGGCTCTTTTCTTTTCCTCTTTAATTGCAAGTTTTATTGGCTACCTTTTAATTCATGATTTAATTGGAGCAGATTTTATCCCTCCTGCTATAAGTTTCAGTTTGGGTAGTCTCATCCTATCCTTGTTACTTGAAGCTCTTAAATTTAACATTTTAACCCCTACCTAGAATGCCTTCATTCTTATTTATCAGCATGTCAATGTGGAACCAGGTGCACATGAAGGTTGGTGGCAAAATTTCTTACCTTCAGCCATTTGAGACAGCCAAAGACTGCCTGTAAACCGTCGTCCCTCTCTGCTATCCTTTGTTTTCGGAGTATTTTCATTACCTACTTAGATTTTTGTTTAGGACCTTTTTATATGATGATTTTCTTTTCTAAAGCTTGTTCAAATTAAATCTCAGATACCTCTTACGAAAATTCTAAATTGATGGAGAGCGTTGGTTGAGAAGAGGAACTGCTGCGATGATAGGAAAAGAGAGAGGGAGAGCGGCGGCCAAGACAACGGGAAAGGAGAGTGGAAAACAAGAAGAGAGAAGAGGAAAAACGCGTATGAGAGAGAGAGGGAGAGGAAGAGGAAGAAGATGTCTGTTCTGCATAAGAACGAGAGAGAAGAGGCTGCGTAAGAACGGAGAAGAGGAAAACACTAACGCCGACGCTAGCGGAAAGGAGGAAGAGGCTTTCTCTTTCCGAAATAAAATGCCGACGAAAGGAGGAAACGAGAGAAAAAATAGAAAATTTAAGATGGGTAAAATTGGAAATTCATTTAAAAGGGTGCACCATTGGTAAAATTGGGAGTGATTTGTATCCAACTATTCAAGCCGGTTAAGTTAGAGTTTTTGATGTTGACATGAATCATATTTCAATTCAACCTCTATTATTCTCAAATCTAATCTATTTAATTCAATTTTTAATTTAAACAACTATATCCAAAAGCAACTCAATCAAACATTTTATATTCAATTCAATCTCAAATTGGGTCAAGTCAAATTAGATTAAGTTAAATTATTCAAATAAAATAATAATCTTAATAGAAATAACTAAAATTAATAGCATCCGTGATTGACACCACTCTATTACACTGGATAATTTAGCTATAATCATGTATTTTGTCTCAAATTTTGCCTAAATACTTTATTATTATAAAAAATAAAATTAAAATAAATGTTTTGAAAGCCATACTTTTAATTAAATTGCTTTTTTGTTATGGTTTGAATTGATTAAATCTACTTTAAATGATTTGAAACCGTGATGTTCGCATAGGATCATAATAACATCATACATTCTTATCATTTAAAAGTAAATCATAAAAATATAAAAATCGAGAATCACATAGCATTATGGTTTTTTTAATATCAAAAATTGAAAAATGATTTTTTTAGGAAAAAAAAAAAGAGAAGATGAAATAAAATAAATAAAAAATATAATAGCTTTTGGATAAATCAAACTGTCTTAAGATTATAAACTGGTTCAGATCCAACTAGATCAAACTGCAAAATTCAATTCGATTTTTAAAACAATGGGTAAAATATATTTACAAGTTAGACATCTTATAAAACAAGTAATATTGAAAAAAATATTATTATATATAATATAACTACCAAAAATATGAAATTGGAATAGGGTGAGCTCGGATTATATTTTACTCAACCATCAATCTTAATCAGGTGCGATCATACCAGCACTAATACATCGAATCCTATCAAAATTCCAAAGTTAAGTGTATTTGAACTAGATCTCTTGGTTGAAACCGCTAAAAAAATTCAACCTTAATCCAACCATAACGTTAATTATCCAACCAAACCTGAGTCAAATTTGAATTGGTTCAAACTAACTCTACTCTGTCTCTTGTGAAATGAAACCAACCTTTGGTGAAGTATTTCCCACCAAGTGTTTGAAAAGGTCTGCTGAGAGCCTAAAACTTCTGCGAGTCTTAAGGAAAGTGGACATGGCATGTCTAAGAACCGTAAAAAGAAGTTGAAAGGAGGGAGAGACAGAAAGAGAAGACGGTGGTGGTGTAGTGTAATTACAAGGACAAACCACGGTGGCCGAGACAGCTGGGTAGGACAGACGGATCTAAGGTTGTGATCTAAACAAGGAATGGATTTTGTTGGGTTTAAGTCTTATCCTATTTCTCAGTTGGATAGGCGGCCTGTCCAACGTTGGGGAGGAAGAACAAGAAGGCCGCCGTAGACCAACAGGGTTTACGTTTCTCCCCCAATCTGACGGTATTAAACAACAGATGCAGCTTTGACACTGGTTTTTCAGTCTTCTTCGTCTTCGAGGAGGACAAGGACAACGTGACCTGGGTGACTCAACCAATCTATTTATCTACTATCTACCTACATTCTTCCTGCTAAGGCACAATTTTTTATTTATTTTTGAATGGTTCCTGCTGAGGCACAATGATAGACGAGCGGATGGCCGGAAACTCAAACTTGACTGCTGTGGCCATAGACAAAGACAAGAACAGCCAATTTGCTTTGAAATGGGCCGCCGATACCCTCCTCCACAAAAACCCAAATGTCATCCTCATCCATGTCAGACACAAACCCCACACGCACAGTAGGTTCCAATTCCACAATCTATTTGGACTTTGGATTGGGGAAAAAAAAAAGTAGGGTGATTCTCCCACTTTTCTCTCTTTGCCTGCTACAAATTATTATCTTCTCTTTTGTTGGTGAGTTTTGCAGACACGCATGAGTCAACCTCAGAAGCCGAACGGCAGCATATTGAGTCGGAAATGCAACAACTCTACCTTCCCTACAGAGGATTTTGCGCTCGTAAAGGGGTTTGTGCTTATAATTTGCTCTATTTTTTTTTTTTAATATGGGTATTCCACCAATCTCACATTGGAAGGTGAGATTAATCCCAAGAGCATGCGTAAAGCTCCCAATCCAGACACTGGTTAAGCGGATGAGGAGTAATTCAATAATTAGTTATCGGTGTGAATCGAATTCAAGACCTCGCTTTATGAGATGGATGTCTTGACTGTCAGGCCAATTCCCTTCCTCCATTTTTTCTCTCTTTCTGCTGAAGCTCAAGTCGTGGGGCTTATCTAAATATATGATGGACTTTAGGAACATTGATAATTTTCTATAATAAAAGATATTAAATTTATTTTTTATGTAATTATCGCCATCCCCATTTAAATAGTTTAAAGGTAGCTAATCTCCTTTTAATATCATTTTCTGAACTTTTAAATGGTATATATTATGATAGTACGTGACTAAGAGTCTGAATTAAAAATAAAAAGAAACAATAGATTTTTTTTAAAATGAAAAATGATTGAATTTCTTGCCGACAGAGATTTTACTCAATCTGTGAGAACAATATCTTGGCTAATAAAAAAATGCTGCATCATTATTCGTCTTTTGTTTTGCACATTATTTTAAACATCATTATGTATTTTGTATTAGTTCCCACATATTATATTATCTTGTATTTTGTATTTTCCCCTTATATTTTTGCATTTTACCTTTCACAATATTCTGCACTTTGTCACAATAATATGTGAGACAAAACACAAATAATATCATAACCTTAATTTACACATTATATATTAACTAAAAAACTACAAAAAACTACATTTATTGTTTCAAACATTTTATTATAAAATGATGAAAAGGATATGCTAATTATCTGGATACTTAAAAGGGGAAACCAAGCCCACTAAATTTTTTAGTGTTCTTAATATTTTGAAGCTCTATGACTAGATTTGAATGATGATATGAATGCACATTTATATTTGAAATGAAGGAAGAAGGTTTTATATAAGGATTTTTTTTATAATTTGATTCTTAAAGGAGAGTTATTGGAAGGGAAATGCTTCTTATGAAGGATGACCAAATGTAAGAAGTGCAGGTGCAGTTGAAGGATGTGATCCTGGAAGACAATGACATTTCTAAGGCCCTCATCGAATTTATTACCAGCAATGCCATCAGCAATATCGTCGTCGGCGCCTCAAACAGGAATGCAATTACAAGGTGACTCAACTGTCCATTGCAATAGCCATTCTTTCTCAAAACTTCTGATCAACTGTAGTAATTAAGGTTGATTCATTGTGAACTGTATCATATAATCACATGTAGTAATTCATTGTGAGATCCACCTGCAAAACCAACCTGTCGAATCAGACCCACCACCCGTTGACTCTCGACTCAGCCCAGCTCAGCCCAGCCCAGCCCAGCCCTGTAGAAAATGATAATAAGAAAAAGAGGAAGAAAGTATTGGAGAAGAAATTCTCTCTGTCTCTAAAATGTAAAGGCTACATGCATAAATGATATAAAGGGAGCCATTTACAGTGGCAAAATAGAAATAGAATAAACGAATGATCAATTACAATTAATTAGACAACTGACTAAGTTGACTTTCCAAAATAAGGTGTTCGTAAAATTCTGTCCAGAAATGGGTCCCACTAGTTAACTGTGTCCGCACCTCAATCTGAAAATTGGGCTGAGTTGAACAGGGCTTGGAAACAGTTTAGAAATACAAGCCAATTTCAAATTGGATCCTTCTGGCATGAATGCTTTCAAGACCAATCCAGTCTAAAATCCCAATTTTGAGCCCCAAAAGTCCGATTTTATTCAATAATAAGATAATATTTGCATGTATAATGTCGGTTATCAATACAAAATATTGCCCATAAGTTCAGCTATCATAACATGTGTTACATGGTGCTTGATCTGACACAACAGCTCGTGTATGATGGTGCTGAAAAAACAGTCTATAATTGATGTTTGAATTTGGATTCCTTCACAGTTTTAAGGCTAGTGTTTGATGCATTCCTGAATGACAATACATATTACCATCAGCACAATCCAGTTCTGCAGTGTAAACATGCAAAATGTAACAAACCAGGCCCACCGAGTTGAATTTTGAAGTATCTGATTATCTGCATTTTGCTAATAAGTCACCAGAAAATTTTGCTTTGTAAAATGCTAATATTTGTGAAAGAAATCCAGATTTACATTCTTGGTGTTGGATGAAGGTTTTCCTGATCAAACGAAGAGCTGAGGTTTTGGGTCAACTGGTCTAATGTAGACCACTTCGATGTGCCCGACATCTTACATGCAGCCATTTTATAGAGTTTTGAAATTCTCTCTTACACATGTTGTTGCTTGATTACTCCATACAGGAAATTCAGGAATCCTGATGTTGCGACTTGCTTAATGAAGTCTGCACCAGACTTCTGTACCATATATGTGATTGCAAAAGGAAAGGTGGTGACGATGAAAACGGCGAATCGGCCTGCACCTGCTGCTCCTCCTAGACAATTGCATTCTGCGGGACTTCCTCCTCAATTCCCAACTCATGATCACAATAACCATGATGACACAATTAGGTAAGTAAGATTGCTGGCAGGCCTGGCGCTACACAACACTGTAATCAGCGTTGCCTTATCCATCCACTTTGGGTTAGCTTTGCGCATTTATTTTCCAGTCATCCCTGCATAGAGCTAAATTGTCAGTCAATTCATGGCTGAACATGTTTCTTCCATTACATTCACTGTTCTTGGTCTCCATATTCATCTAGTACCTTGCTATAACTCACAGAACACACGAAAAATCTGTGGCCAAGGTTCGAAAGATGGCATTATGGCTTCATTACTCTTGGTAAGATGCACTACTAGTTGTTTAATGGTTTTGCTGTGCCAGTCATTATGAAACATGAGACAGGAAAATGAAAAAGAAAAAAACTTAGGGCTCATGAACCTTGAAATTTTTGAATGATCATATATTGGCAGCCATTGAGACTATGCATTTTGTGTTTGTTGACATTGATCTAATGTTTGACTGGGAAAACAGAACTCCTTTTAGTAGGGGAAGTTGGAGAAATACAGCAAGCCCAGCTCCTGGTTATATGGATGATCGAAGGTCCTTTGAAAGGAGTGAGCACATGAAGGGAGGGGGACGAGAGAGGCCTCCCTCAAATGCAAAGACTGTTCCTCCAAACTTCAACCATGAAGGCCCAGATGGCTCCATTCGGGGCCGAACCCCTAGTGTTCGCAGTTCCATGTCCGAGGACATGGACTTCCAAGGCCACAGTTTTCGATCTTCTGACTTAGAAAGCGTAGATTTACATTCTGTAGGCATGGACAGCCCTGAGAGGACCTCTGTCTCTTTAAATTCTGTAAGTCGAGCCATCCTCAACAATCTTCCTCTTCCTTCAACATGCTTTCAAGTAGAGACACACTTTTCAAAAGAGAAAGCTGGTTCTCAGTTCTCACCCATGATAATGGTGATTTTGCTAATGTTTTGGGAGAAAACCATTTTTCCTCTGAGGAGAAACCCGTCAGTATGATCCAATTTTCCATGGTGCAACCGTACAATGCCAAAATTGGGAAAATTTCACTGATGAAAACCCATTGTGGGAATAAGGTTATACCACATCCAAGCTTCCACTCGGAGATGAAATCATATGCTTCTTTCGCATATTTCATACAGACAAACACTTATTGCACACGCATGCGCACACCCTAACACCACATGCGTATACACGCACAAAAGGTGGTAGCCTCCATATGTTTTGATAGAGTATCATATTTCTTTCCTTGTTATCAATTGATTCACAGAGAGAAGTAGAAGCTGAAATGAAAAGGCTAAAGCTGGAATTGAAGCAGACCATGGACATGTATAGTACAGCATGCAGAGAAGCAATCACAGCCAAACAAAAGGTACAGTTCCATGCCTAGAAATAGAAAGCTGCAGTGACTTCTAGTCTTTTACCATGTTGCATGAAAACAACAGAAGATCTGAGACATGACCTGTTTAAATTATAGGCTCAAGAGCTGCATCAATGGAAGATGGAGGAAGCACGAAGGGTAGGAGCAGGCTCGGATGTCAGAAGAGTCTGCACTCAGAATTGCAGAGATGGAGAAATCCAAGTGCAAGGCTGCCATGGAAGCAGCAGAAGCCGCAAAGAGGATTGCTGAATTCGAGGCACACAAGAGAAGGAACGCAGAGATGAAAGCTAAGAAAGAAACAGAAGAGAAGATGAAAGCCTTAGATGCATTAGCACACTCAGACGTTCGTTACAGGAAGTACACAATAGAAGAGATCGAAGTTGCAACTGAATTCTTCTCTGAGTCTCTGAAGATTGGAGAAGGAGGATATGGCCCTGTTTATAGGGCAGTTCTGGATCATACTCCTGTTGCCATCAAGGTTTTGAGACCTGATGCTGCCCAAGGGAGGAAACAATTCCAGCAAGAGGTATAGCACCTTTTCCACCATAATCGTCATCAATACTGGTACTAGTAGTGCTTGTAATGAACTTGAAACCACTGTAACATTAGATTGAGGATGACAATAGAGATGATAATGATGCAGGTTGAAGTATTAAGCTGCATGCGACATCCAAACATGGTCCTATTGCTTGGAGCATGTCCCGAATATGGATGTCTAGTATATGAATACATGGAAAATGGAAGCCTAGAAGATAGGCTATTTCGAAGGGGTCACAGTCCTCCAATTCCAGTGGCAGGTTCGCTTTAAGATTGCTTCTGAGATTGCCACAGCTCTGTTGTTCCTCCACCAGGCTAAGCCGGAACCGCTGGTGCACCGTGACCTCAAGCCGGCAAATATTCTCCTCGACTGCAACTATGTCAGTAAGATAAGCGATGTTGGACTAGCTAGGCTGGTGCCTCCCTCAGTTGCTGATAGTGTCACTCAATACCGGATGACATCGACGGCGGGGACATTTTGCTACATAGACCCGGAGTATCAGCAAACAGGCATGTTGGGGATCAAGTCAGACATATACTCTTTGGGAGTTATGTTGCTACAGATTGTCACAGCAAAGTCTCCAATGGGCCTAACACACCACGTTGAGAGAGCCATTGAGAAGGGGACTTTCGCTGACATGTTAGATCCAACAGTGCCTGATTGGCCCTTTGAAGATGTACTGGTGTACACTAAGATGGCGTTGAATTGCGCGGAGCTGAGGAGGAAAGACCGACCAGATCTAGGGACAGTCGTATTGCCAGAGCTCAATCGTCTAAGAAATCTTGGAAACAGCCATCATGGTAGCAACAGCATTGGCCATCCTAGCAGCTTTGGAAGTATTGGTGGATCACGTCCACGAAGCCATCACATACGTGGCCATTCAAACCTTGGTCAGGTTAGTTTGTTTCTATCACATTAGATTCAACAGGTCGTCCTCATGTTCCTCTGTGGATTCAATTATCCTGCTTGTTGGTTTCTGCTTCTATGAGACCTGTCAATTGGCCAACTTTGGCCAAGCCCAAGCAAGTTTGAGGATGACCCATTTATTTTCAGACCTGAAACGTCGAAGATTGGATCATGGGCCTTGGTTGATCCCCGATAACTTCTTCAAGCCCAGCCCTCTTACTTTTGGAGCCATTATTGGTTCCAAGCCCACCCCAGTTCGAATGTTGAAGTCTTGATGTCTAAACAGAAAAAAAAAAAATATTTACTTCAGATTTTGAAAGTATCGGCTGCACCAAAGGGAATCTGCATTTTCTTTGAATTGTGTTTTCACAATTTGAGGGATTCCATAGAAAGGTGAAGATGCTGGTTTAAATTTTAATTCATTCACTCTCTGTCAATGCAGGAAGGGATGTGCATCAGTCCAACGCAATAACGCATGGCTATTGACTGAAGACATGCAATAAGATTGGTAGTGTAAAAGTTGCAAGTGGACCCACAAACAAGGGAAGGCTCGTACGGTACCTAGAAAATTGGGTCCCACAATGACTCCAATGTACAATAGCTGAGAAGCAAACAGTTCAAATTGACAAATGAGCAAATGCTTTCCTGTACAAAATGCGCTCTTGCCTTCATCATTTGTCAAAGATTCATTGATTTTTAGTTAGTTCTCGAGTTCTATTTCTCCATTTGATCCTATCGTATTTTACATATCTTGTGATTTTAGAAAATATTGTAAATATAACATAAGGATAGGATGGGATTAAGTGGGTTCAACTCCTTGTTTTAAATACCCGAATAGGTCTTTGATTTTGTAAGGAGCAAATCTGATCACATAGGCCGAGTCGCATAGGAATCAGTTAAAAAGTGACTAAAAATCGGTGGAAATGGCCTATCTTAACCATCACGACCGAGTTTAAGTCATATTTATACTGACTGAGTTTGAGTAGTATTGAATCAAGTCGGATTCTGATGATTTTTTAGAACCTTGAACTAGAACCCGTTTTATGAACCCACCAATGAATGGTTCAAATCATAGAGCAGTCAGCAATTTGAGTGTAAATTTGTGTTTAGACAGATGGAAAATTGATGATGATTTGTGTTTGGACTAAAGCGATAAGAAAACACTAGTTAAATGAAACAGCTGAACATAAATTTTTATAAAGTAAATTAAATCAGAGATCTTAAACAGTCAACATCAAATATGAGAAACATGATTGAATAATGATAATTGTTTGCATCAATAAGAAAAGACTAGCTAAATGGAATAACAACAAATAAATTTTGATGGAATAAAATGAAAATATAGAGGTTAAATTTTTTATTTTTTGAGCGATTTTAACGGAAAAAATTATTAGAAAAACATAAGAAGTACAAATAGAGAAAGAAGGGTTTATAAGGATTAGACCAAACCAAAAGAAGAAAAAGAACAAGCAAGAGAAATAAATAAAAAGAACAAAGAAAATCAGATGAAGAAAACTGCGAAAGCTGCCAATTTTGAAGTCATTGTCCTGTTGATTATTTATGATGAATTTGAGTTATCCCTTTATCTTAAATAATAGTCATATTTTAAATGTAACCTGATGTCTCAGGTACATAAAGCTGTATCCATACTATTACCTTCAATCAAACCATGTTTCTTCAATGAAGACATGGATTTTTTTTATTTTCCTCTCAAATAAAGTGTATTACTTATTTTTAGTTTTGCCTAACATTGGATGACTCTCAGTTATTTTCTGTAAAAAGTCCATATGATTAAAACTTAAACGGGCTCGATTTCCAGGATCTTAGTTTGGTAATTTTGATTAAAGTGCTCTTGATTTTATATTGTCGCACAGCAAATACAAAGAGCGATCACATTGGGAAACTGTACTTTCGGCAGGGCTACCAAAGGTCTCTTCGAAGTGAGAATCGAACAAATTAAAATTTTACCCTCTAAAACCAATAAGAGAGAGCAGCTTTGTGGAGTTTGGATATTAATTATTTTACAGACTTCTACATATTTATCATATACTAAGTCTTGAAGTAAGATGGATAAAAAGCTTTTTGGATGAGATAATTCAATGGAAATTTGTTCATCTAACCATAATAACTTTGTAAGATGGGTCACGAAAAATCAAACTAAAACTATAGAATAAGAGTCAAATTTTACCCACATTCTACAGGACATTTTTTACACATCTCAAGCAAGATGTGTGGCCCACTTATATCAGCATGATGATCACAGTCGTTTATTCTATATATAGTTGACATTCTACATCATAAAAATTATTCCCCCCATTGCTCCACAATATTTGTTTTCTTTTCACATAAGTTCAAACGTATAAGACCCTTCTTTGTATTGGTGCTATTTTGGTTTCGTCATGCATCCGAAACATCTAAGAAACATTCATACAACTTTCTTTATTGTGACAATCCTTGGCACTAAACAAGTAACCAGTAACCCACTGAAGTTAAAAGATAAATTACATGATAGAGAAGAATCTTAAAAGAAAAGAAATAGTATAATCAAAATTCTATTACCTTCTCATAAAAAGAGTTTACAGGACCCCACGTAGTTGGGCCGAATGTAGAAAAGACCATTGAGTAGAGTTGTAAAGGTGAATGAGTTTTACCCTATCTAATCATCCTATCTTTTTATTTTTAATTTTTATAAATGAATAATTTCAATTAGTCATTCATCCAAATCACCCATTCTATCCCACAGAATCCTCTATACATCACAAACCTTTGAGGTCCCGAAACCCATACAAGGAACAAGCTCAATTTTAAATATAGATGGATGCAAAAATGCCACTAGTGCAACTTGTGATAGAACCAAAATTACAAAGATCAAATGAATTAGAATGTCGAATCACCATTCCAAAAAGGCACTCCATTATTCAATTTTTTTGGTATGATCAGATTCAATGGAGCAGCACCACCAGATGCCAATTACATTTCTAAACTTGAAAATGAATTTGCCATTTTGCAAACCAAGAGTAGTCCAACCTCAGAAATAGGATAACATCCTCCACAAAACTAGATATAAATTTCAAGAACCCACAAGCAGACATTGGAAATTGGTATCAACAGAAATCTGAAGTCTTTAGGAGCAGTGAAAGTCGAAACCCATATTTCAAGATTTTTTATACCCTAAAATGAAAGCATTATTTCCTCCTAAAATGCAAAGAACCAATGAGAACTCAAATCCAGCTTAAAACAACTTGAAAATGAAGCATGAATATTGAAAACATCAATCCAATACCAACAGTTTTTTTTTTTTTTTTTTAAAGATGATGAGGGTATCCTTGAGGTATTTTACCCAATGGGACTAATCCTCCGGGGCCTGCACCACCTAGACACACAATCGGCCCTCCTAAGTTGGAGGCAGGCAGGGGTTGAAGACAGGACATGGGTGGCAAACCCACTCCGCCTTAACCATTGTGGATATATCCATGAGTTTGTAGTATGTTGAAAAAGAATTTTTGATAAGGTAGAGTGGAAGGTAAACCTCAAAAAACCTGATCCCAAATATTAGATAGTGGCCATGATGATAATGTTTAAAAGGAAAAAATGTACCACGATATTCACGAGTTTCTCTCAACTTCCAAAGTAATGGTGATTCTTTCCCCTCACATAAACTGCCACTGAATCAGCAACAATTTCAAGTCCCTGATCATGGCTGTATCTAGCCAGAAAGTAAAAAATAAGATGAGAAACTGCCACAAGAGAAGGCATGTTTTCGCTTTGCCAACCTGGGCTGCCAGGACACAGTTATCTACTATCCCGACTGCAGTAAAATTCCATGATAATACTGTACACTGGAATGGAGGTTCTACAAGATGCGTGGTGTGTAACCTGACCGGAACATGTAGGCGATTTGCACAACCACCTTTGATTAAATGCTTTTACATACAACAGAGAGGTTGAACCCTTAAGGTGACATGGCATCAGTTGATATAAGCATCTGTGCGTCTGTTTCCTCTGCTGGCAATTTCTCAGAGTAGTCTGCAGCAGAATCACCAGTAAAGAAAAGAAGATTGGACAAGAAAGTAAACATTAAAACTCATAGGGTATCACATCAATGTGACCTCATACTGTAAGTGGTTTGAATATCTTCACAAAACATTAAGCATCATCCATTCTACTGTGCATTTTCTCTTGCTCTCTGAAAAAATGTAGTAATAACTTTATCGAGGACTGGAACAGTACATAGTGATTATATGGAATGTTGGGTACTCCTCCTACCAGTGTAACATTCCAAAATTGATTTAGCAGCCTTCCCTCCCCCCCACCCCCAAAAAAAAAAACAGGAAGTCGAGATCCTAATGGAAGATGATTACAAGGAGTGGACATCAGGATTTTTCAGCGAAAAGAGATACTTTTCGAAAGTCACACTAGATCCCTTTTCCAAAAAGAAGCCACTCCATATTCAATTCACCGGACCATTTGGAAGCAGAGAAATACCAGAACTTTTAATGCCAAATCATTTTCAAAAGAAGACATTTTCAATTTAGAAGAAATCAGATTGGTTTCATTCTTAGTAGTGAGACTATTTCATGCAGCCACAAATGCATGAAGGAATGGATGACAGTTATTCTGCACAGGTATTGAGACTATTTGGAATTTGGAGTACATGCACATCATTAAAATGCAGATAAAATTACGGCTGCTTCAAATAGAACTTACCAATTTGAGAATCACTAGAGTGCTGCTTCCGTGATGTGCTCCCCTTCAATTCTACAGGTTAAAACATTAGAAAAGGAGTGAGGTGATGCACACAAGACAATGAAGATTTTTTCCCTTTAATTGACAATATTAATAGAAATCTGTGAAAGAGAAACATGAATTTTCTAATTTTTCTTTTGAAATGACAAATATTAAGAACATACAAGGAGTAAAATATCCATTACGATAAATGAATAGCTCTTCCCGAACATAGGAAGTTATGGAATTAGTCTACCAACAACACATTTTGGGGAAGGCATGCATTCCACTCCTCAAAATGTGAAAATGTTAATTAGGTGTTTCTTTTCAAATGGTAACAAACCTGAAAGGAGAAACACCATAAAGGACCTAAATAGCCCATCGTTATTTTGAAGAAAGAAGTGACAGTGAGAGTGTGAGACAGAGAGAGAGAGAGCATCCAAACAACCCAAAACCACACAATATAATTTTATGAAACTGTGGGGAGAATCATTGAGTAGTTGATGCAGGAACCACCATGATCCAACAGTACGTATAATTTTTAGATTTAGAATAAATATATGTCTATTTTCATGATTTCAATTTATGGTCATATTTCAAGTGCAATATGACGTCTAAATGACATGTAATGCATTAATTGGATGGCTTATTCAATTATCTACCCAATGAGCCCAATTTGTGATATCCTAACAAAAATTGAAGTTGTGGCCTATTTTATATGAGGGTTTAATATGATGACGACTTAGGGGTCTGTTAGTATTTGTAATTTGTCTTGCTCTTAGATAGTTAGGATTATAGCTGCAACAGATGTTTAATAGCCCAGATTATCATTAGGGCTTATCTTTGTATTGAAACAATAATAGATATTAATGAAAAGCCTATGGCTACAAGTTTTTGTTTTGGGTGAATTTTTGTGTCTAGCTTGGAAGCTTTGGAAAAAAGATCTAGACGTAGCCAATTCCATGTGAGATCTAATTCCAAAATAGGTTTTCTCATATATTGCTTGTGATTTTCTTGCTTCTTCATTTTGGTGGCTGGTTTTGGTTCTTTTTGGGAGGGTTTTGCATTAGAAACCCTAGATCTTAAAGTAGTAGTCTTGGGTGAAATCCTACACTGCATCAGTAGTAGCCAGCTATGCCCAACAAAGATCCCATGAGATAGTATTACATTGGGCTCACAAAGCATACCAAACCATCAATGAGAAGAAACAATGCACCAATAAATAGCCTTTGTAGAGCTGGCAATGTGTTGGATTTAGGTCAATTCTACTTAAAGAGGTCAATAGACATTATTCATAACCTAACCCAACTTGATTAGATGCAAATTTTAAAGTCGACCCTACCTAACCCTGTGCAACCATAAGTTCTATAAAATAGAAAGAAATGAAAAGTTGCAATGCAAAAATAACTTACTAAACAAAATGTACTGGAGAAGGGCTTTTCTTCTATATGAGGCATTGAATTATGAGCAAATGAGGGAGGAACTGGGCTCAGGCTCGGGCTTGGGGTGGGGTGGCGAAACCTTTGGGCCGAAAGGAGTGAGTGGTATCTAATTCAGGTTCAGTTTAAGAATCAAATCCAAGCTAACCAAATTAAATTTGGGCCCAACCTTAAACCATTGACTACACATTTGTGCTACCACCTTAAGTTGCCTTAGGATCTTCCCGAGACCTGTTGTCTGGCAAAAACAAAGAGCACTTGATGGATCATTTATTTGGAAATATCAACAGATGAATAACATCACCCTTGGACTATGTATGACATGAGTGCAAAGATATGGATTTTTTTGGACGTATAAGTGTATCCAGTTTTCTATTTTGGATGTATCTTTTAACGAAGGTAAGGCAATGGGAGGATTGAAGTTGTAGATGATATTAAAAGGCAGGGGATGCATTGCATTAAGTGAAAAGTACATTAGCAAAAACCTCTTCTTTTTTACAATTTTTTTTATCAAGGATGGAAGTCATGTTGATTAAAGGAATTTCACAGAATCAAGGTATCAAGATACAAGGTTTCCCATCCATGACTGATAACTGGTAGTGGGCCATAATAGAAGGCATTATGAGCTACTTGGTGGTGATCAAGGTCGAACTTCAAATGTATCTCAAATGAGCAACGATAGGGTTTTATTTTATTCATTCATTTATTTGTTTATTTTTGAAGGGGTAGGGGTTGGAATGTTCAAGAGATTAAGTCATACGAGGGGTCTAGTTGAATAAAACTTTTGTTGAGACAGAGAGAGAAATAGTTTGGGGAGTTAAGTGATCATTGGAACGTTATATCTTTGTATAAGAAACTAGAAAATTTGCCGCATCATCACGTGTATTAGCCTGAAACATTTGGTCCACTCATGGCAAGCAACGAGCACTAGCCAATATGCCAGCTAAAAGCAAGGGTACCTAGATTGTTAGACCATAATTCATGGTATGCCAACAATTCCAATTTGCTATAGGTAGGATTCCTTCAACAATACTAAATTCTTATTATGAAAATGAAGAAGTAAAACATACGCATTTAGGACAAAATTTTCATTTTAATTGCACCTATGTGTTTTTACAAAATATTAAAAATATATTATGAATACATAAAGAAAAACACAAAATTAGGAGAAAAAAAATCTAAAGACGAATTAGGGGTGCAACTTGGACCATGATCAGCTCACACCTAAATGATCTGACAAGAAATATGGGAAAGCTAACCTGACCCATTCAAAATATGTGTTCAATCCACCCAAAAAAAATTGACCCCATTTTCCATTTTAAATCGAACAACGGTCAAGCTTTGCATAACACACCTACCCAAATTATATATGTGCGTGCATGCATGAGTGTGCATGTATCCTTTTGTATATGTTTATTTGATGGATTTTTGGGACTAACACTTTAGATTGATTGTATTTTGGTAATTATGACCTAAGTGAATGAATGCCTTAATGGCTTTTGGCAATTACATAATATTTATGTGACATGATCATATACTATCGGCAGTATCATACTGCCAGCTACATCCACCCTGCATTCAAATTAAAAAAAATATCTAAAAAATCTGAATGGAGATTGGATCTAGCCGACAGTATGATACTACCGGCAGTATACGACTACAGCTCAATATTTATTTGATGGCACCTTAAGGCTTTAGGACTAATTTATGTTTGGTGGGGGACATGTTTCAGTAAAAATCTTAGTGGATGAAAGATTGTGTGAAGGCTTTTTGAGTAATAATTGGTTTTGTTGATATTACTTTTTGTTTTTGTAGACTTGTTTAGTTTGTGGAACTCAAATGATCAAGTGATTGTTACATACTAACTATTATAGGTGGAACAATATGTCTATTTGTGAATGATTACTTAATTTTGAATTCTTTAGGATTGCATATAATAGGTGGAGTGCATTAAAATGATGTCAAATTTATCTAAAAAGCATTTACTATGGGCAGGCTCTCAAACAGATCCACCTGGCCAAGTTGCACCCTATGGGAAACATACAGAACCAAAAAAAAAAAGACTAAAAAAACAACAAATAATCTCAAAGTAATCTAATGAGAAAATTTAAAAAATCCAAATAATAGTAAAAATCCAATACCAAAGGATTGATGTAGTAGCCCTTTGACAGCTTCGAAGTTCTTGTATGTATAGCCAACAAAACTCAAATCTTTGGGTGTTAGAAGTGCCTGCTCACAAAATGAGAGAGAAAGTTATATGTGGCTTAACAGATCTTAGAATTAAGGCATGAACAACAACAGAAGCGTTGGGAAACTATACATAGATTTTATGAAGTGATAACAAAGAAAGGATGATAAAACCTAAAATGGTTTTCTGAATATAAACATATGCTAGAATTAATTTTTCAACCACAACACTAACCAAATTTTTTTTAAGAAAAAGAAACACCATATACAAATGGAAAACACAATTGTCTCAATTCCTTGTTGGATGTTAAATGGGGTATGGAAAAGGCCGGAAGAAAAGGGATGCAAAAAAACAAAGAACCCTAATACAAGACTAACAGAGAAACAACAATCCTGTTCTATATTTATATGAAGCTTTTCTTCGCACAGTTAGCTAAGTTTTCTTGTTTTTCTTTTTTTTTTTTTGGTTTGGGAGGGAGGTGGGTGTTTCTGGTTTCTCACACTTGTGAGCCATGACACCTCTAGCAGATGATACCATGGTTTAAGAACCAGAACAGTGTAACTTGCATGAACAAAATAATTAAATTCAATGCCAAATTAAACTAGAAATGAAAAAGAACTACAGAGATATAATTTACCTGCACAAAGCAAAGAGAGAAACTGAAACAAGGATGCCTATAGTCGATGGCCCCCTTTATTTAAAGTGAATTTCTTTTAAAATTACACCAATGGCATCACATAGATGAGTGTCATGTGGCATCTCTCCAAGATCATCAATCCTAGCCTTACATGTCATTGAACTAAGAAAAGAAAAGAAAAAAAAAAAAACTAAAATTATCTTAAGGAGGTGCGGAGATTTTGTTAAATTGGTCTTTATGAGATAGGGATGATTAAGCAGAAGCTTATCCTCTCTTGTTATCTCGTTAGATCCTCCTTGCGCCTTGCTAATGGATCTTTAAAAGTGGACTTTTGAGGCCCAAAATATGTCAAATCAGGCCCTAACCCATATATCCAACATATGGGCTCTTCATTTTATAATTCTAGGCCAGTTTAGACCCTTAGAAAGACTCCTCTTTCCACCATCAAATTTGTCATGAAATTCAAGAGCTAATTCCACAACTTCATCAAATTGATTTTCATTTTCTTCCTTTGGGTCTAAGATGTCCTCATCACTTTTGTACTAGACACACATAAATATCTATCAAAAGCCTATGACCAGGTGTTACTTTTAAAATTATGTACCAAATTTAACCAAAAGCTCTTTGGAGTTTTTCCAGGAAACTAGAGCAAGAGCAAGACGACCATACAGCTGCCATGGTGACAATCTTCTCTATCTTGATTTGAAAACTACTATATGTTAGACCCTTAGCCTATTTTCTCCTCGATTCCTCTTCTATTTCATTCACTATTAACTGGTTGGAACTACTTGGTTCGAGATTCCCCTCATTGCAATGCCACTGAAAGCAATAATGAATTTTTTTTCAAAAAAAAAGAAGAAATGATGAAAACAAGGTGTGGAAAACCATGCTAAAATCAGCAACTCAAATTGACAACCAAGAGGATCTAGGAGATCATTGCTTGGAATAATGAAAGAAACAAGTATCAACAATTTCACGAGTATCACGAGATGAATGGATCTCCTGACAAGGTCTAGGAGGACTTGTCATCATTCTCATTGGATGGCCAGAAAAGAAGGGTTTTAGTTGATTGGCCAAAATCACCTATTTACGAGGAAGAACCTATTCATGACAAGCATTTTATTGATTTGGCAGTGATTTCTTAAGTCATAATCTTATGAAAGGACTTTAAGAATGAAGGCTCTTCGAACCTGTTGCAATGGTAACTGATGCCAAGGACACGTCCAAATTAAATTCATTTTGGAAGGGAGCCATTTGCAAATTTCTACAATTAAATGGTTGACAAGTCACTGATTTCATAGGAAATTCAAAATGTCCAAAAAGGCCTGCTAAAGCAAGCATTCATTACAAACTTGGATGAAAAAATGAAGATGGTGGAGAAACTCAAGTTCGAAAACAGATGGAAGAAAAATGAATCACCAAAGAAGCAAATTTAATGTCGAGTTCTCCCCCATAAGGGAAGAATGATGCAAATGCAAATACCACCATGGCCCATGCATATAGGCCATAGTGTCCACTAGGATGGAAACCAGATTTTAGATTATGTAGGCTTACAATAAATATGTTAATTAGGGTTCATTTTTGCAGTTCTAAATAATAGTCAAATTTCACATATATTACAAATTACATGAAATTAAATCCATTAACTGGGTTATTCAATTACATTTCCACAGTCACAAGTTTGTGCAATTCTAACGTGTATTATTGAAGTTATGACCAAATTCCAAATAGGATCTATTAGGGTTACAAATTAGGGGTATTTTATTCATTTTCTTTTATGTTATTTCTAGATGGCCACGATTATATTATCTTAATGATGCTTAATGACTGAGATTACACAGGCTTTTTTTTTCTTTTGGGCATTGAAAACACAAATAAGTATCAATGAAAGCCTTGGCAAGGGAATTTTGCTTCTGATGAATTTTGATGTAGCTTGAAGAGTAAAAATCTTTTTTTCAGAGGAGAGATACATCCTACCATATAGAGGCTCTATCTCATTCCATGTGAGACCTATTCTTAGGCAAGGTTTCTCATACATTCCCTCTTCCTATTCTCTATCGATTCCATATCACTAGCTGGTTGGAATTTCTTGGAGAAGTGTTTAGGGTTGAAAATCCTAGATTTTGATGTTATGGTTTTGGAAGGGACCCTTGACTCCTTAGGCAAAGCTGGGCGTGAATGGTCAATGGGAAAAAGGTTGGGGAACTTTCAAGTAGTCTAAGAGACAAGAGGATGACTTATTTGCCATCCTATGAGTGAGTTCATAGCTATTTACCTATGGAAACAAGCTATAACCATGCAATGGAGAATTGCAAGTTTCATAATCTTTGCAAAGGTTCCTCATTGGACTTCTTACATAATCAAAGGAAGCAAAATAGAGAGGAAGCTAACAGTGAGGACGACTTTCTCATTGATGATGGAAGTAGGAGTCGCTCACTTTGGTAAGGCTTTTTGCCAACTCTTCGCTTGCATGGCTGAGCCTTATTGTGTACTCTAGCCAATTCTTACTATTAAGTTATTGAAAGCAAGTTCGAACTTGTTCTTTAGATTCTTCCCCGAGATTGAATGACACCCTAATAATTTTTTTAGTGGGTACCTGAGTATATTCATTTCCATTTTTTTACTTCTTTTCCCAATGCTCCACTTCAGCAAGAAGACTTTGAACAAGCATGACCAATCTTTTCTATGTAAGTTTCTTCAACATCCCCAATCTTTTCAAATGTAGTGATACTTCTATAATTGGTATTGATTTCACCATGAGGAAACAAGTCCACTCCACATCAATACCTCTATCTATCTAATGCCACAGTATGGGACACAAGCTTGCCATAATTAAATCATAAATACACTAAAGGACATCAAAGAGAATCTTATTCAAATATCATCAACCTTGAGACAGTAGAAAGAATTAGGAAAGTAAATTCTACTATGGAAGTCCAATTCTTGTACGCATAAATCAATTACCTTTCGTGAGGGTCCAGAGCCAGTTCTTGCTGGTGTTGGAGGATTCACCTGGGGCACATAGAAATACATTGTTATGAAGCAGCACAAATTCAATGTATCAAACTATAACAAGAAGCTTTAAACATGAAACGGAATTAGAGAATGAGACCCTTATCTTAAGAGTTAAGATGCTCTTTCTCTCTCTCCCTATTTCTATCTATCCATATAATAAATATATATATATAGAGAGAGAGAGAGAGAAGAGGGGGGCCCTCTTGGGGTGGGTCTGAGGTTTCTCCTGGGTCTTCCAAAAAAAAAAATCATGGCTTACAACATTTTCAACTTTTTCAGACACTTGTCAGGATAGAGAGCCAATTATATGCCTCCATTTGACATTTAATCAGCAAAAGTACACAAAAGAAGAGGAATTTTCTTAAGCATCATACATCATCGAACTTCATAAAATTCCGTGTATCAAGCTCCCCATTGACCTCAGGCTTAAATGCAGCCTCCATTTCATAGAGTTTGTCCCATACAACATCTTTGAACCAAGGATGGGCCTGAAGCAGACCAATATAAATAAATTTCAGAAACAATAAAATGCTAGAAAGTAAAAGGCTAAGGCTATAATAGATAAAACATCATACTTTAATTTGGTACGCCCCTCCAGTACCTAGCCTATGGTCTACATCACATAATAACCTACAGATAAGATCCTTTGCCTCAGGTGACAACCGACTCTCTTCAGGAAATTTCAAGTGATGTCTCCAGTGAACAATCTGGCAGAATTAATAAACACCATAAGAAATTATGCAATAAGACTCCTTTCAACTAAAGACAATGCCACATGATGTGATGCCAAAAGAAAAAAGAATCACATCCCCAATAGGTTTTACTTTTCTATACATTAAACAACAACAAGATTAAGAGTCTTCATGGAACTATGAAGGTAAGTAGAATACTAAGATGGCAAGCGAAAATCGTATGGACCTATAACGGGTATTATGACACACAAAATTCATCATGATCATTGCCCCCTCCTCATCCATTTGTGGTCTGCTTTTTGAATTCTACTCTTCCATTCTACCCTATCATAAATCATAACCTCCATAACTCCAAAGTCCATCAGTGTCCCTCCTTATTCCTTCCCTTCAAGTTCTTGATGGCCTCCTTCTCCTTGTAACCTGTCAAGTTTTTTTGTGTGGGAGCTGTTTCTGGCCTTCTTTATACATGCCAAAACCACCATAAATGGCTGTACCCCATCTTTCATCTATGATTCTATGGTGCACCGTGGGGTATAAAAAAAACTCTTCCAATAAAACAAATGAAGGCGGCAACCAATAAGATTTACAAGACTAATATGCTAATAGATTTGTTAATCTCAAGTATGGTGTCATGGCATGCAAAAGCATCAAGCATCAAATGGAAGAATAGAAATGCTACCTTTCTGCATGTAGTTATTGGATCATCAGAATAAAATGGCGGATAACCAACAAGCATCTCGTACATTATCGCACCAAGCGACCACCTGAGGCAGTAGAGCATCAGACTACTCAAGAATTGAAATGTTGTTAGCACAAAGCGAAGATTCAATATCATTAACAGGGAAATAATACACTGGTTTGGGTTAAATTACTTAATATCATTAACAGCAAAACTTAATGCTAAATATGAGCTGAAATCTTTAATTTGTTATACTTGTGCACAGTTTTAAAAAAAAGTGAAGTCTAACCATAAAGTAGCAATAGATGATTTTATCAGAATATGTGACTGCTTTCTTCATAATCCAAATAGAAGATTTGGTTTTTGTCCAATAGAAGACTAAGAGCAATTTCCATAAGCCCAAACCCGAGCCCGGACCAAGCCTAACTCAACTAGGAGAAGCCCGACCAAGACTGAGCCAAATGGAAACATTGAACCTCAGTCTCATTTCAGGCCACCAGTCAGTCTTGGTATGGAGCCCAATTTGTAGATATAATAATGTGAATGTCTTTCATTCTTTTACAGAAGGTCAACCTAACATATACAATAGGAGAGATTATCCATTGTGAACCGGTTCATTGCCAACCAGATGACTAGTTTTTTATTGGACATTTAAAACACCAATTTTCTCCCTCATGCTCATTGCCATCTCACGAATTGGATCCATACCCAATTTGAACTCGTTCTGAGACACTCACCCTGGGATTAAGCTCAAGCCCTATCAACAATTAGAAATTTTTTGCCTTTAAAACTATACTTAGAGAGATTTTTCAAGTTGAATTTTATTACACTTCCTATTTAAGGGTAGATGTATCAAACTAACACATTTTCACTATCTAACATAAACTCTAAAAAATTAGTCATTTGGTTCACAATGAACCAGTTCACACCGGATAATTTCTCAATATAGCAGCCTATGTGACTATACAAAACCATGGAATTCTTTCCATAAAAGAATAAAAGACATGCACACTATTATAACTACAACAGTAAGAGCCCAATAACAAGCCTTTCTGGATGGCACCTTTTTATCTGGTTTTTCTTTTGTTTGATGTAATAGCCTTCTAGTTCCATGTTATATTTTGGTGTGCCCAATGTCTCATTGGGTATCTATCTTCCATATACTTTCGTTCTTCTTTTAATAAAATCTCTACGTTATGTCTCAAAAGAAAAAGACCCAAATAAACAATGAATTCTTTCCCTTCTCTAACATCAACTAATTTTAATTCAAATGCAAAGAACAATTTCTATATGGTTCAAAATATGGCTTTTAAAATGAAAAGCAAGGATTGAAATATTGGGTAGCATACATTACAGCTTGTATTTTGATTCTATCCTGCTACTACAACATAATATATTATAAAACATAGTATATTATAACACGATACATATATCTATATATATTTTCAACAACAAATAAAGATTTCTATACATAATATTAAATACTTTGAGCACACTGGGATACCCAAGAGGTAAGACTAAGCCAAACCGAGACCAATCCCAAAGGCCAACTTCATATGGGCCAAGATTAAGTCCAAGTCGAGTTGGGTATGGTAGGTTGGAGCTTAGCCTGAAATGAAGAATAATTCACTCTCCTTTCCACTCTGAGATCAAACAAGAAAAAAGGAACGAGATAAAGATATGACCCACAAAACTATGAAAAGCAGGTATCAGAACTCAGACAGTCCTAAGAAATGGTGAAAAAGGAGAATGCAAAGGACAAGAAAGACTATACGAGTTTGCTGAGATACATGGAAGCTACTCAATGAAGTGCACTACATGCAACTGTGCAACTCTTTAAATTTCGTGAGGTTGGAGTGGTTTTTTTTTTTGGGCAGTGGTGGTGGGGAGAGCAAATACTATCCATTTTGGGATCAGTAACCTTTTATTGTGTTATATAGAGTAAACAAAATCCTTTTATACAAAATAATACCAAAACAAATCTTTTAATAAAAAAGACACCCAAACAACCTTAGGATAAAATAAACCAAAAGCTCTTAACAGTTTCCCTCATGTTGGAGCATCCATAAATCATGCTTAAGTTTTCATAATTATACTTGCAGATCTTTTTTTCATTCCAAAAATAATCATTGTATTCTTCAATGGCACCGTAGTAAAAATATCTGCAGATCGCTCATCAGATTTGGTACACAGAGTGCTATTCTCTTGATTTAAGTAACAACAAAGTTCAAGTTTGGCCTCCAATTAAGACAAGAACTCAATCTTCAATGAACATCTGAAAGTTTTCGATCATCATCATTGCCATTTTCCAATTTATTTCACTTCAATCCAAATTTTTTATGGTCTCCTCCTTCTCCTGGCACCTTCTATTTGTAACCCTTCTATTCTTTGTACTGTTTCTAGCATTCTATTTATGTTCTATTTGGTGTCTCTTTTTGACAGTAAATCCTCACCCAATGAAATCTCCAAAAATAATAAGAGCCAACGGCTGCCTCAAATGCAATTGTAGGTGTCTCTTTTTGGCTGGATTGCCTGCTTATTGGTGCTTCAAACTTGATGCATTATTACTATTTTTATGAAAAGATAACCAATTCATTTACTTTTATGCTTGCTTCATTTTGCATAGGGGTTTGGTGTAAGGGTGTTCATTACTTCATTTGCTCCTGTTGCAGTATCTTGGCACCAATCTCATGCACTTTTGCTAAATAAGAAATTTGTTAAAATCTAAAAAAATTTGGAAAATAGAACTCTCTGTACTCTAGTACCATCTCACAATAAGCTGAGATTTAAAATTCCCAATGCACACTGACCCTTCAAACAAATGCTGACACACTCAAAGAAAAAGCAAACATCACTTCAATACAAAGGGAAAAGAAAGAATAACAATGCACGAATGACAAACAGAAAAAAAGAAAAATATAAGCAATGTGAAAACCTGATGATAGGAGCCACAACACGGAATGAACCATAAAACATACCAATCACACTCCATGCCATAACCCTTTTTCAGTAGTACTTCTGGGGCAATATAGTCTGGTGTGCCCACTGTAGAAAATGCCTGAATAACATAAAATGCTAACCTGTCACTGCAGGTAAAAAAAATCTAAATAGAAAATCCTAATCCTCTCAGATGTAATGCATCTCACGAATGGGAAATTAAAAACGAAAGCAAATGAAAGCAAAGATGGTAAGAAAGAAGTGACTGCAAATAGGAACATGCACACATGCATGCAAAAAAGGTAGAGATGGTAAGAAAGAAGTGACAAGTGCAAATAGGAGCATGCATGCATGCACGCACATGCGCGCGCGTGCGCGTGCGCGTGCGCGTGCGCGTGCACGTGCAGCGTGCGCATACACATAACCAGGATCTCCTATGCTCCAAATCTCAAATAACAACTTGAGGATCAAATTGGGCCCGCCATGGCCTGAATGTGCCCTTCCCCCCTCAAACCCACCTAATGGATTGGATCCTTTTACCCAATTTGATATTTGAGAGCTAGAGCTTAGGTGATCCTATAAATAATTATCATCATCATCATCTAAGCCATTTAAACCGTCAATCTCAAGTTGGCCTTTATATTTGGATTTGGCAAATTATTTGCATGGCCGATTACCAATCTCACACCCATGGGACTTGAACCCACTACTTCTAGGATGCAACCATGAACCCTTATAAATAAATAAATATATATAGTACCATAAGTACTCTTTATTTTACCCTATTTCGAGTTAGATAGATTGTTGATCTAATCCTATGAAGTTTATACCGTTGGATAAAATTGAATCTTTATATCCTTAAAAACATGGCCGTATTTATTCAATCAAAGTGATTTTTATAGGCATCTTATTCAAGCTAAGAGTTTTCCAACCAAACAAAGGTATCTCAAATAAGGCATCCTAGGGGATCAATTTGGCACAACAAAAGCACCAAAAACGGATACACACACATATACTCAAATAGTAACTATATTAAGGGCACAACAAAAGCACCATAAAAGGATACAAACAAATTAGGGCTACCACACCCAATGCACCCCACTTTCCAACTCTCAAATAACAATTTAAGAATGTCAACCAAATGAGGCCTAACATGACCTCAAACAATCCCCCCTTCCCCCTTTTCTTTGTCCTGAGAGCTTACAACTCATGGTTTTACTTATCTGATGAAGGTGATATTTTACAAGTATAGTGTAGATCCCCTAAGACCGAGTTTTCATTAAGTTCCGTGCAAACAACCTAGTGGGCCCCACTTGGGCCCACATGATAGGTGGATTTCAAAGGTCTTAGCTTTCTATTGTGCTTATAAAATTTCAACTTGATTGAATAAGTGAAACCATGTTTTTTGAGGCCCTCAAAATTTTAACTTTATCTAACAACAGAAATTCATTGGATTAGATCAACAAGCTTTAAAAGTCAAATTGGTATAAAATTGGATACAGGTGCAATTCACAAGGAGTACTCCTGACAAATGTTGCACCCATGTCATTTGAATGCCATGGACACCTACAATTGGTCCAAAAAAATTGGGTGTAGTTTTTTTTCCTACTACACCCGGGTTTATTAGATTGTGTCCCTATATATAAGATGATGATACCCCGCACCCCTACTTATGTTGCACTCTTTGTGAGCCCACTTATGTGAGGCCCACCTATGTTAATGGTGATGAGTCCATTGAAAAGGTCTAGTCTTGAACTAATAGCCCACAAAAAATCATTTTGATTGGATACATGAAGCCATTGTTGTCAAAGACATAAAAATTTGAGGGTTCAAAAAGTAATAAAATTTTTGAGAGCTTGAAAAACATGGCTTGATTGATCCAATCAAGATGATTTTTTTATAGGCTATAAATTTAAACTTAGACATCTTCAATGGACTCATCACCAACACAATACGTAGACCTTATATAGGTGGACTCATATAGATAGATAGATATGCATGCATGCACGTGCATACATACACATGTTGTGAATAGAAATGCATTTTTTTAAAGATGTGTTGAGAATAAACTGCATCGCATACCAGCTTTCTCCTATTCATCTGCCAATGCTGAAGTTGTTCACGGGGGCTTTTCCACCGGCCCCCATTATTTGCATCTGGGAAGCAACCATCAATATCCATTGATTCCCTCAAGCTCTCATCACTGATAGGTTCATTTTCATTCAGAACAGAGAGAGTTGTGCAGTCAAGAGGCTTGCACAAGCCAAAATCTGACAACTTCATATGACCATTTTTATCCAACAGAAGGTTGTCAGGTTTAATATCTCTGCAAAGAGAAAAAAATTAAATGTCATATTAAAAATAAATAAAAAAGGTCTCACTGCCGCACCTATTCTATGTATTCAAACCTGCATAGAATAAGTTCCTTCCATAAATCAGATGAAGAAAACCACTACGTCCTAATGCTGCAGAAATTTACAGCATCCTCTGAACTAATTTTGTCCAAGTGATTGAATATTAAATGGGGCATTGCCATGGTTACAGGGAGTAAACCAGATCTCTGACAGAGCAGTCCCGTCTGTCCATCCTCTGGCCATTTTATGGACTAGTTTTGTATTCATTTCAATCATTTCTATAGGCCAAGCCATGGGTAACTAGGACTTTGAATCCAGAATATTATACAGAACCCCCATATAAGTTGGCTTTGAATTTTCTCTATCATTCAGAAATAGAAAAAAAGTGCTCCCCACTTGACAGAATGAGGAACGAGGATAATGTAATTATAAATCCTGCATCAACACCAAACGATCATCTTAGATAAATTGACCATGTCAGTGGTAGATGAGTACTAACCTGTGAACGTAGTTATATTTATGAATAGATTCTATGGCTAAGACACTCTGAGCAATGTAAAATCTAGCCACACTTTCAGTTAAGGTGTCTTCTCTTATCAGCAATGTCATCATGTCACCTCCAGGTAGGTATTCCATAATTAAATATAGGTAATCAGTATCTTGAAATGAATAATAAAGTTTTACAATGCAGTGGCTCGCAACTTCAGCAAGCAAGTTCCTTTCAGCTTTAACATGTTCAACCTATAGCCCAAGAACAAATTTGTTAACTGCAGTTTACAGTGACACAGTTGAGAATAAATGAAAAATACATGGAATCAGAATAGAATTGCAGATTAAAATGATCTTAATTCAAAACTGAAAAAATGTTATAAAGACAAAGATGATCATTATTAAATGAAATGGGGGTAGAAACTGTAAACAAAAGGGAGAGGACAGGAGCCATGAGATGAAGGAGAGAGATCAATTTTAATTCTCACAAGAGGATCACAACTGCCAGTAACGTTGAATCCCCAAATGGACTGGGTCTTAACACAATGGTAAAGGAGCCCAACGGAGTGAGAAAAGCGGATGGGGAAGAACCAGGGGGCAACAATCTGGACCAAGATGGACTCATCCTACCTTTAAATAAATGGACTTGCCCCCAGAAAAATTTTACAGAGACAAAGATGATCATTATTAAATGAAAGAGGAGCAGAAATTGTAAATGAAAGGGAGGGGGAGAAGAACCATGAGAAGGAGAGAGATCAATTTAAACTCTCGAAAGAGGAACAGAACTGCCAGTAACGTTGGATCCCCAAATGGACTGGTCTTAACACGATGGTAAAGTAACCCAAGGGAGTGAGAAAAGAGGATGGGGAAGAACCAGGGGCAACAATCTGGACCAAGATGGAGTCATCCGCCATTTAAAAAATTGGACTTGCCCGCAACTTTAAGGAGGTAAAGCAAATTACAAACAGGTTATAATGAAAAAGGAATGAGAAAGGGACAGTTATCAAGGGAGTTTTGAAGGGTTCCTCTGAGAGAGAGAGGGGACCTTTGAAGGCAAAAGAAGTCTGGAAGATGAGGTGGAGGTTCAGAAGAAGAGGAAATAATGATGGATGATGTGATTAAGATTCTTAGACTAGGGGAACATTATGGGAGCTCATTCAAAAATAAGCAGAGAGATGAAACAGTTTTGCATTGCAGTGGTTGGAGGATCAAAATAGCTTGCTATCAGTCAGAAGCTATAAGAGAAAGAAAGGGCAGTATGGAAATATGGGTAAGCTTTTTAATTTGAATCCATTCGTTAAAAGGAATAAAGGTGGTGAGAGAGAGAGAGAGAGAGAGAGGGGGGGGGGGGGGGGGCTCGGAAAGAAGTGCTGATGTGGCACAGTATGGACGTAGGATCCATTGATTCAGTAAATTAGGTATCTGGTTTTTAATTCAAAGGAGGTCATTGTACATGTGCTCAGCACAGCACTTTCATTGTAATTGTACTTTTTCATAATGCAATCTCATTGACATTTGAAGAGGGGAAAAAAATAAATACATATATTACATACACATGAACAGAGTCTAAATTATAATCCACCCAGGCACACTTTTCCAAAACTTAGTGAGCCATGTGCATGGGGCCAATATAATCATTTTTTATATTATTTAGATTTAGTTTTATTTTTTAGTTAATTTTCGTGATTTTCAACAATGGCTATACGTCCGGTCTAATACAATGTCCTGTTGACATGAAATTGGATTCATTGGATGTCTTTTACAATAAATCCAACGAGCCCATGACATGTAAAGAAGTTATGACCTATTATCTGTTAGGGTGTCAGAAAGTGATGAGTTTGTGTTTGTAATTAGTCCACATTGATTACTTTTGAAATTTGTCATGTAGAGGTAACTTGAAAATACTAGTGAAAGCCTCAAGCAAGAATGGAGTTGAGTTGAGTTGAATTAAATTGAGTTTTTGTAATTCGTTTGTGAAATTTTGAAAGGCTTTTGCCTAAATCCACATAGAAGAGTAATCCCAAGAAGATTGTTGCTTTCTCTTGGATTTTCTCCTCCAAAACTTGGCTTGGTAGGTTCAAAGGGAGCATCAAGATCAAGAATCCCCCATCAATTATTAGAGGTATTTCTTTTTATTTATTTCAGTTTATTTCAAATTAGAGAAAATAATTCGTTGAAGACTTATTCTTTTTAAAGTAGAGTAGAGAAACATCTATTGTCGGGCCTGCATCTTATGGAAGTTTTATTCTATAGATGGTCATTTATTTGGTTTACTTCTTGTAAGCCCATCTTTAAATGTAGACAAGATCCTCTCATACCCTTGTCCTACAATACCACTTTAGTCAATCAAAACTCTTCATGCTCAACTTCCAGAACCCCAACAACCCAACCGCACCTTTCCCTATCTTTTGAATTTGAAGGGAACAAAGGTGCATTGAGCAGATAAGATTGATTATTACATGGGCCTCACCCATTTGCAGTGCACTCTCGAAGGATGACTGCCCGAGTTTTTCATAGCTTAACCTATAAATAGCTAGGGTCAGTTATCTCAGTTCTACTTTTCTATACAGCCCTATCAAAAAAGGACTGCATATGAACCCACAGTATTCAGTATGATTCTTTCAGCATAGACAAAAGTAGAATACCTTCCTACAATGACAACAAAAAAGATAGTAGTAACATTAAGCCAAAGGTTTTTTCCCCCATTTCCTCAAAAAGGATTTAACTAGAAAAGAAGTTCTTCCTACAAGCTTATGGTGCAAGGCTCGTCAAAGAAGACAATGATGTCAGTATTCACCTGGCCCCTACTAAGCATCTCTGATTTCTTCAATTTTTTCATGGCATAAATATTGCCAGATGACTTCTCCCGGCATAATCTTACCTGTAGCATAACAAATCATAAACAATAACTAGATCCCACGTGATGAAAATTAAAAGGATGAAGCAAGAATATGAAAATTTCAGTGATTTAATTGTACATATCATACAAACATTGTCTAAGAAATCCCAACTCCAAAAGGCAAACAGAATATAATAACTTAAAGATGCAGTTTATAAGGCATGAGACCAATAAACCTTGAAGATAGAAATCCAGGGGGGGGGGGGGGAAAACAATCAGTCCAAGAGTTGATATGAGGGGGCAAACTACATATGAGAGGACAACTTCACTTCGTGACTAGCAAACAGACGGGAAGAATGACAATATAATATGGGTAAATCAACAGGAGAAAAAAGGTCAAAAGGGACATCAGGATCTTCCAATTGGAGGATTTTCATTGCATGTAACATTGACAATAAAGGCAATCACAGATTACTTGGATCACTGAACTACGGGCACTTGTATAAACAAAATGCTTGAAAAAACGTATCTATTCCATATCAAGCCTCTGGCAAGTGCTCTTTGCTTCTTAGAATGGAAATTGAACTAGGGAACTATTTAAAGAAGAGCCAGAGTTAGATTGTTGTTGCTTTGAACCCTATTGAACGCAGCATAGAAGAGGTTCAGGAAGGGAAAAATGCCCCTAACAAATACTGTTGCTGCTTCTTTTCTTTTCCTTTTTCCCTTTCTTCCCTTCTTTTCTTTTTTTCTTTTTTTTATTTTGTTTGAGAGGGTATAAGCGAACCAATATGCTACTCAGTGACATGATGTATTTTCAAACAGACCAAATGAAACATAAAAAAGAAAGATCTCAAGTATTCAGATAAAACCTTTTATTTTTATCAATAATGCTCCACTTATGGTTACTGTAGGAAATAATGAAGAAAAGGGAGGTAGAAGGAAAACGGAAAGAGAAGATAATGGAAAGAAAATTGTTTCTCTATATTGTATTCCATTTTTTAATTGAATGAGAGTACATGTATAAATAGATTACATAGAGCCAATTATGTTGGCTAAAAAGGAAAGAAATAAAAGAATAATCATTTTACATCAATTACACAACTAGAGATAAACTGGGTCAATTTTCCAAAATGGGATTGTCGTGGTCAACTGTCCTGAAGTGGATCCCACAACAGTTACAACAAACAGAGCTTCCCTATGACAAGCATCACAAAATCTGAATAATGATTAACGGTGTCTATTCACCTTTTATTTCATGATAGACCCCCAGTAGCATTGACATTTTAGCAACTTTACCAAATGGACGACTGGTATCACTTTCACCAAGCGATGCATACACACCTCATTTACAGTCATCCATTCATAGGCTTATGATAGATAATTGGAAGAATTCCCACACATGCAGCCCACATTTCCATCAAAGCCTTTGATGCCTCAGGCCATCAAAATTCAGAAATGTATAGGATTATTTATTTATACTTATTTGGCCATTTTGTACAGGTTACGTTTTTTTTTTTTTTTTTTTGAGGAAAATTAGAATTTCATTGCTTGGTCTAAAACAATACAAGAGGTTGAAATCTATTCTCTCTCTCTCTCTCTCTCTCTTCTCTGGTTAAAAGATTTTATCACAAAAAGAATGCACCTCAAGGATTAACCAAAGGAGACTGACAAACTAATTCATGTCATGATAATGATCTGCGGTATCAGAGGGCAAAAAATCTGAATCCACAAAATGTGATTGAAAAAAAAAAAAATGTACCAGACTCATCCCCATACACACTCAAATATCTGTACAAATCAGGAGATACTTCATGGAAACTCTCGTATGTGGTCACCCAACAAAATCACTCTACACTTCACCTTTCTGCAACCTGAGTAACATCTAACTGATTACAAAACATCAGAATTTTCTTTCCTCCCAAATTGTCCAAGATGTTGCAAATGGAACAAGATTTCAGATGTTTCTACATATTCCAGAACTAAAACCTCTTGTCCAGCCTTCAATATGACCACAAATAGAATGCTTTCCCATGCTTATGAGGAAATTACAGTGAATAAAGAGATACTTGACATTCTCTTCATTGTTTATGTAAAGTGAACAGGCATTGAATAATGATGGTATGTGATAGTGGCTTCATAAGTTATCGCTTTTGAGGATTTAACTTAGCCTGCAACTCAATGAAAGGAAGCCACTAAGAAAGCAGCACTAACCTCCCTATGTGCCCATAATGTTTCTTCTTGGAGCACCTTTTTTTCTTAATTTTTGAAAGGTTGGGACCATCTTCTTTTCTGTTGCAAAATCTCGTCATCATTTTAGTTTCCTAGCTCATTAGTGTGTTTGACAATTTGGATTCCATACACACACCGTCAACAAGCTAGAGCAATCCTCGTTGCAATGATGATATGGAGGCTGATTTGTTTTTCTTGTTGGAGAGTGATACTTGGGATCTCATGCCTCGTCCTCCAGATGCATCCATCGCTGGGAGTAAGTGGGTTTTTCTATGTGAAGCTCAAGTAATTACTACAAAAACCTATCAAGTAGCTTCTTCTTCTTTCTTTCTTTCTTTTTTTCTTAGAACCTTTGTCGTTGTCAATCTTGTTTCTGATTTTTTAGTTAGCTAGTTAGAGACTTTGACATCCTTTTTTTCAAAGTAAAGACTTCAAAGTCCTTTGTAAGATTCAGTGCCCTATTGACATTAAGATTCACAATGACTAATGTTACGTGACTAACCAATACGCCAAAAGCTCCAAAGCTGATAAAACGTGGAAAATCAAGCCCTTTAACCTTTCCCATACTGGGATGGCCCACACACCAAGCTAGACCTAACTAGGCACGTGATAAGTTATTGATGAATCTCAACACTCCCCCTCAGTGATGACTTGTCACATAAGTACATAATAAACCACTACCATGATTCCCTGCCAAACTCATTTGACGGCCCACGCAATGTCTGCTCTCATTCTAGACCAAGTAGCCATGTCTAACCTCTGTGGCGGCTTTCACACTGGCACCAGTTAGCCATTTCCCTATGATGCAAGCATCAGGCTCAATAAACCCGACGATGACTCAAGCAAAGACGAACCAGCTCAACTGGACCCAATTGATGAGTTGGGTCTTCAAATGTGTCGGCAGACCGGTGGTGGGGAGAGAGGGCCCCATCTCAAATGCCATATCAACATTGACTCACATCTATGTGGACCCCACACGGTGCATTATTGGGCGTTCATGCAGGCAAAGTTGAAAGAAATCCAAAACGAAAATGGGTTTTGAAAAGCCAAAGAAATCCTGCAGAAAGCAGCAATCCAGATGAGGAGAAAGATCAGCAAGAAAGGGCTATGCTGACTCAAACCCATATCCATACCCACTCCAAATCCGAAGAAAATGAAAAGCATAAAAGGAAAAAAGAGAGATAAAATGAAAAGAGATTAAAAAGATATCAATCCAGCTTCTCACAAATTCGATTAGGCAATAATGGAAGGAAGAATCAGCACCTGACATAGAAGAATCCACTCAAAAATGGATCATATCAAGGCAAAACCCAGTGTTGCTGCCAGCAAAATACAAGAAGAGAAAATCAAGCAAAAGATTAGGTGCTGGTTGGATTGAGGCGAGACTGGACAACCAAAACAGAGAGAGAAAGATAAGAATGAAAAAAGAATAGAAGAGAAAGGGGGCCCTCACGTCACTGGCTGGCAACCCATTTTATGGGCAACAGAGATTAGAAGAGAGAAACAGAGAGCATCATTGCCATATGGAAGCCAGCCGATCAGAGAGCCCATGTATGGAAATCTTAATATTTTCTTTATTTGTTTCTTTTATTATTGAATGTAAGAAGGCCTTATATATGCAGAATCGGTCAGTAGATTAGAGAGAAACTTTTATTATATTGATTTTATCAAAGCTTGAGCTCTCTCCAGATTGTTGAGTTTCTACCCCATTTGATTTTTAGTTTATTATTGTGTGAATTAAATTGCAATTCCACGTACAAACTAAGTCATTGGAAGGTTCTTCAAGTTAGACCGTACTTAACTCCAAGAACAGTTCTTCGAGTTCAGACCTGTACTTGCGCCTGAGAACACCGGGTTTCTTCATCGAAATCCTTGATTCGGCCTAAATCCCCGGATCTAAATTATCATCATATGCAGCTTGGCCTGCATCACCCTAGATTGCCTTCACCAGGGTCCGAACACAAGACATGGTACCTACTCTAATACTAAATGTTAGGCACTAGATCATTATACCAAAAGCTCCAAAGCTAATAGAACACGTGAAGTCAAATCATTTATCTTATCCTATGCACCCATACTCCACGTTGGGCCACCATAAACACATAACAAGTTATTGATGAATTTTAACATTCCCCCATACATAACAAACCACTACCATGCTTCTTCCTCGAACTCCTCTAACAACCCACTCTATAGCGGCTCTCACTCTAGACCAAGTAGCCCTTTCTAACTCTATGGCAGCTTCCAATATGGCACTAGATTTGGCTGTTTTCACCAGGATTTAAATATGGGACATGGTACCTGACCATTACACCAAAAGCTCTAAAGTCAATGAGACACGTGAAATCAAGCCCCTTATCATATCCCATGCACCTATACCCCAAGTTGGGCCCTAACAAGCATGTAACAAGTTATTAATAAATTTCAACATTTACTAAATTATAAATAAATAAATATTTAAGGAAGTACAAATGCGCTACAAAATAAACTATTTTGCATGCAAGACCTATAAGAGTTGTCAAATCCAGCCAATCCCAGAACAAGAGGATTCAAGGCCTAGCAAAACATCTAAAATTTTTAAATATATTTTATATGAAAAAATTGAGATGTGAAAATAATATTTTTTATGACCGAAGGTGTCCTAGGTGTCTCACCCGACTAGTCCTTCGGGGCATGTGAAAACCTCCTAATCTGCACACACCAGGTAAGTCTATGGGGAGTGGCCCTTCATTGGGGTTGAGCGTGAATCGAACCCAAGACCTCACTTCATGAGGCGAGCACCTTGACCAGTCAGGCCAACCCCTTGGGGCTATGTGAAAATAACATCAATAGAAAAGTAGTGTACCATATTAACTCTTCAATATTACAAATAGACTTAAAATGAGGAAACCTATGATAATATTTTGTCATCCTGGAAACAACATAAAAAAGAGCAAGATGCATGAATATTCCAATACAAGGACATGCCAGTGGCTATACCATACATATTCAAAGGATATGCACAAATAGAAATAAACAATCCATATGCCCTACCTCTCCAAAAGCACCTCTCCCAATTATGGTGAGATGTTCAAAATCATCAACACAAATCTTATGTCTTTTAAGTCGCATAAATTCTGTCTCCTTCCGCTCAAGATCCTTAATTAGATTGATCTGCTCTTCCACAGAAACATGCGAAGAAGCTAATTTTCTCTCTAGCACCCATCGCCTATTAAAAAAATATATGTAAATAAAACTCTTATCAAAAGCAATACCAAGAAATGAAATGTAAAATATGTCCAAACACATCATATGTTCCGCCCTCTATCATAACCTTGAGGTTGCAATTCAAGTCATCGCTAACCATCCCATTAACTAACATTTCACAAAAACAACAACAACTACGACAACTAAAAGTCATTAAAGACAGCAATAAAGATGTCAGCATTCCAAACACCAGCACTTGTATGAAGAAATGTGTGACTTTGATGAACAATACAAATCTGGCTATTATAACAATAAAGAATATTCCACATATATCAATAGCAAAAGAAATTATCAACAAAATGAATGTTACTAAAACAAAAGGGATTGATGGAAATACTTTTAAGTATAAGATCTACATCATCATCATCATGAAAGTGACAATCTATCTATTTTTTTTTTTTTTTTTTGAAAGATAACTTCATTACTTCAAAAGGAAAAACAACAAAGAAAAAAGCAGGCCAAGAAAAGCTATTGACAAATCCAATCTATTTAGGGTTGCTTTTTCAAGTTCTCCACTTTTCCCTACTCCAGTCTGCCCCATCAAAAATTATCTTCACATCACTATATATATATATATATATATATATATATATATATATATATATCATCATTGCACAATCTATCAAGTCCTCATTTATCCCTTCATTCAAGTTTCTAAGCCTCCTCTTCTCATTCTACCGTCTACATACAACATTTTAATTCTTCATACTAGGGTTGTTTTGGATCTTCTTTATCTAGTCTCTTGGTGCTACTTTTTTTTTCTTTTTTGAAGACCAAGGTGTCCAGGCCTCTTAGAGCACCCGACTAATCCTTGGGGCAGGTGCAAACCTCCCTATCCACACACACCGCATAACACTATGGGGAGCGGCCCTTTTGTGTTGAAAGTGACTTGAACCCAAGACCTCCCGCATCTTAAGCAGGTTCTTGACCGCCAAGCCAACTCTCACGGGTTGTCTCTTGGTGCTACTTTTAAGGTCTCTTTTATGCAATTGTTTCTAATTCGATCTAATAATTTTATTTCACACATGTTGCTTAGCATAAGCATCTTTTCTTTCCTTTTTCTTTTCTTTTCTTGTCAAGGTTACTTAGAACAAGCATCATTGTTATCATAACTTCATCTATTTTCCCTTTTTTTCATCCAACTCTTAGCTCTATAAAGCATTGTCAGTCCAGTGGTTGTTTTATAGAATCATTCCTTCAATCAACATGGCACTCTTTTATCACATAATACTCCAATAATTTGTCTAGTTTAGTCATACCAACCCATCATGTTGCCTATATCCAAATCTAATCATCATTTTGGTTTCACTAGTTCCATACTAGTATCAAATTTCTCACAATTTTTCAATTGGTTCTTCCTATTATTCTCACTCCACAAAAGCTACACTCGTATTTTTTTCTGCTTCTTTACAATTCAAATCTACTATTCAATTGATTTCTTGTCTCTCAAAATAGTATTATATTATATGTCAATATATACACCATGGCACTTCATTCTAAAATTTTGATTGTCCATAACTATAGTATAAAGGCTGTATACTTTAAAGAAGCAAATGTACAAGTGTCCCAAACAATGCCAACAAAGACAAGAATTAATGTATGTTCGCACCATATTCCATGACCAGCCAGTCCACTTTATCTACTATCTAGGCCTGGGAGGTGGAGGGTCTGGGCACACAGATACTACCCAATCTCAAAAGTCAATAAGATATAAAGGATGACTAAGCACAGCAAGTCACCTCGGTGGACCCAACCAATTGAAATAAATGCCCACAAGAAATGGATTATTTATCTAATTTTAGATAGTCGTCAATAGCCATATTTGCTTCAATAAACCATTTCCAGGGGAAAAGCACAACCTCGTGATATTCCCTTGGTCAAATGGTAATTAAACTAGTAGTACAATTAAATTAAATAAATAGGAAAGCTACAATTGTTGGCATGGTACAGATGAAAGGATTCAAACAAATTGGTGTTTTAAGGCCGTCGCATAAAAAGCATCTAACAAAGTGGGAGCTAGGGCACCTCCCAAACTTCTTACGTCGGTTTCATTTTTATCACAATGCATGTATTTATTGGATGGCAGAATCTTTATTGCAGTATAAAGTGGGCAACTAGAAAGAGTACAGACCCATGGCAATTAGTGAATTTCACTGCAGAACTTCAGAATCATGATAAGGTTTTGTGTATTTCGGTATACCTGGTAAGGCTGGCGATGTAACAAACAGGCTAGCAATTAGCAAAGAAAAAAAGTATTAATCTTCTCTATGTGTAGGTCATCTATGTGCATGAGTTGATGAAATTTCACATTTCGATTTAACAACGTGACATTTTTTTAAAATTAAAAGGAAAAGAAAGTTTGTCATATATATGTGATTCTGATTGTGTATATGTGTGTACCAACAGCCACTCGTCCACTTAGTGATAATGCTCAGTTACTTATATATGGTTTGACCCTAGCAGATTTGAAACTGACAATGCAAAGAAGTATGATTTCTAGCTCCAACAAACAGCACAGTTCTGGATGAACAGCAACTATTGGTTCAAATGAACAAGAGAAGAGAATGATTTAATAGAGCTGTAGACCATGGGAGAAAATGGCTTAGAACAACAATTCAAAAAAAAAAAAGTGTTAAGAGCTACACCACAACCTGAATGCATGCATTATGACCCATAGCAAACTCCAGTATGCAACCTAAGACATGACCCGACTTCCTATTTGAAACCTCATGAAGTCATCCCACACTGCTCCCAGAACCATGCATACATGTTCTAATGCAATCTCAGATGTCAAATATGATGATCCATTTTTCATTGTTATAAGGGAAAAAAGAACATGATGATCCAGGGGAGCAACTAACTCAAATCAAATGATTATTTAAGCCCCCAACAACCTCATGTGAAGGACATCAACCCCTAGAGCATGGATATCTTCATCCGAGTGTCCATTCCCTAGCTGGACTTGCCAAATATCACATGAGAGATGTGATACAAGTTACCTTCTCTAGGAAGACCCATTCCAGACCCAATTCATACTGACACGGAATTATATCCCATCAGAGAGTTAATTGACAGAAATCAGTGTCCATTTAGAACATTCTGACACTTAATGTTCAATATTCAATAACATATGGAAGTGCATCAGTGCATATAGCCACTGTTTTTTTTTTAATGACACATTTTTTTTAGCTTTTTGACTGATCTATCAGCCAGTAGTTTTTAAAAGAAATTGCAATAACACTCATATGGAGATCCAACTGGATATCCTGAATACTTGATATCGCTGAAACATACCTGGTGCCTCAGCCACTACCCAAACACATTTGGTTAGCATTGTAAAGCAGCCAAAACACCTACAAGATATGGGCGAAAGAAGGAACTTCGTATGGCCGGGAACCACATCTAGGATCGCCAGCTCCATCGCCCAAAACCAATCAGTATTGATGACACTGCTATAGTGGAAAAACCCAAATCCATCTGAGATCTATCCAACCAGTAATTTATACACGATTGAGACATGACTCAGATCAATAAAGCTCTCATGTGCCACTTAAGATGGACCAAAAAAAAAAATCATTCTTGTAAACTGCAGTCATTTCTAATTCAAGCAATTAACAACTGACGTGCCGCCCCAAGATCCACCTACCCAAGGAAGAAAGATACAATAATGACCAATCATAAATTGAAAAAACAATGTGCTAGAATGCCAACAGACCATATTTCAGGTCCGCCATGACACATTAGTTGAAATTCCAGGATTCAAATAATCCATCTACCATTTCTCACTTAAATGCAAGAATGTGTTTCCAAATAATCCATTTCCAGATTCTGCAAAGACGTCAGGTGTATCCAAACACATACATGCACTTCCAAATAGTCCAATATCCAGGATTCAGCAAACTTGGGCTTGGACAGATACACCATGAAAATGTCGAACCTTTCAAGTTCAAAAAAGATAGCTCATGAGAGTGTGAAAATTTAAGTTCACGATGAACCAAATACTAGAGAAGGGATTTTTTTCCCGGAAAGTGTTTAATTTTCGAAGAAGGGGAAAAGGGGCTTGCCTCGCATCCTGGGTGATTCAGGAGAAATGTGAATCGGTGAAACAAACATGCGTTTGGAGTAAATTAAAATTTAATCTTTTAAGAAGGTTTTTGGGCTTGCCTTTCTTTCCGTTCCTGGATGGTCTTCGTCTGTGCTCTATAGTGGTTTTCGATGTACTGTTTAGCTGCCGCCACTTTTTCCCTGGTGAGAGAAGAAATCATCGCCTCCTCCGCTGCAGGTTGTCGTTTTTCAGCAGTATCCTCTTCTCGATCGTCCATCATCATCCTCGATCCATCCATCTCTTCCCTCCTTCCCTCTTCTCTTACTCCTCCAACCAGCTCCTTTACACCCACTTACAAAAACCCTTTTACTTCTCTCTTTCTTCTTTATATTAAATTATTTATTTAATTGATTATTATTTATTTATTCCTGATTCCTAATTTTGGTTGTGGGTTTTCATGGTAAGGGCAATTACATGTACACAATTTACAGCTCTTATTTACAGTGTATAAGAACTGTGAGATCTTTCTTTTTCAAACTTGAATTTTATAGTTAGAAGAGGTAAATAAAACTTCTACTTTCACTTAATCATTTTAATAAAGTAATCTTATTGTTATATTTTGATAAAATAAAAATTAATTTATTAAAAATTAAAAATAATAAAAATGATAAAATTCTTTTATTTGTGTATAATTCCTTACGTCGACGGCTAAATAGATAAAGTTTAGAAATTATTTAAAGAAAAATATTAATATTGAGTTTCAATCGGAATAAATTAAATATTTTTTACACACAGTACTGAGAGTACGTGTATTGTGTAGAGTGTAGAGGAAGGAGCAAGATGACGAATTTCTGATAATTACAGCTTGGCAGGAGAAGAGAGGAGAGATTTCACATCACCACATGAACGGAACATTGGAGAGTACATTAGTGATTTAGTGAGTTGAAACTTTGTGCCTGAAGATATTCTCGCGACCGCCCCGTTCCGTTTCATACGGGATTTTTCCTTTTTCTTTTTGTACGGTGCGTTGGAGTTTGTACGTTCATCATGTGGACCATAAACGAGTCTACGGGTGGAGTAACGTGGTAAACTCAGTAAAATTGATCGGATTATCAGTGTTATTTATAATAAGTAATATTAAGATATTTTATTATTGTTTATAATTTTATATAATGATAAGTTGATAAAATAAGTCTAATATTATTTTTTTCGAAGAACGTTGATATGAGTTTTTATTATTAAGTCGACTTTTGTGAATTTACTCGTTATATGTGAGGTAAAATCTTTACGGATGAGTCAATTACTTTTGAGACACATCAAGATTAATTCATGGGACTCAAATCCATAACCTCTCATTTTCTGAGACGGAGGATAACCAGTTAAACTACACCATAGATACGTGGTATCAATTCTCCTTCTATAATTAGTTCTAAAATAAAAACTCTTGCTGAGCCTCTTTAATTAAGAATTAATACTGAGCCTACTCTCTACAAGGGTTTAGATTCGGTGTGATTTTTGGGATGTTTTATAGAGTCATATTAATAGGAGTTGTATAAAGTTTTACTCTCATCTAATAATGTTGAACATTAATCTCAAACTTTTAAAAACAAGACGATTTGTATTCATTAAAATCTCAAAGGTCGACATTAGATAACTAAAATGAATATTTAATATTGAAAATTTATATACTCCATATTCATATAGTCACTTATGTGATGAGTCATGCTTTATAAAGCCCATAATCATTTAATGAAAAATCCCATCACGATAGCCTCGCAAAAAAAGTCTCTCTGGCCTAACACTTTTAAATTTCAAGAAGTATTTAAAGAATACAAGAATAATACTATTTTTGTAGTTTTAATGGTAACAATGACTTAAGATGGTGTTATTTAAGATATATAGGGTTCAACTTTTAAGAATCTGAGCCATTCATAAATTTTTAAATGCACAAATATATATATAATATAATGACATTATAGCATAATTTTTCAAAGTTTTTAGTTCGTAGTGTTGGGCTTATAATGTATTAATTCAGATTTTGTATATCAACTAAAAACTCCAAGTAAAGCCTTGAAAGATCAAAGCAGATTTAATCAAAGTTTCATGTTCCACATTCATCAAGCCTCGTATGGATAAAAATAATAGTTCAGTTGAAATTCAAAATGTAAGAGAGGCATTTCAAATTTTAAATTAAACTGATATAAAAGTACATAACACATTATAAATTAAAAAATATATATATTTGTAAGCTAAGTATAAACGAGAATTTGGTCTAAGACTCCAATAGACGAAATGAATAGCGAAACATGGGCAAAGATGTTCAAAGTGGAGTCAATTTTTTTTACAGTGAAACATATAATTAAAAATAATAAAGAAGACTAATATTAATTGACTTATAAGCAAGGGTCTGGAAACAAAAATGGATTCAAAAAACAAGTAGTGTTCTTCTTTATATTTTAAATAATGTATGCAACATAAAAAAAAATCAGAAAATGCAATTGAATCATCAAAAACATGAACTATTGCATATAAAAGAAAATAAAGATCAAACACAGTTTAAGTCAAATTTGATTTTATTTATCATTCAAAATACAAATTATGAGAATAAAACTTCAACAAACTCAGTACAAAACTGCAAAATAGTGAGAAATTGAGATTTGCACTTAAAATCAGTTTCGGAGTTCATAAAATTAAGAGTAGATAAATTTTGATATATTGTTTATAGAAATCGTTCGAAAAACGGTTTCGTTTGAAGTGATATTTTTAAATAGAAAGGCAAAAAGGTAATTTCCAATTACTTTTGAAGAAGGGAGTACATAAATTTCCAAGTTTCCTGTTCGGGCTCCTGGAATGATTATGGAGTACAACACTTGAATAGTATCCTATTCACAATCTCCTTAGTAAACCCAATGCATGTCATCGCAAAGATAGGTTTCACAATCATTCCATTTCATGATCAATTTTTATCATACCCTTTAATCAAATAAAATAATTTTTTTAACCTATTTGCAAGGGTACAAATCCCAACACAAGCATTATATTTTTAGAGGCACATATTTTAGTGAATTTTTCATTTTGTTCTCCATCCATCTGTATAAATCGGTTTACTTTCAAGTGAATCAGTTCACTTATTGGTGCATCAGTTAGTGCACCACACTGGACTCTTTCTATTTTCAAGTGAATCGGTTCACTTATCGGTATATCGAACAAGTGAACCAATTTATGTGAGAGAAAAAGTAAAAAATTCAAAAAATCCGTGTCTCTTCAAAAATAACGTCCATGTTAAATGAGCACTCTATATCTAAACTTAAAAAAAAATCTCAATACTTCAGTTGATTATGTTAGAATGTGTCATTCACTTTATGATAAAAAAAAAAAATTAAATGCTTATTGATTGAATAATTCATCATCAATTTAATATTTAAACATCTAAAATTAAAATCACGATTAAATATTTATATTCCATTTAAAATATAAAATTACTAAATATCTATATTCCATTCAAAAGAACCAACTCAACCACCCTACCATGGGAGTATGGGCTCATCAATCCTTATCACCTTTATCACCCTGGTTGGCAGTCTTCATCTGAATGGTGCAGACCAAAAAATGTCCAAATGTTCAATGGTCCACAAGCAGGCTTTCATGTGACCATACGGTTTATTTGCATGACTTTTGTGTAGTCATCCATCTAAGAAGTGGTCGGAGAAGTGAACGGTTCAGATTACTTCATAGCATCCACTCAGAATTGTACACGTGTCAATGACATTACAATTTTCTCGCTTTTTTTTAAAAAAAGGTGTTGTGAGCGGCGACAACCACCAGATTCCACAGTAGAGCCAGACTTTTTCAGAGTAGATGTTTTTCAATGCTCTGCAGGAGCACTGAAGTAATATACACTGAGGCCAATATACATCAGATCTAGCACTAAGTCACTAGCAGCCTGTCAAGTAGTCCACCATTTGATCCTCGACTCTAAAAATTTGGGGTAATATTTTTATTATACAATAATGTCCAGAAAAATCTATAATATCACCATTAATTATTGAATAATATGAATTTCTAAACAAAATTCATTATTTTTAAAATATTTCATAACACATCTCTAATGACTCATATAATTGTTGCTTACAATTTATTTGACTGGTATCTCAAGTCTCAACAAACTGTGAAAAAATCAATCACTCACTGTATAAAATTAAAAAGAATTTATAAATAAATAAATCTAATATCTCCCAACTTTTAATAAATTATGTGATTGTAAACTTTGAAATATTCTTACAAATAACTATAAACTTCATTAGAGATACTCCATTAATATAAATTGTGATAGAGAATTCAACACTAAATTCACTTATTCGAGACATATATAAACCTCTTAATCTACATTGACCGGAGGCAGATTCTTGGCCGTCAACAATTCTTTCAAAAGTGGAGAGATGTCACAACTCACAAGTGGGACCCACCACTTGAATGGCTTGGATTCTTTTGTTGAAGAGGGTGGCCCGCCCAAGTGGAGCAGGAAACATGAAATCTAAGCAGGAAGTGAGGTTAGGTGGCCTACAGTGCTAATGTGTTGTGTAACACACATAAGTTATGTATAATTTAATGTAAAGAAGTAGAGATTCATGTACGGGGACTTATTTTGAAATATAATTGGCCTTTCAAATCTAGCTGAGTCCAGCTGTCTCCCAACAAACCATTTCTTAAAATACTAGAGGGCCAACGAGGAGGGACAATCTTCTGCAACTGCAATGCCGTTGAAGAATATATATATATATATATTAATTATTTTTCAATCGTATATCTGAGTTCTATTTTAAAGAAATTAATTTGTTCTAAACAATTCCACTCTTTTAACCTGTTGATTAAGGTCAGTGGACATTTTATTCTTCCAATAGCTACTGTAGAAGCCTAATATTTTACAATAGCCGAAATTTGGAATGAGTCAAATTTATGGATACAAACCATGTAGAAGATCATGACAAAATAAAGCGCATCACTGATTACAATTTTTTTATAACTGGAAGTGCTATTTGTTGGATGTCTAATCTGTGATTAAGGTGGCATTCCTTTATTGTAATATATATATTTTAAATTTACACATGGAAATCGTGGAAAATCCAACTGAAAAATTTTCAAAGATGATATTCATTGCTCTTAGAAGACAGTGAGTGAGGCTATGAGTAGTTCAAACTTGACACTTTTCACTTCCTAATGATGAAAAACTAAGAACATGTAGCTACATAAATCATGAAAGGTAACTATTTGGTTTATAGAATAGAGACTGTTTAATAATTTTTGAGAACTATATTTGGTTTATAGAATAGAGACTGATTAATAATTTTCGAGAACTGAAAAGTGTAGCAATGGTTCACTACTTCAATTGATGATCACAATGCTCTAAAACTCTAGTTTCAACTTAACAAACAAATTACATTTGAGATAAGTATATTTTGTATGACAAAGTTGTGGAAGATGGTCGAATTTTATTGTAAAATATTCACACTACTAAAAATTCATATCAAAGATTTTCTTTAAGCTTTATGTTATTAGATAGTTTTTTAATGATCAAATTGTTCAGGCATCTTAAAGTACATGACCAATCATTGGAGCATTCTAAGTCTTCCTACTCGCAGACATTGGGTGACTTACAGAGAGTGATTCTTTAAGGTGGATTGAGAATTAAATTTAAGACTCTTGCTTCCTAAAGTGAGTTCATTGAATCACTACAACCCCTTTGAGTTGGATAACAATTTTGTATTGACTTGTTTAAGGTTAATTGAGCTTCAACTTAGTGAAGTGAAGCCTTGTTTAAGCCAATCCTTTTAGTTAACTCCTTCAAAGAAATGAAGCATCCCAATGAAAAGTCCAGTGACTATACTTTGTGTGTAGATATGCAATGTGCTTTGCAGGTTTCTAACATGTATGTGAGTTCTGGGTACTAAGTATATTTCTTATGCTTTCAATTTACTTTAGTTAGTGAATAGAATACTCTTAATATTATACTTCGTAGAAATAGACTTAAGTTGCAATCTCTGAACTGTCATCGGAGTTGCACTCAATGTTAGATTAAATTTGAGTATTAAAATTTTCAGTCACAATCACATGATGTACTAGATTTTTTAGACACCACTGATTCATAAATAATAAGTTTATCCATGAGTGATGGCTTCAAAATTGAAGAATAAAGACTAATGACCCTTTCTTCCTTCTTGTGTCATGGATATTTTGCAGTTTAGGCAAACCACAAACACATGTGAGCCTGATCTCTAAAGTGGGTTGAGTCACTTTATGGGTCGAATCAAGTGGTCTGCATCAAAATCATCACACTTCAGCTCATTAACACATTCCAGTATCCTGACTGCTCACCTTGGTGAATTCCCAATATATTTTCTCTTGATTGACACTGTTATACATTTTTTTTTTCTTCCTTTTTCTGATTTCAAGCCTTCAAGAATGAATGACACAAAGCTCTGTATGCAAAGAGTAAAACGATATTTAGATTCTTAAAATAAAATTTAATTGAGCATTTTCTCTTTAGTCCAATTTGGGTCATGGTTTTACCGACGTTTTTTTTTTCCGAATGATGGATTAATATTTCATTCAAAAGAGAATGGGAATTAAAAAAAACCAGGGGTTGAAATCTCGGCCGATACAGTGCGTATTAGCCAGAGACAAAAAAAGTTCGGTCGAATATCTGTCGATTTTTATTTTTTATTTAAAAAAAACAAATATCGGCGTAGGCCCAGTCGATATCTCGGCCGATATTCGTCTGATACATGCGAATATCGGCCTAGATATCTGCCGATATTTTTATTTTTTTTTAAAACAGCCTTTTTAATTTTTTTTAAAATGATTTTTTTAAAAAAAAAAAAAACCGAGATGTTAAAAAAAATGAGAAGAGAGAAAAATCTCAGCCGAGATCTTGACCGAGATCAAATATCACCCGAAAATTCAACTCTGCCGAATTTTCGACCTCTGAAAAAAATACAAATGCATCAAAATTAGGATGCAAAACAGAGCCCACGTCCTGGGCCAGGTCCAATGAAAAAAACCCAGAGTCCACAGCAGGCTCATGAGAAACGAGAAAAACCCAAATAGAGAAGAAGCCCAAGAGGCAACAATGGTAGGAGAGAGACCCACCAATCTGGTCCAGCCCGGAGCAATGATCAGGCCCAGACCAAACACACCGAAGCCTAAAGACTGATTGAGGTAAAAATTCCAGTCTTCCCGTTTGCTGGACAACCATGGCCGTTCCCAACTGCAAGGATAGAGTTGATCAGCTGCAATTTTTCCGTGTTCAAGGCGTATCAAAAATAAGTTCAGTTAAATTGTTTTAAGTATAGCTTTAAACGGCTAAAAATATTTAAAATGATAAGAATATGTATTTATTTCAATTGTAGGTGTATTTTGAAACGTGATCGAATTAAGTTGGATGGTGGGAAAGGGGGTATTGAGTGAGTAGTGAGGGGAATTGGGTGCACAAATGCACCTTGTGAACAATGTCTTAGTGGGATCTCATTTTAAAAGATATTAATTGATAATTCTTCTCTATCCAGGTGGGATATAACGTGACGATTTGGCTCTTATTTCATCACTGACAGGGGTTCACATAGGTAGGCAACAGTCACGCAAATAGAGTTTACACAGTTATAGTGTTGAATTGTGCTCTAATACCACTTGTGACAACTCGAACCCGTACCCTATCACAATATTGTCTGTTTTGAAGCCTGCACGGCTTCAGCTTTGGTCCCTGACCTACTAGACCAGACCTAAAAGGCCTTGTAATAGTTTAACGGTTTGCCTTTCCTCATATAAAGCTCTTCCCACCCAAGTCCACAACCAGATGTGGGACTTTTGGGTGGCTGGGTATTATATATAAGCTATAACATACGATTAGAGATTCTCTGATGCATTAGCACCATTAAATTTTAGAATAATTGAACTCTACTATTTAGCAAATTCAAGTGTATCTTGGTCATTTAAATCATGAAAGACATGATTGGCATTTCAAAGACTAAAATACTTCTAAAGTTATCTATTCAGATAAAATCTGATGGATTTCAATAAGACTTTTGTAGTAAAAATGCACTGACATATCATTACTCCATCACATACACGCACTAAATGAACTGAGTACATAGATTTGTAAAGCCAAGTAGGCCTGACATGTTTTGACCCGGCCCATAAATAAATAAATAAAAGAAGTATGAACTGGGCTTCCTTCACTTAAACTTGGCTAGTCAAGTTCAGCTTTATTTGCGTGTATTCTTGCATTAATGCATGCATACTTATCTATTTGAAGTGAACTCATACTTTCTAAATCAATATTCTTTAGGGCTTTAATATAGTTTTTCCTGTTAAATGAAGATGGGCCCAAGGCGGCTAATACAAGTTGATAGAGGCAGATGTGTATTAGACAAACCTGCATCTGATTGTCAAGAAGACCCATGAATCTGATATTTAAATCTTAACATAAAAGTAGAAATGGTCAATATTAAAATAGGGCAAACGTTCTCATACAGGATAATCCTTTTATCTCAGATGGGAATTCAAATTTATTTTTCAAATTCCCGTTTTACCCTTTCACTTTCTATGTTGGTTGAAAGGGTAAAACAGGAATTTCAAAAAAGAAATTGAATTTCCATATGAGATGAAAAAAAATCTCCCTGTGAAAATGTGTACCCTTGAAATATTAGACAAACTCTTCACGTCAGGATCAATTTCAGGTGAAATGGGGTCACATATAGGCCAAAATGGGCCCAAATGTTTCCCATTTGAGAGAGTTCCCCCTCATCCTCCACCACATGGGAAACAAAACTGAGCTTATTTCAAATGAAATGAGCCAGACTCTTGTAGATAGTACAATAGAATTTGACTTTCCAAATCAAGTCTATATAAATGAAGGTCACTATTTTTATCATTCTCAATAAATCTATACATTATAAATTTCCACAAAATAAATTGTATAAGTGGGACAATAAAACTTTTACACTTTGGACCTTTTGAATCTTTAAGGTATGGTATGCATTCTAGGTTTAAGACAGCAAAAATGATATTTTTTTGTGAAAATTACATTGATAGACGTAAAATATATAATTTATTGGAGATGATACCTTCTCAAAGATAGAAGGATTCAATCCTACCTCAGGCGTATGCACTAAATCATACCATTTAAATTATATTTATCATATGTATTCAACTATAAAAAAATATTTTTTGTGACGCTGCACTTTGGTCCAAAAAAACTCGCACGACTTTACATTGGGCCTAAACTCACTCCAGGTCCAAAACGCATTATATAGGTTGAGTGGTGCTCCCTCTTATATTCCCCATTCATTCCAACTATTAGGCAATGTGGGACAATTTCTCACATTCCAAAACACTCCCATACCTCTCTTGTACTCTTTACTAGGCCTTGCCGTCTTGGGCCTGGGCACCACAATCCACCCCACTTAGCTTTAGAGCCGTCTTCGGCTAGACTATAACACAAGGCTCACATAAACAGAGTGTTAAACCTGACTTTGACACTATTTGTAATAACTCGTCCAACCCAACATAATATTGTTCGTTTATTATTTTCTTTAGAGTCTTGGGATAAGTTCATTGTTATTGCCTCAAATTATTTTTCTTGATCCTCAAAATTTGCTAGAATTTAAAACATCTTGGTCACTAATCTCTCTCAATTTCAAGTAATAGATGTTTCCTTTAGACAAATGATGGGACATGGACCATTACTTCACTTGGAATCCCTCTTATCAAAACCAAATTGTTTCAAAAAGCAATGTGACTTGCACATCGTTGTGCGAGAGACCCCATCCTCACCAATGTTATTGTAAGGGCAACAAATGCGATGAATCTACTTGGAGCTTTGGGATCTAAAGTAAACATCTTGCAATTCATAAATAAAATTATCTTAGTTATTTGAATATTGAGTCTAACCAAAATCACTTTAATTTAATTAATTAAATTATATTTTAAACATTTAAAACTTTAATCACTTCAAATCATTTACTAAACTCAAAATTATTGTGAACCCTAAAAAATTAGGGGACTTATAGAAATTAGTTTAATTAGAAAAAAAGTTGTTTGCTTAAATATAGAGTCCATAAAATCATTTGAATTCTACTACTTGAGCTATGTATTCTAAGCACTTGAGTTTTAATCACTCTAAATTATTCTTTAATGATTTTTTTTTTACATTTATGACAAACAAAAAGAATTACCTTGTATAGATAATTCAAATTATATTTTAACCCTCTAAAATTCATCTTTATTGAATTGATTATTATAATTTTATTTACTTTTAATAATTTTTTTAACAAAAAAAATTGTAGAGTTTAAAAATTGAGCTTGAACATGAGATTTATAATGTATCACCTTATAACTAAGACTTTCTATTTATAATGTCTTATTTTAATTATTATTTATTATTCGTCAATCTTTAAGATATTATAATTTTTAAAATATATCGTAGAATCAACTTAATCAACAGTAGATTGGAATATATAACAAAAGTAAAATTTATTATACTTGTTTTACCCGTTTTGATCTTTGACTAAGATTGACTAAGATTGAGAACTCAATGGTTTGAAATCTTGAATCATGTTTTAAGGTAGATAGTTAAAAATACAATAAATTAAATTTTAAAATATTATGTCAGATTGCTCATTATTTGAATTGTTTATTTAATATTATTTGATTAGCTGGAAACAGGTAACGCTAAGTCGGTAATAAATACTTCAGAAGCGAGAGAGGGGAGGGCAGTTTCATTCTCGCTACTGTGTTTGTCTTAAAAAAATTCATCTCCCAATTTCCAAGCTCTCCTTATCCATCTGCCCACTCCCAAACCCTTGCCAATTTAATATAGACTACGTGGCCACTTGGGATGCCGTTTCATTTGAAGTTAATCTCATGAGAAAGTATCTATTTTAAAATTGGTGTGAACTTTCATTGTATATCAATTTTTTTTTAATTAATTAATATTCATATTTAAGAATTTTGATTAAAATTTTATGCTAGATCATTGTGAACTAATTTATAATGGGTACCTTTTTTTTTTAATTCTATTAATTAAAGAATGATCACTTGCTTATTAATGTATAATTTATTATTCTACATTTAGACATGAGATTCATCCAATGAAATAGTGATGAATTTATTGAAAATATATTTTCATAAGTGATGGACTATTACAACTTATAGAGTCCCCATGGCCTTATCTGGTGTGCCGTAAGTGCAGTGGGATATCGCCCGTGGGGATTTTGTACTGGATTTTCCACACTTAAATTAAAAATAATAATTATTGTGATCATTTCAATCAAGGCATATTTTTAAGAGTTATGAAGTTTAAATATCGAAAAATAATTTGCAATTTAGTCAAATTTTATATAGTCTAAAATTGTAGCTTGATGAATTCAATGATTTTTTTAAAGCTAATTGGGCCTCATGCTCGCGATGACTCTAAATTCAAATTGAATTTAATTTATTTGACAATTTATAAATCCAACTTTAGATCAATTGTAGATAAAGTTACAACTTACGTGGATCAATTTAAATTATATAAAAATTTGAAAAAAAAATTAGGTTTGAGTTGATCTAAACTCAAATTAGACTTATTTAGTCTAAAATATTATGCCAAAATTAGGATTAAGTCGAGACAAACTTAATCCATCACAACTTAACTTTGCTTTAAATTTGAAATTGAACTATATTTTTAAATTATATTTTAATTAATATTATATAAATATGAGAATTATAATTTATAATTTAGATTTTATTTAAATAATACAAAAAAAAATAATTTCAAATCTAAATAAGTTCACCACAAATAAACTTATATACTCATTTTAGGCTTAAAAATCATACTCAAAATTTAATAAATACAACTGAAAATAAACTTGAATTTGACTTATTTAGACTGACATGGATCCAAACTTGAACTAATATCTTTTACTATAATTCATGCCAAACTCTAGAGTCTTGACGCAAACCTCAACTCAGCGCCCCAATTGCTTGTGAAGCAATCGACGGCTCAAATTCAACCAATTCTACGCGATTACAGAAGTATCTGATGGAAGTGGGACCTGGCAACGGTGTGGTGCGTTCATGTGCGTGGAAGACTAGCACAAGAAGCCACTGTCATGTAAGCTACCAACAATCAAACACGTGCCAGTCGTCAAATGAAGTTGCCGGTTTCAGCCGACAACCCCTCTTCGTTCGATAAAGCCCATCGACATCTTGAATTTCTCGTTATTTATCACCAACTCACCGACAGCTTCAAACCCGTCAGCGCAAAAGCAAAATAAGAAGAAGAAGGGAAAATAAGAACCCTTTCTACATTTTCCATTCCCCCAAAAAAAAAGAAAGAAAAGATCGAAGGAGAGCGTCGAATTTGAGGCGAAAGAAGGAGAAGATTGAAGCAGAGCGTCGAAACAAAGAGAAGATCGAAGCAGAATGTTGAATTTGAGGCGTTGGATCATTTTTTTGTGTTATTGTGATGGATGGTGGCCTTTGATTTGAGAAGCGAGAGATGGTAGCATAATCACCAGGGCATCCCGAGATGGTTGTTAGGGAAAAGAAAAACCCTAACTATGTTTTCCATTCCCCAAAAAAAAGAAAAGAAGATGAAGATCTAAGCAGATCGTCCAATTTGAGGCGTGAAGAAGGGAAAATAAAAACCCTAAAAGAGAAGATTGAGGTAGAGCGAGGCGTTGGATCTTTTTGTTTTGTTATTGTGATGGCTGATAATCGTTGATTTGAGAAGCGAGAGATGGCTGCAGAAGCAGAAGTCGATCACCAGAGCATCGCGATAGTGGATGTTGAATACAGGTGCACCATCACCTTCTTCGCCTCATTTTCATCAGATTCATTCTCCTGATTCCGTTTCCGTCCATATCTCTAGCGCCCAATCTGTAAGACCATTCTGTTTCTTGGAGTCCTTTTTTTTTTTTTTTTTTCTGTTTCTTCTTCTTCTTTTTTATTCCCTCTAAACTTTTCTGATCATTTTCGTAATTTACGTCAAATTTTGAATTAGGTTTTGTTGAATTTTAGACGATGCATGGAATTATTGTTTAATTATTTTCTGTTGATTTTTGGTTTTTCATTTTCTTTTTCCTTTTTTAAATTTTGAAGAAGGTTGATATTATCTATATATTTCTGCTACCACTCCCTCTCTCTTCTTTTTCTTTGTAATGTGAACTTCGATTCGCTTGTCGTTATTGCATTGCTATTTTCTCTATGGATATGAGTTCAGAAGATATCTGTTACTCCCATTCTTCACCATGTTTGCCAATTTCTACTTTCAATAAAAAAAAGTTTGCCAAATTCCTCTCAAGAAACTAGTTTGAACTAATATTGGTCTTTTAGAGAAGAAAAGTATTCCTTTGCATAAAAACTAAGGGCCTCTTGGTAGAAATTCCAATGGAAATGCTGCTCCCTTAAAATTATGGACTTAGCAGAAGACCACAAATTCTAGAATTTACAAATTATTTTGGTGGGTGCACTTGGAATTAATAGATGGAATGTGAGAATTTTGTACTCAAAGCTGTTCAATCTTTGGAATTCTAGAATGACACTTTTAAATGAGATTTATTTATTTTGTTGGGAATGATGATAGTAATTTATTAAACAAACTAAAAATACAGATAGGCTAACAGCCCTAGAACAAACAGGAACGGCCAGGGAGCCAGGAAAGAAAGGGATAAAGCCCAGAACACTAGGACTTATAGTACTGTAGATCACGTGAAACCACCTGATACGTGGAAACTCCTCTCTTTGCCAAGGCATCCACTTCCTCATTGCCCCCTTTAAGGGTGTGGATGAAAGAGAAGGATCTGCTATGACAGAGATTAGAAATCAAGATCAACAATAATCCAAGGGAAAGAATCAGGCTGGGAAGCCCATCTAATGGTACAAGACGAGTGTCCCTGCAATTAGAGGTAATAGGCTCGTCTCAATGGTGAGCTTCACACCAAGATGCAGAGCTCAACTTCCGCTTCAAAGGAAAATCAAGGGATACAAGGGCCAGAGAAGGTGATGATAGGGACACTATTAGCATTGCAAGTCAGGCCCCCAATCCTAGCAGGCCCAGGGGCTCCCCATCCGTTAGAGGAAGAAAATGGGTGATTTAGAAATATTTTTGAAATGGAACAGATTTAGAAATATCGGAACCATGTTTACAGTTAACTATCCAACTACCATGTTTTGTTATCCATATAACAGGATGATTTGAAGTCCAATCTACCGATTTTTTTCCTGCTACTTACTAATCGTCAAATGATACTAGCAACAAAACAACTAGTTAAGTCATTTTTTTATTTGGTTTTGAAGTATTTGGATCCTTTTTTCCTTAGTAGAAGTTAAAATTTTGCTTGATGTTGTGATTTGTGAAAGATAACTTGCAAGTAGTGTTTTTTTTCCCCAGATGCATCCTAGTGCATCTTTTGGCATTTTATGGGATTTGTTGGATGGCACACCATGCTTATGTGAAAGATAGGGTAACTTTCCTCTTAACAAGTTATTAACATGGAAAGTTTTTAACCACCTGATGTGTTTGTAGGGATCTCTCACACTGATCTGACTCTCTCTCTCTCTCTCTCTCTCTCTCTCTCAAAATACATTGCTCATGGTTGTTCACTTTTCTGTCTATCTTGTTCATGCAATGATGCAACATCATCTTGTATGCCACTTTCCCCCCTCTCTCTTTCTCTCTCTCTCTCTCTCTGTATTAGGTTGATAATAAATACTTCAAAACGAGAGAGAGGGGAAGAAGGGAGTTTTGCCTAAGGTTGTATTTCCTCTGGTTCTCTCCCTAGCTCTCTTTATCAAGAACCATATCGTTCTTGACAATCAAGATTATGGTTCTTAGGGGTTTTTAGGGCCCTAGTCTTGTTCGCAACCCAAATTGAGTTTTCGGTAACATATGAGTTTCAATACCCAATTTAATTTAGGCTTATTGGTTGGGGATGGGCATTTGAAATACTGACAATATTTAAGTCGTGGATGGGTGTAGAAAGGAATTTCCGGTAACATATATGTTTCAATGCCCAATTTTGTGTAAGTTCGATGGTTGGGAATGGGCATTTGAAACAATGACAATGTTTTAAGTCGCGGATGGGCATAGTAAGGAGTTTCCAATGACATAAAAGTTTCAGTGCCCAATTTTGTTTATGTTCATTGGGTGGGAATGGACATTTGAAACACTGACAATTTTTAAGTCACGGATGATTGTACTAAGGAGTTTTTGGAAACATAAAAGTCTCAATGCCTAGTTTTGTTTAGGTTTATTATCTGGGGATAGACATTTGAAATACTAGCAATGCTTAAGTCGTGGGTGGAGTTTCTGGTAACATAGAAGTTTCAATGCCTAATTTCGTTTAGATTTATTGGTTTAGGATGACCATTTGAAACATTCGTCCATGTTTGAGTTGCGGATGTGCATAGTCAGAAGTTTCTTATAACATTGAATTTTAAATGCCCAATTTTGTAGCAATTTCATTGGTGAGGGATGGACTATTTGAAACCATGACAATGTTTGAGTTGCAGATGAGCATAGTAAGGAGTTCCAGTAACATAGAAGTTTCAGTGCCCAATATTGTTTAAGTTCATTGGTGGGAATGGGCATTTGAAACACTGACAATGTTTCAAGTCACAGGTGATCGTACTAAGGAGTTTCTATATACTATAAAAGTCTCAATGCCTAGTTTTGTTTAGGTTTATCATGTGGGGATGTGCATTTGAAATACTAGCAATGTTTAAGTCACAGATTGGCGTAATATGCAGTTTCTGGTAACATAGAAGTTTTGATGCCCAATTTCGTTTAGGTTTATTGGTTGTGGATGGGCATTTGAAACATTGACATGTTTAAGTTGCGGATGAGCATAGTAATGACTTTTTGGTAACATAGAAGTTTCAATGTCCAATTTTGTTTAGGTTTATTAGTTGGGGATGGGCATTTGAAACATTGGCAAAGTTTAAGTCGCAGATGAGGGTTATAATGAGTTTCATGTTACATAGAAGTTTCAATGCCCAATTTTGTTTAGGTTCATTAGTTGGGGATGAGCATTTGAAACATTGGCAATGTTTAGTCGCGGATGAGAAAGTAGTTTTCGATAACAGAGAAGTTTCAATTCCTAATTTTGTTTAGGTTCATTGGTTGGCGGGCTTATGTTGTGGATGGTTGTAACATCGAGTTTCCGATAACATAGTTGTTTTCATACCAATTTTGTTTAGAATCATTGGTTAGGGATGGGCATTTGGAAGCTTGGGAATGTTAAAGTCGCAATAGGTATATTAAGGAGACTCCTGTCATATAAAAGTTTTAAATGCCCAATTTTATCTAGGTTCAATTGTCGTGGATGGACATTTGAAAAATTGACAATGTTTAAGTCACGGATGGGCGTAGTAATGAGTTTTCGCTAACATCGAAGTTTCAATGTCCAATTTTGTTTAGGTTCATTGATTAGGTTTAGGCATTTGAGACATTGACAATGTTTAAGTTTCGGATGGGCGTAGTGAGAAGTTTTCTGTAACATAGACATTTCAATGCCCGATTTAATTTAGGTTCTTTGGTTGGGGATGGGCATTTGAGACATTTACAATGTTTAAGTTGCGATTTTGTCTAACTTTGGAGTTTCTGTGACCTAGAAGTTCAATGTCCCAATTTTATTTAGGTTCATTGGTTTGAGTTGGGCATTTGTAACATTGGCAATATTTAAGTCACGGATGGGCATAGTTAGGAGTTTCTAGTAATATAAATGTTTTAATACCTAATTTTGTTTAGGATCATTGGTTGCGGATGAACATTTGAAACATAGGCAACATTTAAGTCGCGGACGGTCGTAGTGAGGAGTTTCCTGATAAATAGAAGATTTAATGCCCAATTTTGTATAGGTTTATTAGTTGGGGATGGGCATTTGAGACCTTGGCAATGTTTAAGTCGCGGATAGACGTATTATTGAGTTTCCGGTAATATAAAAGTTTCTGTAAAATTGCAAAGGTTATTAGATATTGGGTGAATGCGGGGTAGTTATACTCAGCTTTATTAAGGTTTTTTGTTGTAGATGGGGTATTTTGAACGATGGATTGACCATTTGTTGTCAATAATTCTGTGTTTGACTTGGTTGCCATTAGATATGATCATACATTCCTACATACATACATTCATCCATCATACATACATACATACACAGATGCATACATACATACATGCATACTTATTTCCATACGTTATACATAATGTATGCATTTTTGATCATATCTAATGTTATCAACCTAGTCACAACACAAAATTGTTGACAACAAATGGTCAGTCATTTGTACAAAATGCTCATCTGCAACCAATCAACCCTGAATAGGATTTGAGCATTGCAACCGCGGTAACCCAACATAGGCAACATTGCCTATGCATAGCCATATGAAAGGATTTTAGAGAAGATTGAAATTCAAGTAACATAGAAGTTTCAATGCCCAATTTTGTTTAGGTTCATTGGTTGAGGTTGGGCATTTAAAACATTCGCAACGTTTAAGTTGCAGATTGACGTAGTTAGTAGTTTCTGATAACATAGATGTCTCAATGTCCAATTTTATTTTGGTTCATTGGTTGGGGATAGACATTTGAGACATTGACAATGTTTGAGTTTCGGATGGGCGTTGTAAGATAGTTTCCAGTTAGATGGAAGTTTAAATGCTCAATTTGGTTGAGGTTCATTGGTTGGGGAAGAGCATTTTAAAGCAATTTATAAGTCGTGAATGGGCGTAATATTGAGTTTCTAATAACATTGTCATTTCGATGCCCTATTTTCTTTAGGTTCTATCGTTGGAGATTGCATTTGAAACATTGACAATTTTTAAGTAGCGGATGAGCGTAATAACGACTGTCTGAGAACATAGACGGTTCAATGCCTAAATTTGTTTAGGTTCATTGGTTGGGGATGGACATTTGAAACATTGGCAATGTCTAAGTCGTGGATGAGCGTCTTAAGGAGTTTTTGGTATTATAGAAGTTTAAATGTCTAATTTTGTTTAGGTTTATTGGTTGGATATGGGCATTTGAAAAATTAGCAATATTTAAGTCGCAGATGGAAAAAGTAGTTTTTGTAAAGATAAAAGCTTCAATGCCCATTTTTGTTTAGGTTCATTGGTTGATGATGGGCATTTGAAACACTGGAAATGTTTAAGACACTTATGGACGTACTTAGGAGTTTATAGTAACGTAGAAGTTTAAATGCCCAATTTTATTTATGTTCTTTGGTTGGGATGAGCATTTGAAACATCGGTAGTGTTTAACACATTGATGGACGTAGTAACGAGTTTCTAGTAGTGAAGAAGTTTCAATGTCCATTTTTGTTTATGTTCATTGTTTTGGGAAGAGCATTTGAAATAGTGACAATATTTATGTCAGCGATGGGTGTTGTAACTAGTTTCTGGTTGCATAGAAGTTTTAATGTCAAATTTTGTTTAGGTTCATTATTTGGGCGTGACATTTGAAACGTTGCCAACGTTTAAGCCACAGATGGACGTGGTAAGGAGTTTTTGGTAGTGTAGAAATTTCAATGCCCCTACTTTGTTTCGGTTCGTTGGGCTCGGATGGGCATTTAAAACATTTGCAATATTTAAGTCGCGGATGAGTGTACTAAGGAGTTCCTGGTAACATGGATGTTTAAATACCAATTTCGTTTAGTTTAATTGGTTGGGGATGAGCATTTGATAGACTGACAATGATTAAGTCGTGGATGAGCGTAGTAAGAAGTTTCTAGTTACATAGAAGTTTAAATGCTCAATTTTGTTGACGTTCATTGGTTGGGGATGAGCATTTGAAACACTGGCAATGTTTAAGTCGTGGATTGATGTAATATGGAGTTTCTGATGACATCGTCTTTTCAATGCCCTATTTTGTTTAGATTCAATAGTTGGGGATGACATTTAGAACATAAACACTTTTTAAGTCGTTGATGATCATAGTAACGACTGTTCGAGAACATAGAAGGTTTAATATCCAATTTTTTTTAGGTTCATTGATTGGGGATGAGCATTTGAAACATTGGAAATGTTTAAGACGTGGATGAGCATTATACGAAGTTTCTATTAACATAGAATTTTAAATACCCAATTTTGTTTAGGTTCATTGGTTGCGGATGGATATTTGAAAAAATGATAATGATTAAGTCGCGGATGGGCGTAGTAAGAAGTTTCCAGTTACATAGAAGTTTAAGTGCTCAATTATGTTGAGGATTATTGGTTGGGGAAGAGCATTTGAAACACTGGCAATGTTTAAGTCGCGGATTGACGTAATATTGAGTTTCTAATGAAATCGTCGTTTCAATGCCCTATTTTGTTTAGGATCAATCGTTGGGGATGACATTTGAAACATTAACAAATTTGAAGTCGTGGATGATTGTAGTAACGACTGTCTGAGAACCTAGAAGGTTTAATGTCCAATTTTTTTTAGGTTCATTGAATGGGGATGGACATTGGAAACATTGGAAATGTTTAAGTTGTAGATGAACATTATACGGAGTTTCTCTTAACATAGAAGTTTAAATGCCTAACTTTTTTTAGGTTCATTGGTTGGAGATTGGCATTTGAAATATTTGCAAGTTTTAAGTCGCGGATAATTGTAGTTTTCGGTAACATAAAAGTTTTAATGCCCATTATTGTTTAGGTTCACTGGTTGTGGATGTGCAGTTGAAACACTAGCAATGTTTAAGATGTGGATGGGCGTAGTATTGAATTTCTAGTAAGATAGAAGTTTCAATGCTCAGTTTTATTTATGTTCTTTGATTGGGATGACTATTTGAAACATTGGCAGTGTTTTAGACACTGATGGACGTGGTAATGAGTTTCTGGTAGTAAAGTAGTTTCAATGCCCATTTTGTTGAGGTTCATTGGTTGGGGTTTGGCATTTGTATCACTGGCATGATTAAGTTGCGAATGGGCATAGTAAGGAATTTCTTATAACATTGAATTTTAAATGCTCAAATTTGTTTAGGTTCAATGGTTGGGGATGGGCATTCGAAACATTGCCAATGTTTAAGTTGTAGATGTGCGTTATGAGGAGTTTTTTGTAACTGAAGAAGTTTAAATGCTCAATTTTGTTTAGGGTCATTGGTTGGAGATGGGCATTTGAAAAATTGGCAATTTTTAAGCCGCGGAGGGGAAAGTAGTTTCCGATAAGATAAATGTTTCAATGCCCATTTTTGTTTAGGTTCACTGGTTGGGGATGGGCATTTGAAACAATGTTAATGTTTAAGACACAGATGGACGAAGTAATGGGTTTCTAGGAACATAGAAGTGTCGATGCCCAGTTTTATTTATGTTCTTTGGTTAGATGGGTATTTGGAACATTAGTATTGTTTAAGATACTGATGGACACAGTAAAGAGTTTCTGGTAGTAAAGAAGTTTCAATGACTATTTTTGTTTAGGTTCATTGGTTGGGGAAAAACATTTGAAACAATGACAATGTTTATGTCGCAGATGGGCGTTGTAAGGTGTTTCTGATAGCATAGAAGTTTCAATGTCAAATTTTGTTTAGGGTCATTGTTTGGGCATGACATTGTAAACATTGCCAATATTTAAGCCACAGATGGAGGTGATAAGGAGTTTTTTGGTAGCATAAAGTTTCGATGCCCTACTTTATTTCGGTTCATTGGGTGGGATGGGCCATTTGAAACATTTGCAAAGTTTAAGTCGCGGATGGGCTTAGTAAGGAGTTTTGGTAACACTGATGTTTAAATGCCAATTTTGTTTAGTTTAATTGGTTGGGGATGGGCATTTGAAACATTGGCAATCTTTAAGTCGTGGATTGGTGTAATATGGAGTTTCTGATAATGTCGTCGTTTCGATGCCTTATTTTGTTTTATGTTCAATCGTTGAGGATGGCATTTTAAACATTAGAAATTTTGAAGTTGCATATGATCGTAGTAACGATTGTTCGAGAACATAGAAGGTTCAATGTCCCATTTTTTTAGGTTCACTGACTGGGGATGGGCATTTGAAACATTGGAAATGTTCAAGTCGTGGATGAGCGTTATAAGGAGTTTCTGTTAACATGGTAGTTTAAATGTCCAATTTTGTTTTGGTTAATTGGTTGGAGATGGGCATTTGAAACATTGATAATGTTTAAGACACAAATGGGAGAAGTAGTTTCCGGTAATATAAAAGCTTCAAGGCCCACTTTTTTTTTGGTTCACTGGTTTTGAATGTGCATTTGAAACAATAGCAATGTTTAGGACGTGGATGGGCGTAGCTATTGTTTAGGACGTGGATGAGCGTAGTAAGGAATTTCTAGTAAGATAGAAGTGTCAATGCCCAGTTTTATTTAACTTCTTTGGTTACGATGGGTATTTGAAACATTGGTAGTGTTTAAGACACTGATAGACGTAGTAAGGAGTTTTTCGGTAGTAAAGTTTCTACACTCATTTTGTGGAGGTTCATTGGTTGGGGATTGGTATTTGAAATACTGGTAATGTTTGCGTATGGTTATGGTCTGAAGTTTCTTATCACATTGAATTTTAAATGCCCAAATTTGCTTAGGTTCAATGGTTGGTAATGGGCATTCGAAACATTGCCAACGTTAAGTCGTGGATTAACGTTATAAGAAGTTTTTGGTAATGCAGAAGTTTAAATGTCCAATTTTTTTTAGCTTCATTGGTTGGGTGATGAACATTTTAAAAATTGGCAATGTTTAAGTCGCTGATGCGAAAGTAGTTTCCGGTAAAATGGAAGTTTAAATGCCCAATTTTGTTTAGGTTCACTGGGTGAGGATGGGCATATAAACAATGGCAATGTTTAATCTGGAGTTTCTAATGACATTGTCATTTCGTTGCCCTATTTTGTTAAGGTTCGGTCGTTGGGGATAGCATTTGAAACATTAACACTTTTGAAGTCGTGGATATGATCGCAATAACGACTGTCCGAGAACATAGAAGGTTCAATATCCATTTTTTTTAGGTTTATTGATTGGGGAGATGGGCATTTGAAACATTGGAAATGTTTAAGTCGTGGATGTGCATTATATGGAGTTTCTGTTAGCATAGAAGTTTAAATGCCTAATTTTGTTTAGGTTCATTAGTTGGGGATGAACATTTGAAAAACTGATAATGATTAAGTCGCGGATGCGCATAATAAGAAGTTTCCAGTTACATAGAAGTTTAAATGCTCGATTATGGTGAGGATCATTGGTTGGGGAAGAGCATTTGAAACACTGGAAATGTTTTAAGTCGTGGATTGGCGTTATATGGAGTTTCTGATGAAATCATCGTTTCAATGCCCTATTTTGTTTAGGATCAATCGTTGGGGATGGCATTTGAAACATTAACAAATTTGAAGTCGTGGATGATCGTAGTAACGACTGTCCGAGAACATAAAAGGTTTAATGTCCAATTTTTTTAGATTCATTGAATGGCGATGGGCATTTGAAACACTGAAAATGTTTAAGTCGTAGATGAGCATTATACGAAGTTCTCTACGTAGAAGTTTAAATGCCCAATTTTTTTAGGTTCATTGGTTGGAGATTGGCATTTGACACATTGGCAAGTTTTAAGTCGCGGATGGGAATTGTTGTTTTTGGTAACATGAAAGATTTAATATAGGTTCACTGGTTGTGGGTGTACATTTGAAACACTAGCAATGTTTAAGATGTGGATGGGCGTAGTATGGAATTTCTAGTAAGATAGAAGTTTCAATGCTCAGTTTTATTTATGTTCTTTGATTGGGATGACTATTTGAAACATTGGCAGTGTTTTAGACACTGATGGACGTGGTAATGAGTTTCTGGTAGTAAAGTAGTTTCAATGCCCATTTTGTTGAGGTTCATTGGTTGGGGTCTGGCATTTGTATCACTGGCATGATTAAGTTGCGAATGGGCATAATAAGTAATTTCTTATAACATTGAATTTTAAATGCCCAAATTTGTTTAGGCTCAATGGTTGGGGATGGACGTTGGAAACATTGCCAATGTTTAAGTCGTAGATGTGCGTTATGAGGAGTTTTGGTAACCGGAGAAGTTTAAATGCCCAATTTAGTTTAGGTTCATTGGTTAGGGATGGGCATTTGAAAAATCGGCAATTTTTAAGTCGCGGAGAGGAAAGTAGTTTCTGGTAAGATAAATGTTTAAATGCCCATTTTTGTTTAGGTTCACTAGTTGGGATGGACATTTGAAACAATGGTAGTGTTTAAGACACAGATGGACGAAGTAATGAGTTTCTAGCAACATAGAAGTGTCAATGCCCCGTTTTATTTATGTTCTTTGGTTAAGATGGGGCATTTGAAACATTAGCATTGTTTAAGATATTGATGGACATAGTAAGGAGTTTCTGATAGTAAAGAAGTTTCAATGACCGTTTTTCTTTAGGTTCATTGGTTCGAGAAAGGCATTTGAAACAGTGACAATGTTTATGTCGCATATGGGCGTTGTAAGGTATTTCTAATAGCATAGAAGTTTCAATGACAAATTTTGTTTAGAATCATTGTTTGGGCATGACATTGTAAACATTGCCAATATTTAAGCCACAGATGGACGTGATAAGGAGTTTTTTGGTAGCATAAAATTTCGATGCCCTACTTTATTTCGGTTAATTGGGTGGGGATGGGTATTTGAAACATTTGCAAAGTTTAAGTCGCGAATGGGCGTAGTAAGGAGTATTGGTAACATTGATGTTTAAATACTAATTTTGTTTAGTTTAATTGGTTGGGATGGGCATTTGAAACACTGGTAATCTTTAAGTCACGGATTGGTGTAATATGGAGTTTCTGATAACAACACCGTTTCGATGCCCTGTTTTGGTTTAGGGTCAGTCGTTGAGGATCGCATTTGAAACATTAGCAATTTTGACGTCGCGTATGATCGTAGTAACGATTGTTCGAGAACATAGAAGGTTCAATGTCTAATTTTTTTAGGTTCACTTATTGGGGATGGGCATTTGAAACATTGGAAATGTTCAAGTCGTCGATGAGCATTATAAGGAGTTTCTATGAACATAGTAGTTTAAATATCCAATTTTGTTTAGGTTCATTGGTTGAAGATGAGCATTTGAAACATTGGCAATGTTTAAGACACAAATGGGAGTAAGTAGTTTCCGGTAACATAAAAGCTTCAAGGCCCAGTTTTTTTTGGTTCACTGGTTTGGATGTGCATTTGAAGCAATAGCAATGTTTAGGACGTGGATGGGCGTAATAAGGAATTTCTAGTAAGATAGAAGTGTCAATGCCCAGTTGATTGGGTTGGGCATTTGAAATATTGGCAGTGTTTTACACACTGATAGATGTGGTATTGAGTTTCCGGTAGTAAAGTAGTTTCAATGCCCATTTTGATGAGGTTCATTGGTTGGGGTTTGACATTTGTAACACTGGCATGATTAAGTTGCGGATGGGCATAGTAAGAAGTTTCTTATAACGTTGAATTTTAAATGCCCAAATTTGTTTAGGTTCACTTGTTGGGGATGTGCATTCGAAACATTGCCAATGCTTAAGTCGTAGATGTGCGTTATGAGGAGTTTTTGGTAACGGAGAAGTTTAAATGCCCAATTTGGTTTAGATTCATTGGTCGGGGGATGGGCATTTGAAAAACTGGTAATGGTTAAGTCGCGGATGGGAATTAGTTTTCGGTAAGATAGAAGTTTAAATGACCAATTTTGTTTAATTTCACTGGTTGGGGATGTGGATTTGAAACAATGGCAATGTTTATGACATGGATGGACGAAATTAGGAGTTTTTACCAACATAAAAGTTTCAATGTACAGTTTTATTTTTGTTCTTTGGTTGGGATGTGACTTTTAGACATTAGCTTTGTTTAAGACATTTATGGGCGTAGTAAAGAGATTTCTGGTAGGAAAGATGTTTCAATGCTCATTTTTGTTTAGGTTCATTGGTTGGAGAAGAGCATTTGGAACAGTGACAATATGTCACGAATGGGCCTTGTAAGCTGTTTCTGATAACATATAAATTTCAATGTCAAATTTTGTTTTGGTTCATTGTTTGGGCATGACATTTGAAGCATTGCCAATGTTTAAGCCACAGATGGATGTGGTAAGGAGTTTTTGGTCGCATAAAATTTTAATGCCCAACTTTGTTTCGGTTCATTAGGTGTTGATGGGCATTTGAAATGTTCAAGTCGTGGATGGGCGTAGTAAAGCATTTCTGGTAACATGGATTTTTAAATGCCAATTTTGTTTAGTTTAATTAGTTGGAGATGGGCATTTGAAAAACTGATAATGATTTAAGTCGCGGATGGGCGTAGTAAGAATTTCCAGTTCTATTGAAGTTTAAATGCTCAATTTTGATGAGGTTCATTAGTTGGGGATGAGCAGTTGAAACACTGACAATGTTTAAATCGTGGATTTGTGTAATGTGGAGTTTCTAGTAACATCATTGTTTCGATGCCCTATTTTGTTTAGGTTCAATCGTTAAGGATGACATTTGAAACATTAGCAATTTTGATGTCGTGGATGATTGTAGTAACGATTGTCCGAGAATATAGAAGGTTCAATGTCCAATTTTTTTTAGGTTCATTGATTGGTTGATCGGGGATGGACATTGGAAATGTTTAAGTCGTGGATGAGCTTTATAAGGAGTTTCTGTTAATATAGAAGTTTAAATACCCAAATTTGTTTAGGTTCATTTTTTGGGGATGAGCATTTGAAACATTTGCAATGTTGAAGTCGCGGATGAGAAATATAGTTTTCGGTAATATAATAGTTTCAATGCCCATTTTGTTTAGGTTCACCGGTTGTGGATGAGCATTTAAAACACTGGCAATGTTTAAGACGCTGATGAGTAAGGAGTTTCTAGTAAGATCAATTTTTCAATATCCAGTTTTATTTATGTTCTTTGACTGGGATGGGCATTTGAAACATTGGCAGTGTTTAAGACACTGATGGACCTGGTAAGGAGTTTCTGGTAGTAAAGTAGTTTCAATGCCCATTTTGTTGAGGTTCATTGGTTGGGGTTTGGCATTTGAAACACTGGTAATGTTCAAGTTTCGGATGGGAATAGTCAGAAGTTTCTTATAACTGAATTTTAAATGACCAAATTTGCTTAGGTTTAATGGTTGGGGATGGGCACTCAAAACATTGCCAATGTTTAAGTCATAGATGTGCGTTAGGAGGAGTTTTTGGTAACGGAGAATTTTAAATGCCCAATTTTGTTTAGGTTTATTGGTTGAGGATGGGCATTTGAAAAATTGGCAATGTTTAAGTTGCGGATGGGAAAGTAGTTTCCGGTAAGATAAATGTTTCAATGCACATTTTTGTTAAGTTCACTGGTTGGGGATGTGCTTTTGAAACAATGGCAATGTTCGAGAGACAAATGAACGAAATAATGAGTTTCTAGCAACATATAAGTTTCATTGCCCAGTTTTATTTATGTTATTTTGTTGGGATAGGCTTTTGAAACACTGGCATTGTTTAAGACACTGATGGACGTAGTAAAGTGGTTGCTGGTAGGAAAGAAGTTTTAATACCCATTTTTTATTTAGGTTTATTGGTTGGGGAAGAGCATTTTAAACAGTGACAATGTTTATGTTGCAGATGGGCGTGTGAGAAGTTTCTGATAGCATAGAAGTTTCAATGTCAAATTTTGTTTAGGTTCATTGTTTGGGCATGACATTTGAAACATTGCCAATGTTTAAGCCACAAATGGACGTGGTAAGAAGTTTTTGGTCGCATAGAAATTTCAATGTCCTACTTTGTTTCGGTTCATTAGGTGGGATGGGTATTTGAAACATTTGCAATGTTTAAGTCACAGATGGGCATAGTAAGGAGTTTCTGGGAACATGGATGTTTTAATGCCAATTTTGTTTAGTTTAATTGGTTGGGGATGTGCATTTGAAAAATTGTCAATGGTTAAGTCACGGATGAGCGTAGTAAGAAGTTTCCAGTTACATAGAAGTTTAAATGCTCAATTTTGTTGAGGTTCATTGGTTGGGAAAGAGCATTTGAATCACTGGCAATATTGAAGTCGCGGATGGGCGTAATGTGGAGTTTCTGATAACATCGTCATTTCGATGCCCTATTTTGTTTAAGTTCAATCGTTTGGGATGGCATTTGAAACATCAGCAATTTTGATGGTACGGATGATCGTAGTAACGATTGGCCTGAGAATATAGAAGGCTCAATATTCAATATTTTTTTTTTCAGGTTCATTGATTGGGGATGGGCATTTCAAACATTGGAAATGTTTAAGTCGGGCGTTTTTGTTAATATAGAAGTTTAAATGGCCGATTTTGTTTAGGGTCATGAGTTGGGGATGGGCATTTGAAACATTTGGAATGTATAAGTTGCGGATGATAAATTTAGTTTCTGGTAATAAAAAAATTTCAATGCCCATTTTTGTTTTGGTTCACTGATTGTGGATGGGCATTTAAAACACGAGCAATGTATAAGATGCGGATGAGTGTAGTAAGGAATTTCTAGTAAGATAAAAGTTTATTTTCCCAGTTTTATTTATGTTTTTTAATTGGGATGGGCATTTGAATCATTATCTATGTTTAAGACGTTGATGGACGTGGTAAGGAGTCTATGGTTGTACAGTAGTTTCAATGCCCATTTTGTTGAGATTCATTTGAAACATTCGCAGTGTTTAACACACTGGTGGATGTAGTAACGAGTTTCTGGTAGTGAAGAAGTTTCAATGCCCGTTTTTGTTTATGTTCATTGTTTTGGGAAGGGCATTTGAAACAGTGGCAATGTTTATGTCGACGATGGGTGTTGTAACTAGTTTCTGGTTGCATAGAAGTTTTAATGTCAAGTTTTGTTTAGGTTCATTGTTTGGGCATGACATTTGAAACACTGTCAACATTTAAGCCACAGATGGACGTGGTAATGATTTTTTGGTAGCATAGAAATTTCAATGGACTACTTTGTTTCGGTTCATTGGGTTGGGATGAGCATTTGAAACATTTGCAATAGTTTAAGTCACGGATGGATGTAGCAAGGAGTTTTTGGTAACATGGATGTTTAAATGCCAATTTTGTTTAGTTTAATTGGTTGGGGATGAGCATTTGAAAAACTGATAATGATTAAGTCGCGGATGTGCGTACTAAGAAGTTTCCTGTTATATAGAATTTTAAATGCTCAGTTTTGTTGAGGTTCGTTGGTTGGGGATGAGCATTTGAAACATTTTAAATGCTCACTGGCAATGTTTAAGTCGCGGATTGGCATAATATGGAGTTTCTCATAAAATCGTCGTTTCAATGCCCTATTTTGTTTAGGTTCAATTGCGGATTGCATTGGAAACATTAGCAAAAAACTAAGGGCCTCTTGGTAGAAATTCCAATGGAAATGCTGCTCCCTTGAAATTACGGACTTAGCGTAAGTCCACAAATTCTAAAATTTACAAATTAGTTTGGTGCACTTGGAATTAATAGATGGACTGTGAGAATTTTGTACTCAAAGCTATCGGCCGATACGTATCATATCGGCCGATATGTACTGAATTTGAAGTAGTGAATATCGGTCGATATATATCGTTATCGGCCGATATCAAAATATCGGCCGATATCGGCTGGAGAGAGAAAAATATCGGCCGATAACGATATATCGATCAATATATCGTTTCGGCCGATATATCGGCCGAAAACGCTTTTTTAACCTCTGCTCAAAGCTATTCAATCTTTGGAATTCTAGAGTAGCACTTTTAAATGAGAATTTATTATTTTTTGTTGGGAATGATGATAATAATTTATTAAACATACTTAAAATACAGATAGGCTAACTGCCCTATAACAAACAGGAACGGCCAAGCAGCAGGCTGAAATAAACAAAAAAAAAACAGAGGCTAAAATTGAAATACAACCTACCATGCCAGCCTGGAAAGAAAGGGATAAAAAGCCCAAAACACTAGGACTTATAGTACTGTAGATCACTGTGAAACCACCTGGTACCTGGAAACTCCTCTCTTTGCCAAGGCATCGACTTCCTCATTGCCCCCTCTTAGGGTGTGGATGAAAGAGACGAACTGCTATGACAGAGATCAGAAATCAAGATCAGCAATAATCCAAGGGAAAGAATCAGGTTGGGAAGCCCATCTAATGGTACAAGACGAGTCTCCTTCTTCAATTGGAGGTAATATGCTCTTCTCAATGGCGAGCTTCACACCAAGATTGCAGAGCTCTAACTTCCGCTTCAAAGGCAAAGCACGGGATACAAGGGCCAGAGAAGGTGATGATAGGGACACTATTGCCATTGCAAATCAGGCCCCCAATCCCAGCAGGCCCATTTGCTCCCTATCTGTTAGGAGGAAGAAAATGGGATAACAAATTTAGAAATATTTTTGAAATGGAACAGATTTAGAAATATCGAAACCATGTTTGAGTTAACTATCCAACTACCGTGTTTTGTTATCCACATAACAGGATGATTTGAAGTCCAATCTATCGATTTTTTTCTGCTACTTACTAATTGTCAAATGATACTAGCGACAAAACAACTAGTTAGTCATTTTTTTATTTGGTTTTGAAGTATTTGGATTCTTTTTTCCCTAGTAGAAGTTAAAATTTTGTTTGATATTGTGTATCTGTGAAAGATAACTTGCAAGTAGTGTTTTTTTTTTCGAGATGTATCCTAGGGAATCTTTTTTCATTTTATGGGAGTTGTTGGATGGCACACCATGCTTATGTGACAGACAGGTTAACTTTCCTTTTAACAAGTTATTAACATGGAAAGTTTTTAACCATGTGATGTGTTCATAGGGATCTGACACACAAACACACTCTGATCTAACTCTCTCTCTCTCTCTCTCTCTCTCTCTCTCTCTCAAAATACATTGCTCATGGTTGTTCACTTTTCTGGCTATCATGTTCATGCAATGATACATCATCATCTTGTATGCCATTTCACCCTCTCTCTCTGCATTAGGTCAGTAATAAATACTTCAAAACGAGAGGGAAAGGGAGTTTTGCCTCACGTTGTATTTCCTCTGGTTCTCTCCTTGGCTCTCTCTTTATCAAAAACCGTCTTGTTGTTGACAATCAAGATTAGGGTTCTTAGGGTTTTCAGGGCCCTAGTACTGTTCGCAACCCAAATTCGATTCTACTTTTGTGCTTGCTACCACAGTAGGCTTTGGGGCTTGGATTCCTTATCGCAAGGATTAGATCTCGGGAACTGCCATTACAAAGATGGCTGCTTTTTTCTTGCTTTCTTGGGTCGTGGGGGAGTCCTTCGCATGAATATGGATCCTCTCTATGTACCAGAAAAATGTCACTATTTGTATGAGTTTGCGATTTTTTGGCTGACATAGTGATTCGCGCCTAAGTTGTTGGGTCAAGGCAACTTTTTTTGATGTAAAAAGTTTGTGCAAGTAGGAGGATTCCAACAAAAGTCTCCAAAAGCAATGCTTTTAGCAATCACTATGCCAACATTGCTACTTACATTGATTTGTGTGCATTTATGTTTGAATCATCATTATCATTATAAATCAAAATCCCATCTATCTGGGGTTTGGCTTTAGGAGCTTTTCCTCTCCAATTGGCCTTATAATAAACTACAGTGTTAGTCACTGTATAATCCTACATTTTTTATTCATTCACTCCAGGTTGACCTGTCCTCCTAGTGCCTCTAATGAGTTTTTCTATGAACATGACTGAAATCGCGTCAATGAGTCTCTCTATTTGTTATCTATTTTATTTTTGTTGAATTATCCCTAATGCGGGTTACTTTCTAATTCTATCCTTTAGAGTTATTCCACTCATCCAATGTAGCATACACATTTTTGCAATCCTAACTTTGTTTATTAATCTTTTCTTCATTGTCCAACGACCAATATTCTACTCATAGAGTATCGCGGACCTAATTAATGTTTAAGTTGCAAAGGGACGTCGTAAGGAGTTTATGATAACATAAACGTTTCAATGTCCAATTTTGTTTAAGTACATTTGAGATGGACATTTGAGACATTGACAGTGTTTAAGTTGCGGATGAGCATAGTAATGACTTTCCAGTAACATGAAAGCTTTAGTGCCAATTTTGTTTATGTTCATTGGGTGGGAATGGGCGTTTGAAAGACTGGCAATTTTAAGTCAGATGATTGCAGTAAGGAGTTTTTGGAAACATAAAATTCTCGATGCCCAGTTTTGTTTAGGTTTATTATCTAGGGATAGGCATTTGAAATACTAGCAAAGTTTAAGTTATGGATGGAGTTTTTGGTAACATAGGTGTTTCAATGCCCAATTTCGTTTAGGTTTATTGGTTGGCGATGACTATTTGAAACATTGGCAATGTTTAAGTTACGGATGTGCATAGTCAAAAGTTTCTTGTAACATTGAATTATAAATGCCCAATTTTGTTTAAGTTCATTGGTTGGGAATGAGCGTTTGAAACATTGGCAAAGTTTAAGTTGTGGATGAGTATTATAAGGAGTTTCTGGTAACATAGAAGTTTCAATGTCCAATTTTGCTTGAGTTCATTGGTTGGAGATGACCATTTGAAACACTAGCAATATTTAAGTCGCAGATGGGCATAGGAAGGTGTTTTCGGTAACATAGAGGTTTCAATTGTCCAATTTTGTATAAGTTCATTGATTGATGATGGACATTTGAAACAATGACAATGTTTAAGTCGCGGATGGGCGAAGTAAAAGGTTTCTGATAACATAAAAGTTTCAGTGCCCAATATTGTTAAGTTCATTGGTGGGAATGAGAATTTGAAACACTGCCAATGTTTAAGTCACGTATGATCGTACTAAGGAGCTTCTGGATACATAAAAGTCTCAATGTCCAATTTTGTTTAGGTTTATTTTGTAGGGGATGGGCATTTGAAATACTAGCAATGTTTAAGTCGCGAATGGGCGTAGTATGCAGTTTCTGGTAACATAGAAGTTTCAATGCCCAGTTTTGTTTAGGTTTATTTTGTGGGGATGGGCATTTGAAATACAAGCAATGTTTAAGTCGCGGATGGGCTTAGTATGCAGTTTCTGGTAACATAGAAGTTTCAATGCCCAATTTGGTTTTTAGGTTTATTGGTTGGGAATGGGCATTTGAAACATTGACAATGTTTAAGTCGCGAATGGACGTAGTGATAACTTTTTGGCAGCATAGAAGTTTCATTGTCCAATTTTGTTTAGGTTCATTGGTCGGGGATGAGCATTTAAACATTGTCAAAGTTTAAGTCGTAGATGAGGGTTATAGCGAGTTTCATGTTAAATAGAAGTTTCAATGCCCAATTTTATATAGATTCATTGGTTGGGGATAGTCATTTGAAACATTGGCAATGTTTAGTCGCGGATGAAAAAGTATTTTCGATAATATATAAGTTTCAAGTCCCAATTTTCTTTAGGTTCATTGGTTGGTAGATAGACATTTGATACATTGGCAATGTTTATGTTGTGGATGATTGTAATAACGAGTTTTCGATAACACAGTTGTTTTCGTGCTAATTTTGTTTAGAATCATTGGTTAGGGATGAACATTTGGAAGATTGGGAATGTTTAAGTCGCAGATAGGCATATAAGGAGACTCCGGTATTATAAAAGTTTCAATGCCCAATTTTATTTAGGTTCAATGGTTGTAGATGGACATTTGAAACATAGGCAATGTTCAAGTCGCGGATGAGCGTAGTAACGAGTTTTCGCTAACATCGAAATTTCAATTTCCCAATTTTATTTTGGTTCATTGGTTGAGGATATGCATTTGAGACATTGACAATGTTTAAGTTTCGGATGAGTGTAGTAACTAGTTTCCGGTGACATAGAAGTTTAAATGTCCAATTTTATTTGGGTTCATTGGTTAAGGATGGGACATTTGAGATATTTACAATGTTTAAGTCGCGAATGTGCCTAATTTGGAGTTTCCTGTAACATAGAAGTTTCAATGTCCAATTTTGTTTAGGTTCGTTGGTTTGGGATGGACATTTGTAACATTGGCAATATTTAAGTCGCGGATGTGCATAGTTATGAGTTTTCCGGTAACATAAAAGTTTCAATGCCCAATTTTATTTAGGTTCATTAGTTGGGGATGGACATTTGAAACATAGGCAACACTTAAGTCGTGGAAGGGCATGGTGAGGAGTTTTGATAAAGAGAAGATTTAATGTCCAATTTTGTTTAGTTTCATTCGTTGGGGATGAGCATTTGAGATATTGATAATGTTAAGTCGCGGATAGGCATATTAATGAGTTTCTGGTAATATAAGAGTTTCGGTAAAATTGCAAAGGTTATTAAATTTTAGGTGAATGCGGTGGTTATGCTCAGTTTTATTTAAGTTTTTTGTTGCAGATAGACATTTTGAATGAAGACTGTCCATTTGTTGTAAAAAATTGTGTTTTGACTAGGTTTATATTTAACATTAGATATGATCATACATTCCTACCTACATCCATTCATACATAATACATACATATACATAGATACATACATGCATACATACATACATGCTTGCATACGTTATACGTAATATATGCATTTATGATCATATCTAATGTTATCAACCTAGGCACAACACAAAATTGTTAACATCTAATGGTCATTCTCTCGTTCAAAATTCTCATCTGCAACCAATGAACCTGAATAAGATTGAGCATTGTGACCGCGGTAACCCAACATAGGCAATGCCGCCTATACATAACCATATGAAAGGATTTCGGAGAAGATTGGAATTCAAGTAACATAGAGACTTCAATGCCCAATTTTGTTTAGGTTCATTGGTTGGAGATGAGCATTTAAAACATTCGCAACGTTTAAGTCACGGACTGACGTAGTTAGTAGTTTCCGATAACATAGATGTTTCAATGTCCAATTTTATTTTGGTTCATTGGTTGGGGATAGATATTTGAGACATTGACACTGTTTGAGTTTCAGATGGGCATAATAAGTAGTTTACAGTTACATAGAAGTTTAAATGCTCAATTTTGTTGAGGTTCATTGGTTGGGGAAGAGCATTTGAAACATTAGCAATGTTGAAGTTTCGGATGGGCGTAATATGGAGTTTCTGATAACATCACCGTTTCGATGCCCTATTTTGTTTTGGTTCAATCATTAGGGATGGCATTTGAAATATTGACTAATGTTTAAGTTGTGGATGGGAAAAGTAGCTTCCATTAACATAAAAGTTTCAATGTCCATTTTTGTTTATGTTCTTTGGTTGGGATAGGAATTTGAAACATTGGCAGTGTTTAAGATATTGATGGATGTAATATGAAGTTTCTAGTATTATATAAGTTTTAATACCAATTTTGTTGAGGTTCATTGGTTGGGGATTGGCATTTGAAACACTGGCAATGTTTAAGTTACGGATGTGCATAGTTAGAAGTTTTTTATAACATTGAATTTTAAATGCCTAAATTTGTTTAGGTTCATTGGTTGCAGATGAGCATAAACATTGGCACTGTTTAAGTCATGGATTAACATTATAAGGTGTTTTTGGTAACGTAGAAGTTAAATGTCCAATTTTGTTTAGGTTCATTAGTTGGGATGAGCATTTGAAAAATTGGCAATGGGTAAGTCCGTGGATGGGAAAAATAGTTTCGAATAACATAAATGCTTCAATGCCCATTTTTGTTTAGGTTCACTGGTTGGGATAGACATTTAAAACACTGCCAATGTTTAGGACTCGAATGAGTGTAGTAAGGAGTTTCTGCCAACATAGAAGTTTCAATGTCTAGTTTTATTTATGTTCTTTGGCTGGGATGGCCATTTGAAACACTGACAGCTTTTAAGACACTGATGGACGTAGTAAGGAGTTTCTGGTAGTAAAGAAGTTTTAATCTCATTTTTGTTTAGGTTCATTGCTTGGGGAAGTGAATTTGAAACAATGACAATGTTTATGTCGCAGATGGGTGTTGTAGGGAGTTTTTGATAGCATAGAAGTTTCAATGTCAAATTTTGTTTAGGTTCATTGTTTGGGCATGACATTTGAAACATTGTCAATATCTATGCCACAGATGGACGTTGTAAGGAGTTTTTGGTAGCATAGAAACTTCAATGCCTTATTTTGTTTAGGTTCATTGGATGGGATAGGCATTTGAGTAATTTATAATGTTTTTGTCGCAGCGTAGAAAGAAGTTTCTGGTAACATGGATGTTTCAATGCCAATTTTGTTTAGTTTAATTGGTTGGGGATGAGCATTTGAAAAACTGTGATTAAGTCGCGGTTGGGCGTAGTAAGAAGTTTTTAGTTACATAGAAGTTTAAATGCTCAATTTTGTTGAGCTTCAACTATTGGGGAAGAGCATTTGAAACACTGGCAATGTTTAAGTCGTGGACAGCCGTAATATGGAGTTTTTGATAACATCGTCGTTTCGATGCCCTATTTTGTTTAGGTTCCATCGTTGGGGATGCCATTTGAAACATTGGTAATTATTAAGTCGCGGATGATCATAGTAACGACTGTTTGAGAACATAGAAGGTTCAATGTCCAGTTTTTTTTTTTTTGGTTCATTGGTTTGTGATGGGCATTTGAAACACTGGTAATGTTAAGTTATGGATGAGCGTTATAAGGAGTTTTTGTTAACGTAGAAGTTTAAATACCCAATTTTGTTTAGGTTTATTGGTTGGGGATGGACATGTGAATCGTTGGCAATGTTTAAGTCGAGGATGTGAAAAGTAGTTTCCGATAACATAAAAGTTTCAATGCCCATTTTTATTTAGGGTCGCAGGTTGTGGATAGGGCATTTGAAACACTTGCAATGTTTTAGATGCAGTAAGGAGTTTCTACTAACATAGAAGTTTCAATGCTCGTTTTGTTGAGGTTCAATGGTTGGGGATTAGCATTTGAAACACTGGCAAAGTTTAAGTTGCGAATGGGCATAGTCAGAAGTTTCTTATAACATTGAATTTTAACTGTCCAAATTTGTTCAGGTTCATTGGTTTCAGATGTAGAAGTTTAAATTCTCAAATTTTTTTTTTAGGTTCATTGGTTGGGGATATGCATTTGAAAAATTGGCAATGTTTAAGTCGTGGATGGGGAAGTAGTTTCCGGTAAGATAAATTGGTTAAAATGTCCATTTTTTTAGGTTCATTGGTTGCGGATGGGTAAGGTTGCAACTCGGGCCAGGGCCGGGTCGGCTTTCAAGATACCTGACCCGACTTAATATTTATGGAGCCCAACCTGCCAGACCCAAATTCTCAACCCGAAAGTGTCGACCCCACTTCTAACACAAGTCAACTCGAATTTTGACGCGACCCACATTTTGTATCCATTTGAGACTAAATATAGCCGGGTTGAGTCGGGTTAGGTCGGGTCGGGTTGTGTTAACTTATAAAATCCTTAACTCGACCCGACCCTAATTTTTGCGGGTTTTTACCTTTTCAACCCGTCTTGACCCGCTGACCCGAAATTATCAACCCGACCTGCATGATTTCTCAGGTCGGGTCATGCGAGTCGAGTCAAAACCCGACTCGAGTTGTAGCCCTACGGATGGGCATTGAAAACAATGACAATGTTTAAGATGCGATTGGCGTAGTAAAGGTGTTTGCTAACATAGAAGTTTTAATGCCTATTTATGTTCTTTGGTTGGGATGGGCATTTGAAACACTGGCAGTGTTTAAGACACTGATGAACGTAGTTTGGAGTTTCTGTAGTAAAAAAGTTTCAATGCTCATTTTTGTATAGGTTCATTGGTTTGGGAAGAGCTTTTGAAACAGTGACAATGTTTATGTCATAGATGGGCATTGTAAGGGGTTTCTGATAGCATAGAAGTTTCAATGTCAAATTTTGGTTTAGGTTCATTGTTTGGGTATGACATTTGAAACATTGCCAATATTTAAGTCACAGATGGATGTAGTAAGGAGTTTTTCGTAGCATAGAAATTTCAATGCCCTATTTTGTTTAGGTTCGTTGGGTGGGATGGGCATTTGAAAAATTTGTAATGTTTAAGTCGCAGATGAACGTAGACAGGAGTTTCTGGTAACATGTATGTTTCAATGCCAATTTTGTTTAGTTTAATAGGTTGGGGATGGGCATTTGAAAAACTGACAATGGTTAAGTCGCGGTTGGGTGTATTAAGAACTGTCCAGATACATAGAAGTTTAAATACTCAATTTTGTTGAGGAAGAGCATTTGAATCACTGGCAATGTTTAAGTTGCGGACAACCATAATTTGGAGTTTCTGATAACATCGTCATTTCGATGCCCTGTTTTGTTTAAGTTCAATCGTTGGAGATGGCATTTGAAACATTGGCAATTATTAAGTTGCCGATGATCGTAATAACGACTGTTCGAGAACATAGAAGGTTCAATGCCAATTTTTTCCAGGTTCATTTGTTAATGTTGGGCATTTGAAACATTGGTAATGTTTAAGTCGTGGTTGAGCCTTATAAGAAGTTTATCTTAACATAGAAGTTTAAATGCCCAATTTTGGTTTAGGTTCATTGGTTGGTGATGGGCATTTGAAACATTGGCAATGTTTAAGTCGAGGATGGGAGTAGTAGTTTCTGGGAACAAAAAAGTTTCAATGCCTATTTTTGCGTAGGTTCGCTGCTTGTGGATGCGGCATTTGCCGGCATTTGAAACACTGGTAATGGTTAAGACGCGAATGGGCGTCGTGAGAAGTTTCTAGTAACATAGAAGTTTCAGTTCGCAGTTTTATTTATGTTCTTTGGTCGGGATGAGCATTTGAAACATTGGCAGTGTTTAGGACACTGATGGACATAGTGAGGAGTTTCCGGTAGTAAAGAAGTTTCAATGCCCATTTTGGTGAGGTTCATTGGTTGGGGATTGATATTTGAAACACTGGCAAAGTTTAAGTTGCAGATTGGCATAGTCAAAAGTTTCTTATAACATTGAATTTCGAATGCCCAAATTTGTTTAGGTTCATCGGTTGGAGATGGGCATTTAATTTAAAATGTTGGCAATGTTTTAACTCGCAGATGGGAAAGTAGTTTCCGGTATGATAAATGTTAAATTGCCATTTTTTTTAGGTTCACTGGTTGCGGATGGGTAGGGCTGCAACCTGGGTCGGGTCGGTTTTCAAGATACCCTATCCGACCGATTTAATATTTATAGAATCCAACCAAACCGACCCGAATTTTAACTCGAAATTCTCGTCTTGACCCGACTTCTAACACAAATCAACCCGACCCTCATTTTGAACCCATTTTAGCCGGGCCGGGTATTGTTAGGTCGGGTTGGGTCGGTTAACTTGTAAAATCCTTAACCCGACCCGAATTCCATGCGGGTTTTTTCCTTCTCGACCCGACCCGCTGAACCGAAATTCTCAACCCGATCTGCATGATTTCTTGGGTCGGGTCATGCAGGTTAGGTTTTGAGTTGCAGCTATACAGATGGGCATTTGAAACAATGGCAATGTTTAAGACGCTAATGGGCGTAGTGAGGAGTTTCTGCCAACATAGAAGTTTCAATGCCTAGTTTTATTTATTTTCTTTGCATGGGATGGGCATTTGGAACATTGGCAGTGTTTAAGACACTGATGTACGTAGTAAGGAGTTTATGGTAGTAAAAAGGTTTCAATGCCCATTTTTGTTTAGGTTCATTGGTTGAGGAAGAGTATTTCAAGCAATGATAATGTTTATGTCGCAGATGAGCGTTGTAAGGAGTTTTTGATAGCATGGAAGTTTAAATTTTTAAATTTGTTTAGGTTCACATTTGAAACATTGCCAATATTTAAGCCACATATGGACGTTGTAAGGAGTTTTTGGTAGCATAGAAACTTCAATGCCATATTTTGTTTAGGTTCATTGGGTCGGATGGGCATTTGAATAATTGGTAAAGTTTTTGTCTTGGATGGGTGTAGAAAGGAGTTTCTGGTAACATGGATGTTTCAATGCCATTTTTGTTTAGTTTAATTGGTCGGGGATGGGCATTTGAAAAACTGAAAATGATTAAGTCGCGGTCGGGCGTAGTACGAAATTTCCAGTTACATTGAAGTTTAAATGCTCACTTTTGTTGAGGTTCAATTGTTGGGGAAGAGCATTTGAAACACTGGCAAGGTTTAAGTCGCGCTTAGCCGTAATATGGAGTTTCTGATAACATCGTTGTTTCGATGCCCTATTTTTTTTACGTTCAATCGTTGGGGATGTCATTTGAAACATTGACAATTATTAAGTCGCGAATGATCATTGTAACAACTGTTCGAGAACATAGAAGGTTCAATGTCCAATTTTTTTTTTTAGGTTCATTTGTTGGAATTGGGCATTTTGAAACATTTGCAATGTTTAAGTCGTGGATGAACGTTATAAGGAGGTTCTCTTAATGTTGAAGTTTAAATGTCCAATTTTATTTAGGTTCCTTGGTTGGGGATGGATATTTGAAACATTGGCAATGTTTAAGTCGAGGATGGGAAAATTAGTTTGCGGTAACATAAAAGTTTAAATGCCCATTTTTGTTTAGGTTCGCTGGTTATGGATGTGGCATTTGAAACACTGGCAATGTTTAAGACACGGATGAGCGTAGTAAGGAGTTTCTACTAACTTAGAAGTTTCAATGCACAGTTTTATTTATGTTATTTGGTTGGGATGGGCTTTTGAAAAATTGGCAGTGTTTAAGACACTGATGGACGTAATAAGGAGTTTCTGGTAGTAAAGAAGTTTGCTCATTTTGTTGAGGTTCATTGGTTGGGGTTTGGCATTTGAAACACTTGCAAAGTTTAAGTTGCGGATGGGCATAGTCAGAAGTTTCTTATAACTTTGAATTTTAAATGCCCAAATCTGTTTAGGTTCATTGGTTTGGGATGAACATTTGAATCATTGTCAATGTTTAAGTCGTGGATGAACGTTATAAGGAGTTTTTGGTAATGTAAAAGTTTTAATGTCCAATTTTTTTTGGTTCATTGGTTGGAGATGGGCATTTGAAAAATTGGCAATGTTTAAGTCGTGGAAGGGAAAGTAGTTTCCAGAAAGATAAATGTTAAATTTTCCATTTTCGTTTAGGTTCAGTGGTTGCGGATGGGTAGAGCTGCAGCTCTGGTTGGGTTGAAACCCACCCGAACGACTTAATTTTTATAGAATCCAACCCGACCCGACCCTGCAGCTCTGGTTGGGTTGGGTTTCAAGATACCCGACCCGAACGACTTAATTTTTATAGAATCCAACCTGACCCGACCCAATCCGAATTCTCGACCCAACCCGACTTCTATCACAAATCAACCCGAAGTCTGGCCCGACCTGCATTTTGAACCCATTTTAGCCGGGTCGGGTTATGTCGGGTCGGGTCGGTTAACTTGTAAAATCCTCAACCCGGCCCGATCCGACCAGAATTCCATTCTAGTTTTTGCCTTATTAACCCGAGTTGACCCGCTGACCTGAAATTCTCAACCCGACCCGCATGATTTCTCTGGTTGGATCATGCGGGTCAGGTCAAAACTCGATCCGAGTTGCAGACCTATGGATGGGCATTTGAAACAATGGCAATGTTTAAGACGCGAATGGGCATAGAAAGGAGTTTCTGCCAAATAGAAGTTTCAATGCCTAGTTTTATTTATGTTCTCTGGTTGGGATGGGCATTCGAAACATTGGTAGTGTTTAAGACACTGATGGATGTAGTATGGAGTTTCTGGTGGTAAAAAAGTTTCAATGCCCATTTTTGTTTAGGTTCATTTGTTGGGAAAGTGTATTTGAAACACTGACAATGTTTATGTCGCAGACGGGCGTTGTAAGAAGTTTCTGATTGCATAGAAGTTTCAATGTCAAATTTGTTTAGGTTCATTGTTTGGGCATGACATTTGAAACATTGCCAATATTTAAGTCACAGTGGATGTGGTAAGGAGTTTTTGGTAGCATAGAAATTTCAATGCCCTATTTAATTTATGTTCATTGGGTGGGATGGGCATTTGAAAAATTTGTAATGTTTTAGTCGCGGATGGGCGTAGAAAGGAGTATCTAGTAATATGGATGTTTCGATGCCATTTTTGTTTATTTTAATTGGTTGGGATGGGCATTTACAAAACTGACAATAATTAAGTCGTGGTTGGGCGTAGTAAGAAGTTTCCAGTTACATGGAAGTTTAAATGCTCAATTTTGTTGAGGTTCAATTGTTGGAGAAGAGCATTTGAAACACTGGCAATATTTAAGTCGCGGACAACTCTAATATGGAGTTTTTGATAAAAGTTTAAATGCTCATTTTTGTTTAGGTTCGCTGGTTATGGATGGGGCATTTGAATCACTGGCAATGTTTAAGACGCGGATGGGCGTAGTAAGGAGTTTCTACTAACATAGAAGTTTCAGTGCCCAGTTTTATTTATGTTCTTTGGTTGGGATATGCATTTGAAACATTGGCAGTGTTTAAGACACTGATGGACATAGTAAGGAGTTCCCGGTAGTAAAGAAGTTTCAATGCCCATTTTGGTGAGGGTCATTGGTTGGGGATTGGTATTTGAAACACTGGCAAAGCTTAAGTTGCGGATTGGCGTAGTCAGAAGTTTCTTATAACATTGAATTTAAATGCCCTTATTTGTTCAGGTTTATTGGTTTCAGGAGCATTTGAATCATTGTCGTGGATGAACGTTATGAGGAGTTTTGGGTATCATAGAAGTTTAAATACTTAATTTTTTATGTTCATTGGTTGTGGATGGGCATTTGAAAAATTTGCATGTTTAAGTCGCGGATGTGAAAGTAGTTTCGTGTAAAATAAATGTTAAAATACCCATTTTTGTATTGGTTTATGGAACCCACCCAACCTGACCCGACCCGACTCAAATTCTGAACTCTAAATTCTCGACCCAACTGGACTTTTAACACAAATCAGCCCGAATTTTGACAACATGCATTTTGAACCCATTTTAGCCGAGCCGTGTCGGGTTAGGTCAGGTCGAGTCAGGTTAACTTGTAAAATTATCAACTCGACCCGACCTGAATTCCATGCGGGTTTTTTTCCTTCTCAACCCAACTCGACCCACTGACCCGAAATTCTTAACCCGACCAGCATGATTTCTCTGGTCTGGTCATGTAAGTCTTGTCAAAACCCAACCCGAGTTGCAGACCTACGGATGGGCATTTGAAACAATGGCTATGTTTAAGGCGCGAATGGGCGTTGTAAGGAGTTTCTGCCGACATAGAAGTTTCAATGCCTAATTTTATTTATGTTCTTTGTTTAGGATGGGCATTTGAAGCATTGGCAGTGTTTAAGACACTGATGGACGTAGTATGGAGTTTCTGGTAATGAAAAAGTTTCAATGTCTATTTTTTGTTTAGGTTCATTGGTTGGGGAAGAGCATTTGAAACAGTGACAATGTTTATGTTGCAAATGGGCGTTGTAAGGAGTTCCTGATAGCATAGAAGTTTCAATGTCAAATTTGTTTAGGTTCATTTTTTGGGCATGACATTTGAAACATTGTTAACATTTAAGTCGCAGATGGGCGTGGTAAGGAGTTTTTGGTAGCATAGAAACTTCAATGTCCTATTTTATTTAGGTTCATTGGATGTGATGGGCATTTGAAAAATTTATAATGTTTAATTCACGTATGGGCGTAGAAAAAAGTTTTTGGTAACGTGGATGCTTCAATGCCAATTTTGTTTAGTTTAATTGGTTGGGGATGTGCACTTGAAAAACTGACAACGATTAAGTCGCGGTTGGGCGTAGTAAGAAGTTTCTAGTTACATAGAAGTTTAAATGCTCAATTTTGTTGAGGTTCAATTGTTGGGGAAAAGCATTTGAAACACTGGCAATATTTAGTTTCTGATACATCGTCGTTTCGATGCCTTATTTTGTTTAGGTTCAATCGTTGGGGATGGCATTTGAAACATTGACAATTATTAAGTCGCGGATGATCGTAATATTTACGGAACCCAACCCGACTTAATATTTATGGAACCCAACCCGACCCGATTCCTAACACAAATCAACTCGAATTCTGACCCAACCCGCATTTTGAACCTATTTCAGCCTAATTTTAGTCGGGTCGGGTCGAGTTAGGTCGGATCGTGTTAATTTGTTAAATCCTCAACCTAACTTAACCTGAATTCCATGTGGGTTTTTGCCTTCTCAATCCGACCCGACTCGCTAACCCGAAATTCTCAACCCGACCCACATGATTTCTCGCATCGGGTCAAGTCAAAACCTGACCCGTGTTGTAGCCCTACGGATGGGCGTTTGAAACAATGGCAATGTTTAATACGCGAATGGGCGTAGTAAGGAGTTTTTGCCAACATAGAAGTTTCAATGCATGGTTTTATTTATGTTCTTTCGTTGCGATGGACTTTTGAAACACTGGCAATGTTTAATACACTGATGAACGTATCAAGGAGTTTCTGTAGTAAAGAAGTTTCAATGCTCATTTTTGTTTAGGTTCGTTCATTGGGGAAGAGCTTTTGAAACAATGACAATGTTTATGTCACAGATGGGCGTTGTAAGGAGTTTCTGATAACATAGAAGTTTCAATGTATAATTTTGTTTAGGTTCATTGTTTGGGCATGACGTTTGAAACTTTGGCAATATTTAAGCCACAGATGGACGTGGTAAGGAGTTTTTGGTAGCATAGAAAGTTCAATGTCCTATTTTGTATAGGTTCATTGTGTGAGATGGGTATTTGAAAAATTTATAATGTTTTAGTCGCGGATGGGCGTAAAAAGGAGTTTTTGGTAACATGGACGTTTCAATGCAAATTTTGTTTAGTTTAATTGGTTGGGGATGGGCATTTGAAAAATTGACAATGATTAAGCCGCGGTTGGGCATGGTAAAAAGTTTCTAATTACATAGAAGTTTAAATGCTCAATTTTGTTGAGGTTCAATTGTTGAGGAAGAGCATTTGAAACACTGACGATGTTTAAGCCGTGGATGGCCGTAATATGAAGTTTCTGATAACATCGTCGTTTGATGCGATGCCCTATTTTGTTTAGGTTCAATCGTTGGGGGATGACATTTGAAACATTGGCAATTATTAAATCGCGGATGATCGTAGTAACGACTGCTCGAGAAAATAGAAGGTTGAATGTCCAATCTTTTTTAGGTTCATTGGTTGGCGATGGGCATTTGAATTTGGCAATGTTTAAGTCGTGGATGAGCGTTAGAAGGTGCTCCTCTTAACGTAGAAATTTAAATGCCCTATTTTGTTTAGGTTCATTGGTTGGGGATGAGCATTTGAATCATTGCCAATGTTTAAATCGTGGATGAACACTAAGAAGTTTTTGGTAACGTAGAAGTTTAAATGTCCAATTTTTTTTAGATTCATTAGTTGGAGATGGGCATTTGAAAAATTGATAATGTTTAAGTCGCGGATGTGAAAGTAGTTTCTGGTAATATAAATGTTAAAATGCCCATTTTTGTTTAGGTTCATTGATTGCGGATGGGTAGGGATGTAGCTCGGGCCGGGTCGGGTTTCAAGATACCCGACCCGACCCGACTCGACTTAATATTTATGGACCCAACCCGACCCGACTCCTAACACAAATCAACTCGAATTCTGACCCGACCCGCATTTTGAACCTATTTCAACTTAATTTTAGTCGGGCCGGGTCGAGTTAGGTCGGGTTGTGTTAATTTGTTAAATCCTCAACCTAACCTGACCCAAATTCCATGTGGGTTTCTGCCTTCTCGATCCGACCCAACCTGCTAACCCGAAATTCTCAACCCGACCCACATTTTGAACCCATTTAAGTCGTGGATGAGTGTTATAAGGAGTTTCTTTTAACGTAGAAGTTTAAATGCCTAATTTTGTTTAGGTTTATTGGCTGGGGATGGGCGTTTGAAACATTGGCCATGTTTAAGTCAAGGATGGGAAAAGTAGTTGTCGGTAACATAAAAGTTACAATACCCAATTGTGTTTAGGTTCGCTAGTTGTCAATGGGGCATTTGAAACACTGGTAATCTTTTAGACGCGGATGTGCATAGTAAGGAGTTTCTACCAACATAGAAGTTTCAATGCCGAGTTTTATTTATGTTCTTTGGTTGGGATGAGCATTTGAAATATTGGCAGTGTTTAAGACACTGATGGACGTAGTAAGGAGTTTTTGGTAGTAAAGAAGTTTCAATGTCCATTTTGTCGATGTTCATTGGTTGGGGATTGACATTTGAAACACTGGTAAAGTTTAAGTTGTGGATGGGCGTAGGCAGAAGTTTCTTATAACATTGAATTTTAAATGCCCTAATTTGTTAAAGTTCATTGGTTTCGGATGAGCATTTGAATCATTGCCAATGTTTAAGTCGTTGATGAACGTTATAAAGAGTTTTTGGTAACGTAGAAGTTTAAATGTCTAATTTTTTTAGGTTCATTGGTTGGGGATGGGCATTTGAAAAATTGGTAATGTTTAAGTCGCGGATGGGAAAGTATTTTCCGGTAAGATAAATGTAATAATGCCCATTTTTGTTTAGGTTCATTGGTTACGGATGGGTAGGGATGCAACTCAAGCAAGGTCGGGTCGTGTTTCAAGATACCCGACCTAGCCCGAATTCTCAACCTGAAATTCTCGACCCGACCCGACTTCCAACACAAATCAGCCCGAATTCTTACCCGACTGCATTTTGAACCCATTTTACCCTAATTTTAGTCGGTCCGAGTCGGGTCAGGTTAACTTGTAAAATCCTGAACCTGACCCGACTTGAATTCCATGTGGGTTTTTTCCCTTCTCAACCCGACCCGACGCACTGTCTCGAAATTCTCAACCTGACCAGCATGATTTGTCCGTTCAGGTCATACATGTCTGGTCAAAACCCGACCCGAGTTGCAGCCCTACGGATGGGCATTTCAAACAATGTTTAAGACGCGAATGGGCATAGTCAAGAGTTTCTATTAACAAATAAGTTTCACTGTCCAGTTTTATTTATGTTCTTTGTTGGGATGACATTTGAAACATTGACAGTATTTAAGACACTAATATTTAAGTCGCTGATGGACGTGGTAAGGAATTTTTGGTAGCATAGAAACTTCAGTGCCCTTCGAAAGAAAAGAAAAATGGAAACAAAGAACTTAAAAAAAAAGGCATACCTGGACTTCGTTCGAAGGGTTGAACTTGCAGAAGAGAGCAGATAGGAGGAAGGTTTGCAGAGGCGATGGTTTCCAGATGGTTTCTTTGCAAACTTTTAGAAGCGATGGAAGCTTTCTTTGCAGAGTGGCGGAAGCAGAGAAGACTTGCAATTGGGATTTTTCGATAAAAGACTTGTACTAAAGTAGATAATCTATAAACAGGATGAAAAAAGATACCTTTTTATTTTCCAAAACATGTGCATCCTTCTTTCATCTACATTGTACGAGACAACAATTCTATTGGGTTGACTCACGATTTGCGAGTCAACCCAAAATCATACAATTTTTTTATTAAACTCGATTTTTGAAGAGAGTCGACTCGCTAGACCCTACGCGAATCGCGTGATTTTGACAACCTTGGTAAGGAGTTTAACATAGAAGTTTTAATGCCTAAAATCAACATCATAGAACTGAACCTTGACATCTAGTTATAGGTGCTTAAATGCAAAAGATATGTACAATTCAATAAATAGGTATGATTCTGGTTGAGATAAATTTTCATTTCTCAAAACAAAGCCGAGAGTAGAACTTCCAGTGCATTGTAAGTACATTTGACGTACAGACACAATTTGACAAATATTAAAGATATTCAACATAGGAATCAATAGAAACATAAGCATTAGTGGGAACAACAATACAAGTGCTAAACAACCACGAAATAAAGTAAAATGAATAAAAACCTTGGTTACAATTAACAAAAGAATATAAACATAAAATCAAGATTATACTAACTATTGCTGTGTTCAAATGTGAAAATGCAGATGAATACTGACATCCAGCTCTTCTTCTTGTGGATGGAGTGTTATTAATATGTGCTCTTAGAATGGATGAATGGGACATTGATGTTTACTTCAACAGGATGTTAGAAAGCTCTTTCTATGCCCAAACGAACTAGAAGCATTGAAAACTGCTAAATCAGAAAGGGTATTTTTTTTACTGGAATGACTATTTGAAGTTCTACAAGTTGGGAACATTTTGGCCCGACACCCCTTCCATCCAACTCTTATACGGGCTAAGAGCAGCTTTGGATCTCTTATTTTTGGAAGGGCTTGATAATGTAATTGTTTTAAGACACTATAAATTGTAAGGGTGTGTCTGGGTGTACCCAACTTACTAAGCATTGGAATATTTTTGGCTGTAAGGGATAGTTTCCCTGTTCCAATGTATGTATCAATACCAACCAAAGTGGACAGCAGAACATAACGAATTCACACTTTGACTATGCCTACTCTGAATGATGTTGAGTGAAAGAGAACATTAATGGGCCCTCTGATTGACTCTACATGAAGTTACCATTTCACCCAAAAAAAAAAACTCTTAACGACTTTATAGTGCCCTGGATTGCTCTATATGAACTTACTTTTTTTTTTCTAAAGGGAACTAACTCTGAACGACTCTATAGTTCCCTGGCAAATTGTTCAACTTTTTTGAAACCTTTTCCTTTCAAAACTTCCAGGATCAAGAACCTACTATTACTCCTGTGAAACTGATTGGTGTTGTTTGTGGAAGTGAGAAACCCAGCATCATTGTACCAGCAAATGATCCAAACGCTGGTCAATGGTTTCATGTTGATGTCCCTGCAATTGCATGTGCTGCTGGACTTCCTGAGAATACTATTTATATTGAAGATATCAATGAAGTTGTAGATGTGAGCCAACCATATCATTTTCCAAAGGATGTCAATACTTTGATCCGCTATTCTGTCATGCCACAAGACCATCTAAATTATACATTGACTTGGTATCCCCTTATTCCTGGATCTTAATATGCATGAATGTATGCCAAGTTATTGCTTTGTGTTTTAGAAGTACGTAAAATGCTTGTTCATGTGGGTCTTTCAAATATTTCCAATTGGTGCTAGCTAACTGCATTATTAAGCTCATGATTGCGTGATGTTCGTGCACTTGTGCCTATAATGGTGTTTTCTTCCACTAGCCATGGTGACAGCTCACAACCAGCATCATTTATACCTGATAAATGCAGTTTTGTGCACAGAACAACAAGAACTCATGGTGAAGTTGATAAGTGCTCTCCAACCATTATGATTGTAGTTCGACTAATTTTACCATTTCCCTAAAAAATAAGCGAAATTTTGGCATTGAATTCCTCCTCTTCCTTTTACATATCAATGAATATGTCAATGGGAGGCCCCAACCGCAAGTTATTCTTTATGATGTCAATACTGTGACAGCTCTTTTGCCATGCCACACTGATCATTTAAATTATATGTTGATTGAATTTTTTTTTTATTCCTAGAGCTTGATGTGCATGAATGTGTGCCAACTAATTGCTTTGTGTTTTAGCAGTATTTATAATGCTTACTCTGTATCCTTTATCTTAGTAATTCCTTGTACTTCAGTTCTTCTTCTTCTTTTTGAGTTGGATTGATGAATACTGTTTATAAGTGGTTCTTAAGAAGAGAACAAAGGGGGCAGTACAAAGAAATACTCAGGGGAGAAGAGAAAGACTACTGCTAGAAACAGAGACAGGAAAAACACTAAAAAACAGCGATAGGGGAGCTTGTGCTACTGATAATAAATGCCCTTGTTTGCGTTGTTTGCATGCCTTTCTGCATGCAATGATGCCTGCTTCCTTCGCAAAGTTCACAAGCACCACACCATTAGACCCAACATCGACAGAACTAGTTTTTCGCACAAAGCAATGGGAAACAAGAAAGTGCTGGCATTGGATCTATGGCCCTCTGTTCTTTACATTCTAAGCACCAGCCTTGTGCTTTCTGTGTACAGAGACACTTCAGAGAAATTCTTGGCCGATGCACCTTTTTCCTTTTCTTTTTTGGGTGGGGGTTGTGGTATTGGAGGGAGGGAGGGAGGGAGAAAACAAAATTCTAATAATAATGAAAGGTATAGAAGTATTACAAGTACGAATTATTCTTTGGTTCCAAATTTGAGGAGCAAATGGACAAGAGAGCAGGAGGTGGACCGAATTTTCCTCATTTCTCCACATAGAAATCACCCATTAACCAGCATCATGTTGGTCTTTTATGAGTACTTTTTTGTATTTACGTCAGTACCAAATCATCTTATAGTGTAACTCCAAGTTGGACTTATTATCAGATTATCATATTGTTGAATTTACTGAACTGTCTTACATTAAGTTTGAAAGCCCAACAATTTGAAACCAGCAGTGGTACATTTAAGCTCTTGTACTCTGGCTACTGGTATGAATAGGTATAAGCCCAATTGAGCATTGAATATACCCGCCCGCTCTCATTTAGCTTTGGAGCTAAGATCAATTGATTGATTTGGTCGTGATAGGCTTCCCTCTTCTTTCTTTAGTATTTTGTATTTTTTTCCTCTATTATATTTACTTCAGGTTATCATTTTGGAGTAGACTCGTTAGAAGTCATGCGATCATTTATTTTTCTTATAATCAAATTTTCTTGTAAATGAAGCCATACAAAATTTAATTTTATATTGACTTGTTAATAGCAGTTTCTGATGTGAGTATTTATTTGCCAGGTATTCTTTATCAGCTGCTGTAACTTTTAAATAGCAGTTCGATGGCACCATTTGGTCATCTTACCTTTCCAATTCTAGACAAATATAGAATAAAAAGTTCTGGAAAACTGTACACACATTTGATTACTTTGCAACCTCTGTGCTTCTAATATTTTATCAATCCCTCTTTTCTCCATTTTTTTCTCGTATCCAACATTTTTGTTTATCAATAGCATTGTTGTTTCTCGATGCTAGTCTTTTTGTTCTTTTGGTTTCTGCTGTTGTTATTCAAATGCATTTTTCTGTTATTTCATAGGGTGTCACCGATACTTTGTTATTAAAAGGTGATTTGGCACTAATCTCATTTTATTTCCAAAATTAATAGCCCTGCTGTAACTGTCCTATTCTGATGAGCTCTAAAAGGGAACCTTTCACTTAAATCTCATCTCCATGCCCCTTTCCCATACCCCAGGTGGGTGGGGCGTCACAATGTACCTCTCTTAAGCTCAGAGCCGTCCTCGGCTCTGCTATACACTAGGGCCCACACGGGTAGAGGAGGTGAATCCATTTCTAATACCATTGCTAATGATCCGACTTTTCAAGAATGATATCGTTCGCTTTCGACACCATCTGGATCGGCACGATTTTGTTTCTAAATTCACTTCCTCCACACGGGTAGAGGAGGTGAATCTATCTCTAATACCATTTGTAACGATCCGACTCTTCAAACATGATATTGTTCGCTTTGGATTCCATCTAGATTGTCACGATTTTGTTTCTAGACTCGGCCCACTTGTCCAGGCGCAAAAGGCCTCATGTTTGAGAGGTGCTCCTCCTCACTTAAATCTCATCTCATATTTATCTTCGGCCATGTGGGACTTTTCCCATACGCCCTGGTGGGAGGGGAGTAACAATTTTATTATTCTAATATAAAATTACATATCATGCTTATTTAACTAATCAACGGCCAAAATATTCTTCTCTCATTTATACGTGTGAAGTTATAAAGAATATATAATGGTTACTGTATTGATTGGTTTTTCGAATTCTATATAATTGTTCTGAATACTTTAAAGATGCTTCCAACAGAGAAAAAGACCAGGCCCCACAATTTGATTTAGTAATTGCCTAGTCATAAAATTATTTGTAGATGCTTAGAAGGCCAAAAATGATGCACTTCCTTTGAATCCACAACTTCGAAACCTTTTTTTTTTTTTGGCAACAGTAACTTCGAAACCTTTTCGTTGCCTCCTTGGTTAAGATTTTGCACATACTCGTGCTTAGAAGTTGAAATAGTGGGACCCACTTCTATTGGACAAATTAAGTGATACCCAAGCTGAGCTGATGTGACAAGGATTGATGGGGAGGGGTATGATGCTTAAAATGAAAAAATATTAATTACTTTTGATTAAATTAAATATTGAAATAATATTGAAAAACGTTACATCTAATTAATTCGTTTTGTGATTTTAAACTTTTGAAAACTTAACTATTCTAGTTATTTTTATTAGTCTATTTTAAAAGCTAAGATATTGAAAAGAAGAAATGACTCTTTGTTCATGACTATTTTATCCTTGCAAGGTTAGAAAGTTCTTTTTATGATATTTGATTTATGGTTTCTAATTGGTAGTAAGGTTTTTAAAAGATATTATATTTCTTTAACCTTAAAAAAAAAACCTACATAATTTAATTTTAGTGTTGTCTTTTATCTTTTAAAGATTTGCTATTTATCATTGTCTAATTAAAAAACCAATATATATATATATATATATATATATATATATATATATATATATATATATATATATATATATATATATAATGAGATTCTTTTATGTTCTGTCATCGAACATGTGTTTCTTGTCATTCAATTTTTATGTGGAGATGGAATTCATTATATTTAGAACTGCGTTCTTTCTTAGTTTGCATTATTTGTCCCAAGTCTGATGACAGCAAACGTGTACATGGAGCCGAAGTATCTAAATAATGGATCTCTAGTCTGTACTAACCCACTCACTGTGAATGAATTTTTTTTCTTTCTCCACCTGCTCTCCTCCAATCATAATTTTTTGGTTCCATTATGAGTTAGAATTGGATGACTAAATTTTTGTTTAAGTTTTTATTTATGTAACATTTCATATTTATTATTGTTTTTATAAATTATATTTATTGTTGAATAAACTCAAGTGATGTAACAGGTAAAAGTTTATAATAATTTAAATTATATTTAAAATATTTTTTTCACGTTCAATCAGTCACATTTTTTTATTCAAAAGTAGATCCATTAAATTAAATAAATCTTATGAGAACTTATTCGCAGCAAACAATTTCTTAGTTGCAAACTGGATCACAACCGAAACAAATAAGTTTTGTGGTAATTTGTATTAAATTAGTCGAATATTTAAAAAGCTCAATTAATCTTATTATAAAAATTAAAAAATAAAAAATAAAAAAGTTTGGGGCTCCTGTCGTTTTGCCTATGGAAGTTTGGAGTCTGGATTAGATTTAAGAAATAAGAAAGTTTAAAGATAAGAAATGCCCAACTTTTCGCATATAATGTGGACGGATTGAATGTGTACCATAAAATTATTCCCTCTAAGAAAGTTATTTATTAACAATGTCCAAACAGTGCTGTCAGCTAATTTATTGATAGAATTAAGTATAGAACTACATGATAAAGCTGAATTTTCAAATGCACAGCCACCTACCACTTCTGACTTGTTCACATTAGTGCTTTGTTTTATTGGCTGTCTTAATTAATATGTAATCTTAACTATAAATTAAAAACAATTAAAAAATTTAAATAAAATAGAATTTCAGCCAAAAAAATTCCTGCTAATGTAATTTAACAATAAAGAAAACAGGAAAATAGCAGTGTCTGGTGGATGAGTTTTTTTTTTTTATTAACGTCTGAGAAAGTCAGATACAGTTCTACTAAAACTCCCAGGGATGATTTTACTAACATTAAGGTACACCAAGGTTAGGTCATGGGGCCTCGAATTCGCAACTTTTCGCTTTCTGAGGTCAACAAATTTGACCATTATTTTTTCAATTCCTGTGCGAAAATTCTGACCTTTTGATCGTTACCTTGCCCCATGGCATGTAATTGGGCATCGGTCACGTCATATTAAACACATAATCATAGATTATTGTATAATAAAAATTGAGATATAAAAAATTAATACCCATTTTTAACATTGATTTCGATGAATCTAAATCTAATATTTAAAATGTTGTTTGATTATAAATTTTAATTTTAAGGCACGTCACTACAAGATCTTCAATGTAATAAGGTCTATTGCCTTTATAGTATATTAAATACAAGGAAAAATTATGTTTCTTTAACATTTTCTTATACGTGCTATTATTATCGTAAAAATCTTTTCTTAAATATAAAGTACACAAATAATCAACATAATTAAATCAACAAAGTCATCTTTCTTAATGTCAATAATCTTAAAAAGTGAAGAAATAATGTAAAGTGGCGAAGTTTTGAAGAACTAAAAAAATGTACTTTGATTGATTCAATTAAAATAATTTTTATTTGAGCACATATTTAGAAAAAAGATATTTCCAACAAATCTATTACCATTCAATTTTGTGAATTCCATACTTGAATGCAAAGGACATTACATTGCAAACCATGTGTCAGTGTAAAAAGGCGATAATTTAAATTTAATACAAAGACTTAAATATGAATCGAGTAGAAAATAATAACTCAAATTTAATACAAATAATGTAAATTTAAACTCTAAATCAAATTTATTTGTAAATATTGCAATTTTAAAATTAGGTTAGAGATCTTAAATTCAACTCTTCTTATAAAATAAAAATAACTTTATCTCATTATTATTTTTGAAATTTGAAAATCTCTAAACAGATAAACCCGTCGAGCAACGTTCGAGTCATGGCTGTTCACCGTGTAGTTTGTCATTTTCTCACTCGTCTGGAAATGGCGTTGTCTGTCACTTGCCGGTCTGTGCAATACACGTCAAGAAAGCCCAACCAACCAGTCCTATATTTAAAATCACCATCTTCTAAACACACAAAGTCACCTTAAGTAGCATTACCAAATCTTCAAAAGCGCAAATCCTGAAATTTAATACTTCCTTTAGACATCAAATATAAGAAAATCTTGAGATATTTTCACTGTAAAAAAAATGAGATTCTTTCACCATATTTAAAATCTTAATTAAAATACTAACATGAACAGATTCTATAATATCTAATATTAACTTACAATAAACTATTTAAATCAAGGAATTGGAATTGACTAATGTAACTTCTGTGGTATTAAAATTCAAATATCCAACACCTTTGTTACATCGAGCAGGATCAATTAGTACCAAATTACAGATATACTGCATATTGGACGATCGTGAGACTTATTTTAAGTGACACCAGTTGTGGCGCTGGTGTTTTCATTTTAAAAGCATGTCTTCTGCCTTGCATCCGTTCTGTAAGAAAACTCTGCTTTCAGCTCCAGGGAGAGGAATCTAAGCGTTTCAAGCCGATTTCTATTTGCCAGGCAACTCTCTCTCTCTCTCTCTCTCTCTCTCTCTCTATATATATATATATATATAAAATTAGTGTTTTTCCTTTTCACAGTTCATGTTTTAAACATTTTCCTTTCTTTCTTGGGTTCTGGATGAAATGGGTTGTTCTTTGATTGGTTTTTAGGAATTTGCAAATTGTCTGTATGGGCTGATGTCTAACACCTGTATGGTTCGAACATGCAATCTTTACAGTTGCAAAAAAAAGCATTTATCAGCTGTCTTTCGAATTTTTTAGTTATACTTGGTTATTTTACAGGAAAGAACTTTCCTTTCCATCTACCCAAAATGGTGCAATGAGCAGGTCTCATCCACTGCATGAATGGGGGCACAAGTGAACACATTGGATGGCATATTGCATGATTCTGTCATTCCTTCTCATTAATGATTAGCAGCAGAAAATGTTAGCAAGTTTCCAATTTATGCTAGCCCAATAAAACATCGGTGTGATAACACCGAAACCATTTGCAGTGATGGTTACTGTAAAATACAAACTTTTGTTTTTATTGTGACATGGAAAAAGTGGGGTTTCTCTAGAGGAAGCCCAAAGCGTAACTTCTCCTGTAGGTACAGAAGTTCATGGTTGTGATTCTGCTTGAGTTTCATAAGTTGGAATTCATTAGAAAACTGCTTTAGAGAAACCAATTTGTTCTTTGGATCACAAGTACAGTTCCATTCAAATGGAGATTAGTAGGAGAGAGAAGAATAGGAAAGGAAGGAAGCAAGTGGAGAAATTGTGATCTTGCTCTTATTCTTCTGAACTTTTTAGTCCATATCAATAATGTGAACATTTCATTTGGGATCTGATATCCAGTGAATTTATGTTTTGAATGGAAACCATGATGTCTCTCTATGTCTAGCAAAATGTATTATGGGCAAAAGATTTATTCTTCTGTATTCAGTCGTTTGTTTCATTTTCTTTCAATGACAGGTTTTATTTGGAACAATGGGAGAGTTTCTTTTTATTGGTTTCTGAAATCCCGGTTTTGTGAAGGCATAAACCAATTCAATGGTAAGTGGTAAAATATCTGTTGATTATGGCTCCTTAGATCACATCTGACCTCAGTTTCTTTTCTCCTTTTCCTGGAAGCCAAAATGCAAGGCATTTTATTCCTTGTTGTTTCTCTCATGTTTTTCTAGAGAGCGTAAAATGATATTCACCAATGCATATATCATACTATTTTAGATTTGGCCATGAATATACTAGTTAATTGCAACTCCTTACTCTTGACCAATCTAGACAAATTAAATGAGGAAAACTTAAGTGTAAGCACATGTTCCTTAGAAGCATACAACCGCTTGAAAATTGTGACAGTTTCTATAAAAATTAAAAAGGGAAATGGAAAAAGAAATAAAGACAAGAAAAACATGACAGTTAATAACTTGGTATATGATGGAGTTCAATGGCTCCACCTATACAAGGGGAATTGTGGATATCATCCATGCCAAAAACCACTCCATTGCTAATGCCAGCAGCCTAGTCTAAGGCTATGGTTGTGAGTCATTCCTTAAAAAGGGATACGAATCATTCACGTGTTTGAATATGGTCATCCATTTCACCACCTTAATTTGGAATGATATGACTAACTGGCCTGATTTTTTTGGCTTTTGGGATACCATGAACTCCTTGTATTTGGTGGAATCATTGAGCTTCATTACATGTTGCTTTCATGTTTGAAGCTATTGTTACACTGTAGAATGACAAGATGTGGTTACACTATTGGATTCATAGAAAGATGGAAAATTAGTCAATGAAATGATCACTTGCACATTGGTGTGCACGGTATTACATTGCATACCTGAACAACCACATTGGTGTGTATGCTATTTAGTCATAGATTGTTGAAAGTAAGTTCTTTGAATATATGACCCAACAAAGGTCACTTTGATTGAATTAATGGAACCGCATTTTTTAAGCTCTCCAAAATTTGATCAATTTGAATTATTATTTTTATTTTTTATTCTAAGGCCTTTAAAAACATGGTTGACTGATTTAATCAAGGTCATTTTTAGTGGACCTCATAGTCAAACAAAGACCTTTCCAATGGACCCATCACCATTCCATTTGTTGGGCTCCATGCATAGATTTGTTAGTGATCATCCTCTAATTAATTATGTGAGACTTGTCACTGTTGACTTGTAAGTTTCTTCTACAACTAGGCAACTTTTCAGTCATCTAAGCTGTTGATTTGATGGATCCTATTCTCTGCAAATAAATTGCACATAAGATCCCCAAATTTGAAGATTCTAATATCCAATTTTTTACTTTTAACTATTGAGTGTGGTTGTTCAGAACATAGGAGAAAAGGAACCCTAAGAGAAACACTATGCTTTTCCTTAACCTGTCACACTTTTCATTGCAATTGAGCATCTTTCCAACAGTGAACCGTGAAAGTGACTGAGCCAACTTTCCATTTAAAGAATTATTTTTAAGCTAGCTTAATAAAAAGAATCTCCATATAGTGAGATTTTTGGGCGTTAATGCAAGAAGTACCAGCGATTATTTTTTTGTTGAAAATGTTCTGATGACTGATTTATTATTTTTTGTAGTAGGTGATTGGAAGTTGTTGGATGAAATTGAGAACCTTGCCAAGATAACACAGTTTTGGTCCTTGGACGCTGGTAGATGCATTTAGGACCTAACTGAGGCAGATGGAACAGAGTATTTTCCGTGATGTGTCATGATGGTTTTTTATCATTATGAAGTTATTATCTGATGCTTATATTGAGTAGTTCCATTGGCCGATAAAGTTGTATTCTCTCATATAGCATGATTTGCTTTAGCAAATTAAGCAATCATAATGGAAGTAGAAATCTAATTTCATCAGTTTCTCCTGTGTGATATTAACTGTATGTAGGTATGTACATATGCATTGTGTGTGTGTAATCCAATATGAAAGGGTATTGTAATTGAGGAAAACTTTCGAAGATTAAAATGCAACATAGGCATGCTGATGAGCATGGTATCTGTTTGCCAGACTGACTTGAGTATCCAGTAATGATCATTTTAATATTATTTTTCTATTGCATTTTGTTTTAGTTTGGTATGGAATAAGGATGCTAAAGGTCATTTTGAGGAGAAATAAAAAAAGAAGATATCATCCATTTCTTACAAAGATTACCTTTTACTTGGCTGAACATATAAAAAGTTAAGCACTTCCTTCATTTTCTCTGTATCAAGAATGCTTCCCTATTACGTCAGTCAAAAGAATGGTAAAGTTTTTTTGTTTTGTTTTTTATGGATGTGAGGTGGTTGGGTTGGGGGGAGGGGGGGCGGCAAGGAGTTGGGGAGGGTTTGACCATAAATAGAGATTATATTGGCTGTGATTTTGCACCAATCCTGTTCTTTTACATCATGATCACCTTACTGCAGCTTAAAATTTTGGGTGTTGCTAGAGAACCTGACATTCCATACAGATGGGACCATCACTTATGGAATGGTCATTCATATCAGACTAATTTTTTATAGATTGAGGTTTCCTTCATTGAACCACTTAACAATGCAACATGTTTTTCTCTTTTAGCGGATCATTGCTTGGCTATGGTACCTCTTTTTAACTGTCTATCTGTATACGATTATTCTGTAACTACAGTTGTCTGAGGTGGTTCCATGGTTTCTCTTTGCTGCAAGCTTTAACTGTGGTTTGTTCCACCAGATAAACAGTATGGATCATCCGATTATAGGCCATCCCATACAGAATTCTTAGCTTGAAGGTGTACATTTTCTTAGTTGAAGTTGATATAGTTATTGATTGGATATAATCATTATGTGCTCTATTTAGTATTTCTTCATAAAGTAATCTCATGCATGCCACCAGTGGAGGTGGATAGGGTGAACAATGAAAGTAGCTATGGCTTTTCCTGGGAAGTGGATTTGGTGATGAGGGGCCAAAGTGTGGAAGCAGGTACTAAAGATGAAACAGAGGCTAGATACAAATAGATAACATATTTCTGACATGTCCTTTAGGATGTCAAATTGTCAGGCATGTGTCAAGCTATTCAAAAAATAATAAAAGGATTTCATTATCACGACAAATCATTCAAAAAATGATTTTTTTTTTTGAAGAGATGGACATGTTGTTTGTTTTGATACTCCTTACATAATCATCACATTGACAAATTTTCTTATGGACTTGGTTATGTTTAAAAGCTATCATTAGTAGAGGGTGCGAGGTGGAGATTGGTTGGTTGGTTAGCTTTAAGGAGTTTGAGGGGTATTTTAACTCTGATTTGTGCGAGGTGGAGATTGGTGGGTTGGTTAGCTTTAATGAGTTCGAGGGGTATTTTATCTCCGATCTTTTCTCTTCTTGGGATGGTTGATGAGGGATAGAGGGTACAAGAGAAGTGTCACGGAAATTTGGTCTAGGCCTCAACCTGGCTATCACAAATTTAATGTGGATGGTGGTGTTGGAGGCAAACCTGGTCTAGCAGGTACTTGGGGTATGGAGCATGATGAATGGGGAGATTACCTTATTTTTCTCAGAATTGGTGGGACTGAAAGAATCCAATGAAATAGAAATACTAGGATTTAGGTCAGCACTTCAATTATGGGCAAGACATGCAGTAAGGTAGTTTGATCGTCAAAGGGGACTATTAATGCTATAGCTTAGGCTAGTAGTAGAAAAAGGCCTCCTTGGAGGCTAGTTCATGTAGTCAAAGATATCAGGAAGGCTTGTAGATGTAGAACAGTTCGCATTGGACATGTTAGGTGGTCAGCAAACGGTGTTGTAGATTTTCTAGCCAAAGCTGGCATTGGGAGACATAAGGCATTTTTTGAGTGTCTGTAATTGGGTATATGGGGTTAGATTTGTTGTTTAATTAGTTTGATGTTATCTTGATTCTTATTTTGTCTTTCTTTTCTTAGGGTTCCAATATAACTCTCCCATACAGAATAATTTTGGTTGTCTTTTTCTTGTTGTACTAACTCTTCTGTTAATAAATTTTTATTTGTCTCTAATTCAAAAAAAGAAGAAAACACTATCCACTTTTAGAATGTTTTTTTAACAAGAGCAAATTTCAAAGATCTTCATTTGATTGTATACATTTGATTTGCGCCTAAAAGCTTTGCCATGTTGGATCACCATTCTGTAAGGTATTTTTAAGTGTATCATTTTGTGCAGGGGAAGCATTTCATAGTAAAGATAATGAAGTAAGGCGACCCTTGATCAGTGTTGCAGAAGACTTCTATGGGGGAATATATGACAAACCCCTTCCATGCTTTGGCTGTGGCATAGGATGGTTTTCGTGAGCCCCTCTCTCTCTGTCTCTGTCTCTTTCTCTCTCTCTCACACACACATACTCATCATACTTCCTTTTGCAGGTTCTTGCTTGGATTTGTATTCCCATTGATGTGGTACTATGCAACAATTCTCTATTTTGGGAACTATTATCGGAAAGATCCTAGAGAACGGTCTGGCCTCGCTGCTTCTGCAATTGCTGTGAGTTTTCTTTAACCATGGAAACCAATGTGTTCTCTCTCTCTCTCTCTCTCTCTCTCACATACACACACATTGTTATATATTATTTCCATCATTGTTAAAGCTATTTATCCCATCTATTTGGGGTCTCTCTGTCTCACACACACACATTGTTATAATTTATTGTCATCATAAAATTTATTTATGCCATTTATTTGGGGTTGGTAGTCATCACTAGATTTTGGGAATTATTATCCACACAATCCCACATCCCACCCACTTACCACCATGAATTAGATTCTTACTCATTTTGACCCATTCAATAGTGAGCTCACTATTGGATGAAAAACCCTCTAATTTGGATTATAAAATTATTTAAAGTGATCCATACTTTGGAGCCTTGAAAGGCATAGCTGTATTGATTTGACTAAGGTGATATTGATAGGGCCCTTATTCAAGAATAGAGCTTCCCAACAAATTCATCCATGTGGATCCTTGTGGGCCCCACAGAAAGTTTACAGTGTGTTGTGGAGTCCAGTCCATGGGGGACGCAAGTGCGCACATGCGCGCACAGAGACATGCCCCCCTCCCAAAAAAAGAAGAAGAAAGGAACCATACACCGCCACCGCATGATGTCAACTACCAATGACCCCACCAACTTATGTTGTGAGGGTCTCAATATGTGTACCAGAATTTGATACCTGTATGAGGTTGGCCTATTAGGCCAAAATCCCAAAATCTAAGATTTGAGGATTCAGCATGAAATTTTAGTTCTTTAAACATTGTGCATATTATTTAAATGAATTTAAGATGTGAAAATAACATCAATTAAAAACAACTTGAAATTTTCCTCTGAACAGCCAATTGATGTATATTTCAGTATATAAGTTTCAAAAGTAGACAGGATGTAAAATCATTTTTATCATTTTGAAAAGAATGCTAAAATGCATTGGAAGAATCCATGAAGAATGAGACATGAATACATTATATATTTCAAGGATATTTGGAACAGTCATCTATTGTGGCATTGGAATGATAAGATGAGAGTAGCATGATCCTATTCCATCTTATCTAATGGTAAAAATTAGAAGTACATGTGGAAAGAATCAAGTGCTGACAGTGCACATGGAATAGGATGTCCAAAGATTGGATTGAACAAAGTGGAGCTCACAATCAGCAAGTTTGCCTGTCATAATGGTAGTTATCATGAACTTCATCTCAGTATAACTCTCTCTCTCTCTCTCTCTCTCTGATCCGTAAAGTGTGGGCTCAACTGCGTATATTGTCTGCCCACATGGTCATTTTAATGGCAATGAAAGAATGTTAGCAGCAGGTCTTCTGATTAACTGATTAATGTACTCCAAAAAAAAAAAGATTGGGTTTACAGTTTACACGACAATCCAAAATAAAGTTATGGGTCTAAAATAATTTATCCAAGAAAACTTAGGCCATAATTATTTGCAGGTCATGTTCTCTAAATGAGACCTGCTAAAAATCAATCATCACAAATGAATATAGATCCTTTTCCTTCTCTATTGACCCAAGTTTATATTTTCTCCATTAGCAGTTGGATGCACAAAATTAATACAATTTTGGTGTTGTTACCTTTTCGATCCAATGGTGACGAAGGAGCGATCTAAACACTCTTATAAATCAATGCCACCCAATGGTAGAGAAGATACAACAGGCCTAGATTTCTTTAGACTCACCAAAGAACCTAATAATAGAGGTCATGATTATTGATCCAATGGTGTTGACCTAGTTCTCTCTTGTTAGATGGTGTAGATCAAGACCTCAAATCTAGCTTGGTCTCAAGTGAAGCCTAGAACCAATTTATAGCAATGGCTGCTCCAATGAACAAGAACTCAAGGGTGCAAAACCCCATTCCAAACTTATCATTACTTTTTGAAAGAAACTCGAGATCATTCACAGTCACCGTCCATGGCTTACAACTTATGACAAAACTTGAAGGCAGAGCTCCATAGTCCATTTATTTTTTGCTATGTCTAAACAAAACTATATCTGCTAGGATATCCCTTGATTTTTTTTCTAATGTAGGCTCTTAACTTCGAAAATGCAATAAAATATAAAATAAATTTAGAAAATAATAAATTATTGATGCAACCTCTTGATGGGCCACAACCTGACATTGGGCTTCATCATTTGGGCTTGTTTCTTATCATTTCTGATTGGTTGGCTAAGCCTGTGTCCTTTTGGGCTGCAAATGGATCGCACATAACTGATTTAGTTCCCAAGTCACGTCGGATTTTTAGTATTACCAGTTGTATCTGATTATATTGGTGTGCTGTAATTGCTTCTATCTCTTGATTTTTCTATGAAATCTCTCTCTTTCTACCTAGAAATAGAAAAGATTTTGGATTTTGCAATATTTGTTTCTGAAGTACTGAAAGAATGCAGAGTATTACTAAAACTCTTTTGAACTGCGGCAAAATATATACATTTCTTTTCTTATGGTTACCTGAACTAGTGAACTGTTATTTTTAAAAGTAATTCATATGTAGTTTAGGTAGATTTCCTTTGTCCAGAGTCCATTTTATTTTTTTCTTTTTGAAGTGATACATCCTTAGTTATGTCTCTTGATAACATAATGGCGATTGCATTGCAGGCACTAATCTGTTCAATTGCAACCTTCATTACAGTAGCAGCTATCTTATTCTAGTTGTGCACCACCAGATATCCTCTACTTGGATCTTTCACGTGGTGAGCCTTTAGAAAGAGGGGAAAAAACTGGACAAGTTACCATTTCTAATTGTAGAGAAAATAATGTTTGGCAGAAGGGTCTGTGGGGTTTGTACAGAATGCCGGTTCCTTATGGTGATACTAGGTTGCAAATGTTACTTTGAAAGCTTTCAGAAATCAGGATGCAGTTGAAAATTAGATTACAATGTATAAATATTTGTGAAGCACCAATGTCATTGAGAACAAGAGAGAATGCCAGTTACCATGTTGTAAAACAATGTCAAGAATGTAAACCTGAAGCTTTCAGGAATCATAATTTAGTTGAAAATTAGATTGTGATGTATTTAAACCTTTATTAGTGTCAAGGCTAAATTAGATGACTTTATTTGAAATTCACTTCACTATATACTAATACAATGTTTTTGTACCTTCTTTTTATTTTTAATGAATTTCCTTTTTACCGCTATATATATATATATATACTAATACAATTTTTTTTAATGTACATAAGAATTTTTATCTTTTATATGTATTAGATAGGAGTTTGACAATAACAACCTTCTCCAAGCTGTGTTAAAAGTTTTAATTTTTAAGGATAATATTATATTTTTTCAAATATAATACGACGACTAACGTCTCTATTATAATTAAAAATATATATCAAATTTATGCAAACCAACGGATCTTTGAAACGATGGGTGGGCTTAGAATTAATTACAAAAACTCCATCAATCGTCAAGGATTATACGCAATTTGGTTCAAATCATAATGTTTAAAAAAATAACCGAGAAGGGTCAAGCCCATGATCGAAAAGAAGGAAAAGGAAAAATAAAATAAAAAATCAGACCACCCTTTGCAGAAGTCCAGCATGATTTTGTTCCTTTGACGATATTCTTATTGGATTGGCACTTGGCAGCGTGGAATATCTTTTGCATTGGAAATATCGAAATATCGACACATATTTCCTTAATCTGATCGATTCTAATTCTTTTCCTTGTATAAATAATAAATAAAATCATCAACAGGGTAGAGGGTGGCTGAAGACACTAGACAAGCAAGGAAGGAGCGAGTGAGCGACCGAGAGAGAAAATGGCAGAGCAGAGTGTGGAGCAGTTCAAGGGGCAGCCTCGGCTGCCCAAATTTGCGGTGCCCAAACGCTACGACCTGAAACTCACACCCGATCTCTCCGCCTGCAAATTCACCGGGACGGTCCTTATTGACGTCCAAATCACTGCAAACACCAGATTCCTCGTTCTCAACGCGGCAGATCTCTCCGTTGACAACTCTTCTATCCGTTTCACGACTCGGCAATCCAACAAGGCAAGACCCAGATGGGGAAAAATCTAGTTCTATAAGAAAAATGAGTAGGATAGATTAGTGTTTGACACGTTAGATGAGAATATGCTCAGATGCATGGAAAGGAAAGCACTTTCTTGGAAAACAACAAACTTTCAATCCAAGTGCTTAAACGCATTTAATTTCTCAACAAGAAAGTGCTTTTCTTTCATGCATTAACTCAAATCGAAACCAAAAAAAAAAAAAGGAAGAAGAAGAAAAGAACTGGGAAGATTTGTATTTGATTAGTTTATTTGAGGCTACGTTTGGATGCATCAAAAGGAAAAACCTTCCTTGGAAAATGGTTAACTTATAACCAATGTTGGTTTGCAGGTCCACTTCTATTTTTAGCTAAAAATGGAAATGGATATTTTCCGAGAAAGTGTTTTGCTTTCCATGCACCCAAATGGAGCGGACCAAGATAAAAGAACCCATCAGGTTTCAATTCAAGAAGGAAAAACCGAATTGGATATACTTGTATTTAATTTTATTAGATAGGCCTCTTCTTGGACGCATGGAAAATCATGATCCTTCCTGGAATATAAAATTTCAGAGAAAAAAAGGTGAAACCAATTCCCTTTTTTTTTAAAGAAAATACTGGTTGTTTTCTTAGAAATACTCTCCTTTCCATGCATCAACTTGATTCATGACCTAAACAGGAATAAGAAAAAAAAAGTGAAGATTTGCATATAATTTGAGCAGTTAAGGTTCTATTTGGATGGACGGAAAGGAAGTTTTTTTTTCAAAAATAATAAAATTTTAACAAAAAATCTTTAAACCTATTTGAATATTAAGAACAGGGAAATTCATTAACTTTAGAAAAGAAATTAAACCCATTTATTTAGTTAAAAGATGGTTAGTTTTCAAGAAGGCACTTTCTCTCCATGAAATGACCCATCAAATTCTATTCAAGAAGAAGATTTGAACTAGGGAGGTTTTAACTTGATAGATTGAGGTTCTTTATTTGGATGCATGGAAATGAGAACTCTTTCCTAGAAGATGATAAATTTCTATTTCTTAATCACTCAAGAAAAAAAGAAAATGGTAAATTTTAACCAAGAATGATTAAGCCTGTTATTATTTTTATTAAAAAAATGTAATTTACCGATAATGTACCTCCATGAGAGAACCCATCAGGGTTGAAGTCAAGAAAAAAAAAAAAAGGAAATCAGGAGGTGACGAGCTTGTGGGTGATTCTGTGATCACTTGTGCAATTCATGGTTTTGAAGGTACGACACTTGCCCTCCAGGAAAGGAATAGGGAGGATTTATATTTATTAGATTAGATTAGACCTATATGAGGAACTTGTCAAAATTCAATTCAAGTAGAAAAAAAAAAAGGAATTGTGAAGATTCATGCTCGATTGGATTAGGTTAGATTAGATTAGATTATACCTGGTTGACATTACCCAATTGTATACAGTTAAGAAGAAAAGTGTATGGGGAGGGTTTATATGTATAGAACGGACTCTTTACATACATTCATTAATATTGAGGCTTGCCCGTGTTGGACATGTCACATTGTGTTGGATTCTTCATGGATTTTCCATGCACTAGTTTCACATTTTTTAATGGTGATGAAATATATTTAAGTGTTTACTATTTGGTTGTTGTGAGTAAAATTCATGCGTCATTTTAAATAAATATTTTCAAATTTTATTAAAATATCACGTTGAATCTTAAATTCTATGTTTGAGAATTTACCAAATCACACCCCTCATACCTGGCTGGTTGCGGAACAGATACCTGTACCTGGACTGCTTAGGATTAGACCCAGATGGGAGGAGAACTCATCAAAGTTAACTCAAGAAGATGGAATTGGGAAGTTTTATATTTGATTTGATAAGATTAGACTAGACCCTGATGAAAAACCCAACTGAATTCACTTAAAGAGGGAAAAAAGACATATGGGAAGATTGATGTTTGATTCAATTAAAATTATGTTTGAAGTGGAAATGATTGTACAGAAAAATGTATTTGTGGGTTTTTTTCAGGAATACTGGCCCTCAGAGGTTTTATTGGTGGAAAAAGATGAGATCTTGGTGTTGCAGTTTGATGATTCTTTACCCCTTGAAGAGGGAATTTTGAGCATTGTATTCTCAGGAACCTTAAATGACCAGATGAAAGGATTTTATAGAAGGTACTCTGTTCTGCTTCCATCCCACTTGTGGCAGGGGTTTCCCCCTCAATGGTTTCTTATGCTTGTGAGAATGAGGAATCATTAAGTGCAATTGCAAGTTTTGCTTTTGGTCATGCATACAGTTCCATTGACTGCTCAAAAAAAAAATATATATATGCAGACAGTTCCAATCATCAATTTAATCTGGTAGATGGTCTGGTCTGGTCTGGTCTGGTCTGGTCTGCTAGTGTCTATATGGTTTTAGTTCTAAGCATTTGAACTTGGTCTTCCTATGAAATGAGGTTCCTCTTTCCATGCCATTAAATGGTTGGGTTGCATCATGATTGAAGTGATTTCTTATAAAGCATCCAGGTAACTACCATCATAGTCATGATTTTGATGCATTTATGATGTATACCACATTTTGCTGGATGCTGAATGGATAGTTGGAATTGTTTGATCAGTATGAGTATTCCCTGGTATGGTTTGGAATGACGGTTGGACTGTACATAGACACAATACGACTAGATGATGTGATCTTTCCTCTTTTGCTCATGCATGCATGAATCTATGCATTCCTATAAAGAAAACAACAATGTTTTTCTCCAGTACTTACGAATACAATGGGGAGAAGAAGAACATGGCAGTTACACAATTCGAACCAGCAGATGCTCGCAGGTGTTTTCCTTGCTGGGATGAACCTGCTAGTAAGGTTAGATCTAAATCATTTGCCTTTTCCATTATCTTTCTTGTGCTCCTTTTTCTTGTCAGTGGGGCTTGCTTCTTATTTATTGCCACTGGTACCTTGTATGTAAGAGATCCTTCGTATTTGAGTACATGTCTCTTTGTTGTACTTCCAAATTCTTGATTATGGTATTCTCTTATTTTGAATGAGTGGACATTTATAATTGCAAGATTGTGACCTAGTTAATAAATTGAACTAGGGTTGTGTAGCCTTGTATTTGATGAGGGAAAGGAAAAAGGTAGGAGAAAAAGAGGATGGAGGAGAGATAGGAATAAGGAAAGAAATAATAGAGGGAAAATGGTGTGTGCAAGAGTGATTCTGGCATTTCAACACATGCCTTTCTTCATTAGAAATTCCTTCCAAATTCAAAAACAAAATTGGTGCTAATTATTAATTAATTAAAATCAATAAATTTCTATTAAGAACCTCGATTACATCAATCATTGTAGTGCCTTGTAGGACTATGCTCATGCATACTCCACGCAAGCACTCTATCAAGAGGCGACTCCTCTATATGGATTGTAAAAACTTTGTCCTACGACTGTCTTATGTAACACCTTCTACTGGAGACTTATTTCCATTGCCAAATGTCCACAAACAGCTATGAATGTGACTATCAAATTAAAAGCAACATTAACTAGATGTTGACACATTCAAAATAATTAACCAGATAAATATATAGATATCTTTATTGATTTAATACAACAAAGCAAATAAGCTATAAATATCTCATTTGGATCTGAATCTTGGGCCCTAAAAAGTATCTTCAGGTGTTTCATCCTCTTGTAACTTGTGATCATCCAAGTGGGCAGAACATAAATATCATCATCATTATAGCCATTTGTCCCATCTATCTGAGGTTGTTGGTGCTTATAATTGGATTTGGCAACTATGCAGCCCTGATCCTTTTCTATGATCTTTAAGCTATGTTCCTATTTTTGGAGGATTTTTTATTTTGAATCTAGTGTATCAATCAATTGTTGATACTGGCGCTATATTTTAGTGCTTGTGGTTATTTTCACCAGTTTTACTCTGTGATGGTCGTGAACATAGTCACAAATGCCGTTCTCGGGATATTAACGGGATACTTTCAAAATCTTGGGTTTTTATTGGGAATTTAACGGGAAAATATAAATATTTAAAAAATAATAAAAATAAATATAATAAATAAATATTTCACATCTTGTGATAAATTCAAGTTATGTTCACCAATTATAATACAATTTTTTTGTCTTTTTAAATTTATTTTCTTTTATGTATTAAAGTAGTTTTTTATATTATTTGTTTAGATGTTTTCTTTTACTTTTCATTAATTTTATTTTTATGAGATTTAATTTTTTATAGGAGATCCACTATTTAATTAAATTAGGGCTGATCTAAACATAAGAATGCAAAACTCCATTTGATTCAAACACTCATTATTAACTCATAACTTATAAAATCATCATACTTATACTGAGTGAAATAAATAATCAATTTGAATCTCTTTGTTAATTGTTACTTATCAAATATATAAAAAAAAATGCTTAAACAAAACTTTCATTTTAAATTATAATATTAATCATTTTAATTATTCTAATAAAGACAATTTTCTAATATATTAATAAAAATAAAATGAAAGATATTTATTTGTGATAATTTAATAAAGGAAATAAAAGAAGACAGAGTCGAAAGAGCCTCACACCAGTCACTATGCTTGCATGCATTATCTGTCCCACATCGAAAGTGAGAAGAAATGCTCAGAGAGCACAAGGCTATATAATGAGAAAACTGAGAAAGCAATTTCTACACTCTGCCTGGCCCTTATGGGTTGGGAAATGTTAATATAAAATTAAATGTTTTACATGAGAAGCCTTCATTGTAGCCTTCCTTGAACTTTTTTAAAAATTAAATTTTATGTTTTTATCGTGAGATTTTCATTTTTAACGGTAATTTAATGATAAAATCGTTATTTCCGTTTTTAACACAAAAATGGTTTTTTGCCGATATTTTCGTGGTAAAATCGAAAATATTGGTGATATTTGTGACTATGGTCGTGAAGAACACTGCTATGCTCAAAGAATGGATGGGAAGTGGAGGACATTGTTCCATACCTTCAAACCCTGGCTCCACACATGACCCTCCATTCATAAGGTTGCAATGTGCAATGATCCAAAGATGCATTGTTGGAGATCCATTTGTGCTTCTTCTTGCAAGTTCCAAGATTTAAAGTGTCATAAATAGCTTCAGAGTTGTGTTGTATTCTCTCCTTTACTTTGTATTAAGAAATTGTCATAAAAAGCTTGAGTTCTGGTATTTGTTAAGCATGGTCCATATTGTTGATTCTCTCTCTCTCTCTAACACACACACACACGCATGCACACAGGCACACTCACATATGAAATCTTATTGTTTTGTTGCTAACATACTATTTTCAGGCTACGTTCAAGATAACATTGGAAGTTCCAACTGAACTGATCGCTTTGTCCAATATGCCAGTCATTCAAGAAAAGCTTAATGGGCATCTTAAGATAGTTTCATTTCAGGAATCACCGATTATGTCAACTTATTTGGTGGCTATTGTTGTTGGTTTGTTTGACTACATAGAAGACATGACACTTGATGGTATGGTTACACTCTCTTTCCTTTTATGACTGAGAATTCATTTCCCTAATCGTGTCATATTATGCCTTTAGGGACTAAGGTTCGTGTATACTGTCAAATTGGTAAGACAAATCAAGGGAAATTTGCTCTGGATGTCGCTGTCAGGACTCTCAATCTCTATAAGAAGTAGGTTTTTTCTTTATTATTTTGTATTCTTAGGTCGAAGTTGGTGGATCTTTAAGAAATTTATTTTAGAGCCTTGATGGAAAGCCTAAGTGGAAGCAATTGTTGTTGTTCCTGTTATGAACTGATTTTCCTGTGTGGCATCTATTGCTGTGTTGCCGATTTCAATCTCTACCATCTAACTTGTTATTTTTAAGTCATGCAGCTATTTTTCAACTCCATATCCACTACCAAAGCTTGATATGATTGCAATCCCTGATTTTTCTGCTGGAGCTATGGAGAACTATGGTCTAATCACGTATCGGGACACAGCTTTGCTTTATGATGAGCAGCATTCTGCAGCTGCTAATAAGCAATGGGTAATGTTCTTATGCTGAATGTGTTGAGTTGTAGTATAGTCCACTCTAGATCTGCAGATCATTCAGCTTCTATTTTATGAATTTGAAAGTGAGTTTGTTCAATGTGTTTAATCTTTGATATTTGTTTTTTTTTTTTTTTTTATAAAACCAAAATACTTTCACTGGTTCTTAGGACTTCAAGAGTCCAGGCTGCTTTATCAAGTCTATTAACTGATTTCTACATCTCAGTTGCCTTGGGACATTTGATATGCTCTCGAGCATGAAAACCCCAAGTTGCAAATAGTTTTGCATGAAAGTATGCAATGTATGACTTCAAAAAAAGTAGTGATGCAATGTATGGAGTCTTCCCTAAACCTGCTACCGAGAATAGTGGATCTCCTTGGAAAGTCCCTAATGCAGTTATTACCAACTGATGTGGTTATACTGCTGAAATATTTTTTTTTGGGTTTTGATTTTTGAAAAGGATAAATTTTAGATCTGAATTTTTAATTTGAATCAAGCTCAATGGTTTCTCAATTCTCAGCGACACTCCCAAGAAGAGAAAGATGACACTAATTTCACTAGGATAGTCTGGCGAAATCAGATTCACCAATGAAATTAGGTGTTCAATCGAATTTAAAACGAAAGTGGAATTGTTATTCTGAATGCTTTGAACAAATCAGAAGCATGCATGGAAATTAAATCCGGCACAAATTTGATTTGAAAACACTAAACCTCTAAGAACTAATTTGGATGCTGAATTAAATTTAATTACTCATGGAGAATAAAATGCAAAACATGAAATAAAATGATCATGCAGAAATTTAATTCAAACACAAAACCAAATTAAAATTCAAAGAACCAAACAAAGACTCACCTCTCAAACTGAGGAGACTTCAAACTTTGCTCAAAGCAAATAATTAATTTCAAATTAATTTCTAGTCTGCACCCTACAAATCTAGCGTATGCCTAAATTTATAGGCTTATTCTCAAAATAAAATAAAAAAATAAAGAAATTACAAAAATTAAAAATTTCCAAACTCTGAATCCTTGTTCAAACGTCCAAGCATTGTTTCTTCAGTCGTCCAATGGTAATATTTTTTTGTTTCTCTTTCTGTGCACAGTGGCCTCTCTCTCTCTCTCTCTCTTCTTTCTTCTTTTCCATGTTTCTTCCTGCCGCCTCTGTCTTTCTGTCCCATTCTTCTCCTTCGTTGCTTTTTATTTTTCTTTCTTTCTTCTCTTTTTTTCAGTCCCCAACAAGATTCTCTCTTTGTTGTTATTTTCGTTTCCAGCAAACCTGCCTTCCTTAGCCAAGTTCAAATTGGGAAGAAACGTTAGCGGAAATTTTCCACTTTGGCATTTTCCAAATTCAATCTCATGTCCACACGCTCAAGAGTATTCCATTTTCATACTGCATTTGTGGGGTCCACAGGGGAGGTGACGTGGAACTCAAAGTGGGGTCCACATGGCGATGAGTCAATGTTGACATGGCATTCAAGGTGGGCCCTCTCTTCCCGCCATCGGTTCGATCATCGATTCGGAGAGCCAATTTCTCATTTTTGATCAATTGGGTCTCCATCGGATCCGATGCCTGCATCAGTCCCTCCCTCTAATCTCTGTGAAAACTAAGAAGGAAGGGTTGAAACAACCTTTGAAATGATGGAGACACTTGATTTTGGGTATTCGAAATCCTTCTTGATCTTTCCTAGAACAAGCACAGAAGAGAAGATGGCCTTCTACAAAGCTGTCAACCTGCTTAGATATCTTTTGAAAAATTCCATGTTTGGTGCAGCAATTTTTTTTTTTTTTTAAATTATGCAAAAATAGAGCTTCAGTGGCTTAAGAAAACTGTTATTTTTAAATATTATTTAAACATGATAAGCTTGGAGGCTGCCTAACATGCTATACAGTAGACCCCATAGAACTTAGACATGTGAATAGTGGACTATACCAATAAATGAAGTCTAAAGTATTCCCACATCCAATCATCCGAGCTACATGATCATGACCTTTAATTTTTTTATAAAATTTCTTTTTAAAGATAAAGATTTACTTTACTAGAATGATAAGATGTCAATAAAATTTCACTCACCTCTATGTATTTTCTTCAATAAATTACTTTCTAGTTATTTTTTACCCAAAGAGAGAGAGAATCTTCTTCATACTCTTTTGGTAAAGATCATAGGAGCATATTTTACATGAAAATCACTTACTATGGTGTGGATAATACAAAGTGCATTTGGATTGATAAATGAAGAAAATTCAGATTGAGTAGACATTAATAGCTACCCGATCTATAGAAATTTTATCAATACAACATAGAGAATGGCCCACAATAGTTTTCTCAGATTTGATGACTGAAATGCCTTTAGTATTTACTTTTAATTCACCAGCTAATCTACAACTTGAAATTTATCAGTGGGAGAAATAGGCCCATTAATGTTCCATGTGTTGAAACATAGAGAGTCTCCCTATCCACTTGAACCATACTCTCTTGTTTCCACTTCTCAAAACTCATTATGAATTTACATATCAAAAAAAGTAAAACATTATGAATTTCGCTTTCACATGGAGTTGAGCACATGATACTCATGTGTAGAGTAGAATGCCCAACTCCTTCTAGATGGTTTTTATTTGTGGATATCTAAATCTCATTGGGAGGCATGGGATAACGAATCTGTGAATTTGTGATCTTCGGTCATTATAAAATCTATGAATTTATGCTGCACCAAAGTATGGAAACTAATATCACCAAAGATTTAAAATCTTAACTCCATGAATTTTGTTGCACACAAACATGGCCTAGAGCTGGTAAAAATAACCTAAGATGGATTTTTGAGAAAGTTTCTAAACAGTATTGGATTGTGTACTTATATCCATGTTTAGCAGGCCTACAAATAATAGAATCTGAGCCAATGCCTTCATCACTTGCTATTTGTGATTCATTGAATGCCAATTTGACTTCCATGGGAGGCCTTGGTTGCATCAGATAGTCTTTGTTGAAGACAATGCTTGTTTCTTTCTTTTTCACTCTTTTTCAATAGGAGTTACTGTATTCTGTCAATCATTTTATCATCAGGTTGCAATTACTGTGGCGCATGAGCTGGCTCATCAGTGGTTTGGGAATCTTGTTACGATGGAGTGGTGGACCTATTTATGGCTTAATGAGAGTTTTGCAACATGGGTACTTCTCATGGATCCTATTTTCATGTTACATTCAAGAAATTAGCTTTTGGTTGGTTATGTAAAAATTAGCAAAAAATAAATTAGACATTTGTTTTTAGGTGAGCTATTTGGCTACTGATAGCTTATTTCCTGAATGGAAAATTTGGACCCAATTTCTTGATGAAACTGCTGGGGGACTCAAACTAGACGGGCTTGCTGAATCACACCCTATTGAGGTAGGAATCATTCAGAATGTTAAATATTCTATTTGTTCTACAAGGTCTTTGTTTGGAACCATAATTACTTACTAGCTTCAAGTTCTATGAACTATAATTAATTCTGTTAAGAAATTCTTAAAAACTTCATTATTGTACAAACCATCTCAAAAAAAATGGTACAAGTTATCATGACTCACTTCACTTCTTGTTACTAGTAGTGCACATATATGAGATATTTGCGTTTTATTTTGCTTAATATTTTTCTTTCAGGACCATTGTGATTTTTGTGCACAAAGCTCCCTATTTTTGTGTACTTAAAAAATTATTGGTTCATGGGCAACAAGTGGTATGTTAGCTACTTGACCTTTTTCTTTTGGAAAAGGAGATTTTTGACAAAATCATCATCATAGCCATTTCCTGTCTGTTTGGAGTTGGTTTTTTAGTTCATTCAAGCAATTTATTGGCTTCATTTTCTGGACCTTTGCCTGAGAGTTGTGTCAATCAGTCAGAAATGAGGTAGTCCTTTACATGATCGAGCATAGAGGCTTTACCTTGTCCCCCATTCAGAGATCAGTGAATGGAGAGTTGGTTCATTTAACCAAAGGAGCAAAAAAAGTAGGATGTTCTAATTGTAGTATGAAAGAATATTAGTATAGCTTGTTAGGCCTAGGGAGTTGGGGATTATTTTTTGGGTGCTATGTAATGTGTCCATGATGTTGCAGACGCTTGTGCTGTATAGTACTCTTTCTCCTATATCGTTAAACCATAATCCATAAAAAAACAAAATACTTAAAAGAAAAAACAAATGCAACTAAATAGTGCAGATAGAAGGATTCTATCCAATATGGCACCTGGGAGTCTCAGATGCACATAATGTTTGGATGTCCAATTACACTTCCAAAGCTTGGAGCCCATTAATGTATCCACATGCTGCAGGCCTACTGGTGGACCTGATTTCACTTTGCTCTTAGGTTTTTGTTGCTCCATATATATGTTTAAAATTATTAAAACTTTGTATCTTGTTGATGGTTCTCATCTTATTGTGATTTGAACTTATGTTTATAAACAGCGACTAGTAATGGGCAGAGACCATTTGTTCCTGTATTGTCAATTTCTATATGTTACTTTAATTATCTTCAGTGACTCAATCATCTCAAATGAAAAATTATTTGTTTTAGTCTTTTAGATTTTCAAGTATTCTATCAAATGTCAACATGTTGAGGTTATGTTTTAGGTGGAGATAAACCATGCTCATGAGATAGATGAAATTTTTGATGCGATAAGCTATGAAAAAGGAGCTTCAGTGATCCGGATGTTACAAAGTTATCTAGGGGCCGATTGTTTCCAGGTTGGATATGTGGTTTTGATGATCCTTTTCTTTCTTTTGTATAATAATTCTATTTCTTATGTAGATTTGTAAATAATGATGATATATATGATAATGTGAATAGTGCATGACATCCACCATCAATGAAACTCAAATTGCTCAATCAACACCCTCCCTTTGATCTAGACAAGTGAGTTCCTAGTCGACAAACTTGTTGAGTTGACCCAGCCCAATCATATATCTAGTCATTGGGTAAGGTCAAACTGTGTAGAACACAGTTTTGATTTGACCAGGCCAAGTTGAACTAGGTAGAATTGAGTGTTAGTGTGAGTTGGTTGACTCACTAGTAGATTTGACAACGATGGCCTAGTCTAGCTGAGCTGATTAAGTCAAGCAGAGATTCAATTGCTTGGTCGAGTAGATTATGCCTTCAAACTAAATAATTGATTGTTATGTATTATAGACTTGGGTGAGTAAGCTTCAATAACTTTTGAGGGATCAGTATGAACTTATGGATAATGTATGACTTGTGACTATATTTATTTGGTAATCTTGTCAGAACTTTACAATTTTGTATAAATAAATGGCTTCATTTTGGTGCTTTATTAATTATAGATTTTTTAGTAACTTTTACTTTCTTATTAAATAAATCTATATAGATTGAATAAAAATTGTTATATAAAATTGAATTGAGTCACTTGGTTTAACTCATTGATCAGTCGTCACTTGGTTGATCCAATCCTATAATTGACCAAATTATATACATACACACACATAGAGAGAGTTAAGTTCCCATGGGCAACAAAATTTTGGACCGCAAGAGGGGCCCACCTAGGCTCCATTTAAGCCTTTTACCCCTATTACACCCTACCCTACCCCATGAATTTGATTTGTACACAATTTGAACCTGTTCTTTTTTTATCTCACTGTTGGATTGAGATCCATGCAAAATTACCCCCATTTTTACTGTTAATTTAGTGACCCTTGTAAGTCATGGATTTTTTAAGTCCAATGGACCTGACTTTTGTGAGAAGCATCATCCAAAAAATACCTCTTTAATGACCCCACCCCACGACCCCTTCCCATGTGGGCCCCACAAGGCCAACTAGTCACTGTCGTGCGTGTAACATTGCCTAAGTGAACCTCTCTCTCTATATGTATAATTTGGTTCAACTTGCTTGGTTGACCTTATCAAGTAATTGGTAGAGTCTTGGTTTGAAAACTATGCACACAATCACCGAAACCCTTATAATTCATACTCTTGACTCTTCTAAGTTTTGGTCTCACTCATAGTCTACTCTACCACATGATTGATTGCGTTCAAAAACTCTCTACCAAGTCAATCAACATATTGTGTGTGTGCGTGTGTGTGTGTTTTTTTCCTTTATAATGAAGACATTGAAATGATTGAAAGTTGGTCTTGCTTCATTAGCCACGTTTTAAATTTATAAAATTGCTCCAAGGATGGTCTGAACTTGATTCAGTTTTTTTATTATTTCAATAGAGGTCATTGGCATCATACATTAAAAGGCATGCTTGTTCAAACACAAAGACAGAAGATCTATGGGCTGCTCTTGAGGAAGAATCTGGTGAGCCAGTGAGCATGCTGATGGATTCATGGACGAAACAAAAAGGTTATCCTGTCATCTATGTGGCCATCAAAGATGGCAACTTGGAGTTCGAGCAGGTATTCATTGTATTATTTATTATTGTTACTCTTTATTTCAACTGTCTCTCTCCACTCCCGATTCCCCTATTCCCACTTTCTTGAATTGAATACATATAACTATAATAAATGCTACACTTATTGTTGGATAATAACGCCTATTTGTTGTTATTTTATCACTATTGATCTTTGGGATCATAATATCAAGTTTATCTTTGGGCATTCTAAACTGATGCATGAACTTTTCTACACAAAATCTACATGGCTGATGTAACAAATCTTTATGTGACATTCCCATAGTTAGATCCTGATATTGGTATTTGGTTGATCAACTAACGAAATTATAAAAACCATTTTACTAGAAAGATAATGTTCACTATAAGATGTTCTAGCATCTCTACATGAGTTTTTTAAATGTTCTCATCATGTAACATTTCCTCTGTTTCTTTGAAAACTTCCATTTTTGACAATAAGTATGAAGTTTGATGTTATGCACGATTTTACATGATTTAGGCCTGAAAACATTTTATATGAATGGGAAAACTGGCTTTGTTAACATTATAGAAAATTAAAATGCTTTATTGCTACTGCGTAAATGAGGGACTTTTAATATATGCATCATTTTAACAATTGGTTTTTGGATCTTGCATTAATTGTGTCCAAAACCTCTATATATCAATTTTTAATTGTATGGACCTGAGTCGTTGAACTGACTTGATGTGGGACCTTGGTAGGACTTATAGGCTTAGGTAGATGCACTTGGGATAAGATTGATTAGCCAAATCTACGGCTACAACTTGGACTAGCTGGATTGGGTTTTGGGCCTACCTAAGCCCAGGCAGCAAATTGCAATTTAAAGACCCGAGCCCGGGCCTGAGTTAATCAGAACTAATCAAACCCGAGCCCAACCCTATTTCAAACCCGAATGCTTATGTGGACTTACTCGGGTTCCGGTTTCTTTAGGTCTGAAAGGAAATTTTTTGTATTATTTTATAAAATAAAAACTATACAACTAACGGGGTGACGGACTTTTTTGCTAAAAACGGTGTGAGCGGATCGATTAGTGGCGTATTCCAGCTATAAGGAGATTACTTACTGTGGCGAACTCGATTTGTTTTTGTTTTGATTTTTCAAATTACTGTATTGGGCTTGATCCTCTTAGGCCTCTTTGTTGCTTCATGTACCTGTATTCCTCGCTTTTTTAATAATTTTCTCTTACTGCTCAAAAAAAATATATATATGTGGCTCAAATTCGAGTTTTCGGGCCAAACTCATGCTTTTATGTGCTAGGCTTGGGCCTGAAACTGAGCCCAACCCAGGCCCAGGTCAAACCAAACTCAATTTTTTCGGGCTTCTTCATGTGGCCTTAGGTCAGCCTAGACCCAAGTTGCACCCCTAGCCAAACCAGCCCAACTAGAGCTTGCAAGCTTGATGGATTGGATATATGTGACCCAAGATGGTTGTTGAAATGTTTTTTGAGTAACATAGGTATCACCACCCCACATCCAAGGTGAGACTAATCCCACGGATACAAAACCGCCCACAAGCCTCGTCTATAGGGTAACACCAGGAGAGTCGAACCTGAGACCTCTGGTCTATTCCTAGAAACTCAAACCAATTGAACTACACCAGTTTGCAATAGTCGTTGAAATCAACTTAATTAAAATTACATTGAAGCTCATGTGCCTAATCAATTGGGCAAACCTAGGCTTGTTTATAGGTCGAGCTTTCCTCTATCCCATCCTGGCCCATTTAGATATATAAAAGAGGCCAAGCCCACCCACAACCCATCAGGCTTTTATAGGCTAAAGGTTGAGCCCGCCCATTTGAGCTTATTAAAAATTCAACCATTCATTTTGAAAGTAGACATAACAAGCTACAAGTGGACTAAATTTCAGCTCAAAACTCAATTTCTAGCCACTTGATTTAGTGGTCAAAATCACCAAACGTCCTTAGAAGACAATGATGAAGGATGCTTGGTGATTTTGACCACCAAAATCAAGTGGCTAAAAATTGATTTTCACTTTGAAATTTGGTCTACTTGAAATTCATCTAGTTTAGTTCAATTTGAATGGTTAGTTTTTTTTTAATGAATTTCAGAAAATAAAATATAATGGAAAATGGACCAGGTATAGTGGCACACACACATATATGGATAAACGGCCTGAAAAGCTCAATAGGCTTCATGGGATTATTCAATTAGCTTGAGTCCTGCCCATTTAGATGGGCTAACAAATTAGCCCGAGCCCCGCCCATTGGCTATTATATATGTCCAAGCATGTTCATTTGTGACAGGTATGGTGCAAGCTCATGCTGGGTTTAGGCCCATGAACAGGCCTAGGAAAAATTATGTTTGATTGGGTCACAAATGAGTTTTAGGTGTTAGGAATTTGTGGGCTTGACAGAGTCAACTGATTATGTCTTGATGGGGCACGTAAATTAGCCTTAGTTCTTAAATAGGGATTCATTTGAATGGAGAAAACAGAAAATGAATTGATGTTTTGATAATAGCATTGGAATATCCTCTCATACATACCAGAAACCAAATCAAGTGTCGAAAGAAGATTTCTTGTCACCAAGTGATATGTGGCTGCTTATATGTGGGTTTACTACCTGAGTTTAGTGGATTTGATCTAATTGTAGCATGATAGTAATAAAGCCATCATTACAACTGTTGAATGAGGGTAAATTATTGTTATTCTAGTGAGTGATAGCATTTGACTAGTGCTCATAGGTGGTCCATTTAGATTATTATTTCAGTATTTGGTTATATTGCAGAGATCCTTGATTGAGATATTTGTGGTGCATTGATCCACTTAAATATCGGTCCATCACATAGTGAACTACATTATATAACCATTATCCCTCCATGGTAGAAAGGTGCATGTTGTGAAGGTGTGAGCTTTCTCTATAATGAATAAGGAGCTCCTTAAACAATTACCATTTAAACATGTCTTGGTGGTTTAGTGGGTCAGTGATGCTCAATAGCATTTACTTGGTTGATGGAGTTCAGTTCTTCATTTAGGCTTGCAGTTTCCTCATCCATCACATTCCTAGGGCCACTACTTACTATATCTTTCTTCAGTAACCGTGTTGTGTGCTTTGTTTCTGCATATATCATTTTCTTCTTCAATTTGAAGACTATTTTATGTTGCATCACGGCTTGTCACTGCAGGCTTATGTTTTCATTGAGTGTCATTTATTGTTGCACGGATATGGCATACTTATTACATTTATTGATGCAGACACCATTCTTGTCAAGTGGGCTTCCTGGGGATGGGCAATGGATTGTTCCCATAACCATATGTTGTGGCTCATATGATACTCGCAAGAATTTCTTGTTACAGACAAAATCTGAGAAGTTGAGTATGGTGGAACTTGCAGATTCTTGGATTAAAGTTAACATTGATCAGACAGGCTTCTATCGTGTCAAGTATGATGAGGAGCTTGCAGCCGGACTTAAATATGCAATAGAGGAAAAATGCCTGATCACTACAGACAGATATGGTAATTTTGCTAGGTTCACAATCATTTCCCAGATTTGACAGAAATGTGCTTGCTTACCTTCATTTTTTTTTTGTAGGTATTTTGGACGACTCATATGCTCTATGTATGGCTTGCAAGCAAACATTATCATCTTTGTTTTCCTTGATGGATGCTTATAGAGAGGAACCAGATTACATTGTTTTATCAAAATTGATCACCGTAATGGTTTTCTCCCTAACTTCTTGACCATTTTCTCTTAACATTGCCCTAAATATGGTGTTTGTGATTTCCTTGACCTCTAGGTAAGCTCTAAAATTGCAAAGATGGCAGTTGATGCCACCTCTGAATCATCAGATGACATCAAAAAAATTCTCATCTATCTTCTCCAATATTCTGCAAGGTTAGTGTTTTGACATTCTCTACCTTATGTGTTGCATTTGAAATCTAACCCATCCCCAACATTTTCTTTTTCATTATATATGGAGTTTAGACTTTAATTGATGCTAATTGAAAATCCTCATCAATTTTGTCATCTAAAGGTCCATGTTTGAATCTTCTTGTAAGTCAATGTGCCGCGTTTTTTTGATGGATTTGCATTGTTATTTGGTTTTGATTTCCATGCGTGAGTAGAATAGTACTGCACCTATTGCATTGAATAAAGTTGTCATAAAGTTGTGTATATAGTAGTGTAAAAATATCAAGACCAAGTAGTATATGAAGTTATGCAGTGTGAATTCAGTTTGGGGCTTCTAACTTGGTCCACACTTCTTTAATCTTTAGCAAACCTAAAAAAAGGAAGTAGAAAATCTAGGTTTATTTTAAATCCTGAAATTTCACCAAAATCCCCAAACATAGTAGGCGGTAGAAAATAGATGGAATCAAGTTAACATAAAATGCCACATACCAAGAATATATAGCATGCCCATACATGGAGAAGGCTTCAAAATTCCTAGAATTGAATTTGCATACAAGCAATGAATGAACACCAAATCTCCCTTCCTTAGGATTTTAATTGATATCTGTATGTTTCATTAGAAGGAAAACCTTACATTTGTTTGCACTAGTTTTTGTAGGAGAACTAGGTTTTTCTAGTGAAAATTATTTCTCACCTTATCTTTGCAATGAACAAACTATTTTTTACATGTATGTATAGAAGCCTCCTTGAGCTTATAGGAATAGACTAGAGGTCTCTAATTCAACTATCCTGGGAGTTGCCTAATACACAAGGCTTGCGGACAGTTTCTTTTCTTTATGGGATTAGTCTCATCTCCAATGTGGGTTGGGGATTCCTATGTTATTATTTTAAAAAAGTATAGAAGCCTCTTTTCCATTAGATTTCTTTTTTCACATTACACCCTACGAAAAGGTGCAAAATTAGATCAGACCCAAATCTAAATGGCCTTATACCTCACCCATGACCAACCCAACCCAGATCTGACCCAACCAAAAAATGATCCCACAATTCAACCTAACCCAAATTCAACCCACTTTTGCCCAACCCAAACACGACCTATGACGTGACACAACCAAACCCAACCCAACTTAGAAAATAGAACTTCAACTCGACCATACTTAAACCTGTAGAGGAATAAAAAAATGGGTCACTTAATCTAATCAAAACTTGATGTGACCCGACAATTTTATGTGTGTTTGGTGGAACATCTTGCCTCTAAATCCAATAATGTGAGTGGGTTATGGTATTCCTTTATGTTTTCTTTGTATTTTATTAGTGATTTAGTGGTTCCATAATTAACAAAAAAAAAATGGATATTTTTTTTGGTCCATTCTCTTCTATTAACATATCATTGAGCCTGAGCCTGCCCATTTAGCTAAACGGGCTGAAAAATGAGCCTGATGTCACATAGATAGTCAACCAATAGAAAAAATATGTGCTTGTTTGACTCTTATGATTTTGTACCAGTTAATTCTATGGTTTATTCATCTTCATTTGGTTTAAATGGTTCTTTATGCATTCTATGCAGGAAATTAGGTTGGGATCCCAAGTCTGGTGAGAGCCATTTGGAAGCAATGCAGAGAGGGGAGATCCTAACTGCACTTGCTTTGTTTGGTCATGATGAAACACTAACTGAAGCAATGAAACGTTTTCATGCATTTGTCAATGATAAAAATACATCACTAGTCCCTGCTGATATTAGGAAGGTATCACATACAAAATCATGAGTATCAATAGAAAATGTAAAATTACCTTTCAAAATATAAGAAATAAAAATGTAAAATTGTATTTTGTATGAACATATACATGCTTATTAATGTTGATCTGCCATTGTGAAATAATGTTGTAGGCAGTTTATGTTGCTGTAATGCAAACTGTCAGCTCTAGAAACAAATCAGGATTTGAATCTCTTCTAAGAATCTATAGGGAGACTGATGCAAGCGAGGAGAAAGCTCGCATTCTAAGTATGTCTATCCTCAATTTAGGAAGCAAAGTATCTGAGTTGATCTGGTTTGCTTGTGATAGGAGAATTCCATTATAATGTATATTCTTGTTCTGTAGGTTCGTTGGCTTGTTGTCCAGATCCAGAGATAGTTCTTGAAGCTCTTAATTTTTTATTGACCTCAGAGGTATCCTGGTCTGGTTTCTTGTACGAGTGATTTTCTTCCATGAAGAAGCTAACATTGTTTGGGTCCTTTTCTAGGTCCGAAGTCAAGATGCCATTATTGGACTAGGAGGAATAAGTAGGGAAGGGCGTGAAACTGCTTGGAAATGGCTGAAGGTACTTATTTTCTTCCCTTTTCATACAATAATGCAGGAGTCATGACATGTTTGCCCTCATTGCCAACCATGATTTCTAACAGATCTATGTCATTGAGTTTCTTTCCATGTTTTCGCAACTCCCAATTTCATCCATCGCCCGTCCAGCCAACCCATTAACCCCCTTCTCCTTGCTGTTCGAATACCAATGACCGTCCCTGTACTGCCTTCCACCGCTCGCCTCCTTGAATCCAAGCCCATTCCCAACGCTGTCAGCCGTCCCTTCTCTCAGCCTTAGTCGACCCAGAACCAAATCCCAGTATCAGTCGAACCTACCATGTTTTGAACCCTGGTCTGCTTCTTAAAATACTGTCCTTAACTAAGACCTTCATGCAAACTTTGGCTTAATGGACCCACATTGGATCCAATGAATCCATTCCAGTTGCTTCAAACTGGAACTTAATTGTTGTCTCTATTTCAATTGAAGCATCTTAGATATTAAATGACTCATGCAGCATGACTCCACGTCTCTTACCTTTAGAAAACAGAAGATGGAGGTATGGAAATAAATTTTGTACATATTTTTTATAAAAAAAGAAGTGGTAAATACAAGAGGCCTTGATTATCTTATTGTTCTTGTCAACTGTCCTAGGCTATCCATTATCTGGTTGGTGTGTGTTGATGTTCTGTTCATGCTGAATGCAGGATAATTGGGACTACATCTCAAAAACCTGGGGTTCAGGATTTCTCATTACACGTTTCATCAGTGCCATTGTGTCGCCGGTTTGTTGTTGCACTTTTCTTATCTTATTTCAGTTGCAATTTCCTCAAATTATTATCCTGACTGGAATGCTTCTTATTTTTCAATTTTCCAGTTCTGTTCTGATGAGAAAGCAAATGAAGTGGAGGAATTTTTTGCAAACCGTACATTGCCTTCGATCACTAGGACATTGAAGCAGAGCCTTGAGCAAGTGCGGATCAATGCTAGGTGGGTTCAGAATGTAAAGAATGATAAGTCCCTCGGAGAGATTGTGAAGGAGTTGGCACATCGCAAGTGTTAGGGAATTTGATATTAGAAGAAGTTTGTTGCTTTAATGTTTTGGGTGCTTACTATGAACTATGGTGACAGATTTGTTGGAATGGTCCATGCTCAATGGAAGGTCTTTCAAAAATCAATTTGTTGCCAGAAAAATTTAGATGTATGCTGGTCTGTACTTAATCTAACAATGAGCATAAATGATGGTAGGAAGTAGGAACCAATGCACAGGAAGGGGGCATGCAAATGTGGGTCCTTCAAAAAACTATTCAAAGAGATCTTGCATTAATTATAGGATTAATTTAATAGATGATTAAAACAATCTTATATTATATATTAAACTAACCTTATGTTTATCTCTAATATAATATTATTTTAAAAATAAATAAAGAAAAATGGTCTTGTTGTTTTGGGCCTGAAAATGAGCCTGGCTGGAGCCTGATTCAATCCAAGTCCTGTTTTGCTTTAAATGTGAGTTCGAGCTTTTTAATTATGGATATCAAATGAATATTTCTTATGAAAGCCAAGCCTTCTAGTACGGTACGAACCTCTGATACCTCTCCTTTCAACTTTCTAGCTCCCTCTTCCCTTCGTCTTTGGAAAAGATGATAGATAGTAGTGATGAGTAACATAGTTGTAATTTTTCCTACCTACATCTTCCGCTTCCTCTCTTTGAGAGACGTTCCGCTAATGCTTCCATCAAGCGAAGCACTGGACTCACTCAGGTTGAAACTTTAACAGAACTATTTCTGCTTGGCTTCATAATAAAAGAAGGGGAGAAGAAGGGTATGGGAGACGAGGGAAAGCAAGCAGGAATAGTTGGTTAGAGCGTGTATCCTAACTAGCCATATTGATTGAATGGAATTATTGATGAAGATGCATCATTTTGCATAATTTGCAGGTATTTAGCGATAATAAAGAGATTATTCTCTTAGAACTTGTCCAGTACCACAAGTACCATAAATGCATCCTGACCGTTACCCTTTCATTGTATGGTGACCCTACACGGGTGGAAGTTATCCTGGTTTCTGAGGAGTCATTCTCTTTACATGTAGGTGATTCAGTGAGCTTTCAATCTAACTTGTTAAATTTTTATAATTTTCAAAAAAGTTCAATAACAAATGGACCAGGTATGATTTGCAACCAGGCGTATGTTTATGTTTAAATAATGGGGGTGGGCTCACGCTTTCAGGCTGGCACATACGACATCCATGGTTAAGAGAGCAAGCATTATCCTTCAGTAGTAGTACATGTACTACTGGAACCATATGGGATACGGTAATTAAATTAGATCTTATTCCCCAACTTCTGTCAATATGTGTAACCTGTAATAGCATGTCCTGTAGTCTGTACTTAGGTTGAAAACAATCCTGTTTCCAGCAAAATCTAGGCATCAATACGAACTAATTACAAGTAGAATCTAGATTTCATATTGCCAAATAAAATGGAAAAAGAAAACTACAAAAGGGAAAGTTTTTGTCACTAGAAAATGGAAGAAGTTGAATTGGACCAACATGTGGTAGTACTTGTGGGCAAAGCAAATCATGTATCAATTCTCACACACAACCTACTTCATAACCTTAAATTCCTCAATGAGATCAGAATTCTGTAAGGTTTGAAAGCATAAACAGTAATAAAATCCACAAAATACAACAGAATCATCAATAACACTAACAAATTTGAGGCTCTCAGACATACCAGGGTGCATCTGAAATAGCCGAAATTGCATTCAAAGATTCGGCATAAGAGGCAAAGTGATCATTAATATTGGTTTGGGTTGTCCAAAGCTACCGTGGATTTCTTTTGGATTCTATTTATATGCCACAACAGTTCACAAACAATATTGCATACCAGGTGGTTCTCAGCATACTGCCACAATAGTTCACAAACATCAACGCCACTCCCCCAAACAAAAATATTTGGAACAAGGCTGACCATAATGCCAAATGTTCATTAATGGCAATTTGGGATTAAGCCCTTGATTTCCCCCCAGAACCTAAGGAAATATAAATGAAAACAGGGGGGAAAAACATTGAGAGCGTTCTCAATACATCAACAAAAAGGAACATACTGCTAAAATTTAAAGATAGAACAAAAACAGGCATTTTCTTCTCGTAATTAAAAATAAAAGGTCATTTTCTCAAAATGTCTACAATAATGATAGAGATGTATAGGCAATATTTTGAACATATACAAGGGCTCAGTTGAGATAGATTTTAACATCAATCCCATTATCTATGAGGGATTGAACAACAGCTCGGATCTTCCCTTCAAACTTGTCTCGTTCCCTTGGAGTATAGGAAGCAGTGTAAACATCAGCTTCCCTTGCTCTTTCAGCTAGGATACGACCAATCGCCAAGCATGCAGGTATATCTGATCTGGACTTCAGTGCCGCCTTGATATCCTTTGAGTTAGTACCTGCAACTGCCACCTGCTTACTCGTGACCCTGTGGGTGAGTGACGCTGAAACAAAACGTTTGGATATAAACACGTCGAGTGTAAAAGGTTCCATATACGCAACTGTGCGTTGCTTGAATGAGATGTGTTTGTGAGGGTTTTTCGATTTCTTCTCCTTCTTATATGTGTAAGGACGACTGTTGTCATCATCTAGAAAGTCCTCCACGCCAAAGAAGCTCCTTGGTGAGGAAAGAACCTGGGAACAAATGGTGTAGATTCATTCATTTGCCACTGTATGTAAAATCATGCAAACAAGAACATAATAAACCAAGATGCCCACATGTCTGTGAAATGCATAAGCTATAAAAATGTTCACATAAACATAAATGCATAAGCTATACAAGTGTCAAAATAAAATAACACAGAAATGTCTATCCATATAAGATTGGTCTATTAAATGCATAAGCTAAAAAAATGTTCACTGCAAAAAGAAATGAATTAGAACTTTTTTTGAGAGAGAAAAACAGAGAAATGAAATAGAACTAGTTGCACAAAAAACTAAAAATGCAAGAACAAAAGCAAAGCCAGGCTCTTTTTAGACTATCAACAGATTTCCGAGAAAATGGGTACTGTCATTGCTTGTAATATATCATATCTAATGCTCTTTTTCAGTTTATAGGTCACATACATGCATCGCACAGCAACCATAGAGCACATAAAACAATTTATCTTTCTGACGAGTCCTGTTGTTTTAAAAAATTATATACATGTCTCCAGTTTTTGCGCCCTACCTTTGAAACTATTAATAAGAATATATTTTGAGAGAAAAAAAACTAGCAAGCATTTATATGATAAAAAGTGTCTGGAAGTGTGATCTGAATTTCTTACAATAACTGCAAATTTTTAAAAAAGAAAATTTCTGTAATGACTAACATATAGTTCCATTTTGTATATTCATGTTGTCCATTATCTTTACTGCAGCAGTCACTGCACAGTTTCCATTGCAACACACACAAAAAGGTTTGAGTTATCCCATATTCATATCATCCATAATCTTTTCTGCAGCAGTCACAATACAGTTACACTTCAAAAAAAAAACCCAACAAAGAAGGATAATAACTGAAGACCCAACACAATACCTGTCCTTCATGGAAGCTGTTTGTAAAAGCATGTGAAAATAGTCCATATTTGTTTCTGGGTGTAAAAGGCCCTCTATTTCGTATATTGTTGAAAAATTGCTTTAACATTTTCTTTTCAAGCACTTCTTTCAAAAGAAAAGAACTTCAACCAATCACATTACTCACCTACAAAGAAACATGGTAAGACATTAGATAGTGTCAAAGTACATTTGAAAAACAGTGACTCATAGAAGTCCTAAAAGCTGGTCTTTCTTGTAAATAAGTCAGCTTTATTCCAAACTGAAAAATCATAGGCCGATGGTTATAGAAGATACTGCAAATATTTCCCAATGCACATTCAATCAAAGTGCAAAAGCTCCAACATAATTTTGTGGAACTCAGAACTTGCGGAGAACAATCAATGGAAAATCACAGTGAATGGCAACATGTAGCATTTTGATGGGCCTACCATCATCATAGGCTTTGAAGCGATGATTGTGGATTGTGGATTGTGGATAGTCACCGATCCATCACCTTAGATTAGATGGATAGTAATGTGTAGAGTGGATGTTTTTGGACACTACCCATCAACTCTGCCACCATAGACAGCGAGACCATAGTATATTTTGGAAAACAATCTCCATGTATAAATTCCAATAGAAGAAAATTCGAGGAAATGATGGTAAAGATTATTTGGGCACATATAGAAGGACCCAGAAGTATGTCACAATTACCATTCTCGTGATAATATTGACTAAAGGTAATATCGGGATATTTTTAAATTTTGGAGATTTTACCGTGACATTGTTGAGAAAATTTCACAGAAAAATAATAAATATATATAGTGAATAAAACTGTATTATATAAACTGTTAAAAATTCTATACATAATTTGATCATAGATCAGTAAACCAAAAGGATAACGACTCTCATATGTGTCCTGAACATACAAATTTCAGTCACTAGAAATTTGTCAGTCCCTGTTTGGACCCAAAATTTTAGCTGCAAACCGACAAATGGAGGAGGGCTCGAGTAGTCGAGTGTGGGGATGGCCGGCAGCAGATCGAAGAGGGAGGAGGACGCCTCTTTCCAAGTTGAGAGAGAGGGAAAGACGTCAAAAGTTGAGAAGAGAAGCAAGTGGTTTAGGGTTTGGGATTGGGAAAAAGGGGGCAAAGAGGTGTGAGAAGTGTAATGGCTTTCCTGTTGTGAGTTTATATATGAGGGGAAAAAAACCCGTTAGTACATTATGTAAAAAGAATCATTTACTGGCGGTATTTGTTAAATTGGCTAGAATAGCCTCAGTACAGACAATAGAAAGGTACTGAAGAAGGGAGGAAACCATTAAAATCCTTTGATTACTGAAGTAAGAAAAGGCATTATAGTGCCGATGATGACGATGAATGTCTGACTAGAAATTAGCATGCAAAGTTTGGTTGATATGAAAAAAAAAATGTCTGATGAAAATATTCTAAAAAATAAATAATCCATCATTATAACCATGGTTGAAGCTTTATCCCATGTATTCTAATGTGGAGGCTCTTCATTCTGGATATTTGGCTCTGAGCCTTCATTTGGCATCGCTCTTCTCCCGCTACTCTTACTTGAAACTATTCAGATTGAAGGGTTCTTACCTGCCGACTACAGTCGCGCAATGGACTTGTAATAATCAGAGAAGAAGATCAGGATGATGGTGATGGTGATGGTGATGGTGATGGTGATGGTGATGAACACGAAGAGAGATGTCGAGTGGCGGACTAGAGACTGGCATTCAAACTAGGTCGAGTGACGTGAAGAAGGTTGGAATGAAGCAAAGGGGCGACGAAGGTTCGGAAGTAGCTCCGATGTTTTGATTCACACGGCTAACTCAAACGTATGGGTGCCCTAACAGAGGGTGAGATCTCCTCCGTCAGTCAAAGAAATTATATAATATTTGAAAAATAAAAGAAATTATATAATATAAATATTCAAAAATGTTTAAAATGAATTTATCGAATGTTTTTAAATTTAAATTGTTATCTGCACTCTATTTAAAAAATAAAGATATACATCAATTCAAATTATATCCAAATTTAAATAAAAAATATATTTTAAATAATTTAGATCCAACATGAAATGAATCTTGCGTGCAGTTCAATATCCAAATAGGTTGTCCACTCAGACATTTTATAATTTAATTCTTAATAAAAAAAAGTTTCACTAATTCTCATATTAAAAATATATTATTTACAAGCTCTATAAAAGAAGTCTATCTTCTCTCAATTAAATATATACTGTATGGAAATCTATTCATTGTTTTCAAATTAAAATTAAGAATGATTTTAGATCTAATTGTTCTTTGTAAAATGAAAATAGAAAGATAAATTTATTAAGAAATAAAAAATATATACACTTTTACTTTAATATATAAAACAATTGACTATATTGTGATACAAATATAACTATAGTACAAATAAATAAATTAGTCTTTTGAGGTAAGAAATGTAATGTAATCAACGTGATTTATAAGGGAGATAGCCAAGACTCTAAATCAACTACTTTATAAATTAAGGAAACAAAGCTCGAACGATACGATAAAACTGAGATATTGTATCTGTGGAACAAACAAATTTTAGACTCTTCTAATGAATCTTGTAGCAATTATCCAATTCTACCTCTAATAGATGATATCATGATATCAACATTAAATTATACTGAAATACATGTCAATATTTTATTGTAATTTTTTAATTTATGAAAAATTCCAATTTTTTACATGAAGCAAATAAATAAAAAATTGGCCTCCAGGAACAGAAATACTATAAAAACCATTATTGAGATTTATATACAAATTTATAAACATGCTTTTTCTATCTTTTTCTTGTTTTTAGAATATTTTTCTCAAATTCTTTGATTCTTTTAAAAAAGCTTAGGTTTAGACGGTCATTATTCAATTCGACTGATACACTGGTGTTGCCATCTTAACCATCACCGTAAAAATTGTATTCCTGATTAAAGTCAATATTGTAAAAAATTAGAATCAATTAGTGTTAGTAATTAAACCCAAGTTCAAGAAAGTAAATGATTTTTTCAGCTATTGATTTTTAATATTTGTTGAAAATTGTGGTTGAAAATTACTTTTCAGCCCTTTTTTATACGTGCGGTACTCTACACGCTAGCTTCATTGCTTACTTTAAGCCAATTAAAATAGCATATCTGCAATTAAGGAGCATATCCTGTTATTCTCGTGGGCCCCACTTTATAAATCCGAACCCTTCATTTATAGGCTGATAAATATAATAAACCACCAAATATTTAGTTCTCAAGCTAATCAATGCAACCCTTATATAATTTTAGAGACAAATTATAACTCACGTGCATGTTTATCTTTATCGCAAACACTTCATATACAATTCTACATAATTTTTATTGTCTTATATAATGATTTATTTAAAAGATATATATTTAAAAAATAAATTAATTACTTTAAGAAAAATATCGATTTTTTATAAAAAGTTTTACTAATGAGACTTTACCAGCAAGACACACTAATGAGTAACGAGATGTGTCATTAAATAGGTGATTACATGATATGAAGTATATAAAGTTCTATCGTTAATTGATAATCCAAGTCATATAATTTTGATTTTTAAATTTTGATAACTATAGTCTAATAAAAGTATATACTGCATAGAATATACTTCAAAAAGTTTTAAATTAAGAGAGAAAATTATCAGATGAAAGTGCAACTTCGTAAAAGAATTTTTATTTATTTTTAATGATAAAAGAACTATTTATATAATCTTCTTTACATCAGATCCAACAATATGAGTTTTAAAATCTATTTAATGACATGTCTAATTAGTATATTTTGCTAAAGAAAATCTTAATAAAAAAATTATTTTAATAAAATGAGACTTAATCGTATCTTTTAAACACTTCAATGATGATAAAGTGAAAAAAAAACTTCCAAAATATAAAAATATCAATAACTCTATCGAATTCTTTTATTTTAACTAATTTCTTGGAGTGCTCAACAGTGATTAAAGAGAAGAATGGAAAAAAGAGTTCTTTCTTTATAGGATTTGATATTAAGACTATAATTAGATATGATATAAAGAGAACAATATAGATAAAATTTATTTAAAATGTTATTCTCATTTAATTATTATACCTTTTAATTTAAATATTTAAAAATCAATAATTTATATTTATATTTAAGTTCTCAAATTTATATAGTTTCCATAATTATTTTTTAGTAAAATTTTACAAAATACATATCCATACAGTAATCTATTTTAAGATCTTTAATTCATTTGATATAAAGTGTCATGACTCATGAATAGTCTTCCTCTTTCTTAGAAAGACTCTCGTTAACCTAGTTTGAAAGATAATTTGACCGTTAGAAGTGAGGAAAATGACAATTTCGAGTTGGGTAGTTTCGTCACTTACGAGGAAATTACAACTAGTAGCCCCAGGATGTTCCAACGGAGTACGTCACTCAGTACTCATGCACATTGCAATTTGACAATGAGCTTTTGTTGATGTATTTACCGTTGATTTAAATTTTAAATCATGGTGGATATCACTGGAAACTTAGCAGTGGCAATAATATTTGATTAAAATTATAACTGATGATTTATATTTTAATTTTAAAAATATGATTTAATAAGTCCTACTTTTTACGGTATGATAGTCCTTATAATAATTTGTTTATTCATATAATCTTCATGATCACTAAATCGGATCTACTATCTGACATAAATTCGTCAGAACATCTAAAAATTTTAGTCCGTTTTCTAGCAAACTATTCCTTCAAGTTATATTATTAATTATATAAAATTAAAATATCAATAAATATTTATAAACTTTAAAAATGTAAAGTTAATAAATTTGATGGTGACAATTATGATTTATTGGATTATTCTACTACTTTCATCATATTATCAACTGGTGTGTTATTGAGTGATGATCCATTAGCTTACCCTCTCATGTCACATATGTCCATATTTAGTGTAGAAAAAAGAAGGTAAATACGTAAACGTGTTGCTTATTAAAAAACTATATCGTTTTAAACACTCGAATTTTGATTCTAATTTAGTTTTTTTTTAATAATAAAATTCAATCCAAAATTCTAAAGTTTAAGAAGTTGAAATATTCTTTATTTTTTAAGGTTGAGTCAATATTATATATATATCATGTATATATGTATTCTCATCTATTGTTGTTATCAAAGCTCAATTTCTATTACCTTACACAAATAATGAAAATTAAGTGAGTGAATCTAACTTTCACGAATAATATTGATATATCTTTCATCAGAAGTGGCCCACTTTGGCTAATTTAAATCAAATAAATATTTTTACTTTAATATTTTAATACAATAGTGAAGATGCATCATTTAATACTTAAAATGAAACGAGAAAAATATATAGTAAAGTCTAGATTGATCGTCTATGAAACCCTTATGAACTGTATGCCCACTGTCCGGCATGCTTAGATAATTTATAGACAAATTTTATATTAATCTATTAACCATTTAAAAAAAAAAAAAAGACAAATTTTATATCAAAATTTAAAAGAGCAATAAATTAGTCAATTTTTAAGAAGGTACATACGCCGTAGACAAATTATATGGGTGATATGCTCCTTCGGAGTATCATATTTTCCGTATTTTAATTGTTGGACCAATTTAATATAATCCCAAATATATACAGGCGTCGTGAAAACTTAAAAAGGAAGTTGCCAGGGAATGAGCAAAGGCTTGCTGATATTCCTTGTCGTGTAAAGCTGTGGAAGCCAAGCTACTAAAATCCCTCGGATTTCAAAAAATTTACAATTACGCCCCTTTTTGGTTTTTTAGGTAAGAACCAGTATTTAAATAACTTGCTTTGCAATTGGCTTTAGGAAAGTAGCTTTCATAATTTTTTTGAATTAAATAATACATTAAAACTATATTATATTTTGTATTTTATATACCTATAAATATAAACTAAAATGTGATTTTATTTAAATTATAATTTATAACTAATATACCATTATTAGAGTTTTTTATCGTCACCAATTTATAATTAACATTAGCACGTAGAATTGAATTTGACGTATTTTTATACGGATCCCCTCTCCAAGTATTTTTATAAATCAAATCGAGTTTAATTGACTAATGTGCATGACCGACCTCATTTGAATTGATCTCATTGCAATCACTCATGTTGCAATTAATGAAGTTTTGACATTATCTCGAAGAACTTAGACTTCTCCTAGTTAAATTACAATTCTCAAATATAAGTCCACTTTGAAGTAGAAGTTCTCATGGCTAAAAAGAAGTTGTGTTCTCAAAAAAAAAATCTTTAATCTTAGTCAACTTTATTTGATCCATTTAATAGATGTGTAGGGTTAGGACAACTTATTTAAACTTTGTTGGGTCATATTAGGTCATGTTGGGTATATGTATATTTAAGATTTTTAAATATTGGTTTATTTAAGTCATTGAACAAATTCTTTATAACTTTTTCATAAAAAAATTATCCATGGACTCGATGGAATTTTTTTAATTATTTTTCTAAAAAAATTTGCTTTAAGAATTCAAAATCTTGAGAAATTTTTGTAAAAACATGGAAAAAAATCTATTTTTTTCTAAAAAGGTCAAACTTTTTTTTTAAAACAAAACATCCTAAAGGAACATCCACGTATGAGATATGAGACTTGAGAGCATGATTTTTTTTATAAAGCTGTTTTCTTAGAAGAATGCTTTTAAGTGGGGCCACTGAGAAGGGCTTAATTTGCAAATTGGTTGGAGTAAGTGATAGTCGTTTAATGATTTAAGAAGCTAAATATCATTTTAATTTAATTAATATAACTATTTTTGTGGCCAATTAAAAGTATCTCTTCTGTCCATTAAATGTTTATTTCATATTATTAGATCAAATTGTTAGACATTTTAATTTAACAGAGAAATTCTAGTTGTAATTTATAAGAACTCATTTTATTTTCATTGGCGTCGAGCCCTTGAAAGCATGGCATAATTTCAAATGATAAAAATGGCGAAATAATCATATGAGTTCTCAGAACACAAACACGCAAAAAAAAGAAAAAAAAAATATAAATGTTTTCAAATTGTTCTCATTCTTCAATTTACTTGTGATTTTTTTTTTTTTCATTTGAGATGGAAAAAAAAAGAAAAATATTTAAAATGGTACTCATTGAATAATTTTGTATAACTCGTTTTGGATATTAAAATTTTTAAAAAACTTCAAATGACACTCATTATATGACTCGGTCAACTTATTCAAGACTACGTAACTCTATAAGTTCTAATAACTGTGCTTAATAAGAGACTAAAAAAAATGTATGAATTAATCACTTTAAGATAGTTTCAAAAGTGATAAAGTTGATCATTCTCAACAGTTTGTCTTGTTAATAGAACTTAAGTTATGCATTTAATTTATAAAAAAGAGTTCTTATGAATTAGATTTTTCGTTATTTAAAAAATAAATTGGAGTTCTTATGCATTTTTAAAAGTAGGAGAATCTTTTATTCCAAGTTAATTTAATCCTAACACTGTGTGGGCCTCAATGTAAGTTCCCCATCCTTTTAACTTAGTCATGTGAAGTGTGAAAAGATTGATTTTTTTAGTGAAATCTTAAAAATAGAATAAAAATTATATGGAGTGAAGAAATCAATAAAAAAAAAAAAAAGAGAAACAAGAAAATGCCGCAACATTGATTTTAGAGAAATGGAAAAAACCCGAGCAAAGTGAAAAAATGAATATAAAGAGATTTGAGAGAATAAATATGGAAAATTTTAAGAAAAAAAGGAGAGAGAAAGGGAGACCTAGGTTAAATTGGAGAAATGAGAAGAAAATGGAACTTGAGAGAAAAAAATTAAAAATGAAATTTAACAAAGCCATTAAAATAGAAGTAATTCATTTATAATAGTTCAATAAATACTTCTTAAAATCTTCAATTACCAGTCATCAACTCGAAGGAGTTGGAGTGATGATCGAGAGTCGCTTTAGAAAATGAGAGTTTTAAATTTGATTTTCATTCTATATCAAAGAACCACTCATTGTAGATGTATACAACTATACATCATTGGTCATAAAAAGAATCCTCAATCATCAAACTAAAAAATACTGTACTTTGTAAAAAATTTTAACTTAAAAAAGACTATTCACATCTGCAATAACAGGGTGAAATACCCAAAACCAGATTTTCCTGGAAATTGCTTCATATTCATAGAAAATTCAAATTCCAACTGAGCTTTTCATCCAAACTATATGAACCCTTGGCTGGTTCCTCAATCCTGATACTGGTTTTGTGGAATTCTCTCAGGACAAATTACCTAGTACCTACCATTCTTCTGGGTCCCTGGATTCTAAGAAGGATCATGTCCCAAATGTGGTTTAAATATATATGTTTGCCACGTTGTTTCCATGTGGGTGGGACCTCTTTTCCAGACTAATAAGTAATAACACGATTATTTATTTTAAAAAAGATTATACTAGAATGCACATTTACAGATTACAACTACTCACCTAATCATGTTAATCTAATTTTCATGTATATCTCGTTTTAAATTTTCATCACAACAATTCAAACAACTCGCTGTAGAGTTATTTGATGTATATTGGTAAAGAGGTTTGCTCATACCTTAAAAATTAATCAGGTGCTCTAAAAAACTTAAATACTGATCATAAAAAATCATCATCACAATCATTTCTTTTGTATATTTTGAGTTAACAACTATAATTAACTTGTTACTTTTATAAACAAACTACGTATATGACATCTAACTATCTAAGTATAACTATTATTATAATTTAAAAAATTATATCTTCAACTTGATATAGAAAATTAAACGATTTCTGCGAAGGCTGATGATGTCATGGTTTTTTAATTGAACATGGGATGTTTAAAAAAAAAAAAACAGAAGGAGAATGTAAAAAATCTTGTGTATCAGACTGTGTTTTTCCATTGAACCCATTTGAGTCGACACTGACCTTTTTTAAGTTTTTAAATTATGATCTTCAGTATTCAAAATTATAATTCAAAGCATCACAGTATCATATGATTAAACAAATTTAATCTCGTGATTTTGTCCTTCGAATCTGAATTGTTTGCCATCCGCTGTTGAGTCTATTTACTAATTTCTTCTACTAGTCTCATCTAATATTTTAAATAGATCCTAAATATTTAAATGATCTTGTTATTGTGGCAATGTCATACGAAAGTATTTATTGTGTTGAGCTATGAGCAGCACTGGAGTTTATTTGGATTCTTTTTCAACCGTTGACGGATTCTTTTTCAACCTTTGACATGGTTCGTTCTCCCGATATGAAATTGTGCAGGCCTCACATTTGCAAATTAAAGTAATTCACCAATAAGTTAGTATATACTCATTTAATCATAATAGTAATGGCTTGATTCTTAGAAGAAGATAAATAATATTTTTAACACGAAAGGATTGAAGTGATAATCGGAAATCTGTCTTAGAAAATGGAAGTTCGTTCCTCACTCCACTCTAAAGAATTACTCTCTGTAGAATTATTCACTGTGTGTGAGTAGAGAAACTTATAGGTGTCCTAATAATTAATCGAATACTCTAAAAGATATAGACACCTTGATAATAATAAAAAATAAACAATTCTTTTTAACTTTTTTTTCAATTCACACAGTTTAGCAATGTATCTTCAAGATCACATTTGTCCAATCTTCATTATATAATTGTAATATTTCATATTCAAACTATTATAAATGAATTTATACTTTTTTAGTTTTTGAAATTCTCTTAAATATACTTTAGCCTTCTTCTACCATTTACTAATCTACAATACATCTTCTCTACCAAAGACTACATAGATCTCTATTAATGGGAGGAATTGTTTATTGTTAATCAATGTGCTACAAATTAGGCAATTTAATTTTTATAAAGTTCATTTTAAATGGCAAGATATGTTTGTTACTTTGTTAAAAAGATTCATGTTTAAATAGTAATAAAAAAAATTGAAAAAAGTCATTTTAGTCTAACTTTAAAAGCTCATGAATTGCTTATGCTATCGTAAATTATTGTATTTAATTTTTTTTTTTTCCAAACTTAGTATATTTAGATATTAAGAATGAATATATAAACTCTTTATAAAAAAATAAAATGAATAATTTCACCGCAGCTTACTTTCCTCAAAATCAAAGCACAAAATCACGAAAAGATCGCCACCGCGAATCTAAAGAGCCACCCGGTTTGGCCGCTTTCGAACCGAGGGAATTCAGGGGGTTGTCCGGTCGAGGGCCATTTCGTAATTCCATCAAAACAATGCCCAAATATACACGAAAACATTTTTTTTTAACAAATTAATAAAAATTACCTCCGGTGTCGTTTTGAGTAGTAAGGAAGCTGCAGGAGCTGTTGCGTTGTCAAGACCACGAATTCCCCTCGCAGCAAAAAACCAGACGATTTCTAGCTGTGGTCGTGTTTGGCTCTACTCTTATTTCCCAATATTTCACTTTAGAGAAAGAATCAAAGAAAGCTGTAAAGAGAGAGCCAAAAAAATTCAATTTTTTCCCTCTACTTCGACTTGGGAAATCTCTCCGATCTCCGGAAAATCATTTCAGAAGAACCTGATTCCGGAATCTCCAAGAATTTCGATAATCTCCTCACCGTGACTTCTGTTGCTGAGGATGACTTAAAAACGTTTTCAAGCTCTCGCTACAGACTCTGTTTTCAAAGATGGTATGTAGCTATAACCCTTATCATGGTCTTATGTTGTTTGTTGGTATCACTCGCTATTGTATGTTCTCTGTAAGTTGTTGGACTAATCATTTCGTGAGACGGCACGACTTTTCTTATTCTTCTTTTGCGTTTTTTCCTATGCAGCATATGATTTTCATGGTGGGGACTTGATATGAGATAAATAATTAATGTGGTGGGGAGTTTTTCAATATGGTGATTCAGGCCTTTATGTGTGTCAAATTATTTAGAATGAAATTCCATTAGTTTTCGTCGATTTTTTGCTTGCCGGCTGCTGAAAAACAGATTCTTGAGTTTTAAATCTAATTAAAAAGGAGAATTATGTCAACTTGTATAGTTTTAGTGGTATTGCTTAATTTCGAACTAAATGAGTTCAATATAAGTTGTGTGATAAAGGAATAAAAGATTGGTAGATAAAGTAATGCTGACAGAAATACTCGTCTTAAGAGGAAGTGTGGTGTGACAGTAGAAGATACAATTAGAAATGAGTGGATCAGAGGATGCCTAGATGTGGCTCCGCTAGAAGAAAAGAGAAGGGAATGCTGTTTGAGATGGTTTCAGCACATATGTAGAAGACCCATATCTAACCCCAGTATGCATAATCGAAGAATACAAGTACATGGTACTGTTTGAAAGGACAAGTCTGTTAAAGACATGGAATTATGTCGTAAGATAGGACATGATAGACTATGTAGTGATGGAGAACATGGTTGTTGATGGGATGAGTGGAAAAGTAAAAATCAGGAAGCTGAAGCCTTATAGATGGAAAAAATGGCCTTGACAACGATGATGCATGGACCACTATAGATAATTTAGTATGTATTAAGATGTGTCTATCTCATTGTTATTTTTGGAGTCATGAAAATCATGCCCTATACAGAATTCTACTATTGATTGCACTTCCAGAAGTCTCAAAAAGCAAGGAATTTTCTAATCTTTCAAATTCAGTGAGTTAACCAATGGTGGAAGGCATGAACCAGTTCCTTTGAGATTGGGAATGCTCCTTTGGGAGGTTATCTTGTTCTAGTGGAAGGCACGAAGAAACAGTTCTCATTTTCCTTGTGTTTTTTCTCATTTGATGTGCTTTCTGTGACATTTGGTAATTGCCTTTGGGATCATACGTTCCCAGTTCATATGAACAGAGTCAAGTGAACTATTTGGTTTCAAAAAATGGGCAGCCCAATAACAATATGGTGTAGTTTGCCATTTGGATTAAATGGGTTTGGTTTTATTTAAAATTTCTGTGATCCTAGATTTTCTTTGTGTTAAATGTGTATATAGTGTTTTTTTTTTTTTTATGTACCATGTTATAAAATGCAAAATATTAAAGGAGTGCTTATTTAAAAAGCAAAACAAGAAGAGGGATTTTAGTAATGTCAGGATCAAATAGACTCACTAGTAATGCGCTGTGAATTTTTGTAAGCCTGTGAATCAACTATAAAATAATCCATCTAATCTGAAGCATCTAATTCGGCATTCCCATAAGCGAAGGGTGAAAGAAATGATCTAGCCAGCAAGGAAGCAGTAGTTTCTTTAATGGAAGAAAGAGACAACGAGGCAGGCAGCTGAAGTAGTGGCATAAGCTAGGGCTAAATAGCCAACTAGTTGGTTGGCAGGAAAGGACAAGTATTCTTTTCCTAGGTCATCGGGCGGTAATTCTGTTCTATTAAATAAGATATTTCAAAATGAATCGTTTTGTTTGTAGATTGATTTAGGAAAGGCAATCAAAGCTAAAGGCAAGCACTCCACTTGACATAAGTGAGGCAAGGGGAGAGGAAATGGAAAGTATAGTACGATAGCAGAGCCTTTAAGTCGCGTTGATCACACTTTGAGTCAAAAGAAACTGAGTTAATCCTTACTGAATTATAAAATCACATTTGCTTGTCAAAGTTGACGAATTATGATGCCAAAATTGCAAAATCGCAACACTAGTTCTATGAATCTACCAGAGAATTGGTGATCCTAAAGGCTTTTAGAAGTATTGAATTGCCAACTGATGGCTCCAATGCGATTTCATCAAACTTGGAACTAGAACATTATGCCATTGTTAACTTTTATCTAAGAGTTGAGGGGTTAACTCAACGATGTGGTGGATGTAGGACAGTCCTTTTTCTTTTAATTTGTTTTGAAATTATGGAAGTGATTTCTTCACGATGAACTTGAGTGAGCTTAGACTTGCCTATGGGAAATAGGGACTTGTTGAGTTTCTTGTGATGGTGAGATGTGAATATTTTATAGCCTGATCAAGTCAGATTGTCTAGGATTTTCAGGAAAGGAGGAAGTATGTCAAGAGCTATAAATTGAATCTCAGATACAGTGATGTCCTGATGATGAACTGCATGTTTACAATGTGTGACCTGTTAGGATTGGTTTGGGCATCCACCAATGAAGGTATCTTATGTGTCAATCACAGTTTAAATTAGTTCCATCTAGAGTCATTTAATTGGGTTTATAATCTCGTTACTCTTTTAAGTTTTAAGTTGGTGGGTGTTTAAACTTTGTGCCTTATGTTTTTACCCCTTGAAATAGCTATTGTTTATGCTTTTGGTTACAAGGAGAGGTAGACTACTTAAAATGTGGAGGGAAGGCATAAAGAAGACATTAAAGATAGTGGAGTGGCTGACTTTATGCTTCATGATAGGATTAAATGGAGAAGTAGAACTTGAAAAGATATAACCTCTTATAGATGGGATTTTGGCTTTTGGTGATGATGATCTTATCACATCCTCATCTTTTTCATCACATATATTAAAGGCTATGATTAGAGTATATTGTTTCCATTTGCCCATCCCTACATAAGCTTCCCCCCCCTTTAAACATTAAGATGCATAAGCATGTAACATGGTAGATTTCCCTTATGGGTTTGCCATTTTCCAGCTATGGAAAATGAGATCCGTCACTCTTCTTCCGCGGAATGAGGGCTCTTTGCCAAGAACACAAGAAATGAGACATTTCCCTCTTCTTTCAAGGAATTCAAGCAGGAAAATTTAATGAGGAAAAGAGGGGGAGGTTTTCCTTGCTCGCCAAGCCAATGTTTCGTTCATTTTCAATGAAAATAACGATCTTAATGCAAACAACAAAAGCATTGGGTTTTCACGGTCCAACACGAGGCCAGATTTCAAACCTATTGGATAACATGAATAGATTCCAAACATATATTTTTTTTTTTCACGGAATTTCTTACCTTAAGGAAATAGACATACAACCTTGTAGTGTTTTATTTATTTATTGCAATTGGATGATGGAGGCTTTCTTAAAGGTTTTGGTGCGATTCCAGAATCCATTGGGTATGAATCCACTGCCCAGGCTTGGCCTTACTTTCATGTGAGTTTTGGGTTTTTGGCTAATTTCCTTTGTGGTTACCATTGTTTTCTCCTATTTTGTGGATTAAGTTGGCCATGTACAGTTTGATCAAACCTGGATTGCTTCTACTCACTTCTCAGGCCTGGTCATTTGACCTGAATTGGACACATCATTCTGGGGTATTTTTTCTTTTGTTTAATTCCTCCTTTTAGAAGGCATTTTTAATTAATAGATTCTATCTAAACATGTTTGGAGGGTGAGATGTGGTTGTGTCTTTGTTACTTTTGGACTTCTGGCCATTGCTGATTCATGGGTAGCAAAGTTCATGGAAGACAAGGAGACCTATACTTTTCACTCACTCTATTTAATATGCATTTGAATTAAAGATAACCTCGTTTGCAAAGGCAATCGGGTCCAATCTAAGCAGGTGGCTTAAGTTGAGGTGTCAGTAGGAAACTAAAATTTAGTACTTAAATGGACTACCACGTACTGCTACTTATACCAATTCTGCTACTACTGTTGCCTCTGCTACTAAAACTGTTTTAGTTCAATACATAGAGAAGTTATGGACTCATGATATGCTAATTCACTTACTCTTGTTTACATTTTGTTTCATGTAAACGTTGTTGATAGCCTTCAACTATCCATTAGGATCCTGACATTTCACTCTACGTTGAATTTGTTTACTTTCATTTATACATTGTCATATCTAAACATATAGGTTACCTTTAACTACTTATTGGATTTAGCCATTTCATTACTTGCCATTGCAGGCGGCTCCAGTCAACATTGTTGTTGGCTCTCATGTGTGGGTTGAAGATCCAGTGTTGGCTTGGATTGATGGAGAGGTCTTCCAAATCAATGGTCATGAGGTTCATGTGCACACTACAAATGGAAAAAAGGTGTGTGCTGAATTTCAAATGAGTACTTCTCATAAAGTTGTCAAGAATGCAAACCTTGTGATGTTGAATTATGTCAACAAAAAGATATGCACTGTTTTATTATTATTATTATTATTTATGTTTAAGTGATCATTTAATTTTGCATTGTGCAGGCATCCATCTGTAGATTGTTTCTTTACTTTGTGTGCAACAAAATTAAGCATTTTTTTCTTGTCATTTTAGCTCCCTCTTTTCATTTAATCTGATGGTGATGTATCTCATTGCTTTGGAGTTGTATTCTATAAGTTCTAGCGTTTTTTTTGAATTAATAATTTGGTTTTATTAAGACGAGAAATAAATGCGAAAATGGAGAAGAGAGCTTTCTGGTGAGGTTCTTGACAATCATCAGAATATTGGAAAATACAAGGGAACACCATCCAACTGAGATGCTTTGCCAGGAGTAAATCCCAGATGTCTTTCATGCATTATATAGGTCCGTCCTTGTTCTATTAGTAGATTTTCTATTCATTATGTTGCTAGTTTTCTGAGTTCATCCTCTTGTGCTCATTTAGATACTTGAGCACCAAAGAAAAACTTGAATTAAGCACAAACCTTGTGAAGGTTCCTGCTCATTGTTAACTCTAAACATCTTGCTAAGAGGAGTACCATATTCTGGTATGCTGGTGTTTAACTTGATCTTAAATTGCCGATACAATGAGTTGATCAAATTCTGTTCACGCAGTCTCACCTACTGCATCCTTTTCCCTTTAGTATGTGGGGGAAAATACAGTCATATGCACTTTCATTGTTTGATGTGGCTTATTTTATTTCAGTGTAAGATTGACGTAGAAGCTCATTTAGCCTTGTTAACTATACCTTTCTTTGGTGAAGATCTGATATAGTCTTATCCTCTTCTCTCCTTAGTTGTATAGCCTTTGAGGGACCTGTTTGCACTGTTGATGACACAGTTGACGTCAGTAATTTTTTTTTGGTTGGAAAGGTCACTTTTATTGATAAAAAGCAAACATTACATTGAGAAACTTACAAGATCTGGATGAACACGACAGAGAAACAACACAAATTAAAAAGGACCCATAACAGGTGTTGAACTCCTAACAGCCTAAAAGCATTAATAACTCCCTTTATTGAACATAAGAAGGCAGAAACTGATTTCCTCAAAGCACCTAGTAGTGAGCCAGCCATGATGGCATCATGTTTGAGTTATAGATATCCGCATAGTTGTTGAGGATTGGTGCTCTATTTAATATTCACTTTTATACCCTGAGTCAACATGGAATCAATAGCTCGACAAAGTATCTAGAGGTAGAAAAAGCTTGCAAAGTACTGTAGCTCTACAAGAACCACTTTTATTTGCCAAGAATTTATCGAGTGATCTAACCATCTAAGCTTAGTCTATTGTGACCCAAAAGCATTGTAATCAAGGTGCAAGGTACGGTTTGGGGTGGCAATGGGTCAAATCAGGTTCGTATTAGGTTGGCTATAGGTAGATTTTTTTTTTTATTTGAACCGACCCAACTTGACCTAAAATTCATATAATCAACCCAATCTAACTTGACCCGACCCAAATTTTATATAATACTTGAAAAATTGGAGAAATGAGATGAAAATAAAAATTTCTATAGAAAATGAAAGATGCAAAGACTTCTTTTTCATGTGGAGACATTTGGCTAGGATTTTAAAACTTGGGGTTGGGTACATGGGCTAAAACCATTGGGGATAAAATAAGGTGCTTAAGTGGTGTTGTTTTTTTAAAAAAAAATGGGTTGGGTTGGATTCAGACCCAGGACCCCTCAACCCAATTGGACTTGGATTTATTTCGGTTAGTGTTGGGTCAATTTATTTATTTAATTTTTCAAAATATGTATGACATAAACCCACATGTTTCGGGGCCAGAAACTGCCACCCTAGGCATGGTCGAGGTGCCAAGTGGTCTTGGAGGTTAAGGTGCATGCTTAGGTGCAAGACTATTGTGTAGCGTGCATTTATTTAGACACTTGGAATCTGTGTGTATTCTCATTTATTTGTTCTTTATCACTTAAGTATTAACAAAATATAATTTCATTCATTCAAAGCACTAAAATGTTTAGGTAGTGATTCTCCAAACATGTTAAATAAGTATGTATTATACATATTCACAAGTATATTATATGTTAACTAGAGGTTCTATTTAAGTGTTACTAGATTTTAATTCATTCATATTAACTAAATATCTTATTGTTGTTTAAAAACAAAAAAAAGTATGATATATAGAAGCTTTTTCTAAAGAAACAAGGCTCTATTAAGTTGAGCCCAGCTTAGACTGAGCAAGACCCAAAATAGGTTTTGAGACTATTAGACTATGCTTACTCCTGGGTCCATCTTTGAATGCTATGCCCAAAAGATAAAATGACATTCCAAATTGTGGATGAGTAAATGATGAACATCCTCTGCATGTTCCCAACACAAGCAACAAACATCAACAATTCAACAATTATCTTAATCCTGGAACCCAAATAATCAACGATCATTATTTTCTTTAAACAAGCCATCCAACTAAAGGCATTCATTCTGGTCTCCTGACAACTTTATATCTATACAGGCCATTCAATAAAGATCCATTGGATCTTATATGAAATAAGACATCAGCAACCTCATCTATATCTCCATTTGACCCTTGTCAGAAACCATAATGTTTGTCACTCCACTAGCTATCTTTTCTTTCTTTATACCTTCCCTCCACGTCTTTAGTGGTCTACCATGTTTCTTTATATGGATAACATGGGTATCCCCACTCTACATTGGAGGCAAGACTAATCCCATGGATACACGGAACCACTTGCAAGCCTCGTGTATTAGGTAAGCTTGGGAGGAGTTGAATCCAAAACCTCTAGTCTAATCTTGGAAGCTTAGACCAACTGAGCTATCCATGCCGGCCTCCATACAACTTTATACTAAATGAATTGATTAAAAAATAGCTGCTTCCATAATACCGTCCCACATACGTGAAGCTTTAGCTGAAAATATACAACCTGATGAATCTAACCAATACCTTTGTATGAGAATCTGTTTCCACAGCTTACACTTTAGAGAGCCCAACCTCCGAAAGATCCTCCTTAACCTTAATTGACTTCTCTTGCACCAAGGCTACATGCCAAAATGGAAATGGGTTTACACACCTAAAACCATTCATTAGACTTAATGATATATTTGTTCTCTGTAGTATAATTGGCAGAAAATCACACTCACTCCTTTGTAATTTCTGGAAAAACCAACTGGGCATTGAAAGATTTGCAAAGCTATCTTAATAAGATTAATCCACCCTTCTAACCAAATGGCTCTGCTTTACATAGACGATCTTCTCCCAAGGTTTGGTATAATTGGGCTCGTTAACTCTTTATGATGACATCCTACAAAGAGGAATCCCTAAGTAGATGGAAGATTAGAGACCTTGAAGTGGGCTGGACTGCCAAAGATTGAATCCTGTCCATAGGAACCTGAATCCCTAACAATTCACTCTAGAGGCTTGAGAAACTTTAAAACCATTCTGAATCGCCACAATTGAATCCAACTCCTCATCTGCATTCAAGAACGGAACTGACATTGGATTTCCCTGTCTCACACCCTTGATGTATGAAAGTAGCCTTTAGCTGATCCATTAACTGGAATTGAGATGTCAACAACATCACAAAGTGGGATTGGTTTGAAGACTGGGTTCTGAATAGCCATGTAACACATCGCATGCTTGGGGACTACAACAATGATATGCTCAACAACAACTTGGAAATACCACTGCTTCAAGCAGGCTATAAAAGCTTCAGCAACAGTAGTGCATGCATTGCAGTTGTGATTGCTGTGGCTGCACTACCAAGTGCAGTAGTGGAGTTGCAGTGGCTTCAAATAACTCCTTTACTTCCCTGCACCCTATCTTTCTTCAATTTAAATCTCTAAAGGGTCAAATGAGGAACTTCCAGGGTGCTTGGGTTGGGCCTTTTCTCCTATCATTGAGGAGGGGAACCTTTTGGTTCTCCGTTCTTCAGCATAAGGAGAAATCCCTTTTGGGTTCTCTCTCTCTTAACCTGAGAAGGCATCGTCACTTAGTTTCAAACTTCCATTCCATGAAGTATTTTGTTTTCTTCCTTGGATGAAAAATCTCTTTTGCAATGTTTAAATTATGCCTCCATATTGTAGAAATTTTTGTACAATATTATGATCTTTGCCATTTCTAAAAAATAGCAGAGTGTGAGCTTTTTTCATTTGAATTGATTGGATGGTTTTTTACAGGTTGTTGCAAATTTATCAAAGGTGTTCCCCAAAGATACTGAAGCTCCACCTGGAGGTGTAGATGACATGACAAAGCTTTCATATTTGCATGAACCAGGAGTGTTGCAAAACTTGGCCACCAGATATGAACTTAATGAAATCTATGTGAGAGAAAACATTTCATCATTTGCCATTTTCCATTTCTGAACTGGTTTATGAGTAGAAAGAGGGAATAGATTGATCTTAATTATATTTTACTTGTCTTTCCAGACGTACACCGGTAATATTTTGATTGCAATAAATCCATTTCAAAGACTCCCACATTTGTATGATACCCACATGATGGAACAATACAAGGGGGCAACATTTGGAGAACTAAGCCCTCATGTTTTTGCAGTTGCAGATGTCGCATACAGGTTATATGCAATTTTTTTTCTCCCAATTCACTGACTTCTGAGCACTATTTTTTCTAATATGTGCCTGCCGTAAGAACACAGGGCAATGATAAATGAAGGGAAGAGCAACTCCATTCTGGTTAGTGGAGAAAGTGGTGCTGGTAAAACTGAGACAACAAAGATGCTCATGAGATATCTTGCATACTTGGGTGGAAGATCTGGAATAGAAGGAAGAACAGTTGAACAACAAGTTTTGGAAGTAAGATGAAATGCTCTTGCTTTTCTTGGATGTTGTATTTTTTTCCAGGTTATCTTATTCAAATGGAAAGAACTGATGCCATCGTATAAGCTTATGGCTTTTGATGTGATTTAAATTGCAGTCCAATCCAGTTCTTGAAGCATTTGGCAATGCCAAAACTGTTAGAAACAACAACTCAAGGTCAGTTCTTGTCTCTTAAAGATGTGCTGCACCTGTACTGGTCCTAATAGCATAGCAGTGGCATGTGCAGTTTCCCCATATTTATGGTATTCGTTTATCATGAGAAAGAGCTTATTGTTTTTCACTTTTCATGTTCTTCATGGCATCCGCAATGTAGCCGCTTTGGTAAATTTGTTGAGATCCAATTTGACAAGAATGGAAGGATATCTGGAGCAGCTATTAGGACATACCTACTTGAAAGATCTCGTGTTTGCCAGATTTCAGACCCAGAGAGAAACTATCATTGCTTTTACCTTCTTTGTGCAGCACCACCTGAGGTAGTCACACGTTAGTGTCTCTCTTTTTTTTTTTTTTTTTTCCAATTCCTTCTTTATGAAGCTTTGTTCCTTGCATGATAAGATTCTATATCAATGCAACCAATGCTCAAACATCAATGGCAATTGATATTTTAAAAATTATTTCTCAAACTTGCAGGATATTGAGAAATATAAGTTGGGGAACCCTAAATCTTTTCATTACCTTAACCAATCTAGATGCTATGAACTGGATGGAGTAAATGATGCTCATGAATATCTTGCTACTAGGAGGGCTATGGACATTGTGGGAATCAGTGAACAAGAACAGGTTAGTCTTTGTTGTTCTCTTTTATTTTGGGCAATGATGAAGAGATTGATTAATTGTTTGTGACTTGGTCAGAAACTAATTTAGAATTACTCATGGAGTCAGATATAACTTGGCAGAGTTGTGTTGTCTCTTTATTTAGGAAAAAAGATTAGGAAAGTAAGCATTTTTATTTTGATAAATAGTTTAATCTTTATTTAACCAAGAAACATGATGGCTGGGCTGCGAAGATCTATAATGGCAAAATGAAATGTTCTTTTTTTTGTATATATTGCAGTTTCTCCTGTTAGGGTTAAAGAGCTACGTGTCATGAGTCGATTACCCGTGACCCAACAATCGACTGAGAGAAAGCCAAAGAAGAAAAATAAAAACAAAAGTAGAAATACTTGTATAAATGTAGATATACATGTAGAGTACATGTATGTGTCTAGGAGAGTGTAGAACATTCTAGGTTCATGGATTGTAGAAAAGTTTGGAGTCTTGTAGAGGTTTGTGGAAGAATCTAGAATGGTGCAGAGTTGTAGGGAAATATCTAGCTAAACTGGTTGTCTCCCGCCTCAAGAAGCGGGAGGTTGTGGGTTCGAGCCCCCATGGCCTAACCTTGGTGTGCCCTAGGGGTAGTGGGCTCACCGTGGGGATTTTACGTTGGGTATCCCGCGGTTTCCCAATCGTAATTAAAAAAAAAAAAAATCTAAGATATTTTATAGGGAACCATTGGATTGGTGTCACTTGGAACAATCCTAGCTACACTTGGTCCATTGCTTATCTATATAAGGAGGTGGGGAGCTCATTTGCTCCCAAGCTAGCCAAGAGTTCTAGCAAGTGAGTGTGAGAGCTTGAGAAATCTCCAAGCCTTGTGTCCATTCTAAGTTTGAGTGATTGTCTTGTACTTCTCTTGATTCATCAATACAAGCTGAGTTTGTGTTGGCTAGTCTTGGTGTTCCATCTCTTTCTCAACCTTGTGTGCAAGCTTGTGTGTGGTTTGGTTTGTTCACATTGGTCCAAAGAGTGACCATATTGGTGGTTAGGCTGACTCGCTTGACGACGGACTGTTCTAGTGAGTGCCGCACGGGTTGAGTCAAGGAAGGGTTCGCTAGTCCCGTGACATACAAATATCAAAAGAAACATCTTTCCTGTTCATTGGCTATATATTTATTAAGTTCATCATTAAATGGGTGAATTTTGTAACCATATCTTTTCCCTTATTTGTGGTAGCTCGTCTTGGAAAATTGGCTTCATAATTTTTTATTGGATGAATTTGGTCCATGCAAATAAGTAGCAACTGTCAGCCATGTCATGGAAGTTGATACAAGCTATGTCTTGTGCATGTGACTTTTATCAGTGCCAAGTGAAACTGGTAGGGCATTGTTGTTTCCACTCAGGTCAAATTTTTGAGCCTTTGTCTAGCTATGCCAATATTGTTTCTTGGATTTGCATGTCTAGGTATCTTTTTGATGATTGTTGTGTTCTCAGGATGCTATTTTTAGGGTTGTGGCTGCAATTCTTCATCTGGGTAATATTGATTTTGCTAAAGGAAAGGAGATAGACTCCTCTGTCATCAAGGATGAGAAGTCTAGGTTCCATCTTAATATGACTGCTGAACTTCTTAAGTATGTACTACCTTTACTTCCAGGGTTTGATCTTATATGTGGTTCCTTGGTCATTTGATGACAGTCAATGTTTTTTCTCCAAATCTTTTGTGTTAGGTGTGATGCCCAGAGTTTGGAAGATGCACTGATTAGACGTGTAATGGTGACTCCAGAAGAAGTTATCACCAGAACTCTTGACCCTGCTTCTGCACTCGTTAGTAGGGATGGTCTGGCGAAAACAATATATTCCCGCCTATTTGATTGGTAAGGATATATGATTGGGAAATTGTTTCCGACATTTTTACATTTAATTGGGAGTGCAAATATGCATTCTATACTACTTCCCCAAAGGAAAAAAAATAAAAAAACCAAACATTTTGACATAGTCCTGACTTAAAACCCTAAGTTTCTATGCCTACTAAACCTCATATAATGAAGTTATGGCCTCAAAAACCATTCCAAGGGTTATGCAGGAAATTTGTTATTTCTTATCAAACAAAAACCTTGGCTGTCACTTCTTATTTATGGAAAGTAGCTTTAGTATGAATGGGAAGGGTAAAAGGGTTTCTAATATTCTCACAACCTGATTTACTAATTACCAAAGATTTTATAGTCATACCACTTGACTTTCTAATGACATAAACTTACTAAAACTAATCCTTCTAGATAATAAATAGAATCAAATTAAACAAAAATAATGGGAAATTCATAAACTAAGGTACCCTAACCTAAAAATGGTCTTAACTTCTTCAATTAGCTTTAGAGTTGTACAAACTTGGGCTCTTCAGAAACGTAATTGAATACCTTATCCAATGGATCCAATTTCACGTTATTCTAACATCATTATACACATGAGATATGGACGTTTAAAATGACAAAATTATCCCTAAATCTAGAAATCATTGTCCCATACTTGTAAACCATTCTATCTCCTGCATCACTTTCTAAGCTGGCAAAATAATTTATCTTTGTATCCCTCAATGCAGGTTGGTGGATAAAATAAATGTTTCAATTGGGCAGGACCCAAACTCCCAAGTCATTGATAGGAGTTCTTGATATTTATGGTTTTGAAAGCTTTAAGTGCAATAGGTATGTTCCATGTTGAAGGGGAAAAATGCAACATCATTGTGCAAACCATTTATTTACTGTTCTTAAACATTCACTGCTGCCTTATTCATATTATTTTCATGGGAACACAGTTTTGAACAGTTCTGTATTAATTTTACGAATGAGAAACTGCAACAGCATTTTAACCAGGTTAGTTTATGAGAAGTTCTCATCAATATTTTTGTGGATTTTTTTTTTTTTTTTCTATTTTCACGATCTTAAACACTTGTGCTTTTACAATTGGCAGCATGTCTTCAAAATGGAACAGGAAGAGTACACAAAGGAGGAAATCAATTGGAGCTACATAGAGTTTGTTGATAACCAAGATGTCCTAGATCTGATTGAGAAGGTTTTTTTTTTAAATTTATTTTATTACTTCACCTGACACTATGCTAATTATTCAATTTGTATGCACTTTGGAAATTCAGTGCTTGATTTTATTGCTTGTCATAATTTCATCTTAGCAACATTTAAACTTTTCTGTTTCATTTATAACATATAATGGGAACTTCTTCAAAAGAAATATATTTTTTATTCTTACACAGACTGGTAATCATGTCATAAATTTCTCTGTCATTATGTAGCCGTATGTGTTGGTTGGTATGACCAGTTTGAGAGATCACTGTTAGACACCTCATTTTTAATTTTGGACCTAATTTCATGGTTTTAAGTTGTATTACTGGTCTGCCATCATTATTTCTTCCATTTATGCTTAAAAATGTCAGCATTATAGGAGGAATATGGGATTTGTAAACTTGTCATTGTTTAAGCATCCAACAGTGCAGTAAACTTTTTTTTCCCCCTAATGCAGAAACCTGGAGGAATCATTGCACTTCTAGATGAAGCCTGGTACGCTGCTCATCACAGATTCTTCTAGTGTTGTTTTTGTGTTGCTTTGATCACTTGTTGGATTTGGAGTTGCCTTGATCGCAGTGTCTGCAAGGATCCATTTCCTTTTCATCCTTACACTCTGCAGCCTGTTGCACACTTTTGAAATGTTTTGCACCTGGCCATCTTGGTTAGTTTATGTTTTACCTGTATGTGTCATGCAGCATGTTTCCAAAGTCTACACATGAAACATTTGCTCAGAAGTTATACCAGACATTTAAAAACAACAAGCGGTTTATCAAACCAAAGCTCTCTCGAACTGATTTTACTATTTTTCATTATGCAGGGGAGGTAATACTGTCCTGCCTCACTATCTTCATTGTTTGCTCTTACTATTTTTTCCTAATGCTGTGTAATTTCTTCATTTTTACTGTAGGTAGCATACCAAGCTGATCAGTTTCTTGACAAAAACAAAGATTATGTGGTGGCAGAACATCAAGATCTATTGGATGCTTCTAAGTGCTCCTTTGTGGCGGGTCTATTTCCTCCACTTCCAGTCGAGTCATCAAAATCTTCCAAATTTTCTTCAATTGGGTCACGTTTTAAGGTTAATAACTTCCACTTCATGATAGGTTGAATTCATGTCATTAATATTATTGTCATAGTTGGAATTAAATTTTGTTTTGATTGAGGAGTTGCTTGGACATACTTTTCCTTCTCATATTTGTCTTTTTATCTATTCAGTAGATATGGAGGATCTCTTCGAGTTTTTACTGTTGAATTTTCTTGCACTTTATAATTTTCTTCTTCCAATTTTTACTTACTCCTTCAGTAAAGTTTGAAACTGGTTTATATTTCTCTACTTGCTTGAACTATATCCATTTTAACATGGTATGAGCTGTTGCACTCAGAATTCTCCACGTAAATGCTTCTCTTTGTAAACTCTGAAAGGTCTGTTAAGATTGTGACTAAATTTTCACAATTGAAGCTACACCTGTGTACCTGACACCATGTGGCTTACAGTCATAATAGGGCTTTGGATTTCAATATTTTGTTTTGATAAGAAACAATATCAATGAATCACACAACTCCTACACCTAGTGTCTCTTTGACTTGCCAAGCTAACCTTCTTATCATCTGAAGTGCTTGTCCCTGGTGGTGACAGGAAGCCTTTTGACCTTCTATCCTAAATTCACTTTTCACATTCTTGAATGGGGACTCTGCCATGAAGCAACTTTTGTATTCTTCTCCTGAAGTCCTTGATGGTGGCAAACCAGTTTCAATTAAAGATGGGTGTGGGATGAAGTTTCAAATGAGACCCTAGATACAAATCTTGCAATAACCTTCTTGCATTTCTTTCCTCTCTCATATCCTAAATAGAACCAAGGGGGGCATCCTTCATAGAATCTGCCCTCTTCCTTAAAGAAAAAACTTTAGGTATCCATGGAGACGTGGGTAATACCTGCGGCGTGGCAAATATGTTAGAAGGAATAATGTAAAATGGTCGAGTAGGCTCAAAATGGGTGAATTAATAGTTTCTTTATGTGATGTTTGGTTTGTCTATTAACAAGGACATATATCGGTAGTTTTGGGTTTTGCCACAAGCATAAAGAAATTCATAATCATCAAAGCTGTTCACCTTTTCTATTTCAGGCTAGGCTTCTTGACTTCTATGTTTCCCCTCAAACCTCTCAAAAATGCCTGGGCACTTTTTTTTTGAAGCATTGACGACTTAATTCATTAAAAAACAAAGAGTGAGTACACGAGGGGATCCAAGTGTAGGAGAGTTATACCTGGATCCAAGGTAAGAACAAGAAAAAGAAAGAGAAATAGATTAAAACATAAAGCAAAAGAAGAGATACAATAACACGCCCCTCTTCACAAGAGATATCCTAAGGAGTCCCCTACTCCCCAAGCTCCCATAGCCGATAAGATGAAAACAGTTCCATAGCCGGTCTTTGTTTGTGGACACTTGTATATGTTCAAAATTGCCTGCCCCACAATTATGACAGTCCCATGAATTATATAACTCTGCCTCACGCATCACTCCCATTCGTGCAGGCCCTGGCTTCCTTATTGTGGCCTCAATAACAACAAACTTGCATGACCCCTTTGGTGGTGCTTCCTACAAATGGATAATCTCTCTTCTGTAAACATGATTTTACACAGGACTTGTTCTCTTTCAAAATAATAAAAAATACAGCATGTACTTCCTATGTGCCAGCACCCATTTATCGATCTTTCCTTCGTAGAATCAAGTCCCCCTATGGTAGCCCCGTAGGATGTGTACGGTCTTTGGGCACCCAACCCTCTAATGTTAATATTTCTGAGATGGTTAGAAGTTCGGCTAAAGGTGGGTTTGTGCTACCTAAGATACAGCCTTCTGCAATGAAGTGAACTCCCCCTCCTGCACGCAGCCTTAAGTTGAGCTTTGATGGAAGTTATATGAAAGATCTAAAGAGAGCTGGGTTTGGATTTTTGGATGTCTCATATGCAATGATACGATGGAAGTTTTGCTGTCCTTTATTGGTCCTTTGAATGCCTGATCTGCTAATGGAGCTGAACTTCATGTTCTCTGGTGGAGGTGTAAAGGAATTAGATAAGATTGGTTCTAATGGTGATTCAGTTGGAGGAGATTCCAGTTATGGTAACTCAATGGGCCAAACATTCAGCGTGCCCTTAGATGTTAGGTAAAGTGGATCAGGTGAGGAGGATCATCAATAAGAGAAATTTTGAGGTAAAGCACAATTTAGGTCTGCCAATGAAGAGGCAGATAAAAGGGCCAAAGAAGCAGTGGAATTGGACACTATTGTAACTGGAATGTGATCTTCAGAGGCTGGGTGTTTCAGGTTGGGTCTATTTCAGCCCTGGGTGGCTGTTAGCTGTTGGACTTCTAGCTTTTTTCTTTCTGTCCACTTTTGCTGTATTCTTTCATTCCTCAGCTATAAAATTTTCACCAATTAAAAAAAAGAAGAGAGCAGTGTCTTCATCTGCATGACATTGACATTGTTATGGATTCCAGTCCCCTTAAAAAGAACCCTGAAGTAAGGAAAAGATTCAGACAAAAACACTTCTTAAAAAAAGGTAATGAATGTATGTGAAGTCATGGTCAAACGAGTCATTGATGATTGTTTACCAAACCATGAATGGATGTTGAAAAACTATGTTCAAGCCATATGCTTCTGACATCACAGTGTGGGATTATTGGTTGGGATTTAATCAGTGTTTATCCTTTTGTGAACCGTACTTGGTTTGCCAAATGCTCATAGTCAGTTGTCCCTGATCTAACTGTACAACTTCTAGTTGTCAAAATAAATGACACTCTCATGGTTGAGTTCCCATTAAAGAATGATACTGAAAAGAGTGGAATGATCATCTTCTTCTTCTTCACCATCACATTGAAATTGTGTTCTCTAAATACTCCTGTTTGTTCATTATTGCAGCTCCAACTTCAGTCTCTGATGGAGACCCTGAATTCAACAGAGCCACATTACATCAGATGTGTGAAGCCAAACAATGCCCTTAAACCTGCTATCTTTGAGAACTTCAACATTATCCATCAATTGCGCTGTGGTGTAAGTAAAGAGAGAAACTCATACATTATGGCTTTATTTTCTTTTCTAGAAATTGAATTGAAGCTGTTAAGTTTCCGTTATCATTATGCAGATAAATAATATATATTTTATACCTGTAGGGTGTTCTCGAGGCAATCAGGATTAGCTGTGCTGGTTATCCTACAAGACGAACATTTTATGAATTTCTTCACCGCTTTGGTGTTCTTGCTCCAGAAGTTTTGGAAGGAAAGTAAGTCACTTATTTCAATGATTGTGTTCATTGGAGTTGGTTGTTTGCTTTTAGGTATTTAGTCTGGTATTTATGATTTGTCATTCTTGTGCTTGAGAACCTTTCTATTAAGAATGATAAATATTTACCTTTCAACAAAAAAATAATAATACAGATTTGATGCCGCTTCCTGTGTCTTCCCTTATTTTCATGGCAATCTACAACAATGCATTGGCTGCTTGTGGTGGCACCTCAAAGGACATCAGAACTTGATCTGCAAAATCTGGGCATAGTCTAACAAGAATAGGCCCAAATTATTAGATGACAGAATGGATGTAAATACTTCTCCAGAACAGGGTCCTTGCACTTCATAGGCTGATAATTTAGCTTTTATTGGGCTGCCACTCATCCTGTGTAGTAATGTTTTTTTTCTTCTCTTATTTGTTTGTGGCCCTGAGTTTTTTCTTAAGACTAGTTAAAGCTTCAAAATGCTAAGCTAAGACTTCAGGCCGAGGTCCACCAAGATGTACTTTAAAGACTCGAGCATTTGTGATTTTAAAAGAAGCGAAGCTCAAAGTTTCTCGATACTGTAGTTTTACTGTTAAAATGCAATGGTTGGCTCAGTATCTACGTCATCAAGTCAATTGGCATGACTTCAAATCCTCCCATTGTACATTATGCTTTATACTTTTCTAGTATATTATGTGGTATGATGGTATCAACAAATCTACCATTTTCACCTTGAGAAACAATGTACTGTTGACAAACAGTATGTTAATGTGATACTGATACCCAATGATGTTTATTTTGTCTGTTATTTGTACAGCTATGATGACAAGATTGCATGCCAAAAGATCCTTGACAAGAAAGGATTAAAAGGTTACCAGGTAACGTACATTTACTAAAATTCATCTGCTTGCTGATGCAATTATACTTTGTTCGCCTTTTCAAATGGTTTATGATTGTTGTCAAACTTCTACTTAAGAATTTAATTGTATTTATTCTGGAAATTTTCGATACTTTGGTGTGTATTCTTCTAGGAAGCTTAATTCATTATTCTTGAGTTCTTGCTTGAGTTCTACAATAGGATCAAGGACTATATCATTTTTTTCAACTGGAATGTGTGTATTTAATACTTCACAATACATGGTTGACCTTGGCAGATAGGCAAGACAAAAGTCTTCTTGAGAGCAGGTCAAATGGCTGAATTAGATGCACGGAGAGCAGAGGTACTGGGTCGTGCAGCCAGAGCTATTCAAAGACAGATACGTACACATATTGCTCGCAAGGAGTTTGTCATGATACGCAAAGCTGCTATTCATTTGCAATCTCTCTGTAGAGGTACGCCAGTATTAGGAATATATCTATTGGGTGCCTTTAAACAAATTTGGCATAGTTGGCTGTTGTATTTTTGTAGACCATTTTTCCCCCTATTACAGTAGGTGGCTGCAGTATTTAAGCTCTCTTGTTCTACCTTTCTTATAAAAGATTTGAGATGACTGCTTGTCGAGCAAATCATTAAAAAGATGGCCTGGTGATGGCCTTATTCAGCTCGTAGGTAAGGTGAAACAAAAAATCTAGAGAAGCTGCCTAATCATGACTGCTCATTAATTTCAACTGGACTACGCATTTTTGGGGTGAGATGTGTAGAAAATGATGTAGACAGTGGGTGACAAAAAATTTCATCCCCATCCAATCATCATATCCTTGTGATTTTGGACCTTGAAAATTTGGCGCCTTTAGTTTTTCATGGCCTATCTCATAAAGGTGTGATGATTGAAGGGAGGAGTTTCCTCAACTTCCTCCTATGTAGTTCTTCTACACAATCCACCAAACCATTTAGGGCCCACCCTACGCTAGATAGCAGTCTGCCAGAGAGAGTGACTACCTCAGCCTCCTTAAAGTGATTATGGGGAAAATAGACAGCACTCTTATTTCTTAAATAAGAGGGCTCCACAAATTCTTGACCCCTTGAAAGAATAGTATGAATGCTTTATTTTATGACATCCAGCTCCACTCAAAATGGAGAGAAACAGACCATAATCATTGAATTGGATCACACTGTGGACTGTTTCTTCCTACCTGTAACAGTTGCCTTGCCAATATAAAATGTTCTTTTAACTTATACAAGCTTTTGTGTTGACAAATGGCATCTAGGAATTACATTTCCTGTTATCCAGTCAAGCAACCGTCAGACATCTGACAGTAATTCCAAATCAAATACTGGGCTTTGATTTCATTCTCTGCTTTGCTTAGTTAATGATAAAGTTGGTTACTAAGAAAAATCTGTGTGCTAGAAAGTAACTAAGTAAAAGTAATTATCATAAAATATCTGAAAAACCTTAAAATGGTGGAACAATGAAAGAAAATGTTCAAGAGAATATATGCAGTTTATGGCAATATTCCAAAATTCAAATCCTATAGTAAAATCGTTTTATGTATTGAATTGTAAAGATGTAAACATATATAATCATAAAATTTATTATTTTTCTCAAAAAATATGTAAAAATGAAATAACATTAAAGATATCCAAAAGTAATTATATGAGAGATTCTCCAAAAGATTCATAAATATTGCAAAATGATTTGAAGCAAGACATAACTATTTCACTAGCAGGAGGTATGTGCTTCACGAGTGACATTGTTCGAAAAGTTATAGTGAATAATTCTTCTTCAATTGCCAACTTTTTGTAAATAAATTTGATTTTTAGATACTAATGTAAAAAATCTCAGCGATATCCTTCAAACGCACCAAATTTAATTTTCTTTTTTTAGTCAAATTTTGCATGAATTTCCCCCATTTGTAGCTAATAATATGATAAAGTTGGATTAATCCTTCCAAGTTTCAATTCACAATATATATTCATATATTTGATGACAGAGGTGTTCAGTGCCTCTTAGAGCATCCGACTAGTCCTATTTTCCTATTTTAGCTATTTTTTGGACTAATTTTGCCTATTCTTTTGCTTGCTAACATGAAAGAAAATCTTAACCATTTAATGAACAAATGATCAAGATTCATTTAATGGTCACATTAAACTATCTCTATATATATAGATAAAGTAAATAGATTGGAGGAGCTATATTGTGTGGTCACTTCAATATAGGCAATGTGTCTATGTTGGACACTCACGTAATCGTGTCAGACAATTCAATTTTATGTGTTCTGTGTCCTTCCTTGCCATGTCCATATTGTGTCCAAGCATCATAGATTAACAATTGTTGTGAAAGACCACCAATAAACTAATGAGCCGCCAACCAATCTAAAGGCCCTACACCCCCAATAACTCAAACCAGCAATACCCAACAAAACCAGAAGTTCCATTTCAAATAGCCGCAAAGTTCTATCATTCCTGGGAACTATAAGCTTTCTAAACTTCTATGAATTGTTCGTCTTGCAATATCGTGTGAATTCTAAGATGTGGATAGCATATCATAAAATTTTAACAGAATTGTACTTGTACTTTACGGAGAAGTGAAGAATAAGATTACACGTTTTTCTTTTTGTGTGCGCGTGTGGTATCAATGCAAATATGGGAGTATCAAAGAGATGTTTTTCACTGTGCATAAAATAATGGAGCTAGAAAAAGAATGCCAAAACAATGATTGGCTTGACCAAATGCTCCTTTTGGCAAAAGAAATGGTTGTTTACTTAGTGGGCTGATTTGGATCTGATGCTTGTTTTCTGAAACATAATTGGCCCATTGTTGTGGAATCTGGATGATCCTGACTTCATACATGGTGGAAAGAATTGATCATTGTTGGACTGCTGGAAGCTTGTTTGTGAATTTCAGTTGTATGTCTTTCTTCTGTTGATTCTGCTGGCCTATAAGAAAACTGCTGTAGATTAACCTTCTTCTCTATTGTGTGCTTTTCAGCGAGACTGGCTAGCAAATTGTATGAGCAGCTGAGACGTGAAGCAGCAGCTGTGAAGATCGAGAAGAGTTTGCGTCGGTATATTGCCAGGAAAAACTACTTAACACTGCGATCATCTGCAATCGTATTACAGACAGGCCTAAGAACAATGACTGCACGCAATGAGTTCAGATTCAGGAAGCAAACCAAAGCTGCAATCATTATCCAGGTACCCTTACCTCTTAGTTCTTTTGCTATCTGACGCTATCTGACTGCACATGAAAGTGGGTTGGCTCACTTTTTGTTTGGAAGGGATCTTCTGTTGTGTGGGTTCATTTCTCTGATGCACTCATGGTGAGGGAAAACCTATATTAACTAATTATTTCTTCTTCTTTTTAATTGATGGGATGAAGGCTCAATGGCGTTGTCATAGAGCTTATTCATACTACAAGAGTCTGCTGAAGGCAGTAATCACTTATCAATGTGCTTGGAGACAGAGAATTGCTAGGAAAGAACTCAGAAACCTCCGGATGGTTTGTTCTCTTTACTTTAATGTGGTTTTTCAGAATATTAAAATTCCTTATGTGCCATGTTGTTGCTTACGCCAGTTTATTTGTTAATGAATATACATATTCAGGCTGCAAGAGAAACGGGGGCTCTCAAAGAAGCCAAAGACAAGCTAGAAAAGCGTGTTGAGGAACTTACATGGCGCTTGCAGTTGGAGAAACGATTGAGGGTAATGATTATTCTTTGTTGTCTTCTAGAGGATGGTGATTTCTGTTACATGGCTTTTGACTTCGTCTTTTAGTTTTTGGTTACTCAGTTACCCTTTTGAAGAGTCATTCTAATAGGTGCTGTCTCTGAAATATGCAGACTGATTTGGAGGAGGCTAAAGCCCAAGAAATAGGTAAATTACATGATGCTTTGCATGCAATGCAACTGCAAGTAGAGGAGGCGAATTCCACACTTATCAAGGAAAGAGAGGCAGCTCGGAAAGCCATTGAAGAAGCTCCTCCCGTCATCAAGGAAACCCCTGTTTTGATTCAAGATACTGCTAAAATTGAGTCATTAACAGCTGAGGTTGAGAACTTGAAGGTATAGCACTATAGCTCATAATAATCTGTTGACTATAGTCCTATTCTGAAGTATGAAGTATTTGAATAGATCAATAGAAATTAAAGCAAATTTCCCATTTATCAGGGGTTCGCTTTCCAAGTTCTATGCATCCAGCTTCCCTATTAAAAATCATATTCTCTATTACACTATAATCCATTGCATCTTTTTGTACCACCCTAATCCATGTCTTTAATGTTTCCCTCTTCACCTATTACCTTTTAATCCATCAATCAAATCTTTGTACTGGGGCTGGTGTGTGCCCAAACCATCTTAAATGTCACTCATCTGTTCTTCTATCGTTGCAACCTTTAAATTTCCTCTAGTGAACTCATTTTAACTCTCTTTTACTGTCACACTGCACACATCTCATCACCATTACTCTGTAATTTTGTCATGAGAAATTCTTAGGTAATTGGGGATGTATGTGTATCCTCCTCTTTCATTGGCTATTGACATTAACAATTAATGCTATTTGATAGAACTTGTGCGGGTGTAGTGGGATCATGGTCCTTCTTGAGACTTAGCTCTAGGAAGAAGAGTGCGTGGAATACAGTCCGTGCAGCAATTTTTTGGACTATTCAGAAGGAGCAGAACTCTAGGTTATTCGAAGGGAAGTCATCTGAGATTTATGATCTCTTCCAAAGTAAAAAATGGAGGTTGTGCATGTGGTGGTTTGGTCAGGAATTTAAAGGGTTGAAACTTGCTGATTTTCTAGCTTGGTGGGAGGGTTGTCTTGGTGGAGGGAGTAGGACTGTTAGGCCTTTTGTTTCATGGTGTCCTCAACAAGTTGTGATAAAATTTAATGTTGATGGAGTTTCAATCGGAAACCCAGGTCCGGCGGGGATAGGTGGGGTCCTTAGGAACCATAGAGGTCTTACTTTGGTGGTTTTCAAATAGTTGGTTGGGGTTAGGGACTCAAATGAGGCGGAACTCCTTAACATTAGGAGAACTTTGACCATCTAGAAAGACTACATACATGGCTCATTAGTGATTGACGGGGATTCAACAAACGCAATTAAATGGGCCAATGGGCTAAAGCGTCCTCCTTGGAGAATAATTAGCATAGCAAGGGAAATTATGGCCTTAGCTTCGGGATTGGATGTCTCTTTTGTTAGAGTTAGCTGAACAACTAATAGAGTGGTGGATTTCTCTGCTAAAGATTGAATCAACAACTCAATCACTGGGGTGTTATTTATTTGAGGATGGGGAGCTTTGCTTTTTTCTGTTGATGTAGTGCTTTGGTGTATAGTTTGTTTTCTTTTGGTCTAGCTCTTCTAGACCTTCTTGATGTTTTTGTTTTTAATTGACATGGTTCTCTAGTCATGTACCAGTAGCTTGCCTACACTTGGCCTACCATGTGTCTTTCCTATTACACATTTGGACCGGATCCTTTGCTTTCATCTATAGTCACACGCTGATACCAAAATTTCTCATTGTCTGGCGCCAAGTCATTTTTTATTGTAATTTATTCATACTTCTTACTTCATATCCAAATTTACACTCCATATATTCTGCCTTTACCTTATTGATTTTTGGATTTCTAACATTTAGTTGTTGACAAAAGACAATAAATAAATGAGCAGAAAATGGATCTGGATGAGGCCCAATTTTAACTAGGAAATATGTTGCCCCCTTCCGTACGTGTCTTGTTTATTATCTACATATCTTTTTTGGATATGACAAGGCAATGGCTTTGATGATGATAATGATAATCATCCGTTTGGGATAACTATCACCTTCAATTTTTGCCAAATTAACTGCATGAGCACCTTATCAGAGACTCTCTGAATCATTAAAAACAATGTGTAGGTTTTCTTCTCTTTGAGTTTCAAGAGCTAGCCATAAGGAGGCTTCCATAGGAAAGACTCCCTTAGGGAGACTACCTACTTATAAAGTGAGCTTCGCATCACTAAGAGTTATATATTGAAAATCACATGGATGTAGGGTGGATAAAGTTTCACCCCCAGTCAATTATCCTAAGCATGCAATCATGGTCATTGAAATTTTAAATATTATGAAACATTGATCTTTAAGTGCCAATGTTACATAGTTAGGATTATTAGATGGAGTTAAAAATTTCACTTGCATGCCTACTCTATTATAGATGGGCAGTCTCCCAAAGGAGCCTCCCTACAATGTGTTGTTTAATATTAAAAATGGCTTTTGTATGGATCTACCTAACATAATGATAAATTGGTTCTTGTAGATACTATATTCTTGTCTTAGACATAACTTTTTTACTTTCCCAATTAAGACCTGGAACAGTCATTTGTAGAAGTGGACATTGAAATGCCCACCACCCCCCTCCCCCTGCGAGCAAGTAATCATCATTATTGTGGAACTGGGTCTTGTCACTTTTTACTGAAGGCCTTTTTGGTTAACATTTAGTTTTCTTATAAAGTTTCAATGTCACATCTCCTTTTGTGACGTTCTCTTTGTTGTCATTGACGGCATTTGTGAGGCTTTGGACTCAATCCTGTATTCCTACATCACCATGATATTGCCATCTAATTTTTGAAGTCTTACCTAAAAATCTAAAATAACAATTCATGTGAAATTTCTTGTCCAGATTGGCAGAATAATCTTCAATTTATTTTTTCTAAAAGGACTAATATCAGTCTATGGGCTGCAGTCTTTCTTTTCATAGTCTCTTTGAGTCAGAAGATAGCTATTCTGCTCATTTTTTAACAGTGATGTTGAAATACATTCTTAAACCAGCAGGAATAGGTGTAGCCTGTATTTACCTGGTTTGTAGTTTTACCAATCTGCATTTGAGTTTGCAGTTTGCAATTCAACACTTGTTATAATTTGAAAGTTTGTTTGGTTAGTATTGTTCAGTGTGCCTTGTTGTATTTAAGTTTTTGAGTTCCTCATTGACCAAAGTAAGAAAGGTGTTCCTTTCAGTTACTTCATCATCATCAGGTATTTACCATCCATTTGGGGTTGGCTTGGACTTCTAGTTCGCCATTCTACCTTTTCTAGAATCATATTCTCCATTATTCCACAATCTATCATGTGCTTACTATATAGTATTCCACGTTGGTGAGGCTTTGTTTAATTAAATTCCAAATTTTGCTACAAATACTTTGCCAAGAAGTTAATTGGAGTGAGTAAAGTTATACCAAACACATGGCAAAAATTTCAGGTTCTTTGGATCATACTTGTCATGTATCTACTACTAACTTTGCACCACTTCAAAATAGGTATTGAAATTTATGAGAAATTAATTGAGTGGAGGGTTATGAAATTGCTACTGATGGAAATCATACTAGGTGTTGTTTTTCTTTTTTCCTTTCTAAGATAAAGTATTGTTTTTCATTTAGTAGATTTCACTTATGAACTGAATTGCATATATTTCTATCGCAAAATACTGAGTCATCATCTGTAACTTCACAGGCTTTGCTTCTGGTAGAAAGGCAGACAGCAGAGGAAGTGAAGCAAGCATACGCCGAAGCGCAGAGTAAAAATCGGGAACTTGTCAAAAAGCTTGAAGATGCAGATCAAAAAGTTGAACAAGTTCAAGACTCTATGCAAAGGTCTGTGAGTGTTTTTAAAAATCAGTCCATTTTTGTTATCATTTTGGGTTGTTACCACTTGCTAAGTTGATGAGTTGTGCCTCACCATTACCACTTTCTATGGTAATGAGGTAAAGTGTCCGTCAGTGTTTCAAGTAGGACTCTAAATGCATTGAGTTTGCAGTGGATCTGGATTAAAATAAGTTCCACTCCTCCTGGATACAAAACTGGATCTGATTTATGGAGGAGTTTCTTAGAGAGGATCCGTATTGGACCTGGTAATGTCTTGGTAACTGAGACTGAATCAGATCAAACACTTCAATCATTTTGAAGTGGATGAATGTATGACAGAAAGAGGCCTGACTAACTAATGATGAAAAAATGGCAATTACCATCGAGTGTTGTCCGATGTTGTGAGAAGATGAAGATGGATCTCTCTCCGACTCTGCCGCCCACACCCCCCCCCCCCCCCCCCCCCGCCCGCCCCCCCCCCGAGAAGCTTTCAGTTATGCTCTCTCTCATGGTGGACGTAGTGATCACACATGCAGGGAGCAACAAAGTTCTCTATTAGGACCTGCACGGGTAGCTTAGTTCATCTCTCTCTCTCCCTCTCCCTCTCTCTCTCTCCCTCCCTAAGCTTCTACGATTAGACTAAAGGTCTTTGGTTTGACTCCTCCTGGGGTTACCTGATACACGAGTCTTGCGGGTGGTTTTATGTATCTGTGGGATTAGTCTCACCTCCAATTTGGGGTGGGGATACCTATGTTATTAAAAAGAGAGAGCTCTCTATTAGGGTTCCCCCCAATCATGCATAAGACAGGAAATCATGCAACTTATGTCTGGAACACAATGTTAAAAGTTAAATTTCATTCGTTTTTTTTTAAATGTAAAAACTAGCCTTGAACTTGCTATACTGAGCATCTTTCGATTGTGCTTCATGCTCATGCCTTGTGTGGAAATAATTCTGTGTGCAATGCCACTCAAATCTCTGATTACATGTGCATGTGTGTCTGTGTAGCCTTTGGGAGCTTCTTTTTATACTTTAGCAGCTAGTCATTTTCTTTACGGTGTATTGTTTTGCAAGAATTAATCTTTTCTTTTGCTCAACAAACTAGACTTGAAGAGAAACTTTCCAACCTTGAGTCAGAGAACCAAGTACTTCGTCAGCAGGCACTTTCCATTTCCCCAACCGGTAGAGCTTTATCTGCACGACAAAAGACCACAATCCTTCAGGTGCTGCAAATTATTTTCTTCTACATTTTTGTGAACCTCTGATCCTTGTAGTCATTAAACCATAAGCTAAGTGATTCTCTATGAATTGACAGAGGACTCCTGAGAATGGGAATATTCAAAATGGTGAAACAAAAACAGTACCTGTAAGTGGCCGCTATCTGTGTGTCTGTGCACATGTGTTGGCTTGCATTCACATTATAGCATTTTCTCTTATTAGAAGTGAGTTAATCATTTATGCTGTCATCTATTAAAAATGACCCAGGATTTAACCCTTGCTGTATCTAATCCAAAGGAGGTTGAAACTGAGGAAAAACCACAAAAATCACTTAATGAGAAGCAGCAGGTAAGAACTTTTAAATTTTTTGTTGTAAACTTCTTGTGTGCATATCCATCATTCCACATCAATTGTAATTTTGTAAATTTTGAATATATCAATTTCATACTGACTTATTGCTTGCAATTGGATTTTGTGGTACAGGAGAACCAAGATTTGCTGATTAAGTGTATTTCACAAGACCTTGGATTCTCTGGGGGAAGGCCAATTTCTGCTTGTCTAATATACAAGTGCCTTCTTCACTGGAGGTCATTTGAAGTTGAAAGAACTAGTGTCTTCGACCGTGTTATACAGACAATAAGCTCAGCTATAGAGGTATTGCAAAATGTTTTTGCATTTGTTACATTTTGTTATCTATTTAGAGATCAACTTTTGTTCCAGAACCTGTCCCATAAATCCATAATTCCCTGCACTGATCTGCACTCATTCTTAAGGGACTTAGCTATTAATTTCTTGTTTCTAGGACTTCAAATGTGATGACCAATTAGACCACTCTTTTGCTGTGCAAATGACTACATTGGTTGAACATTTCAATAGGTCTTTAATCTGGTATTTTGATGCAGCGGGATCGGTTAAAGGAATTTAGATATGGCTAAATGGATTTGAAGGGAATAAGGGGACCTAATTTAAATAAAGGAACAAAGGTAAGGTTAGAAGGACTTACTGTGAACAGTAACTGAGAGTGGAATGGGGATCGGCTGTATGGGTTTGGGTAAGAAACAGAGTGGTGGCTGATTTGGAATGAAGGGATCAGTACCGTGGGGTGATGAGGGGCTGATTGGAAAACAGGGAAGGTGAGGAAAGGGCTGGCTGTTAAGATCGAATGATCCAGGTAGTGGTGGTTAAACGGTGACTAAATCTGGGTATTGTGAAACCAAGTCTGGGCAGCAATCAGAGAACAGTAACAGTCCCAATGTTGCAGATCTGGGAATAAAACCCAACCTTCTATTTGTAGGTAGAGGAAGGAAAAGAGAAACTCGACGGGTTGCAGACGAATGCCGGCGTGAGCGAAACCCAAAGAGAAATCAAGAACAAATACTCAAACAGCAGAAAAGAATCTCAATCTATTTTATTAATCAATCAATTCGTGTCTATTACAATCTACAAAAGAGGTATTTATACACATACCCTAAACACTAAAATAGGAACGAAAATAAACAAAGAAAGAAGAAGAAAACAAGGAAAGGAGAAAGATAGAAAGAGGTGCCTGAATCTTCGGGATCGGGGCCTGAATCGTCGGGATTGGCATCGTCGGTGCGGTGCTAGTGTATTTGGAACAACTGCTGCGTAGAAGAATGGAAAGAAGGGGAAGAAAAGGGAAAGTAGGAAACGGGAGAGATGGGTTAGGAAAGGGGTTGGGAAAGGAGTTTTACTCCTTTTAGAGTTTTTAGGCCTCACGTGTGTGAGGCACACGTGCTGCTGAGTGCTGCATCATATTTGCTACTGATGTTTGCTTCATTTCTGGTTCCTGAAGGCCCAGGACAACAATGATACATTAGCCTATTGGTTATCCAACTCGTCTACATTATTATTTCTCCTGCAACGCACATTGAAAGCGAGTGGAGCAGCTAGCTTGAACCCTCAAAGGCGAAGGTCGTCCTCAGCTTCTTTATTTGGGAGGATGTCTCAAGTAATAATCAATCATTTGTCCATTCCTTGAAATTGTTGTCATTAAGGTGCTTCAAGGGCATTTTCTTATATCTAGTTGTTCTAATATTTTATTGTCATTTTCTCCTATAAAATTTCCCAGGGACTTCGAGCATCTCCTCAAACTAGTGCGCTTTCATTTCTAAATGGTCGATTGATGGGTGGACTAGATGATTTACGGCAAGTTGAAGCGAAGTATCCAGCTTTGCTTTTTAAACAGCAACTTACAGCATTTCTTGAGAAAATATATGGAATGATAAGAGATAATCTGAAGAAAGAGATCTCTCCATTGCTTGGATTGTGTATCCAGGTAATTTTTAAGCTTCAACACTATTCTTTCACGGAGAGAATTGAGTGAGAATCATTAGTGGGGTTTTGTAGTTGCCTTAATTTTTCAGATCTTTTTCCAATAAAATAGTTATTCTAAAGCTCTCTCTCTCTCTCTCTCTCTCTCAAGTGTGCTTCGTGTTCTTGCTCTCCTTGTATACTATTTGTGCCTTTTCTATTTTGTATTGTAATATATTGCGTCCATCATTCCTGATGGAAGTCTCTATTCCTTTATTTACTGTTTATTGCTCGTTTACATGGTGCATTTTTTATTATTATGGTTATATGGAATCTATTTATCACTTTCAACTGCGCTAATGCTATTGCTCTCCTAGTATATTTTTTGTGCTTTTTATATTTGTAATGTAATCGATTTCTTCCATCATTCTTGATGAAAGTCTCTCCTCCTTTGCTTACTATTTTGCTGCTCATTTTCATGGTGTATTTGTTTGATTATTTATTTTGTTATATGTAATCTATTTATCACTTCGTTTTTATACAGGCTCCTCGGGCATCCCGTGCAAGTTTAGTGAAAGGCTCACGCTCACAAGCCAATGCTGTTGCTCAACAAGCTTTAATCGCTCACTGGCAAAGCATTGTGAAAAGCCTGAACAATTACTTGAAAACAATGAGAGCCAACTACGTGAGTCTTGCATGTGCAGAATTTAGAAAATCAGGATAGACATTACAGACTTTGAAATATGGTCACTTTCTTACAATTGACTCATACAGGTTCCCCCATTTTTAGTCCACAAGGTGTTTACCCAGATATTTTCATTTATAAACGTGCAACTATTCAACAGGTAAAATAACTCATTCGTGATCCTGAAAAGAAAAAGAACTTACCCTAGATGTTTATCTTGTAATAATAAGAATTACCATTTTTCATTCTGCAGCCTTCTTCTGCGGCGTGAGTGTTGTTCATTCAGCAATGGGGAGTACGTAAAAGCTGGACTGGCTGAGTTAGAGCACTGGTGCTGTGAAGCAACTGAAGAGGTTAGCATCCCTCTTATGTCTTGCTTGTCCTCCTGTAGTCTCTTTGAAAGACTTTTTCTGAAGAGTCAATTACATACAGTATGCAGGTTCTGCATGGGAAGAACTCAAGCATATCAGACAAGCAGTTGGATTCCTGGTACGTTTATACAAGGAACCACCTTTTTGGTTTTTTCTTTCAAAGTTCTGCTCCATGATAGGGTGACAGAATATAGCATACAGATGAATGGAGAAATAAAAAAAACTGGCAGATAGATAAGACTTTCATGATGATCCTTTTCTTGTATTTACCTATATTTTCTGATATGTCAGGTCATACATCAAAAACCGAAGAAGACCTTGAATGAAATAACTAAAGACCTGTGCCCAGTGGGTGACTCTTTCTTTAAACATGATCTCCTCCTTAACACTTCATCACCTGTATTCCCAGTTCGGACTGACTTATAGCCTTTTCCCTGTTTTCAGGTTCTAAGCATACAGCAACTTTACAGGATCAGTACAATGTATTGGGATGACAAATATGGAACACACAGTGTCTCTTCTGAAGTAAGTTCAGCATGAGTTGATTTGCAATCCTTAACTCATTGATCCAAGAAGGTTCTTTCAATACTAATGATTATGAACTTGCAATACTAATTATTATGAATCTCCTTTGTGTTCCAAGGGGAAATATGAAGAATTCTCACCTTTTTCTTTAATCCTAGAACCAGGCCATTTATAATAACTAAATTGGACACTGATTATTCCTTTTCTTTGTTTTTTGAAAGCAACACTGATCATTCTTACCAAACACGTTTCCAATTTTTTTTCTTTTAGAAAAGAGAATTGCCAACTACAATTTGTTTTCTGATAACTTAATTTGGCATTAAATTTGAAGACTTTAGTTTTCTTTCGGTGGTTCTGTTCTCTATGTAAACAATTATTTGCTATCATACCTTTCTGGAAAAAAAATTGCTATCACTTTCTTCTTTGGCGTCTCTTTAACTTCAATGATAATGGATTTTAATGGCCATTTCATGGCAACCATTGATACTTTCCGAAGGAAATCCTCACTCTAGTTAGCATTTTAGATTTTGCTTTGAGTAAATTGTTTTCGTTTCTTCGTTCTTCTCTTCAATCAATCCACATGTGGATTAACTGTACTTTAACTATTGCTATTTTGAGGGTTAGAGTCGAGGAGACTTCTTGAAAAAGAGTCCATAATCTATGAATGCCCTCATTCTTCGTTTATTTGTTTTTGGTCAAATCTTCTCCCGATTTTAATGTGTATGAGCATGTTAAGTGACTTTTGTATGAGAAGTGTCTGTTCTTAACTTGAAAGGAAGAAATCCAGACTAGTTCTTATTAATGGTTTTTCCAATCGGGTGCCAATTTCCTCGAGATATTGGCAAAATAGTCATTGGAGAGCATTCAAGAATGGCAGTGGTAAGGTGGGATGATGATATCACACTGATATGTTGGATGGGGTTGCAAGAGGGGTGGAGTAACCATTGAAATGCAATTAATGGGATGCTGAAAGGTTTTTCTTGGCACAACTGTACAGTCAGACTAGTTACAGGTAGTTTTTGGTGCATAATGGGTGATGACTGATCACGGGTTTGCAGTACAGTTTCATAAATCCGTGTATTGGTTGAGTTGAGTTTTCCTGGTGAGCAGAATCGTTGAATCGGTGGAGTGTAATGTGGTTATATAGAGGCATATGTATGGAGAAGGAACAAACCACAAACCACAATTATATCACCAAGGATTTCAATATTTATGTCTCTTGTATGCGTAGTACAAAAAGATAGGACGGTTGTGTGATATCTCCTATTGTCCCTATTTTTTCCATTTCTTTAATCCATCTCCTCTTTCTTGAGTTTTTCGAAATCAGATGCATGTCATAATGGCATTATGGCTAATGATTTCATTGGCTTTAGAATAATCACTTTATTGACTGTTCCTCTGACAGGTTATTTCAAGTATGAGAGTTATGATGACTGAGGCCTCAAACAACGCAGTCAGCAGTTCTTTCTTACTGGATGATGATTCCAGGTGATTTCAAGTTGCTCAAAATTTAACGACGACGACTTTGAATTTGGTTCCAATTGCATGCTGTTATAACTGATGAGACCGTCCATCTTCTTTGTGCCATACAGCATACCATTTTCTGTGGATGACATCTCAAAGTCAATGCAGCAGATTGATTTATCTGATGTTGATCCTCCACCTCTTATCCGTGAGAATTCTGGATTTGCATTCTTGATACAGCATGCCAAATAATCCAAGACTCCTTTCCTGGGTTAGGCCTACATTGTTTTCTGCACCTCTCCCATAAACTTCACTGCAACGTGTGCATATAAATCTCATCCTCCCATTGATGGCGTGTATTATATTCTTTGCCCAAATCCGCAGCTGAATTTATGGTCTTTAGTTCAATAGACCTAGATCCTTTGCGTTTTGCATCTCGGTTTGATGTTTGGGTTTATTTATTTTCTCTTGTTCCTCGGGGTCATATTGGATGAGCCACGTGGCCGAAATTATGATCCTGTGCTTTTTTAAGTACCTGTGCAGGATCTAGTCAATCGGTATGCATTTTGTCACCATTGTCTTGGTGCTTGTATGTAATTTGCTATGGCAGCATTTTGAAGGGCCATATTTGTTTGTAATTTATTTATTCATTTGGTGGGGATAGTTGTCCCTGCGTGTGTAATGTTATTATAGAATGGTGTGAGATTGAATGAAATGATAAGATTTTGGTCCTTTCAAGTTCCATTGGAGGCTATTATTGTTGCCGGTCTAGGCTGAATTATGTATAAACCAATGATATTATTTTATGGTATAAACATTGGTAGCAATCATGTTATTGAGCTATGGTCATGATCACATTAGATCAAATATTTTCAACGACAATTCCTCAAGATTGAATAATTTTGAAAATTAGAATGATGGAATCAATCTGAACATGTATCTTTCATGACTTAACCTCTTATAACACCATTTGGTTCACCCATTCTCTACTTTCTTTCTCTCTCTAGTTGATATCCTCGTTGGCTGCTCCTAAGTTTGGTACTCATAAAGCATTATCTTCATCAAGTGGTTTTTTAAAGTATACTAACTATTACTCTTTCTGACCTAATTTAGTTGCTTATATGAAATTTAAAATTATTCTAAAATAATTGTCTCATTTATATTTGAGTTAATAAATGAGCGCTAATTTTATATAAAGAGTTCTTAAAAAAATATAAATATTTTAAATGAAAAGACAGAAAGAGTATTAAAAGATCTGCAAGTGGATTACAATCTGATTAAAACTTTCAAAAGTAATAAATCTAATAAAAGAAGATGGAAGTTATTTTTATTAAAAAAAAAAAGTTGGGAAGATCTTTGACTCTGAGATGGCTTGCTGGTATAACTTCTTAACCTACTACGTGGTAAATTATCACATTATTGCCAAAGTCACTCATCCATTTATCAGCCTGACCATTTTCCTATAAAACCAGTCTATACATTCTATAAAACAAATTAGTGCCTCTAGTCATAAAACTGGGACATTAAGAAAATAATAAAACAGCTTTTTTGACGAGGATAAGGGAATGATAGTAATGACTTTCATTTTTTAATTAAAAGTTTGATACACACTTATTATTAAGTATGATATAATTATCATCGTGGATTGTACTGAGTACTAAGTAGGCCTACATTGGAGATTGGAGTGATTGGATCCATCCATACATAATAATATAATATAATATAATTAAGAAATAGGCAAAAGATTGCATTGGGCGTTTCTTCGTAACAAAACATAATCATACTGCATTCAAACTATTCTTAATAGAAACATCCACTTCTCCCTTCGATGCGAGATCAAAGCCCTTTGATCCCTCACTGCACTACCAACAAAAAACCATGGAAATCCAAGTATAACCCCAAAACCAAGACACAGATTATTTCTATAGAAGTGAGGGAAAACCCCACACACGTCAGAAGTAGGGGATCTATTCATGGACTAGCTAGAGCTTGGGATTTCAAGCGACCTTGACCTCGATGGTCTTGGGCTTCTTGGGCTCCGGCGGGGGAAGCTTTTCGACGGTGACAGTGAGGACCCCGTCCTGACAGACGGCTGAGATCTTGTCTACGTTGGCATTCTCAGGGAGCGTGAACTTCCTCATGAACTTGCCCACCCGGCGCTCCATCCTCACGTACTTGGCGCCATCCTTATTTTCCGCCTCCCTCTTGCGCTCTCCGGTTATGACAAGCACGTTGTCGTCCTCCACCTGGACCTTGATGTCCCCGGATTTGAGGCCGGGCATGTCGATGACGAAGGCGTAGGAGTTGGGGTACTCCTTGACATCGGCAGGGGTGGAAGCCATGGCCTTAGCGTCGCGTACGTAGGTGCGGGTGGGCGCGTTGAAGGCCTTCTCCATCTCCTCTGGCATTTCGTCGAGCACGTTGTGGAGAGTCGATAGAAATGGGTTTTCAAAGTTCATGATCCTCAAATCCATTTCTCTAGATGCTGCTGTTCTGCGATTGATCTACTTCGCTTTTGCTGTGATTTGCAATTTCACTGACGATGGAGGAGATAAAGGGGTGACTCATTTTATAATGATGGGAGAGAAGAAGATAGAAAGTTCTGGAAAGAGAAAATGAAAAAAGAGAATTCCAGTCTCTTCTAGGATAATTGTGAAACTGCGGTTCTAGAACCAAAAGGAAAGTGCATGGACGTGTACGGAACGGTCCAAGTGTCGTCGGCTGTGGAACCCACTATCTAATTTCTTCCTAATTAAATATAAAAGCATAATCCTTTTTGTGAAATTGAAAATTAGAGAAATAAAGCTGAAAAATATAATAAATTATGTTGCACAGGATAAGTTCTCTCTAAGGGACAAAGGAGATCTTTGAAAAACTCTTCTATCTGATTATCACACAAAGATGATTCAAGGAGTTGGAAATTGATATTTTTACGGACATTTAATCAGAAATGAATTTTTTTATCCGATCTATGAATCTATATCGCTTAACTCAAAAAAATTAAGTTTGGATCATATATTTTTAAAAATAAAATAAAATGACAAAATCGACTACTCAAAATAAATTTGGATTGAATTAAGGTAGAAAGCCCGTCTCAAATTGGAACCTAACTTGAATTGAATTAAAATTAATATTTAAATCATAATTATTTATTATTATTATTAATTTTAGCTTATGTGCCCTACTAAATTAAAAATATCTTAGCCTATTTCTTCAATTTTATGTATTCCAATATGTTCATATGAAAGCTAAATTATTTTATGTTTCTCTCATTGTTTTCTCTCTTTTTAATAAAAAATTATTTAAATTTGAATAAGATCGGATTGAATAAAATAAAGCTTAAAAAATCTAAGTCGGGTCAGCTACAATCAGGTTAAATAGAGAATTTGTTGACCCATCACCATCCTTAATTTTGGCACTCACTTGTGATAAGTTGAATTTTTTTCTATTTTGATAAATAAAGATTGAATTTATTATAAAACATTATCGGTTAGTAAAAACACCAATGTCCAAATCATTTTTTCAATAAACTTAATGGCTTGTAATAAAAAAAATTAAGATTTAAAATGTCAAGATTGGGGTGAATTGTTTAATACAAAAACTCAAGAAGAAACTGCTTGTAATTTTTTTATCAAATTTAAAATCAATGAAATAAAAAACACATACAAGTAAATTCCTCTTTTTTTTTTTTGTGACGTAAATATACTTAAACCCAGTGGTCAAGGCTGAATTATGTATAAACCAATGATATTATTTTATGGTATAAACATTTGTAGCAATCATGTTATTGAACAATAGGTTGCTGGTGTTTGTCATGATCATAGATCAAATATTTTCATCGACAATTCCTCGAGATTGAATAGTTTTGAAAGTTAGAATGACGTAATCAATCTGGACATATATATTTCATGACTTGACCTCTAATAACACCATTTGATTCAACCCATCCTTGACCATCTTTCGGTAAATTGTCCCAAATCACTCAATCAAACAATCAGACAAATTACAAAAGATTCCAACAGTATGAGAAATATGCTGGTCCAGAAGATGATTAGTGATCCAGCAGAAGAGATTGAAGACCAGCAGAAGAGATTGATGATTGAATCAGTCTGAGAAACATGCTGGTCCAGAAGATGATCAGTGATCCAACAGAGTCCAGAAGATGATCAGTGATCCAAGAGAGGAGATTGAACCAAATTGCTTTGAACCTCTCGTTTTTTATCTTTTGTTTCTTATAAATCTTCTATTTTTGACCCACCTGTCATAATTTTTTTTTGTCAATAATCGAACTTTACATGTATACTTTTGTAATTTTTTTTGAGATTTCCCCCTCTTAAATGAATTTATCCATTTCATTAAAAAAAAAAAAAACAATCACACAAATTTCATATGATCTCCCACTTCCCATATGAAAGCACACGTCATTTGGCGGTGAAAACATAATCATAACTGCATTCAAAGTATTCTTAATACAAACAAACATCCAGTTTTCCCTACAATGCGAGATCAAAGCCCATACAGAGATTTCATATGATCTCTCACTGCACTACCAACAAAAAAACAATGGAAATCTAAGTATAACCCAAAAACCCATACAGAGATTATTTCTGGAGAAGTGAGGGAAAACCCCACACACGTCGGAAGTACGGGATCTATTCATCGACTAGCTAGAGCTTGGGATTTCAAGCGACCTTGACCTCGATGGTCTTGGGCTTCTTGGGCTCCGGCGGGGGAAGCTTTTCGACGGTGACAGTGAGGACCCCGTCCTGAGAGACGGCCGAGATCTTGTCTACGTTGGCATTCTCAGGGAGCGTGAACTTCCTCATGAACTTGCCCACCCGGCGCTCCATCCTCACGTACTTGGCGCCCTCCTTGTTTTCCGCCTCCCTCTTGCGCTCTCCGCTTATGACAAGCACGTTGTCGTCCTCCACCTGGACCTTGATGTCCCCGGATTTGAGGCCGGCCATGTCGATGACGAAGGCGTAGGAGTTGGGGTACTCCTTGACATCGGCAGGGGTGGAAGCCATGGCCTTGGCGTCGCGTACGTAGGTGTGGGTGGGCGCGTTGAAGGCCTTCTCCATCTCCTCTGGCATTTCGTCGAGCACGTGGTGGAGAGTCGATAGAAATGGGTTTTCAAAGTTCATAATCCTCAAATCCATTTCTCCTTCTTCTGCTGTTGCTGCTGTTCTGCGATTGATCTTCTTTGCTTTTGCTGTGATCTGCGATTTCACTCACGATGGACCAGAGAAAATTAATGACTCATTTTATAATGATGGGAGAGAAGAAGAAGAAAGTTCTGGAAAGAAGAAAAATGAAAAAAGAGCATTCTAGTCTCTTCCAGGATACTTGTGAAGCTGCGGTTCTAGAACCAAAAGGAAAGTGCATGGACGTGTACGGAACGGTCCAAGTGTCGTCGTCTGTGGAACCCACTGTCTAATTTCTTCCTAATTAAATATAAAAGCATAATCCTTTTTGTGAAAATTGAAAATTATTTGTTAAAAGAGAAATAAAACTGAAAAATATAATAAATTATGTTGCACAGGATAAGTTCTCTCTAAGGGACAAAGGAGATCTTTGAAAAACTCTTCTATCTGATATCACACAAAGATGACTAAGGAGTTGGAAATTGGTATTTTTACTGACACTTGGTTAGAAATGGAATTTTTTATCCGATCTCTGAATTCATATGACTTAACTCAAAAAATTAAGTTTGAGTTATGTATTTTTTTTTTAAATTTAAAATGACTAAATCCGACTTGACTTAAAATAAATTTGGATTGAGTTAGGTAAAAAGCCAGTCTCAAATCTGAACATAACTTGAATTGAATTAAAATTAATATTTAAATAATAATTATTTATTATTTATTAATTTAGCTTGTGTGCCCCACTAAGTTAAAAATATCTTACCCTATTTCCTCAATTTTACATATTCCAATATGTTCCTGTCATTTTTCTATTTTTTTAAAAAAAAATTATATAAATTTGGATAAGATCAGGTTGAATAAAATAAAATTCAAGTCAGTTTGAAAAATCTAAGTCGGGCCAGGTCGAATCAGGTTAAATAGAAAATTTATTATTATCTATTGCGACTTGACCCATCACCACCCTTAATTTTGGCACTCGTTTGTGATAAGTTGATTTTTTTCTATTTTGATAAATAAAGATTGAACTTATTATAAAACATTGTCGGCTAGTAAAAACACCAATGCCCAAATCATTTTCCAATAAATTTAATGGCTTGTAATAAAAAAATTTAAAATTTAAAATTACAAGATTGGGGTGAATTGTTTAATAAAAAAACTCAGGATTTTTTTTTATCAAATTGAAAATCAACGAAATGAAAAATACACACAAGTAAACTCCTCTCCTTTTTTTAGATATAAATATTAAAATATACTTAAACCCAGTGGTTAATCTTCAATTTGAGATAAAAGATGGCTTAAGTTTCTTATGACAATTCCAAAGCATTACAATTTATATTTTGAATGATAAAAAAGTTGAAAGACAATAAACCCTTTAGAAAATTGGAGAGTTAGTGCCATTACAACATAAATCACTTTAGTCAGGCAACACCTTTTCCTCTTAAAGATAGTAATTGTCAGTAAACCATGTCACCACTCGTCCCTCCAGCAAATCATATTTGTATTTAATTTGAACTTGTTTATTAATTAATCCACTATTATATTTAAAATCATCTAAAGCTAACATATTTTAACCATTTACTTTTTGACCTTTCAAAATTATAGGTTTTTTAAATTCAATAGGTTTAATTTTTATTTGAAAACTCACTTATTTTTTATACACCAATTTAACATTTATAGGCTTCACAAAAACTATAAATGATTTTTGCTCATGAGTGTTCTCGTCAAAAATTCTATTTCTTTTATTCAATGCTTGAAATTATAAATAAATAAATATTTTTACTTTGTGAGTTGTAAACTTTGTTGGTGAATAATAAAATATTTTTTTTTGACTGACCAATTAAAAGCAAAGAGCCACCCATGTTGAGTAAGGGACTAGCTTTTCTAACTTGTGTAGTTATCAATTGATTTAAATCTACGTCTCTTGTGATATATACAAATTCAAATTTTACTTTACTTCAATGCTAGTCAAAGCAGGGGTAGAAAAATCGGCCGGGCCGAGATCCCGGCCGATTTTTCATATCGGCCGATATATCGGTTCGGCCGATATATCGGCCGAATTTTTTCTCTCTCCTACCCGTTTTTATTTTTTTATTTTTTATTTTTAAAAAAATTCAAAAAAATTACAGTAAATACAGATAATTATGGGCTTATTGAATATGTAATTTTTTCATAAAATATCGGACATTTACATCTTCTAATATATTTTTGAAGTTACGACAACGAGAAATTATATAATTAGTAATAAAATTGTAAAAATTACAAGGAAAATGATATAAATGAGGAAAATTTGTAGAAATAATTTCATAATTTATTTTTTTAGTCAATGAGTGTTATTTTAAGTTAGGATATCCCTAGGGTGTGCCGAAAACACAGTATTTTACAAATAAGGGTATCCCTTGAGTGTGCCGAAAACACATTTAGGAAAGTCAAAAGACCTTGAAGTCTTAAAGTATTTTTATCAGGTTATCGTAATTAGTCCGGATATTCAATTTGAGAAATTTTGAAAATACACAGTGCTTAAAAAATAACTTTAAAGTTTTAAAGGAGATTTTATTATTTAATACATTATGCACATTATTTTTTAAGCATCGTGTATTTTTAAAATTTCTCAAATTGAATATCCGGACTAATTACGATAACCTGATAAATATACTTTAAGACTTTAAGGTCTTTTGACACTCCTAAATGTATTTTCGGCATACCTTAGGGATACTCTTATTTGTAAAATACTGTGTTTTAAATATTTAAGAGTGTCAAAAGACCTTTAAGCCTTAAAGTATTTTTATCAGGTTATTGTAATTAGTCCGGATATTCATTTTGAGAAATTTTAAAAATACACAGTGCTTAAAAAATAATTTTAAAGTTTTAAAGAAGATTTTATTATTTAATTACTATGAATAGATACCCTAAAATTATTAGATGGTAAATATAATATTAAATTATTACAATAAGATAACTAAAAAAAATATTATAATTTTTACTTTCTATTTAAAACAAAATTTTATTATTTTGAAAAAATATTAGGTTACACACGTGAGCTTTTTAGTAAGCTCACGTGTGTTACTTCTTCACTTACAAACCCTAATGCACTTCTTTTTATACCCTTCTTCTCTTTCCCTCTTTCTGCTAAACCCTAACAGCCGCCGCTCTCTGTATTGCTCTCTGTATTTTTCGATCAACCGAAGAAGAAAAAGAAGAGAAAGGTAAGCTGTAGCGATTTTTTTTCTTCAATCTTTTCTCCATATTTTATTTTCTCTCTTTCCATCCTTTCTAGTCCGATATCTCTAAAAAAAAAAGCTTTTTTTAAAAAAAAAACCAAACAATCGAATTTTTAAAATTCGGCCGATATCATCACCGAATTATCGATATTTTTTTTTTTTTTAAAAAAAAACCATACTTTCCAGCCCGATAAATAGTATATCGGGCGATATTGGGCCGATATTCGGACCGATATATCGCCCGTATCGGGCGATATTGTATTATTTTTTTTAAAAAAAAAAAACGAAAAAAAAAATCTAATATACCGATATTTTCGAATATCGGCCGATATTAGGGCCGATATTGGGGACCGTTTATCGCCCATATCGGCCGATATTCCAACAGTACGGCCGATACTTATCGTATCGGCCGATATTTCAAGGTTTCAAAAAACCGATATATATCGGCCGATACGATATGTATCGGCCGATATTTAAACCTTAGAGTCAAAGTATAAGCCAAAAGGTATTAAATACTTTTTTTAAATTTTGTTAAATAATCTAATTTAATAAAGTAATTAAGGTTAAAAAGAATACAAGATTGAGGAGAATACATTGGAAAGAACAATTAAAGATCTTGTTGTTGCCAATGAACTTGCGATATGTCAAATTGTGGGCCCAAACCCATACAAGATCAAGATGGACTCCTCTGGAGATGACACGTGTGTTCTTGCGTAAGGTAGTCTTGACTGAGGCCAAGTCACCGTTCCGAAGTGTAGAACTAAACCTCCCGACATTTTCATTTGTCATTTGGGTTTGATTTTCGTTCCAGTATTCAGAAATTTCGCTTTCCTCACCCTGGTAATAATAAAAATCCGATCTTTCTTTTATCAGATAAAAACAAAATCAAATTCTCTGGCATTTGGCGAGTCTCCCTTGATAGTCTTCTCCTTTCTCTCGCCCGCCACAAGAAAAAGCGAAGAAAAACAAAAATAGTCAGGGATATAAAACGCTCTGCTCCAAGGAATGAACACAAGTAGAAGGATCCAAACCCTAACCCTAACGCCAACGTCGCATCGACTGATTGCGCTCATCTCTTTTTCGAAACCCTAGATCCGATCAGTCCAAAGGCGGGAAACGATGCCATCGCAAGCGGATCTGGACCGCCAGATCGAGCATCTGATGGAGTGCAAGTACCTGGTGGAGGCGGAGGTGAAGGCGCTCTGCGAGCAGGCCAGGGCGATCCTTGTCGAGGAATGGAACGTGCAGCCCGTCAAGTGTCCTGTCACAGTCTGTGGTGACATCCATGGCCAGTTCCACGATCTTATTGAGCTCTTCCGCATCGGTGGCAATGCTCCTGACACCAATTACCTCTTCATGGGCGATTATGTAGGTCGGTTCTGATCCTGTTTGCAGAATCCTGTCTCTTATCTTATTTGTTCAAGTCTTTACAAATTAAACGTTTTGCTTCTTTTGGCATCTCCTCGTTTACATGAATTAGAAGGACAATTGGGTACGACTCAGTCAGTTGATGTTATCTATATTGAATTTATTAAAATCAATATTATTTGTGGGTTCAGTATCGTATTTGATCTGGACATTTGTGTCATAGTTCTTGTATTCACGTATGAACATGTCTTGGTTGTGAATAGTGTTCGAAAATAGTCTGTTTGCATTATTTATTTATATTTGTTATTAGAAAAAAAAATGAATTTGGGCCCCTCACTGTAATCTTTGAAGCCTTTTTAGTAAGCTTGCCATCACACAACTAACCATTAACAACACGACCTGGTTACTATGTTGGGCCTTACCCAACAAGTGTACGGGCAGGTTGGGAAACTATTGGAATTTATTTTTATGGATTGCTCAAGTGGTTGGACTTGTATGCATTCTTAGACTATTTGGGTTTTTGGATGTTAAGATGTCAATCAATTTATTGGATAGGCATCAGTATATTCATTTTACTATTTTATTTATTATACTAATTTCAATAAGAAGCTTGATAAACTGAAATCAGAAGTACTATGAAATATGCGCAGAGGAAGCTATATTGTATGACTTAAAATGCAAGTGAGATAGTCCACTTGTGGAGTATGAGTGAGATGGTTCTCTGATATTTCACAACCGTATATCAATTCTGGCTCATTGAATAAGAGGGCATTGTAGAATCTTAGACCCATGTGAGCCCTCTTTCTCTCTCACATCCCCAATCCCCCTCCCCCTTTCACAAGCACCATGTAACCACTATATATTGTTATTGACAAATGAGATTGCATCAATTGGTGAGACAAGCATTAGTTAAATAATATGTTGGATTTTTTTTTGAGATTAAGAACTTAAAAATTAGCAGAATGAAGATGAAACATATGGACCATAAGTTTAGTGGAATTGAGGATGGAGAGGGTGATTGAATTAACTTTGGAAATTACTTTGTTGCAACGTGATAAGGTTAAGTACTTAGGTCCACTGGATTTGAATCAGCCATAAGCAAAAGGATGCAGGGTGGGTGAAGTTTAGAAAAGCTTGCAGAGTATTTGATAAAAGAGTCCAATATCATTTAAAAGGGCGATTTTATTAAACATTCATGATAAATCCCTTTATTTTCATTCCAAGAGTCCAACAATAGCACTGATGAAAAGGCTTTGCTCCAAAAGTTAATGTCCTTGAAATAGATAGCCAAACAACCCTTCATCTTCCAAGTTTGTCCTAAAACAAAAAAAAAATGTTTCATGCTATCCCAATTTTCCCTAGTTTCACCATCCTTTCGGCGACCTTGAATCAGTTGGCAAAGCTCTTGGACTTTCTTGTTGGCTTGGTGCCATTGTCATTGATGATGGTGCTCGGCTTTAGCCTTTTCAGTTCTTTTCCACTTGATTGTATAGACAACCATATTGTCTATCACCCTATATTCTTTCACCTCCTACCATCTCATGCCATGTGTTAAATGACCTCCCTTGTTCTCCTAATTATACGAGCTTAATACCTTTAGGTGGAGAGGGTGGAATGTGGAAAATGCAAATGACATAGACATTGAGGTGTAAAGTAATATAGGGATGATTGAAATGATATCAAATATAGAAGTAAGTATAGCAGTAGGAAAAATGAAGAAGACCAGACCATTATGATCGAAGGTATTAGGAGGAGAGGGTGACCTTTGCAAATATGGAGGGAAGGGATAAAAAAGAACATGTTAGACTGCAAATTGACTGAAGGTATGGTTTGTGGAAAATGCAAACAGCATAGTCATTGAGGTTTAATCAAATATAGATGTAAATATAGCGTTAGGATTGAAGGCACTAGGAGGAGAGGGTGACCTTTGAAAACATGGAGGGAAGGGATAAAAAAGAACATGTTATACTATATAGTGACTAATGGTATAGTTTATGATAGGGTCAATTGGAGAAAAACTCCTCATAAAGCCGACCCCAGATAGATGGGATACTGGATGATGATGGTGATGACTAGAGCATTAGGTTTAGATGGTATCCCTATTAAGGTATGGGATTTGTTGGGTGAAACTGGAATTAGGTGGTTAACTAAGTTATTTAACAAAATCATACAATTTAAAAGAGTGTCTGATGACCAGAGAGAGCACTATGGTTCACATTTACAAAATCAGAGACATACAAAATTGTGCTAACTAAAGAGGTATTAAACTTATGAGGGAAAGAGTAATAGACAACAAATGGGGCAAGAATCTAGCATTTAAGACAATCAATTTGAGTTTATGCTAGGTAGGTCCACGACTGAAATCATTTTTATATTAAGACAAATTATGGAGAAATAAGGTAAAAAAGGAAAATCTTATGTGGCTTTTTTCAACTTAGAGAAGGCCTATGATAAGTGCTGAGCAAATTTATTCGGCAAATGTTAAAAGGAAAGGCATACCCAATGAATATGTGGAAATTATATAGAATATATATGATAGGGTGAGAACAAGAAAGAGCAAAGTATGCCAAAGGATGAATGAGTTCCCCGTTGGATTAGGGCTTCACCAAGGGTTTGCTTTGAGCTGTTATTTATTTATCTTAGTTATGGATGGTTGGACTTAGGAATACCATGGTATATGTTACTTGCAGACGATGTAGCACATTAGTAAAACAAGAAGTCAATTGACATTCTATTTTATCTTCATTGATAAGAATTACATGATAAATTGGCATTCTATTTTATCTTTGATGAAATTGCAAGAAGTGTATATGTTAGTTGCATTGAGAATTTTCCAAGTTTTGTATTGGCATCTTGCCTAAATGCCCTTTTTTTCCAATGCAGATCGTGGCTATTATTCGGTGGAGACTGTGACACTCTTAGTAGCTTTGAAAGTTCGATATAGAGACAGAATTACAATCTTGAGAGGAAATCATGAGAGCCGACAAATAACTCAAGTGTATGTACTTGTGTTCACTCACTGTGGTACTGCAACTGGCTTCACAAATATCTTTTTTTTTTTTTTTTAGATTGAACCTTTTGTACTAAGGTAATCATCATAGTTGTGAATTCCAAGTGGTGGACAAATTCAGAAATTTTTCATTGTGAGTCGGTTCATTGTGAACCAGATAGCTAATTTTGATGATTAGAGTAAGAGTAGGTTTGGAAGATCTTCCCTTGTATAGGAAATGTTAAAAAATTCAACTAGAACAGCTCATTCTACGTATGGTTTAAAGGCTAAAATAGAATACATGGAATGTAACTTTAGTAGGTTAGACAATAGCGAGGATAACTCGGTAAAAAGATACAAAATAATCTAGTTGCACATTGTGATAAGTTTAGATACTTGTGCTCTATGGTAGAATCTTAAGGAGGTTTTGACTTAGATATAACGAATATGATAGTAGCGGAGTCTTGTGCATAAAAGAGTCCCTATTCGCCTGAAAGGACAATTTTATAAAATAATTATTAGACCTACGATACTTTATAGAGCAGAGTGTTTGGCAATGAAAAAAAGACAAGTAAACAAAGTCATGACAGCGGAGATGTGTATACTATATTGGAAGAGTAATTTAATTCTAAAGGATACAGTTAGACATAAACGCATAAGGGATAGTCTAAAGATAGTTTTGATATATGTTAAATTGAAAGAAATTTGTTTGAAATGGTTTGGTCATTTAATCGAAGACCAAGCACATCCCCAATACGTATAGTGGAGAGGTTACAGATTGAAGGCACTTGGAGGAGAGGCCGACCTTCGAAAACATGAAGGGAAGGGATAAAAAAGGATATGTTAGACTGTCGAGTGACTGATGGTATGATTTGTGATAGGGTTATTTAGAAAAGAACTCATAAGGCCGACCCAGATAGATGGGATTACTGGTTGATGATCATGATGATGATACCACCTGAACTTAATCTCATGGTGAGTGTATCTCAAAACGAGTTTAAATTAGGTATGAATCCAATTCATAGAATGATAATGAGTATGAGGGAGAGAAGGGGTGTACATCCAGGCTCTATGAAAAATTAGCCATGCAGTTCACATATTAGAAATTTAGTTGTACCTGTAAAAACAAAGATTTTGGTGCTTTTGCCGTGAAAGGGTTACATATTGGAAAACTTACATATTATCCAAAAATGGGGCAAAGTTGCATAAGAAGTTTAACAATGAAATTTTAGAAAATTGCATTGATATATATATATATATATATATATATATATATACAATCAAATAAATGCTTCATTTGATTTAGAAATTTTTTTGGGACTAAAATCCAATTAAATTCATAGTGGTATCATCATTGTCGTCGTCGTCGTCATTGTCATCGTCATCATCACCTCTGTCCTTAGTTGTTGGTTCCATTCCATTTTGGCTGGAATGTTCCAGATGCTACTAAAATGGAATGGATCCAAAGTAATCTGGTGCAGCCCTTTGGTCTGTGAGCTGATCCAGCCTGTTCCGAGATGTTTCGGGTTGAATTGAATCCATTCCATCTGGAACGGACAGATCAATTTTCTTTTATGTCTATTTGCTAGAGTATCCTTAATTGTTTCAAGTGTCCCTTCAATTTGTAAATTAACCTTAATGGTAAATTTGTAACAGAACCTAACCCTAAAACCCTTCAGTACCGATTGTTTCCTTTTCTTACTATGAGAGGATCTGAGAAAGGCATGGAGGATTTTGGAAGCAATAGCGGCAGTGCCAAGGCTCATCCTAACAACTCTCTCTCTCTCTCAATTACTTGCTTACGCTTGTCCTCCTTCAATGATTTTCTTTTGATATTTCGAGTATTTTAAGTTTTTAATTATATAATTTTAGGTTTGTTATTTTATTTGCTTGCCTACTTGTTGTCTATGCTTTGCGATTATTTACTGGTTGTTAATTTGTTTATGACTTTTGACTAGCAACTTTGACTATGAATGGATGAGGGATAGTCATGCCATTATTGGTTTGGGCTAGAAGCATGTGGCATTGGTATTTGACCCTTTTTTTTTTCTGTGTAAATTAGTTTTAAATGTTGAAAATACTTTAATATTATTCTAAATTTTCACATTTTTCATATTTTCTATTTTATGCATCTTTTTTGAATGGAATGCTAGAGTGGGTAGCATTCACTTGTATCCTTTCTGTTCTTAACATTCAGGTTGTTTCTGGTTATGTCTATGCCCAAACCACCTTTAAAGCATTTCCCATCTTCTTGTCGATTACGATTACCTTAAAGGATCCTCTAATGAATCATTTTTATTTTTTACCTTTTAATATTACTGCACATCTCCCCCCCTCCACACAACCCTCCTCCCTCTTCCCCTCTTTTCTTCTAAAACAATGAATGAAAATTTTCGTTGAAGTAGAAGAAATAGAGTACAATCTAGATTGATCTAGGTATCATCCAAGATGATTCCCACCACCAAGCAGACAACCAAAGCTACAGAATCAGGAAAAGAAGAAAGGAAAACATGCTAGTCCAAAGTGAAATATGGTAGAAGGTTGTTTTTATCAACTCCTGGAGTTGGATAAAAAAAATGTGCCGAATCATTTACCGATCTCACGGGCTGGAAAGAAGCATCTGAGCTGCTTCTCAAATCCCTAATCTTGCCAAAGATACGACAAGTCTTCAAGGAGGCTTCCTCTTTCCTGCCACTCACCATATGGCATTAGATACTGTTTTTTCTTTATCTTTGGGTCCTATGCAATTTAAAATGACAAAAGTTTCTGGTTGAAACAATGAAATTTCAGCCAAGCTGAAATCAGCAGTGTTCTGGTTCCTATTTGGTTGCTGGAACCCCTTATGCCACTTGATTGAATCTTTGAGTGTTACATTCTATGAAGCAGCAATATTAAAAAAAAAAAACATCCTATGAAGCAGCTCATTTAAAGTGCTTTCTCTGGAAGCTCCTCAGTGAGGCCAGAGTTGAAAGTCATCATAAACTGGCTGAATACCTTGATTAAGGGCTCATGTCCCTCCCCCTAAGGAATCAGCTGCTTAAAGAACTTATGGAATTTGAATGCAAATGAAGCGTAGTATGCTCTTGCACCTTGATTTTCTAGTGACATTCCCTCAATTAACTTCAGTACTCTTATTGGCAGGGTTCCCAGACCAAATTTGTTTTCTTTGGGGGCCTTTCACATGCATCTGTCCACAGATGTATAACCTCTATCGCTGAGGACCCTTTAGAGGATCATCACCCAAAGCCCAGAATATGACATTATTTTTATCATTCCACTGCTCGAAGTGGAGACTTTGAAATATTGTGTAAGGTTCTAAGAGTCATGTCCCTCCAAATATTTCAAATGGTTGGAATCAATTATTTCTGGTTGCCTGTTAATAGGGATTTGCACCTTTGGTCCTATATATACAGATTTGTGCCTTTCTTCAGTGGTTTATTTACTGAAACTGATAAAATGCTGCCTAAAGAAGACCTAATGAAAGGCTGACATCGTATTTTCGTGAATGCTTGTAATTTTCATCTTCAAGCAATGGGAGTCGATGTCTATTTCCTATTTTCAATACTGTAATGGCACTATTGGTGTCAGGCATTCATATGGAAAAGGAGAGTTGGGGTGAATTGCATGAATGATCAAGAATGAGAATCTTATAGTGCCCTTCATATTTGTATGTGCACAGAGAACTATTTACTGTAAAATGGATCTCCATTTTCTTTATAGGGAAATGAATCTATGCATATTGTCTACTTGGCAATCTTTAGCCTTCGCAATTCATACATTGCTACTTTGACCATATGAAACGATGTTTCTTTTCTGTGGATATTACACTCTAATGAAATTTGTTCTATACATTTTTTTGGAGTTACGTGGGTTCCATCGTGGACTCTTTCTCAGTTCATGACCCCCTTTTTCCTGTGATGGCATGACTCAAACCAACAACCTTTCTTTTGTGATAATATGTACTTACCAACTGTACTATGGGCTTGTCCTTAGATCTAAGTATTCTTGGAGTGAGTTCTGGTGCTTCCTGCCTTCATGTGATCCATATTATCATATTGGTTGGAGAATTTTATGTGTTTAGACTTGAGATTATCCTGTCATCAGGTGGCTCTGGCAGCAAAACATAGGGGTACATTATGGGACTTGGTACTTAAGAGTTCAATGGGATTTCCATTTCTGATTTTGGGAATAAGTGCTTTCTTTCAATAAATGTGTTTTTCTAGGCTCTGTTCTTGGTTATTTTAGCAAATGGGAGGCCAAGTTGAACTTTATTGGTTTTAAAAAGGAGGAACACCATCATATGTTATCTTTTAATAATGAACTATCACTTAATCTTCTCTAGCCAAAAGTTAGTATTGTTTTTAACTTGTATGTATTTTTCTGGATGCTGGTTGCAGGTACGGTTTCTATGATGAATGTTTGAGAAAATATGGAAATGCAAACGTCTGGAAATATTTTACTGACCTTTTTGATTATCTACCACTTACAGCTCTCATTGAAAGTCAGGTATAGTGCTGCAGTTTTTTTTTTTTCCCAATTCTGATTTTCTATCTGATGAGCATGTCCTTCTGTATGCTGTAGGTTTTCTGTTTGCATGGTGGTCTCTCCCCATCACTGGACACATTGGATAATATTCGCGCCCTAGACCGTATACAGGAGGTTTGTGTAATATATTTTCATATTTTTCATCTTGGGTCTTTAACATTAACGTTTGATTGATCCTTAGGGTTTCTCTGTTGCAATCATTTTTATCTTTTCATTTTTTTCGAATGATTTCATCTTTTCTTATTCACTATGAGTTTTTAGCATATACATATCTGTCAATGTCTTCTCTCTATTGTCCTAGGTCCCCAACTTCAACTCTATACCACACTTGCAACTGTTGTCTTATAGGAACACCCCTTTAATCGACAAGGGACTTTTCTATCACATAAAACTCTACTAGGGTTACCTATACTTGGCCCACCCTGTGCCTCTCCTGTTAGCTATATCTGAGTCGGATCTGCCATTTATTCTACTATTGCACCTAACTGGTTTTCCATTTCATCAGGAATAACCAAAATTTGAGTAACATGAACATGTTTACTAACAACAGTTAAGTGGTCTTCATGGCTTGGCAAAAGAAACAGTAGGTTATTTAGCAGTGAGGTGGCTTGGTTGTTGGTGTTTTTCCTTCCATGAAGAAAAATATCATTACATTTATCACCATTTGCATGGTACGTGTAAGAATAATATATTTTAAAGCTTGGGATGAAGTCTTCAGCATAGTTTGAGGTGCTCAATTTAGCAAATTCCAAAACACAGGATTCATGGGCTCAACATAATAGTTGAATAATTTAAATAATTTCTCATTTTTAAATAAAGGTAACATGTATAAATAATGATATTAAGAATTAATGTCTAGTTTTATTCAAAACAATGAAATAATAATCATTTCAATGCTTAGGTGGTTTTAAAAGAAGGAAAAGGAATGATAATACTTTAATATCAACTTTGATGGCAGCAACATCTCAAAGTTGGTTGCAAGGGGGTTCGGGCGGTTATTTGAAACTTTAGGGAGAAGTCTTTCATTTACTGATCTTTTCCTTTTGTCATGCAAAAGATGCAAATTTCTACATGTTATGGTGCGGTTTTAGTGAGAGTTAGCTCTAGATCAGCCTGCTCACAGGTGAGGTTCGAACCAGGCTTTCCTGTGTCTACTTGGCCCATTTGGATATACTATAAAAGCTTGAGCCAGCCTGCAACCTTTTGTGCTTTTCAAGGGCCAAAGCCTGATCCAACCATTTGAGCCCATTAAAAAATCAATATTTTGAAATTAAAGCTAGACCAGGCGTGCCTTTGACCCTAAACCGTAAAATTCAACCTCACCTAACCAAATTAAATCACAAAAGGCACCTAGCGCTGCCTCAAGGCATGTCTAAGCATGCCTTTGACTCTGATAAAATTGTAAACCTTCATAAAAGGTGGTAATAATATTTTGTCATGATGCAAAACAATCTCAAGCTAAAACTCAAACAATGCTATTTTATCTTTAGCTTGTTTAGTAACCGAGGCCTTCAAGCATGCCATATATCAACTGCATGTCTATACCAAAGTTTTTACGATAATATCTTTTTATACTCTTCATTTTGCATGTTTTGTGACAAAGGTGCACTTTGATTATTGCAAGTTCAAATATAACAACTCTAGGGTGATATGATTATAAATGTATTTTATTTAGCATCCTGTAAGTGTAGGTACAGGTGTCCAACATTGTATGTTTAACATATGCAAGCGTTCGGGCACCTAGATCACAAGGATTCTCCCTAGATACTCCAACTTTGTCCAATCCATATTCCTTTGCATTTGCTCCTCTTGGTATGTGATTGAGAGATGCATTTACAACATTGGATCATGAAAATTTTGTTTTACGGACTTCTGAGGCCTCCTTGATAGAAACTTCACTCGATTGTCATCGTTTTCTAACATGCCTATTCCAATTCTGACATCATCCCTTTTATGCAAGCCATTAGTTTTATGTATACATTTTTGTTTTCAATATACTTGGCTTGATCTTGTCGACTGGGATGGTTTAATTGAGTCTCCGGTCTTCTAGGATTCACAGGCTGAATCCTTGCCTTGGATATTACTGATTTGATGTTGACATTTACTTGTCTAATCAAATGTAGGTTCCACATGAAGGACCTATGTGCGATCTTTTGTGGTCAGATCCAGATGATCGATGTGGCTGGGGCATTTCTCCTAGGGGAGCGGGTTACACATTTGGGCAGGATATTGCTGCTCAGTTCAACCACACAAATGGTCTCACCCTTGTTGCAAGAGCCCATCAGCTTGTCATGGAAGGGTACAACTGGTGTCAGGTGAGCGACGTTGATTTTGGATCATGTGGCAGTGATTTTATGTAATTGGTCAGAATCAAACCCATACAAAGACAGATGGCATGCTATTGGGGTACAGTGGAAACCACCATAAAAGGAGGGTGGAAGTGGGTATTCCAATTCGAGAAAAATCTTCTTCACAGATTATACTACCCATCAAAGTGATGATTATGAATCATTGGTTATTTCTTGTACGCCCGGCATGCTGTGTGTTGCTGCATGAGTATGGTTGCTACTTTATGTGGGTTGAGCTTATTTGCTTAGGTTTGATCCAAACGTCTCTTTTCAGGACAATAACGTGGTTACTGTATTCAGTGCCCCAAATTACTGTTATCGATGTGGGAATATGGCTGCCATACTTGAGATTGGGGAGAACATGGATCAGAATTTTCTTCAGTTTGACCCTGCTCCACGGCAGGTTGAACCTGACACCACTCGCAAGACGCCTGACTATTTTTTGTAATTCCAATATCTTCCCTGCTGCTTGGTAATGCCAATTTGCTATTGCTGTGTTTCTGTAGATGTTTTAGAAAAGAGGAGTTTCTTTTCTTTTTTCTTTTAAATAGCCGGGAAAAAGATGAATTTTGATAGTTGGTATCTGTCATTCTTTTGTTTGGAGAGTTGTGCTCTGCTGCTGCTGCTGATTTGTTCTGCTTGTGCCTTGCTATTATGTCTAGGTATTGAACTCTTGTTAAGGCTTCATTGTGTATTCTCCTGTATTTTTAAGAAAATGCAGCAGCAAGTTGTTTTTGTTTTATTGAGCACATTTCAAGTAGGATAACTAAAATGGAGTGGCATGCAGACCACACCTCATCCCCACGCCCAATCTGGTTCTGTCTAGAGCTAAAACAGTAGGAAGTAGAGATGTTTGCTCCTTTCTCAAATTTTCTTGACAATGTGCTTTTACCTCTCAAAGATGGAGCTAACTTTATGCCCATGCTCACTGGTTTCATTTTATTTGGATGATTTATTAATTTTCCTGCATTAGGATGTAGAACATGTTATGGAGGGTTTTCTGTTTTTTTTTTTTTCGTCTTAATTTCTTCTGTTTTCATGTCTCAAGAACCCTCTCTACAAGTGTGTGTGTGTGTGCATGCTCCAATAGAGCGATTCACCATCATATTGAACATATAAAAATGTAAGATGATAGCGAGTGTTTTTCATTGCCAATTCATAAAGCAGGTTTTGATTGATTAGGTTGGATTTGATAAATAAAGGTTGGGTACATGGTCATTTTCAATTGGTCATGTGGGGATTCTCAATTGTTTAGAGGTTTATTTGTTTTCACTGGACGGTGCCACCTTTACCTTTCACCTAAGGTGAGGAAAATTAGGCTCTACTTGCGGTGGAGCCTATTTTTTTTTTTTTTTGGCATGAAATAGCTGAAAGTTACTGGAGGGGCTTTTTTTTTTTGCCCAGAACAGATGAAAACCGGTTAAAATAAATGATGGGCAAGTCACTACTAGTGCGGATGGTTAATTTATAATCTCCAACTTTGCCAGGATTATTAACATTTGATAATAATTGATGCTTTTTTTTTTTGTCAGATTTAATTCTTTCTCGAACCGTAAACGTGTGTTAACATTTGACAAGTATCTCTCATTCTCTACTTGTTCATGGTTAGCATTAACTGATAAATATTGGCTTAGGCATCCTGAAGTGGTAAGTGTGGTACAAAGAACCATTGAAACATCGCAGCTTAGAGTATCCAATGAGCACTACATAAATGTCTTGCTATGGCCTCATTTAAAACAGTAGTTCTGAGGACTTGTTTAAGACTACAGAGTTCCACATTTTAAAAGAAATGCCAATTTTCCTCTCTTTTGATTTTTTTTATCCAAATAGAAAACAGTCCTTTTGTCACAGTACAGTATGAGTTGCTCAAATAGATTGATTTTTAAGTATCAGAACTTTCCGTAGCAAACAATGTAAATTTTCCATTAGGCTAGCTGAATGTTCATCAATGACGGGTCGAGGAAAGATGTGAAATTCTATTTGAAATAAAAAATTGTAGGAAAAAATTACCTAGAAAGTTGGGCTTATATATGGTTCCATTGAGCAATTGAATCGGTACTGCCCTGTCCATATCCATGTCGGAGTGGCCAGGGCGTTCTTATTTATTTTGATGTGTGTTCTTAATGTGACCCACAAGTCATTATTTGAATCATTTTTATTAGATTTATTCAAATATAATTTTTTTTAACATTATATTTTATTTTTCTTATATAAAACTACAAAAATTGAATTTGTTGAGCTTTGTGTAATGTGTATGTTATTTGCGAAGGGACTTGGAATCTGGTACAACTATGCTTTCTCGTTCAGGGATTACAATTGTGCAATAATCTAAATAATCGTATCTATATTACTAACTCCAAAAGAAGTGCAGTGGAGGGCTGCCGTTCCAAGTGAATTTAAAAAAGAAAAAAATTTAGAAGGATACATTGGAGGTATGAATAAAGACACGACATATTATAGGGGAAGAAGGGTATAATTTTGATAGATGGGATTAATGACTTCGACGAATATGAATTTAACGTGCCTCATTGCTAATTTGGAACCTCCCAACTCCACTTCATGTCATGGGTTGCATGTTTGCGACTTTTGCCGTATGTGTTCACATATCTAACAATTTAATGGTGGAGTTCAGTCAATGGTCAGAAATCTCACTCTCAATTGCCCCATATATTTCTGTAAAACTGTTATCTTGACAATTTTATGTCGTACTGTTAGCAGTTATGTGCTTGAATAGCATCATTGATATGAGAAAATTAGATTAGGGATCCAATCTTCAAATGACAGGCAATGTAACTGCCCATTTTGCACAAGGGAAGTAGTCACCAAAAATCAAGAAATTAATATACATATAGTGTATGGACATATGTGGGTATCCAATGGAGCATATTAAAGCAGAGGATATGTGAACATTTAATACTATACAATATTATTTACTGCATACTATTGATATTTATCATCCTATACATGTATTATTGGAGATATCTTTCTTGCGTGATGATAACAAGAACACAAGAAAAACCATTTGAGAGTTGTTTACGAGAGCCAGACTTCTAATGTCAATTAAATGAAATAGAACCTGCCATGCAACTGCTCCTTTCATTGGGTGAAAGTGTAAAAGAGTTTGCCTTGTTTTTAACTATTATTACAGAAACACAGTCAAATGGGCACTTGCTAAAATGGAGTTCATTAGGAATCTTCTGCATCAACAAGTGAGAAAAATGTATTTTCTCCCAAGCAAAACAGACCCTATGACCAGCTCAATATGTATTCCAAAGAATTCACTTCCATTCATTTTGTATCAGTTCAAAAGAGAGAAAAAATTATACAGGACAAGAACAAAATGGGGTTCAGAGAGTTACTGCCATAGTAAAACAAACCAAAATAGAAAGCAAAAACTTCATGTCAGATGGTTCGAAGGATCAATCACTGTGTGCATAAGTCCTGTAGATGTTGAGCAGTCCTCTTTCTAACATTTCATTGTCATCATGTTAGCTTCTTCTCTTCGTCAGTCCTTGATTAAACATGACTATGCAAATGCCTGAATTTGAAAAGTAAACACTGCTAAGAATCTTCTCATAAACCCCATTCCATGAGTGATCACGAGCGATCTAAAGTATACAGCAGAGAGTTCAGCTAAGCTTCCTGCTCCTTCTCATATGAGTTTAATCAGAAGTTTAACTCGTTTCTACGTCACCATTAGCTCTACTACTGCACTAGGAAGAAAATTGAATTACTGGGTTTAGACTTGGATTCCCAGCCGAGGGAGATTTCAGCTACTGCTAATTGTAAATTGTATCTGCTAATACCTTTTCGTTATCCTGGCATGTCATTTCTGCATAAAAATTGTCTTCATCCTCTCCATTTTTCTCTAATTCAAATCTAAATGTTTCTCTGTATGACTCCACCTCAGCTTCCAAGGCCTTGATTTTCTTCTCTCTTTTGATAAGTAGATCTCTCAACGTTTGCAAAGCATCTTGGTCATATTCCACTTGCTCCTCCATCAATCTCTGGTAGTGCAAGGCCTCCATTTGAACCGCTGCTTTCTCTTCCTGCACCCGGGTGATCATGGCCATTGCCTGGTTTACCGCGACAGCAGCAGCACTTCTTTCTTGGTCTAGTTCTGTAGACAATGCAATCAAGGACTTGCGGTCCAAATGAACCTGCCTCTTTAAACGATGTAGCATGCTCTTCCAGTGTGCTCTGTTCCCATCTTTCCCCTTTGGAGGGTCCACAGATTTATCTTTTCCGGACTGACGACCTCTTGCGAAGGGGAGGAAGTCCAGGAGGTCTACTCTTCCCAGAAACTTCTGATTCATCACCACTTTCCATTCCATTAGTACTGGTCAGTTTATTGTCCATGGCAATCTTGTACGCTTCATTTAAGTCGATGCCTTCAGCTTCTTTGCCGTCATTCTTACCTGATACACAGAGTTCATCGGCCAACCAAATCATGTAAAGGATGAACAGACATGAATATCATTCAGTCCTAACCAGTGTTCAAAGTCCAACACATGATGTTGCCCAGGAATATTTATTGATTTGAAATGGAAATTTGGAACAGATTGATCCCATATAATGGTCACATGCATTCATACGAATTTTTTTTTTTCCTTTTGATAAAATGAATAAAGTATATTATAATGAAATATGTAAAAAAATTGATGCTTCAAAGTTCAAACACTAATTCAAACATTTGGAAATGGTAAATGAATCATGAAATTACTTGGGTTCACCAGTCCAGCCACTGCAGACGCTTCCTCGCCATTTTCTTTCGGTGCAAACATACTAGAATCGGAAAGTTGTGGTGAGATGACTTTGTCCCAGCTAAGCTCTTCTAGCCCATGCTTGAGTCCGGCATCTTCTTTGACATCCAAACCAGATGAAATGCTCCGACGCTGCTCCAGAAGAGATACTCCACTTTGATAGTGATCCAATGGTATAAGAAATAGTGGTGGCTCTTCTGCGGTTGTCGCTGAGGTTTTGGAAAAGGAACGATCTAGGCTTGCAGAAAATTTACTAAGGTCCATCACCTTATCCATGTCAATATCGTTGTCTGTCATCGTTGCACTCGAGCTAATGTCATTTTTGAGATACTCTGCTTCTGATTCTGATGTAAATTTCAGCTCCATATAACTCATTTGTGATGACATATCGAAACTGCCGGGTTCTCCATTTCTCATCACCATCAATGGTTTTCGGTCAACTGGAACGGTTAAGGGAACCGGAATTTCTGGCGCCTCACATCCATGGGGTGAAATCCAGGTCCTCAATGACCCGCCACAAAAGGAACACTTGCGCTCATTCTCAACCGCCGGCCAATCTTCTTCCTTAGAGACTGGCGATTTCAGATGAATTTTATGAGTGCCCTTGATTGACATATGTAGTTTGGCATCAAATATACCCATCAATGATCTGTATGTTTCTGAAGTAGATTTCTTCTCAGTGGCAAAAGAGAGTAGACAATCCGCGCACATCCACCGAACATCAGATAGACTCTCATGATCATGGCAATATGCAAGGGAAGAAATATCCTGCCTATGCGTATCACAAATCGAATCCTTGTAATAGAAGTCGGAATCTTTATGAAGAAGAACATGGTCGATTCGGGTGCAGAACAAGCATGGGATTTTCAATCCAAAGAAGCGGGCGTATTCGTTGGCAGCGAAAGAGAGGATGCCATCAAGAAACAACAAAAGAATCAACACCCATTCTAGAAGGGCGTAGATAACTGCAGCAGGGAAGCTACCCAGCTTCTTCTGGATGACCTGTTGCAGGCTTTTCTGATGCCATGGACAAATCAGACAATGTATGCAGAGACAAGGGCGGAAGAAGAGCAAGAGGCTAGATTGGTCCAAACATAAGTGAATTCTTTAGATGCAAGATCGTGACCTTGGTTTGATCAAGGATAACTCAACCAAACCAAGATCACGAAATGCTGCTATTTTGAAAAGGATTGGATGTTTCCAATCAAATGAGGTGTTTTTGTTTCTCCCTTCCTCTCTTGAGATGAAGAAAATGGAAAGAGAGAGAAGAGAGAAACAGAGAGAGACAGAAAGTTGTTGGGGGCACAGACATTCCCTCCCTCTGCTTGAAAACCGAAGATTGTACGTTATGTGGTTTGACAGAATCCATCTCCCGCGTAAAATGCGATTCTCTCCTCTCCTCTCCTCTCCTATTATTCAACTGCACCCACCATTACACATTACACATGCAATATTTTTGGGACCATCAATTTTGAAAATGAAGATGCCCACACAAATTCAAATTGTCCAAGTTTAATTTCACCCACCCTAGGATTTTTACTCTTCATTTCGTGATCTTAAGGGCAGCCTAACAATGTCTAGTGGTCCATCAATCAAGACATGTTTTTTAAAAGCTATAAAATTTGATTTATTTTAAATTATTTTAAGTTTTTCGATCTTTAAAATCTTAACAGCTTAATTGATTCAATTAAAATATAATTGATTCAATTAAAATATTTTTTAATGGGTTATATAAACAAATCTAATGTCACTTCTCCAACCCAAAGTGCAGACAACAATACTGTATACTTGAGTCTGTGGGTGATTGTTATATTTTTTCAATTATTAGATTAAGAGTTTTGGTGAACACACTTCTCTTGAGACAATCTCCATGCGAAGTAGTAGAAGAAATTGAAACTTATTGCATTCCTTGAGTCAACTTCGACTATAGCATCAGAGATATCAAGAACGTCAAACAATTTGCAACATCTGTGAAGGGTTTTGACCTCAACTTCATTGGAGACTGACTCTAAAGAAACACTCATAAAAAGATAAAATAATAATTATAGAGCGGAGAAGTTGTAGGTATAAGGAGGGATAGACTCGTAAAAATATAGAAAAAAAAAAAGATAATGAAAGATACAATAAATAGTGGAGTAATAAATCTAATAGTTTATAATAAATTCAAATGTAGAAATAGAATTTAAAAGTCAATCTCAAATAAATAAGTTTGTAGCTGTAATAATGATGATGATAAATAAATAGAGAGAATGATCTCTTATAAAGGCCACTATACCTCCTCTTTCAACAGTCTTGCTTGAAAATATGGTCAGAATTAAGCTTTGGAAGGTTAACATGGCTGAAACTTTAGCAACCAATTACATTCGTAGGTACTCCTAGTATTCATATTATCCTTTTTGCTCTTATTTAATATTCAAAGGGTGTCCACCTTTCAATGTGGTCATATGATCTCACTTATGGCCCAAATTTTTTGTTCTGACCTTCTGGGCCTGTAAGGAAATATGTATTCTTTGTAAATTTTTGCTGATATTCAGTCTTACTGACACAACCAACCTTCGATGAGTTGTTTTGATAGATTTCTGGTTTATCTTAATTGGGAGGAGTTATTTGAGGATTCAATTCAAATAAAACTAAGAAAAATAGTATCTGGCCATTGTCAGGTTTCGCTCAGTACGAAAGATGATGGTTGGGGTCTTCGGCCCTTAGATTCAACAATGCTTGGCTTAGTAACAAAGATGTGCTTGACAAGGTGAAAGTTTGGTGGGTTGATTTCCAGGTTGAGGGTTGGGAAGGTTTTTTACTACATAAGAAGTAGAAACTTCTCAAAGCGAAAATTAAAGAGTGGTGGCACCATTGAGGAGGAAAAGGAGTTGTGTGCTAATTTGATGGAGGAATGAGAAGAAATTAAGGAAGGTAGAGACTTGTCAGAGGAGGAACTGAAGGAAAAGAGGGCTTGTATGGCACGATTGTGAGAGCTTCTTAGGGGTGAGGAGGTTGAGTGGCATCAGAAATCGAGGGCTATTTGGCTTTGTGAGGTAGATAGGAACACCAAATTCTTCGTATCCTTCATAGAGTGGATAATGACAGGAGAATTACTAATGCTATTAAGTTGTTCTCAGTAAATGAGAGAAGCCAAGATGAAAAAAGAGTAATTGAGTTAAAAGTGAAAAAGCTTTTTCTTTCAGTTGTCTCGTCTCAAAAGAATTAAAAGCTAGTATTCAACGTCTGTGTTTGAAAGAATAGGTAATCAATTATAAATACCCTTTGCTTCAAAAGTGAGAGTGTGAAGGGATAAACAAAGGTAAAATTGAACTTTTTTACCCTTTTTTTTAATTACCAAAAAAGAATAATGAAGAATAGCACCTCATTCTCTTTACACGTCTTCTTATCCAAATGCAGTCCTAATCCTCTGCTATTTTGAAAGTTCTACCCGTGCTTGGTTCAGAAGAATGTCAGGATCTTCCCGTCAAGTATGAGTCTCATGAAGGTAATCTTCATTTTGATTCCCATACACCTAGTGATTATTTATTACACTTTTTGTAATAAATAATCATTCATTAATTTTTAAATAAAAGATACATATGTGTACCTTATTACCTTTTATCAAACTATTAGATTTGTTATTGGATTTGATGAAATAAAATTTATATTAGTAGAAAATCTATAGAGTCTATTAGACTCCTCTCACTTAATCCTTCTAGTAATAACTCTAATGATATCACAAAATTTTAAAAAGTACATAACATTTAAAAATTAATAAATTGCTTAATTTTTTTTTTTTTTGAAATGGTCTCTATATGTTTGAAATAATATTATTTAAAGTTATTTTTAAAGATGATAAGAGTTCTTTTTTTTTTTTTTTTGTCATTGAGGCCCTTACATTTGTGGATAATTTGGGAAACGTCATTTTTTACCAAATAGTAATACCAACTTGATATCGGGCCTGATGGAGATGGAGATGGACATGGACATAAGCGGCACGTGTGAGATGGCACGGGCTGCAGTCCTTATCTCCTCATCCTCAGCCCACTTGAGTCGATGGCAGGAAAGGGGGAAGATTTTAATTTGGAATTAGGAGCCGTGCAAGGCACGTGCAATGTGACCCAGGGGGAAAGCGACGTGACACGTATGATATCATCACGGGCCACATGGACAGCAGGAGCCAGCCGGGCAACGTCTCGCCTAACCTGACATCGGGGTTGGGACCCACATTCCACATCGGTGCATCGCCCCCTGACCTTCTTATCTCCTCCTCGTCTGTCTCTCTTGCAACCAAACAAAAGCTAAGATGCTCCACGCGGGCCCACTTCTTCAACACCAACCAAGCAACTCCAACTCTCCAAGCATTAAAAAGTATGAGCTTTTTTTTTTTTTTATGTTTTAATTTCATAAAGAGTGTCCTTCCTTTTGTCGATATTACGAAGAAGCCCTTATTTCTGTAAAATATATAAATAAGGAAGGGGTGTAAGGTGACACTGAGTTCGATTTTAAGGTTTTACAGAGTCTATTTAAAGATAAAATGGATAATACTATAAAATTCATGCTGGATTATACAAAATATTTATGTGAGGAATTGTTGTCGATAAGAAAGATGACTTGCTGACATCGTCGTATATGATGATATCTCTTCCACATAAAAAAATAAATTTTACAAATAAATAATAGAAATATAAAGTTTAGCTATTATTATTATTATTATTATTATTGCTTCGACTGTCAATGTAATTCTACTCGCACAAATGAATCAATGATCAAAACATTTTAATCATCCTGCCGTTAAATGATTTTATAGGATATAACTGATGAAATTTTAAGGAAAATATAAATGAGCAGTATGTTAAGTCAATATAAACAATTTATTATACAATTATATAAAAATCATTGACTTAGTAAATTTTGAAAATCTTAAATATTTTGACATTTTTAAATGTTTCTGATGCTCACATCTATTTTAAATATTTAACCTTTTTTAAAGCGATATTGAAGAGGGATTTAATTCCAATTCAACTAGTTTAAATAAGATAATGATTATAATAACATTTTTGTCTTAAAATAAAAGAGTAATATTTTAAAACAAATGAAAGATGATTTATTAGATTTAACAAGCTCAAACTCTGAGAGATTTCTAACCAAATGAAAATCTCCAATCTTACAGTTTTGATATGAAAATTAGTACTGATCTATATCAATTTTTTTTTTTTTTTACGCATGGGAAACTGCAGGATACCCTGCAGGAAACCGCTCAATTAGTTATGACTTATGAATATGGTTCATACAGATTTTAATTAATTCAGAACTACTTTAAAAAATCATACAATTTTGCATGTATAAAATTTAGATACCATTAAATTGATATATCGTAACCTCTTAAATCTATATATATTTTGTCTATCTTAATTTAAGAGTAAATATTTTCATGAATAGTTGACATTGGAGCCTGTGAATAATTGTAAAGATTTTTTGTTAAATTTTCTTAAATAAAAAGTGAATATTTTGTAAAAATTTAATTGAATGTCAAAAGAGAACAATTACCCACGCCATGATGTACATGATTTCACACCACATTTTTTACCATGTAGATGAATACAAAAGAACATCAAAATTCTCTTAATTAATTTAAAATTATCAAAATTTAAAAAGCTTACAAATATAATTTAATTTATTTAATAAAAAGAATTTTATCAAATATTTTAAAAATAATTTTTGTGAACCATTATCATCACCTCTTGCGTGGACTATGATACTGCACATTATCATTTAACGTAATCAAACTAATGTTATATACTTATATCACTTTCATCGCAGTTTTATTGATTTACAATCAGAACCCCGCATTGACTTGATATGGGCTTAATCATAATTAATTTTGATACACCGTGAAAATGAGACCTCTATGCAATTACAGAAACGATAGACGGAGAAGCTGCCACGCCGACTCGAACCAAAGAGAGAGCCACGCCGGCCAATGAGATAGGCATGGTCGGCCCAGGTAGGGCCCACAGGGCGAGATTAGGTGGCAGATAGAATCGTGCCTTAGAGTGAATAGACCGACCCTTCTCCAGCAGAGTCGGCACTTATGCGGAACAGTATTTGACACGTGGCACTCTTTGGTTTTAGGATATGCTGAGGGTTTCTGAAGGTCGGCAAACTATATCTAATGGTTGCTTCCTGGTTCGCATCTTCGTTAGACTAACATCAGCCGTTGATCTTAAAGATTTCCATTTACGTCTCTTATCTCTCCTTAACTCACTAGTCTCCTTTACTTAGGGAGCATTAGATAAATACCGTTCTCAGGGATAATAACTGCAATTGATAATATCAGGATATTTTTAAATTTTCAAATTTTTATCGAAAATTTAGCGGGAAAATCTCACAGAAATTATAATATTTAAAAATAATAAAAATAGAATAAATAAAAATATTAATAAAATAAAATTGGTAATAAGGAATTTACCGGGAATTTACTGACAATTTACTGGGATATTATCGCGATATTACCATTTATCATGTTTTTAACGTGATTTTATCGTAAATTTATCGCCGTGACAAAAACAAAAGCATTTTTAACGCAATAATTGTATTTTGCCGATAAAAATGCGATAAATTTTAAAATACCGCCTATATTTGTGACAATGCTTGGGAGTATGGGTTCAAAAAACGACCCGGCCGATAATTCTCTCCCCTCTTTTTGTTTTTTTTTTTTTAATATTGATATTATTTATTATTTAATTTTTTCTGCATTAAAACATATAAAAAATAAAAAAGAAACTGTTTTTAAAAAAAAAAATTTAAAATGTAAATATCGACTGATATCGGCTGATATTTTGAGCCGGGGCTATCACCGTTTTCATTCTTTTTTTTTTTTTGAAATATCAATATTAATCATATCGACGATATATCGGCCGATATGAAGGCTGTACGGCATTATATTGTGCTTAAAACCCGTATGATATCGGCCAATATGTTTCGTATCGGCCGATATCAGATCCCTATTGAGAGGCTGATAGTTGAATAGAATTATACAATATGTGTATACAAAGACTTTTATTATAGATAGCATTTGACCATTGTATTTTAATTTTAATTTTTTTAAAACTTTAAAATCATAAAAGTAAAAAATAGAAAACTAAATTTAATGGTAAAATCAGTCAAATAAACATTTCAAAAGATCTCAATGGTTCAAGGTCATGGTGCTTATGAAAAATTTTGATTGATAAAATGATAAGACTTACCTTGATGAGAGTATATCTTTCTTTTAAAGAATATGCTAACTCAAAAGAGTTACAGGGCTAGAATTGGTAAAAAAAAGTGGTCTAACATCATTATGGATGCCTGAATCCAAACTTATTTTTCAATAATTAGATGTTGATTTTCCTTTTGATGGTCACATAAGATTCTTATAGGAAATTGATTGGTGAACACCTTTACTTTTAGAACACCAAAAATAAAGTGCAACAAATGAGAAGATGAAAAAAAAGGAAATTTAGATAAAATGAGTATTACACTTTAATTTAGTGCACTGAGAATAATAGCATTCGTGCACAAATCACTTTCCATCCTCATATGCTAAACGGATAGGGAATGCTGATAGGGAACTTGAAATTCCAAATTTACTTTCCTTTTTATCTGCAGACAATACATTAACAATGATAGCTAAGAACACTTTAGGAAAGGGCTTTTGAGCCCAGTGATTTAAAAATCAATAAAATAAAGACATACTCAGCGACTTTGAGAGAGGCTGATTCAGTCAAAATTTTAAATCAATTTAGCTCTGCATGTTAGATATATGCAAACATCATTTGTGTAAGAGGTTGCCTGTTCAACAGCGAAGCCAGCCACGAGAAAACAAAGACAACGATGAGATTAGCCAAGGAGACAACAAAGAAGACAGCTAACTTAGCCATAGTGTGTCGGAAAAAAAAAAAGGATTGAATTAAGAATGAAGCAAGAAGTCGTCTTCAACAGAAGAGGACCAAGAATGCTGTTTAGGCGACAGCACGCACATGCACATAGAAGGCAAAAAAACATTAACTGTATAAAGCACATTGGACTTCATATAGCAAAGAATGTTGCTCTAAATCAGTATCTTGAAAACAATTTCAAGAGATTGGTCTGAGGGTCAAGAAGCGTACCTCTGAGATGCCTGAAGTCCTGAACAATTTTGGTCAATAAAAAATAGAGTTGTGAATGAACAAACTCACAAAGACCCTTCTAGACCATGGCATGTCCTTGTGAAAGGCAATCCACCATTGCTCTCAATCAAATGAAATATAAAATGACAACGGCGATGCAGGTCGACTGTTGGGAAACCCCTCTTCCATGTTATTAGTTGATGATATCAAGCCAAATCATGGACTCTAGAACAACAAAGATATTAACAATAATAACCAAGCATCAGATGCGCACAAAAATAAGGTAATTATTATTTACGATCAAACAAAAGTGGAAGCAATATTTTACAAGAGCAACCGCAAACATGTCTGGTTTGGAGGGGGCGACAAAGGACTCCTTATTTTTAAGGAACTACCATACTAATACAAAACATCTATAGAAGAAGAGAAACTTGGATACAAAGCATACAGAACTCAGTAAGGCCAATACCAACAGGCCTGATCCTCAACCGGGAATCCATAGTTACATGAACTTGCAGGTGGATCTGGGTATGCAGAATCTTCCAGTTTGGGGAAGTGGTAGGAGGGAGGAAGCAGGCTCCTGCTAAGGTTGTCTTCTTCATCCTCCTCTGCATGAGAGACCTCTGACTGATCCTGGCTCAAACATGTTGGAGGAATCAGCAGGCTCTAACAGAGAAGAATGTCCTCCGTCGGTGTAATGTGGGCTGTCAGAATCAAAGACAGCACTGGTTGCTGAACTGAGATCTTCCTGTTTAGGGACTATGATGGGCACACTACGTTCTTTCACCTCTGCAGTCAAAGTGCCTTCTGGTTTTTGCAACTTTACATCGGGTTGGGCTTCATCTAGTTCAGAAGTCTCAGATTTTTCTTGAACTTTCTCTTGCGGAAGAAGCGTATCTGTGAGGTAAAGAACCTGTTCAAAGAGGAAGCTTTAAGTGTTAAGAACAAATGCCATGGAAATTTGAAAATAACTAAAGTCTGAAGTTGGAAAAAGAAATTAAGGGGAGTCACAGACGCCATGAAAAGGGAAACAACTATCAGTTAGGACTTCATCAAACAGGATATTTGTAATAGCAAGTATATCACTAATAGAGACTAATTAAATTTGGGGTATGTTATAAACGCTTTGGGGGTTCAAATTCTTTTCAAAGGAATCCCATCACTAACCAAGTGACCAGAGATCCTTTTGGAACCCTTTTTTTTCACCAATCAAACAAATAGAAAGAAGGAATATGCCGCTAGACCAATACAGAAGAAATCAAGAAACAACCCAGATGCTCCAGAAAATGTTCTATTCTTTTCAAGTTAGATGTTGATGCAGCTAATACCCATAATCTCATGAAATATCAACCGAAAGATATCAAAGTGTCAGAAAGACACTAATCCCTGCTTATGTTCAACTAATCAGCTATCAAAAACACTTAATTTCAGAATGTTCATTAATCATTATTTACCAAAAATAAAAGAATATCTGTTGATACCATTCATAGTCAGATCAGCACAACTATCAATGCCATTGAGTTCAATTAAGAGTGTCAACCAATTATTTGCAAGAAAAATGAGAAAATTATTAGGAAAAGGAGGTTCAGAGTTTGAAAACCCAGCTCAATTCAATTTGTGACCTGGGTTAAATCAACGAAAGACATGCTAGGCCTGGCTAAATGACCTAAACGGGCATCTTAAATACTTACGATTCTTGAACTCTTAAAAATTACTTAGCATATATAATTCACAAGTGGATAAACACATAAACTAGTTAGGCCAGGAAAACCAAATAATACTTATGCATGCATAAAATTGAATACAGTTAAAAGTCACCCACATTCCCTAGTAATATTTCCAGATTCATTTTTTTAATGTTTCGACCAAATCAGTTAAAATGAAAATGAAATGACCACTGAAATGGTTTGACTCCAACTCAAAAGATCAACGTGGTTGAGTATTTAGTAATGTTGCCAGATTCATTTTTTTAATGTTTTGATCGAATCAGTTAAAATAAAAATGAATGACCACTGCAATGGTCGACTCCAACTCAAAAGATCAACTTGGTTGAGTATTTAGATGCCTAACACGTTATAGAATTTTGCTTCAGAAAATCACCTCAGTCTTTAATTTCTCCTTCTCTTGTAGAAGGTTCTCGTAGTTATCCTTGAGATTGTTGTAGCTACCTTTCAGGGCCTCATAATCCTTCTCAAGCTGTTTTGTTTTCCATCTTGCTCTCCGGTTCTGAAACCATATTGCAACCTGCCGAGGTTGCAAGCCAAGATCTCTGGCAAGCTGGATCTTCCTCTCAGGCTCAAGCTTATTTTCAAGCTCAAAGTTTTTCTCGAGGAACTGAACTTGATCAGTTGTGAGTCGCCTCTTCTTCTCAGGTTGATGAAAGCACTCATCCAAGTCCTTGTCACTGGTCTCGTCATGATCAAGTGACCGGTAAAATGACCTATCAGGTGTATGTCCACTGGACATCTTCAAAATTAACAATGGTTCTTGAACCTGGAAATCACCCAAATTTTGTAACTATCAATACATAATCATTAATTCTGAAAATTCATGGCATTAACAAGAAGCTTCTTTGACACACTACTACTTTTCTCCCATATCCTTCCAATAGATGCTAAAGGTTACTCAAGGGCAACTCACAGTCCTTGAATTAATAACTGAAATCAAAGCTTGCCGAAAGACCATAAATCCACATGTACATCCATAGAAGTTGATGATTAGTGGTTAGTAGCGGAAAGTGGCCCTCAAGAAGTGTATCAACTTAATAGGATTTAGGAGTTCTAAAGGTACACAGAGTTGAATGAAATTGAGAAATCAAAAGTAGCATCAATTGCTCGAGTGCTTGATAAACTTATAGCTGTAAAATTTCCAGGCAATAACACTATAAACTAAACTTTGTGCCCGAAGGAGAAAATTGTGTTTTGACGCAACTGGGGAAAATTAACGAAATGAGTAAATTGATTTAACACAAACATGACTTGCATAGTTTAGTATACAGTCACATGTTTTCATAAATTTGTTTACGCCATGTCACACTGTGTTCTGCTATTTTGCACCCAGAAGTGGTGGACTTGGGTTGAGTTCCATGACCTTAAGGAACCAAGGGGATTCTTTTACAGTACCTGAAAGTTCTAGACATTAGTTATTGGACCCGTAGTAGAATGTATCAGATGTCAATAAAGAAATTTCTCATCCCAGCTTCCAAAAGCTGACGAGTCAGATGCACAATAAAAAAACCAAATCAACTTGACAGCTGTGCCATCTCAGATTTTAGGATATACTAACAATCTCTCAAGAGATATTGCCATTGAGAATCCATTGAAAATCGAACTATTTGCACCAAAACAATTAAATCAGATTTGAGTCTCTATTAACGACTACTCTTTCGTATACAAAATCACATGGCACAGCAATTCGCATAGCAGATCCAGAATACTCAAAACAACAAATATGACTTCAAATGTACAAACGATGGAGGTACGCTGGGCGGTGTCAACAAACAATCTGTTTTAATTGCCAAATTCAGAGACCTTGACACAAAATAGAGGCCGGATATTTGGTGAAACATAAATGCCAAACTCGTCTCTGTTATAGTATCTGTGTTCATCTATGACTGGACTAACATGAGAAGCTACAAATTTTGGAAAATACATTCAGAAAACAAATCAGGTCAATAACCCAAGATAGCAAGGAAAAAACTTTTATCCATCTTGACTACAGAAGAAAAAAGGAAAAGACCATATTTTTACAGGAAACATTAGATCAGAATACAAACATGGAGAAATCAGCTGCCAGCAGCAAAGAAAAAATGAGGCCTATATTGCAAGAAATGAAGAGAATACAATAATGAAATCAGAAAGAAAAATTAGTCAGATGTTCAAGTCAAATTACAAGCTAAAGGAATCTACAATCCTTCTCAAACTTCAACACAAAGGTGACAGATCACAGGAAAAGGCATTGAGCAAGTATTTGGCGGGTGTATAAACAGACGCACGCCGACACACACTAGAATCACATTAGACCTCTCCAATCAACAAAGAATCAAATAAACTAGAGCACGGATATCCATATCACTAGGATTTCGAATGAAACTGCAGAAAATCCAAATCGGTGTCTCACACAAGTGGAAAATTCTATAGCAGGGGAGGAAGGAACACTAATGAAATGAACAATCAACATACTTGGAAACCAAAGACACTAGGACTACTTTATCTCACAAATACACAAAGAAATCAATCAAACAAGACAAGACCATCCATATCAGATGAATTATGAAACATCCACTTCATAAAATCCGATCCGAGGTTCCATAACAGTAGAGTTGGCTAAATAAAGTGGATGTTATGGCCAATTTTACCGGATTGCACTTTTAGATGGATCTGAATTGCTAAACAGATAATTCAAGATAAACACTACTATATCACAAATTTCAAATGACCACATCAAAAAATCTGATCCAGAGTCATCAAGTAGCAATTTTCAGTATAAATGGATAACCAAACAACAACAGAAGAGATTGAGATCACGAAAAAGGGGAGAGGAAGAAAAATGGAATACCATGAAATGCAGGAGACGTGGAAGAAGAAGAGGAGGATATGAAAAAAGCTTCTAGTGCGTCGGGAGAGCAAGAAATCCCATCGTTTTGGAGTAAAACAGCCATGTTGGAACCTCCATAGACCCTCCCATCACCCGCCATACTTCCCCCTTTCAGAGTTTTTGATTCCTTCCCAGACACCACACCACACCACACCACACCACACCACCACACTCAAACGGTCATATCTTGCAGCGGAAAATTTCCAACAATCATGATTTTAGAGGAGCTCTAAGGCTTGTGACGGAAGAAGCTCGTGATGAGTATAACGGACATGTGGGAGGTCTGAGAACACGGGCCTCTCACCCCCATCCCTCAGAGCTTCAGGAGGCCGAGTAGCGTCAAAGGAAGGGGCTGGTTTTTCACAATTCTCCGTCAATTCCTGACGGAAGAACGTTGAGAGGGAGGAAGGGAAGGTGAGTGTTTCTACTATTTCTTCTCCTCTGAGAGGAGCGAGGTGGGAGAGGGTTTATAAGGAGAGAGGGATGCGTTTTCTGCTGCATCGGCCACACGTGGAATGACATAACTAACCCTTTAAAATTGAAAGGAATTTTAAACAATTGAACGCTTGTACGTTTCTTCCGAATGACAATTTTGCTCTCAAAATTTTGCATCTTTAAAATTTGAACTGACGCTAGTTTCTTTTGCATAATAGACAGTTTGTATATATTTTTCTCAATTTATTAAAGTAAGTAAATAAATAGAGTTAAGAAATTCTCTTTTAAAAAATTATAGTATAATTTAAAATTGACTCCATTTTTTTATGAGCAAAGTATTTAGACTTTTTAGAACAATGTTCAAGCATTTTTATCCAATTATAGAATATATTCTATAGAGAGTGACTCTTTAGAATAAAGTGGTAATTGAGTTTCTGATCAATATAAATTCAGGTTCAATTGAGTTGAGTGAATAAACTAAAATCTAAATCAGATCGAATTAGATTCAATAGTGAAAAAATCTGAGTTAGATCAAATAAAAAATTTATCATTATCTAATGTTAACTCAACTTGAGCCTGGCCTGTATTAACTCCAGTTTCACCCCCTAAGAGAAATCCTCAAACTCCACAATCATTGATTATGTGAGATTGAAATTAATTTAAGGAATTGATCTATTAATCAAAAACTTGCTTCAAGAAATTCAAATTTTATCGAAATTCAAATAGTCACTCCTTGTAATTTTCCAAAGTTGAAATTGGGTCAACCCTTTGTGCTACCCATCAACAAATGGACGGGAAGGGTCCGTGTGGATCCATTGTCCACCCTGGACAGTTTGGTCATTTCAGAAGATAGACTGTACATGGATTAACTGATTAAGTAGCCAGAGAAGGGGAAAAAAATGGAAGAGGGTGAAAACAGAGAGAATGAGATATAGAGAGAGAATGGAAGGGGTGAGGGCAGTATGGTAAAAACGAAAAAAGAAAAGGGTAGGGAAAGGAAGATTGAATGACAGGGAGCGGGGAAGAAACAAGAGAAGAGGTCCAATCCGTCGCTGTCTGAAGGGAACTCGGAATTTAGGAAGGTGTGGTGACTCATCCCGTCGTTTTTGGACCGGAGCGGACGTTCTTGCCTGGCCCTTGCCCCACCTCCTTTGGCTAGGCTAGGCTAGGCTTCGCTTCGATTGGCCGACTTACTGCCACCTGCTCCGGTGAATATGGACCTACTCCGTTGGTGAACGTGACAATGGGTCCGTATCCTGTCTGCCTAAAAAAGTAAAAATCAACGCCTCTCACCTCCGGTCGGCTCCAGCCACCCACCCGGTTAACACTTAACACACTCCAGTTCATTTCCCCGTCGTTTGACTTTTTACCTCCCCATTTCCACACTACGACGGGGACGTGTGCTGCTCTCGCCCGTCCACGTAGCGTGCGTCTTTGATCGTCAACACCGCCTAACTTGTTCGTTCTGTGATCACCAAGGGCATGCCGGTTCTTTTCATCTTTGTTAAAGACATAATCTGAGTTAAAAATAACTCTCCATAACTAATTACGAGGTTTTTATAATCTTATTTGAATTAAATAATGTTATCTATAAAGTTAAAGAAATAGCAGTTAATCCTAAAATTTAAAAAATCACTTTATTAAATAGGCATAGACAACAGATTTAAAGTAAGTAATAACTAATAACAGTGAAAAAATGGCTTGTCAATTAATGCAATTTTTAAAATGATAAAAATAGAAAATATTGGAAACCTATTTTGTTGTGATAGAGTATTAAGATAGTCAGAGGCAAATTTTTAATATAAAATATAATTTATGTAAAAAAATATGAAAAATGTCTAAAATTATTTCTCTTCATTAAGTCCTCTAGATATCATGCACAAAACCTTAAAGTGAGATCATCTTAAGACAGAAATTATAAAAAAAAAAAAAAAGAAGAGAAACTTTAACTTTCAAATTCAAATTTCTACAAATTTCAAATTTCTACACACTTGCATTAATTTCTACAAATTTCAAATGATTAAATTTAAGTGTATACAAGTTTCATTATTATTTAATTTCTTTGTAAAAAATTAATTTTATGAAATTTTAAAAATAGAAAAATAGAAAAATACACCATGCAATTGTCTTGAAGCAAACAAAAAGTCAAATTTTTTTTAATCAAATATGAGTCTAGCCGTTCTGCTTAGGATCCATGATTTAGTCTCTCATTTTTGTTTGGGCTAATTTTTTTGTGCCATGTTTGCTTGATCCGAAGTATGAGTTTATAGTTTACATTCTTTTGAATTCTTTTGAATGAAATAAAAAAAAAGAGTGAAGGGAAATAACTTTTCTTTTAAAAGAAAAAAAAAAACCATGGTTAACTTTTAAATTCAAAATTAGGGCTTACTAAAATGAACCATAGTGGTTGACATATCACTGACACCTGCATGAATCAGTCATGTCAACCAATGTGTATTGGCCAATGTTTTAAGGATGGGACAAAACTAACTTGTGTACTTGCAGTACTGTAAATTTTATTTATTTTTCCTATCCTCTTAGTCAATGCATTTATACAAGGAAAAAGGTTTTAAAGAAGTTTTCTATTTGAGTTTTTCTTTAGTGGAGAATGGAGATTTCATAGAAGTTATTAAAAAATGTTTGAATATATTTAAATTAAAATTAATTAAATCAATTATTTGATAATAAGGTCTCAAACACTCAATAACCAATAGCTCTTTATATCAAACCATTTAAACATTCATAGTATTTATTAGAGAGTTATTTTACCAATATTCATGAACTTGACAACAATTATCTATAATTGATAAGTGATTTGAGAAAAAATCTTACTTTTTTAAATACAAAACCAACGGTATTCTGCTTTTCAATTCAAACTCTTCAATTATATTTTTATTTTCTTCAAGAATTATGAGAACCTAGATTCATACTAAGTATTCGACAAAATTCTCCTAATTCAAAAATAGAAAATTGACAATATAATATCTCTTGTATAAAAAAAATTATAAAATAATGAATAAGGAGAACCTATGTGCAAATGACCTTGAATTTTATTTGGACAAAAGAGAACTTAACCTGCTTGTCTTCCCTACTCAGGCCTCAATGATTGGCACTTCAGACCATTTATTTTTCTCACTACGTAGGTTCTTTTTCACAATCATATTGTCCTTTCAAACAATCAACTCAAGTTATAGTCTTCAACAACTTCTACACAGTGAAAATTTCAAATAGTTGCCGCCTTCATCATTACTAAAGATTCTCAAATTCTTCAATTAAAAAAAAAATTGACTTAAAAGAGATCATCAACAACAACTACCCATCAAAATTACCTAAAAAGATAATTAAAATAAAATATAGGGTCTCCCACTTTGGAGGAAACTCCATATTTTAGAGTCTTCTCAATTCATAATGACCTTATTGCAATTTTTTTTCTTAACAAATTTTTTTAGGTACATCTTTCAGTAATAAACTTTCTCTAAGAAACCCCACCTCAATGGAAGATGAACTGAGAAAACCTCATTCAATGTCTGGGCCACATTACATAAAATAAGTAACAATAGCTAATCTAAATCTTAAAATCAGGTTAAGTATGCATCTGATTATCCCCACGGGTGTTGGTATGACAGTCAAAACATTGGCCTCAGGAAGTCAGGTTTTTGAGTCAATCCTTGGTCAGTATTTCTGAGGTACTCTTCGTGGTTTATTTCTCACCGACGAACTCAATGTGTATGTGCAGAGAAGTGTGCACATATTCCGAAGGATTAATCAGGTGAAACGCATAGACACCTTCGATCATAAAAAAGTATGAATTTATATCATATGGACCTATCTAAATATGCAAACCAAGTTACAAAATTCTGATAATTTTCATTTGCAATAAGCATTAAGGCCAATTCGTGTGTTGTTTTAACTTAGACAAGCCAAGTAACATACTACTATTTTTTTTTATCATTTTAAAAAGAAAGTATAATTTAAAGAGTTCTACAGTAACAATCCTTATCAGCTGATAGAATTTTTCAAGAACTGATTTATTTGCATCCCTGTGTTGCATTTCTTTCAGTATAGAGGAATTAAATTAATGGGTGGTCATGTTTTCGACCTAAAAAACATGGGGCTGTGCAGTGTCTGCTGGTTACATCATACATCTTGACTTCTCTCTGTAACAAATATTATTAAATTTATACAACTGAGTCTCTTACACATTGCCGACGATCCTAATATTTTAAAAACCAAATTTAAATGAGGATAAAATAACAAATCATTTTTTGGTGAGATGCCCAACTTGTGCCTTGTGTGAGCATATGTTCTGCTATTTGGAAGAAGAGAGATTCTCACTAGAGATAGACCTAAGATTGCCTATGTGGTCGGTACTGTGTCCAGCCCAAGCCCAAGAAGAAATTGCTCTTTTTTTTCATAATAATGTATCTCCACCAAAGGTTCAAATATCGGCCGGACCGAGATCTAACTGCAGCTACCGAGAACTCATTTTAGAGATCTCACTGGAAAAATCAATCAAAAAGTGAGGCCCAGGTGGAACTAGAGTTGCAAGTTGGCCTTCTCAGTAAGGGTCTCTGCTGACATTTTTAGCCCATCGACACTGGACTAAGTTTTATGGCCCACTTTGGACGCAGGCCTGCTAAGAGCCAACGCTTCTTCTGGCCTGGCCGAAAAATAAACCATTTGAGGAATAATGTATATATTTTTTTTCTTTGCAGGAGACTCAAAAAATATTGATTGATATTTTAATCACATATTTTATTTTACTCGGTATAAAAATAAAGTAAAAGATCAAGAAAATTGAGATTGAAATTTTTGAAATGAACTTAGTATCAACAAAAATCGACTGAAATTTTGATCAAAATATCAAATCTGTCACCAATAATTTCAACATTACTAAAAAAATAAAATATATGGATTTTTTTTTTCATATCGAGTGGACTAAGGAGGTTTCAATGCATTTGTCCATGCATAAGTAGTCAAAACATAATTTAGATTTAGGCTGGCGTTCTTGGTTCATAGATTAGAAACTAAAATCTACAACTTATTTTTGTTGGAGCTGCGGCAGACGAGTCTTATATTGAAAATGTAGATGGAGATTTAGGGGTTATAAAGGACTTGTGTTACTCCACGTCTCCACCTAACAAGCTAGTATTTTGGGCTTGGAATCCCAGGTCTAACAGTTTTAATCAAAGTCAGGTCTCAGGCTGGGCTCAAGTGATCTCTCAGGCGAACGAGATGGCCGGCGTCGTTCTCTCCTGTCCGAAGGCCTCGTTCGAGGAGGGGATTGTTGGGGCTGTTGTGAACGAATCCCACATTAGAAGTGTAGAGAGAGATATAGGGGTTTATAAAAGACTTGAATCACTCCACCTAACAGGCTAGTCTTTTGGACTAAAAATCTAAGGTCCTAACAGTTTTAACATGCCAGGCCTGGCCTTACCCTTATTTGAAAGGGCTAACCATAAGGCCCAGGCTTACATGTTTAACACACAGGGTATTTTTCTAATGAATCATGAATGGTTAAAAAACAAAGAATAGGCTTGAGCTTGTACTCGATTGAGCTTCACCTTCAATATCATGCTTCTAATAAGTCTCATTCTGGGCCTAGCACAAACCCAGTGCTCCCATTCCCCATGCTGATTACCCAGTTGAGTTGAGTTACAATTTCAAAGAAAACGAAATGGTTGAAGCTAGGTAAGTTACAGATTTATGGGATACAGCAAAATTGTTAAGTTTTAGGTATGCAACATTAAAGGTTGTCATTTGAGTCGAGTTACAATTTAAAAAAAAAAAAAAACAAATATATTTTTCAAACTATTCAAATTGAAATTATTGAGATAATCCACAAGAATAAACTCATATTTGAGTGAAACTATTGAAAGAAATTCTTGCATAATTGAGTGTGACATCATCTAAGTCGTGAGGTGAGACACCAAGAGTGAGGGCATTCTTTTTGTTTGTTTGCTCGCGTTAAGCTCATTTTTGCATATTCTTCGAGAATTTTTTCCTCTTTTGAATCAATCTTACTCAATCGTTAAAACAAAGAAAAGTGAAGGCATTTTTTATATTTAATGCTACTGGGTTTTGGTGCTCTCAATCGGCTCATTGTCAATCAAGTGCTCGCTCTTTTATGGCCATCTATTACTTGTGTTGGTAGGGCTGCAACTCGGGTCGAGTTTTGGCCCGACCCTCATGACCCGACCCAAGAACTCATGCGGGTCGAGTCGAGAATTTTGGGTCAGCGGATTGGGTCGGGTTAAGATGATAAAAACCCGTAAGAAATTCAGGTCTGTTCAGGTTGAGAATTTTACAAGTTAATTCGACCCGACCCAACTAAAATTAGACTAAAATGGGTTCAGAATGCGGGTTGGGTCAGAATTTGGGTTGATTCGAGTTATAATTCGGGTCGGTTTGGATTGTGACGTTCGGGTTGAGAATTCGGGCCGGATCGGGTCGAATTCCGTATATATCAAATCGGGTCGATTGGATTTTAAAGAATCCGACCCGTCCGGCCGATAGAGTCAAGAATATAATAGCCAAAGTGGAAATCAAGATTCTTTAAGAGGATCTTGTATTGCTCTGCTCAAAGTGTGGTGTCAAAATGCATGAGGCTCATTGTTGGAACAAAGACCATTACTTTTGTTGCCCTTTTCAAGGTGGGTGAATGTTGTCTAAGGCAATGTTAGCTATTGAAGATGTGTCTCATGTCTTCGTGGCTGAAGATCGGGAAACCCCCACTAAAGATGATTCATACACACAGATTCCTAAGCTGCTAACTTGGGAAAAGGGGCAAGGTTCCTTTGAGTGTCCGAGTCTAGGTTGCAACCAAGGTGGAGGTCGTGTTAAAGGACAAAATTTTGAAAATAAAATTTATTAATTTGCTTCGGATGACATTGATAAATGATTCAAACTCTATTTACTACACCTCCTAAGATAAAAACTGCGTTTCACTAATATAAGACGGCACTGCGTCCGTATCTGCACAATACAACGTATCAACCATTATGAACATCTACTCCAAGTATCTAGATGTCGTGTAAGATAAAAAAAAAGGGCCCATGCTATTGTTGTCCATTGGAGGTAGAAATCTTGAATGCACATGTAAGTTTTTAATGATATTTAAAATATATATAAGTTTTGCTTATATTTCCATTTGCAAAATTGCTTGCCTACACTATTGAAATTTTGAAAATATACCAATATTCACTTGCTTTTACTTGGGATTTCACGAATGGTAGGAAACCACTTTTGCTTTATAAGAAAAGAAAGCCACTTTTAAGTTAAAATTCAAATCAGAGATTGAAGGTAATTTCTTGAAACACTTAAAAAAGTATTTAGTAAGAGGTTCATTTTAAAATAAACCAAACAAAACGTGATAGGCCTCAAAACTGATGAGAACAATTCAAATCAACCATTTAAGTTTGGGTTTTTGATGTATACTTACAATTATTGGATCAAACTAAAATGTTGGCTATATGCAAATAGCAACTTTTATCAAAATGTTTGACAAATTTGATCTCGGGTGAAATTTTAAAAAATCTAATCCAAAATAAGCCCACATTTCTTATAATTTTTTTCATCAAACTAACGTCTGAAATATAAATGTTTATCATGAATGTGAATTTTAGATAGTGATTTTTGTTGAAAATTTCTCAAAAAAAAGCTTTGAGTATTTCAGACTTTTTTTTTTCTTTTTTGCTATTATTTTCTATACTTTATTAAATTATTTTATTTATTTTTTATATTTCTCATACATTATTCATATATTGTTGATATCATAATGTGTACACTAAGTTATTTAGCATATTTTCATACATTTTTAATTATTTAGGTTATTTTTTTCCCCCTTATTTTATTCATACATTTTTTAGTGATCTCATACACTATTCATGTATCATTTTTTCAAGGACGAACCTGTCCAGGCCTCTAAGAGCACCTGACTGATTCTTGAAGCATATGCAAATCTCTCTATCGACATACATCAAGTAGCACTATAGGAAATGACTATTTTGTATTGAGAGTAACTTGAACCTAAGACTTCGTGTAGATTCTTAAGTGCCTAGCCAACCCTCACGTGTTAATGTTCATATATCATTGATATCATATGCTAAAAAAGTAGTGTACTCTTATGAATGACATATAAATAATGTATGAGATTAAATGTTTGAGTAATGTTAGAAAAAAATAAAATAACATATAATTCAAACAATTAAAAATCTATGCAAATAACATAAACAATTAATCCAAAAAGATTGGAGGAATGGTCAAGAATCCGCTTTAAGAAGTGGGAGTCTTGAGTTCGATTCTTATTCCACTCCAAAGGGTCACTCTCCATAGAGTTATCGGGTGTATGTATGAGTAGAAAGGTTTGTATATACTTCGAGAATTAATAGGATACTCTAAGAGGCCTAAACACCTTGATCTTAAAAAAACATAAATAATTTAACAAAATATAGAAGATAATAGCAAAAGAAAAGAATACCAAATACTCAGGTCTCTACTTTATAGGTCTTTAGGTAGAGTTTTAAAGGAGATATAGACAATATAGACAATTATTTTTTAAACACTGTGTATTTTCAAAATTTTTCAAATTGAATATTCAGACTAATTACGATAACCTGATAAAAATACTTTAACACTTAAAGGTCTTTTGACACTCCCAAATATATTTTCTGCACAGTCAAAAGATACCCTTATTTGTGAAACACTGTTTTTAAGCATTTGAAAGTGTCAAAACACTTTGAATTCTTAGAGTATTTTTATCAGGCTATCGTAGTTAGTCTGGATATTCAATTTGAAAATTTTTAAAAATATACAGTGCTTAAAAAATAACTTTAACATTTTAAAAAAGAGATTTTACTTTTTAAATTTTTAAATAGATTTTAATATAGCATCATCAACATTCGTTCAAAGGATTATTATAATCCTTGGAACGATTCAACGATTCCATAGTTCGATGGATCTGAATAATCGTTTGAACCATTTTAGTTAAAGGGCAAAATGGTAACTTGCAAAGAAAATTTGAAAAGGATGTTCCCCGATTAGAAAGATTGTCCGAATGGGGGCGCCCAAGGTTTTAGATTATAATTGTCCTAAGTGTATACTGTAGACACTTTGCATCACAGTACTGAATTTAATGGTCCAAAGTCCACACTACACACAACAACTTTTGTGGAAACGTTGGCATGAAATCCACATTTCAAAGCCTTGAATCATGAGAGAATTGGTGTAAAACAGGTAACAGCCAAAATCTGGATAGATTTTGACTTATTCTAATTTCAGACTAATCAGCTATTTAGTTTCGTATTAGCGTCTAATTAATTGAGTTCCACGAAACGTAACAAATTGGATAACCCTAAAATAAAATAAATTTAAGGTCATGTCCATCTGGTCTGTGGGACCCCGGATTTGCTCATCTTTCTAAATTTGGCAGAAATCAATTTTTTTTCTGGATTGAAAATTTTCGGCTAATATTTTAGTTATATTGACTACAAAATTTATAATTAAATAAAATTATCAAAAAAACTAAAATTTAACCAAATGTTTCAAAACATGAGTGAAATTTTTGAAATATGATCAAAATAAATTTTGACAAATACTTGCTGATACAGTCTTTTCTGAAAGAAGTTATCAATATTTTCAATATTTGTATTTTGGTCCCCTTTCTAATCCAAAAATTTTGAATTTCAGCTGCAATTCGTAATTGCGTGGCTTCCATTTCCAACCGACCACGAAATGTGTCATTTGGCTTCTCATCTTACAAGGAATGCTTTTCAGGAGGGTTTTCTTTTTACCTTTTTAAGTAAAAATGTACATTTTACAATTTCAATTTTCATATATGGCCACAATGATAACAAATTCATTATTATTGTTTATTTAATTATTATTTTATTTGTATAAAGTTGATAACAATTATTTATTAATGACCTATCTATTTGATGTCAATATGACTTGAATCTTGTAAATATTAATTATGACAATAAATATCTATTGATATATGATCTAAAAAATTGGACTTCTTCAATATATGATCAATCGGAAATAGGAGACACAAATAAAATTTATTAAGATACACGACATAGAGTGAAAATTCTATTTGAACAATCAAGAAAAGGAACAATCTCAAGATTTCTGGAGCCGGGATCAGCATTAGAGGATTTACGCTGCAAATAACACCTGGCAATAAAGGAAGATTAACAAACGACACTATTAACTCATTGTTAAGCACCGTTATTTTTCCTAATTTTTTAGAGAGAAAAAAATAAAGAGTTACTTTACTTCTGACTTTTATGCAACACTGACACGTCTTTCTTTCACTACCTTTTTCTCTCTGTCTCTTATTACAGGCGGCTTTTTCATTATCTAATCATCTATTCCCTTCTTCCTTATTTTCAATTTTTTAAAGACCAAAGTATCTGGCCTCTTAGATTCATTGTTTTTTCTATCAAGATCATATGCGACTTTAAATCTTCATAACAAATTTCTTATTTTCATTGGATTTCTCTAGTCTCTTTCAACATCGTCTCTTATTTTTCTTTTGTAAAATCAGACATTTATCTTAATTCATCAATGAATCTCAACATTCTCTTTTATCAATGATGTCAGATATGAAAATAGAGACAAATATGTTCTCTCAATGTAATGGAGAGAGAGACTCTGATTCACTGTATATATAGGAAAAGATGAATTACAAATAAGGAAGAAAATAATTACAATGTAACCCCAATATTGTAATTGGGGAAAGTATGTATAACAGCTCATTCGACACTCCCCCTCAAATTGGAGCATATATGTCGTCTATGCCCAACTTGCTAAGTGAGCTGTGAAAAACTCTGCCTGTAACTGCTTTGGTGAGAACATCTGCAAGTTGATCTTCAGATTTAACGAATGGTACCTCAATGATCTTCTCCTCGAGTTTCTCCTTGATGAAATGTCTGTCAATTTCAACATGCTTGGTTCTATCATGTTGCACTGGATTATGTGCAATGTCTATTGCGGCCTTGTTATCACAATGCAGTTGCATGGCACGTTGGGGTTTGAATCCCAATTCACCCAACAACTCCTTTATCCAGCGTAGCTCACATATTCCGTGCGCCATACCCCTATATTCTGCTTCAACACTTGATCTTGAGACCACTTTCTGCTTCTTACTTCGCCAAAAGACCAGATTGCCTCCCACAAAGTTAAAGTATCCAGAAGTAGATCGCATATCAGTAACAGAACCAGCCCAGTCTGCATCAGTGTAACCCTCAACATCTAGGTGACCATGTCGTGAGAACATCAAACCTTTTCCAGGAGCTGACTTCTAGTATCTCAGAATTCGAGTTACAGCCTCCATGTGGGCCTCACTTGGTGCATGCATGAACTGACTCACCACACTTACTGCATATGATATGTCAGGTCTGGTGTGAGCTAGGTAGATTAACTTACCCACAAAGCGTTGATATCTTTCTTTGTTAGTGGGTACCTGATCAGGATATTCACCAAGCTGGTGATTCAACTCCATTGGAGTATCTGCTGACTTGCTGGCTAACATTCCAGTTTCAGTCAAGATGTCAAGAATGTATTTCCGTTGTGATAGAAATATTTCTTGTTCTGAGCGAGCTACTTTAATGCCTAAGAAATACTTTAGAGTACCAAGATTTTTCATTTCAAACTCACTTTCCAAATGGCGCTGTAATGCTGCCTTTTCCTCTAGGTCATTCCCTGTAACTACCATGTCATCAACATACACAATAAGGGCAATGACCTTACCTTTCTTATGTTTCAGGAAAAGAGTATGATCTGAGTTACTTTGCTTGTAGCAGAAATTCTTCATTGATTTGCTGAACCTACCAAACCATGCTCTAGGTGATTGTTTCAATCCATAAAGAGACTTTCTCAGTTTACACACCATGTTACTCTGACTGAACCCCATCTTACATCTTGGAGGGGGGTCCATATAAATTTCTTCTTCTAGATCGCCATGTAGGAATGCATTTTTTACATCAAACTGGTGTAATGGCCAGTCAAGATTTGTTGCAAGGGAAATGAGCACTCGAATTGTGTTGATCTTAGCTACAGGAGCAAAGGTCTCCCCATAGTCAATCCCATAAGTTTGAGTATAGCCTTTCGCCACTAATCTTACTTTGTATCGTTCAATAGTGCCATCTGCCTTGAACTTTACTGTATATATCCATCTGCAACCTACTATTTTCTTCTCTTTAGGAAGGGTAATCATCTCCCAGGTGAAATTTTTCTGGAGGGCCTCCATTTCTTCATTCATTGCTTGGGTCCACTTAGGATGAGTTAGAGCGTCCTGCACATTACTTGGAAAAAATACAGTGGATAATTGACAAACAAATGATACACATGATGGAGACAACCTATGTAGAGACACATGATTAGCAATAGGGTATTTAACCTTTGCTTTAGGGTCAGGGTCATATTGTTGTCTAGGACAGTAGATGTGGTAGTGAAGACAACCACCGTTGTTTTTTTTTTTTTGTGTCTGACGTGCAGGAAGGAAAAAAAAATTAAAGAGATAAAAAATCGGTGGTGATCGAACTAGGCTCTTGATGCCATGTCAGATATGAAAATAGAGACAAATATGTTCTCTCAATGTAATAGGGAGAGAGACCCTGATTCACTGTATATATAGGAAAAGATGAATTACAAATAAGGAAGAAAATAATTTCAATGTAACTCCAATATTGTAATTGGGGAAAGTATGTATAACAGCTCATTCGACAAATGACTCTTCATATAAGAGACCATCCCCTTTCTACTTTTGGTTGTTTTCCCTATAATTCAAATATAAGACATGCAGACTTCTTTTATATCAATTGTTCAACACTTGAACTCCTGATAATATGTCAAAAGCTCCCGAGTTTAAAAAATGTAAGAAATTAAATCCTTTTTATCTTAAATCATTGATGGATCTCGATGTATTTCTCATAATTCAGTGGTTTGGAGCATTCACCATGGAATCCACACCATAGGCTAGGCTACAAACCATGTAATGAGAATGGCAATGGCCATGCATCCATCCAAATTATTGTCTTAAGAAGACCTCCCCTTGAATTGGAGAATGACAGTAGATTCTTGAGGGAACCCATATTTATCCAGTCAAGAAAATGGTGGATGAGTATGGGAAACCTCTGATCAAGCTCGGAGGCTCCACCCTAACCATATCTCAGGTGGCGGCCATTGCCTCTGAATCCAAGTGCATGTGGCATTGGCACATGAAATAATTGGGGGATGGAGACAATAAAGATGGCCACAATGAGCCATGGGCTCACACTAGGGTTTGGTGCAAATTTTTTTTTATAAAGAGGGTATCTCTGAGGTATTTATTTACCGGACTAATTCCTTAGAGCCGCATTGCCTAGTCCATACGGTCAGCCTACTTAAGTCAGGTGGTAGTCAGGAATTGATTCCTTGATGTCGGAGCAAATCCATGCCAAAGAGACCACCGGGCTACTCGCTTGGTGCATAAAGATGGACACAATGAGCCATGAGCTCACACTAGGGTTTGGTGCAATTTTCTTTTTTTAGATAAAGAGGGTATTTCTGAGGTATTTACTTACCGGACTAATTCTTTAGAGCCCGCATTGCGTAGTCCATACAGTTGGCCTACTTAAGTCAAGTGGTAGTCGGGAATTGATTCCTCGACGTCGGAGCAAATCCATGCCAAAGAGACCACCATGCTACTCACTTGGTGGGTGGGTTTGGTGCAACTTCATTCAGAAAAACCAAAGAAGGAGGAACTCAAGAACTTATAAGATTGATAAGCACACTTAGCTATAATCACAATTTTTTAATTTAACTTCAACAAGGTTAATTTCTTCTATTTAAGATAGATTTTACCTTCTTAAGATTAAATCAAACAATTTGAAACTCAAATGTATGAAAAAGGGATATATATCTTAATTATAAAATAATTGACTTTTTTCATAAAACTTAACATTAGATAGTGAAAATGAATGATTGAAATATTTATGTTCGATACAAGATAGCTCAAAATAATTTTAAATAAACAGCCACCCAAACTATTAAACCCCAATAAAAGGGGCAAAGTGTACAGTTCTGTTGGTGGATGATATCATAAAGCAAGATGAAAATAGAATGATATTTATTTTATGAAAAATACTCTCATCAAATGATCTTAAAGTACATTTAAACGGTCTAAACTTCAACAATTTTCAAAAAATTGCATTCAAATTCAATGATATATGTTAGTTCTGATGGATGTCTATTAAAGAATGTATATGATAATTACTTGAATAGGTCTGTGAAGATTTAAATTAATAATAGATAAGGTATATTAGATAGATATAGATTACACCTTTTTTATTGATCTTTTCCCCAATAAATCAATTCAAACTTATCTTAAGATTACTATGTTTAATAGTTTGCGTGGCTTGCCATTTGTCAACTATGATTATATCCAAGTGAGTCAAACTCAGCAGTTGCCTAATAAATGAGGTTCAGTGAGTGTGATAAAGGTGTAAATGTGGGTGTTAGAAACAGTAATGAATGAACCAATAGTAAATAGTTTTACATAAATCTTATAATTAATATTAAGAATTTTATTTACTCATTTTCAACCAAAGATTTTTATATATGTTAAGAATAAGGCCTTTCCCTTTAGTTATGGATATACTTTCAGATCTTATCATATTAGAAACTTTGGAAAAAAAAAACTGATATACTTTTCTTCAAAAAAAAAAAATTATTGGTGTAAATTTTTAAAATAAAAATTAGTAAAAGTAAAATTTCTTAATGCCATAGTTCAGTCTTTTAACCACTAGTTTTTCCTTTTTATAAATATTTCTTCATTTAAAGGGTTTGTGTTAAGTGGGGTTAAATTTTAAAATTGATTTTGAAATCTATAAAATTTAAAATACATATCACACGAGGGTTTATATAATGACAAATTATATTAAACTGCAGTTGTCAAATAAATATTATGAATTGCTATATTTAATTATAAGTTCATTAATCAACTTTAACCATTTATTTATCCTATACATTTTTTATCAAATAATCTGATAGAAAATAGAGTAAAACGAATGATTTTTAAAAATATATCTAAATAAATAAATAAATGTCTCAGAAGCAATTGAAGAGAGTTAGTTGTGTTAAACTTTTTAAATTATGCACTGACTTGGCTCAAAAGATTGAGAGATCAGAACAGAGAAATAAAATAAGGAATAAAAAAGAAATAAAAAAATAAAGAAGGAAAGAAGACGTTTGGGAAAAGGAGAGTCGATGTTTGGAACATGCCGGTCAGTGTCGTCGGAGAGCCCAACCCAAACCCCCACTGTTTCCTCAATTCTCTTCCTGTTGCCCGTACTGCCCGACCTGCCCGTTCCCAGTCCCATCCCATCCAATTCCATTCTCTTTTCCATACCCTTTCCCTTTCCCAAACAGTCTTCTCTTTCCAATTCTACGATTCCCCGTTCACCACTTTGATCGGTGCTGCTGTTGGTTGCATCCCATGGCGCAAAAGCTCAGCTGCCCATTTGAACTCCTGGCAGCTCCCATTGCACTTGCTTCTGATGCATGATTTCGGGTACGTGGTGGGTTTTCCATCTCGATTGTTCTGAATCAGATTATGCTTAGATTTTTTGGCGGATTTGAGGTCCTTGGGGGTGGTTATGTTTCTGGGTGCCTCATGTCTTGACGAAGAACTCTGTAGTATTTCTTGAAGGAGAACGCTCTGGAGTTCTTTTGTGGTGTTGTTTTTGATGGTTTGTGGGTTGGAAGGAGGACTTCAATTACTCATTTTGGTTTATGAAGTGATTTCGGCTTCTGGGTATTTCCTACTCTCTCTATCTCAAGGGGGCGAATTCTGATTCTGTGAGTTTTTGGGAGCATTTGGGGTGGTTTTGTTTTCAGTGTCTTTAATGGTTTTTGCAGATTTGTAGTTGTGGGAGGCTATTTCTGTGTCATTTGTCCGAAAATTGCTCTGTGGAGTTCTCCGGCGGTGAGTACTCTTTTTTCCACCTCCTTTTGGTAGTTCTATCATGGAGGTCTTTGATTGTGAAGGGAATGGAAGTATCTGAGCTTTAATGGCCGATCTTGAATTCTGAACGGAATCTGGTTTTTGGGTATTTTGCAGTTTCTAGATCTCAGCGACAGAGTACATAATATTTGTGGGGGCACGTGGTGGTTGTGATAGATTTGGGCTGTAGGGCTGTTTCTGTGGCATTTGTAGAGCAGGGTTTGGACTGCTTTCTGAAGTTGGTCTTTTGATATTCTGTGGGCATTTGATTGGGGAGAAGAGGAAGTTGAGTGTTTGATTGAAGATGGGAGCAGGTCCTGATGCTACTCCTTTGGAATCGTGGGAACAACACACCAGGAAATCAAAAGGGAGGAAGAAGAAGCAGAAAAATGAGGAGGGAGAGGAAATTGGGTGTTGGGTCAAGCTCAGATTTATGAGCAATTGTATCTCTTCAAGGGCCAAAGTTGACAGCTCCACAAGCGGCACCAGCACTCACTATGGTAAAGCATTTGCTTTGTCTTCCTTTTGTTTGTTGCTTTTATGAATTATTCTTTATAATGTTGTGAAAATCGAATTGTATCGTAAAATCGTTATACATCTTAAACCGTAAATCATGTGAATATGATATAATTAGTTCATTAGAACTCAAATTTCAATGTTCCAACTCCCAAAAGTATAAGACGAGTATATTTTTAAAACTCAATCATGAACTAAAAAGTCCTAAAAAATTCGAAAGGTCTTAAATACCCATCAACTCAAGCCTTAAAAACCATTAAAACAAAATGTTTCATGCTTTCAAACTCCTAATAACTCCATAATTATATTATTTATATGAATCGCTCCTCTTATCATATCGTATGAATAGTAAGATTTGAATCGTGTATCGTAAGATTTTAACAACAATGGTTCTTTGGTCATTGAAGAATGCAATTATGCTTGTGTTCCTATTGGCAGTCTGTTTTCATATAGTGGCATGCCTTATTGTGGTCTACTATACATGCTTGTTGCTATTTGCGTGTTTTTGTTTGGAAAGTATCTGAAATTAGGTGCTGCTCAAAAAGCAAGTATCTGAAGTTAGGAGCCTCTCTTTCCACTAAATGTTTGTTAGAGGCTTATTTCCTTGGTTAGTAGTTGTGGTTTCCTTTTGGGATGGGAACAAGCTGTGTAGATTGGTAGCTTACTGCTGTTTTTGGGAAAAAAGATTAGAGCAGTATAGACCGGGGATTGTGATGCATTTATAAAATAGCTATGGTGATATTCTCCTGAAATGGAGCATTCCACTCTGATCTAGACGTTCAGGTCCATACTGTTTCCTGCTTTTGTTCCTAAACAATGCAGCTTGATATTTGGACCGAAAAACAGAATACCTATATGCTTTTCAGAAACATTCAAATGCTTAGTTATATTTTTGGTCATTTAATTGGTTTTTATTTCATAACAGAATTCGTATTGGGAATTCGGAAGATTGGATAGAGGATTTTTAATACGCTCAAATGGCAATGACCTGCTGATTTTTTTACGCAGCTGAGAATGCCCACAAGCTTCTTTTTTTTTCTGATCAAACTCAAATACCCTCAGTTCGATATGGTTGATTTTATAAATTGTGTATGCAGATCTGAACAACATTTTCAGTGATTGGCTGATTGTTTGATTGATCTACTTGGTCTGAGTTAGTAGTGGCTTTGCAATCACAGTACAAAATGATTAAGTCATCAAGTAAGCAAGCATTGAATGACTATCCTTACAATACTAAAATGTGATTCAGGAAGCAAACCAACAGGTAATATGGGTGTGCAAGTTTTGTAAGCATAAAAAATCACAATCTTTGTGGCTGATTAAAATATGGGGCTTGCAGAACATGTAAGCATCTAAATGACAATCATTTTACCTTACAAGATATGAGGCTTAAGGATGTTTCACAGTCTATCAGTTGATGGTATGAATATGTGATATATATATATTTTTCTTACGAAGAAGAACCCCAAGACCCACCTCTCTACGACTACAAGGGCGTTGGGTAAAACTCTGGATGCATGCAGTCCCCCGCAAGCCACGGGCATCGGGTTACTACGGGACTTAAACTTAGGACCTCTGTTTCTTGAACCAAAGTGTCTACCAGTTGAGCTACCCTGTGTGGGGTACATGAATATGTGATATTGATGAGAAAATGTGTTTTTTTTTTCACTTTAAAAAATCTCTTAAAAGAAGAAACATAGGTTTTTACCCTATGGCTGTATGTGTACTCTTTCCATAAAATTTTGATGGAATATTTTTTTTATATCTTTCAAAAAAAAATTGAATTCACTATCATAATGAGAATTATTGTCGTCTGTTTGATATTGACTTTTTGAGTTTTGCATTCCATTTTGCCCTATCAAAAATCATATTCTTCACCAGCCCATAGCCAATTGTATAAACCCATGGTTCAAAAAATCAAAACCGGTCATTGTGTTGGTCTCTACTGTTTCACAATGCGTATCGGATGATATTTTCAAATACCGATTGAATCTGCCCGAATTGGTTTTGAAGTTTCAAAACCCCGTAAAACATTCTGATAAATATTAAAAATCTAGAATATTGGAAAATATTGTATTGTTAAGTTTATTTTCGTTCCAACTCAACATATGGAAAGATATTGGTCCCTTTTAAGCCAAGTATGTCCTACATTGTTATATGATCTTGAATTGAATCATGTTATTATAAACTTAATGATTTTGATTAGATATATAATAAAAACAAATAATTATTAATGAAGCATTAAACAAATATGTCTGATATTAAGAGTTGGAGACTGGAGAATATTGAAGTATTTCTTTCATATAATCATGCACTCATGTAATAAAGAATCAGAGTCTAGAAACTTATAATTGACATAGACTTAATAACTATTATAATTCATTTGAAAAATAACAAAATATAAAAAGAAAAATAAAATCTAAAAAATAAATAGAATTTTTTTTCATAGATTTAAGTAAGAAATCTTGTTGGTAACTAATTAAATCTACATGCAAAATATTATCTTGTTTTATTTGAAAATTTTGAAAAATGACAAAAATGTGAAAAACAAAAAAAATTGAAGAATAAATGAAAAAGACAAAAACATTACATGTTTAGTCCCAAATTTTGTTTGTATAATGTTTTACCTTCATTACAAACCAAATAATACTATGTTTTGAGAAAAAAAATTAAAAAATAAAAAGAAAACTCACCTTAAAATATCTTCCGGTATTTCCAAAATATCAGCCAGTTTTTTGCAATATTTTAGTTTTTCAGCCGGTTCCCGGTTTGAACCCAGCTGGTACGATATGTGCTGGTTGTTTTTTTTTTTAAAAAACCATGTGTAAACTGCCATTGATCTAAGTCGAGGGCTCCCCCTTACTCTAGCGCCTTCCACTTGTAACTGTTTGAATCCCCAAAATAAGGCTGATTCCAGTTCATCCATGTACTTTCCTGAAACTAACTAAAATGCTAAAATGACATTCTCTCGTCCATCATTTAAATTCGACTGTACTTGAGAATCATAAATTGCTGCTTAATGTTGTGACTTTAAACATTTTTATTCATTTATCACTTGTTAAGGTTTGATGTTAACATGTTTTCTGGCTTGTTCTCTTCTTCAATCTGTGGTTTCTTTCTACTTTATTTATTGAAAAGGTAAAATGAACAGTATCTTGGAGAAAAAAAAGGAAAAATATACAACATTAAATGATCTGTGGTATTCCTCCAAATCATATCCTTTTGGGACATTTAACTTCCCAATTCTACATACAAAAAGTGCATATCCACCCTGATCTAGCCAAAGAATGAGCTTTAGGATTGGTGCTTCAATTTTTTTTTTTTTCTGAAAAACATTGCTTTGAAAACTTTCAGTTTCCTGATCTTTGGTGCTAAGGGAAATAATATGCTATCCATTCCCTACCTATGCCCAACCAGCGGCATTCTGTGAAATCCCTTCTGTCACTTCTCTAAAGACTCCTTAAATTCATGGCTCTTCTTTTGCAGATAGTCTGCCTCATTGAACCCAAAATGCCTGCAAAACTTGGATTCTTTTTCATATAACCCCTTAAAACTATTCTGAGTAATACTATTAATGGCTGCCTGCCTGCCTGGTATACCTCTAGCTCTCCCATCCACATTAAGTTTCTACTAGCCCATAGAAGGTAGGTTACCGCACATGCGCTACTGGTTTTGCATTTGATCCACTCTCCTTGAACCTTCCCAATTCCTAAAACATCTCCAAAAGGTAAACCTATGAACTCCTTTCAACCGCAACACCCCCACCCACGCCCAACAACAACAAACTTAATGCCTGGACTTCAAAGTTCACCGTAATCTATTTTTGATGGTTTTTTATTTCTAGGGATATGCTAAAGAAATTCTGAGATGGTAATCGCTTTGTGTATAAAATATCCTGATCCAATAACTGTAGATCTCAGTCATTCTCCCCATAGAAATGATCTGAGCATGTTGATTTTATGAATGGAGCAGCAGAAAGTAAATCTACAAATGATGTAAGCAGAGACCAACCAGCTGTGCCTGTGGTCTCATCTACAACGACTAGTAATGAAGAGAGTAATTCATCTACTCCCAAAGAAACAGAAGAACTGAAAGTTGCATCCCAACTGCGGAAATTTACCTTCAATGACCTCAAGTCTGCGACAAGAAATTTCAGACCGGAGAGTCTTCTTGGTGAGGGTGGTTTTGGTTGTGTTTTCAAGGGATGGATTGAGGAGAATGGAACTGCTCCAGTGAAACCCGGCACAGGACTGACAGTGGCAGTAAAAACACTTAATCATGATGGACTTCAGGGGCATAAAGAATGGCTGGTATGGGTTTTCTTATTTAGTTTCTTTCCATCTAGGATTTCTGTTTGGCGTTATAGGTTCTCCCATCTTTTTTTTTTTACTTGGTCTAGGTTTTTTCTTTTGACTCACTAATGCCGCAACCATGGACAACCATCTTTATTTAACCTTTTTAAGTGGAGAACAATTATATTATGATGTTTTTCATCATTTTTGCAGGCTGAAGTTAATTTTCTTGGTGATCTCCTTCACCCTAATTTGGTTAAGCTGATTGGTTATTGCATTGAAGATGACCAAAGGTTGCTGGTGTATGAGTTTATGCCACGAGGAAGCTTAGAAAACCACCTCTTCAGAAGTATGTAATTGTGTTTTTTAATAATTGGTAATTATACCTGCACATGTTTTAATCCTTTATAATTAATTTGATGCATCTGGACTTCTGAATGGCTACACGCACCTGTGTCCCTGTGTGCATGTGTGTGTGTATTGCATATTATATAAATGTTGGAAGAATATACATAATGTCAGGCATCCATGGACCTGATTTTTTTGGACAACTGTCCCCCTCAGTTTTCTTGATGTTTTTCAGCTTCCATAAGGCATTTCAGTCATTTATTAAAGAAATTCTTTAATTTTAAGACATCAACAGAGAGATTGCAAATTAAGATGCCTAGGTACTTGTATGTGCTCAACTTATGTTGGATGGTTGTTACTATGTCAGATATCATAGTACTATAGGATACTTGGTACAAACTTTTGTTAGATCTTCTTGTATGTGTCTGTGAAGGTGTTGTGTATGAACTCTTGTATCTATGCCAGATACACATCATCTTCCAAGACAAAAGTTGAGCCGAAGCATGCCTCATGGTTTGATTCAATCAAATGGTGAACGTCAGTTTGATCAAAGTTATATGAGTCCATTTTTATTTTTGGAAAGATATGCTCATGACCTTTCATGGGTGGGATTTGATCCAATTATTTGACTTGATCGAAGGCAGGCCCCACCAAATGTATATGCCTAAATATACACACGATACACTCATAAATCAGCTAATTCAATACTGTGAACTGAACTATAGTTGTCATGCTGTCAAGCATGTGAGTAATTTTGCAGCCATTTCTTGTCAACGTAAACGACCCATCGCTGTGATTTGTTGATTGCTTGAATACCATTATAATTGTGGTGAATAGAGTGGAGATGGGCTGTCACTAGCTGACGATGAGGGATTTGATCCAATGGGTTTAACTTGAGAGAAGAAGGTAGGCTACACCAGACTTGTGCTGCCCAGTATCACAGTGCTATTGTTGGCAGTTTTGAATCATATGCATCTCTGTCGCACTGTTGACAGTTCGAATACATCTCTCTCTCTCTCTCTCTCTCTCTCTCTCTCTCTCTCTCTCTCATGCTGTAGTTTGATATTTTTGCTTTTTTACATTTTACCACTACTTAATGTTCTCTGGTAACAACCATTTTATATTCAGAAGGGTCCCTGCCTCTTCCTTGGTCCATTAGAATGAAAATTGCGCTTGGAGCTGCAAAAGGCCTTGCTTTTCTTCATGAGGAAGCTGAAAGACCCGTGATATATCGTGATTTTAAGACATCTAATATCCTGTTAGATGCGGTATGTGTCTATAACTATGTATAATGCAATAATGGCCTTTTTTGCTCATGATACTCCATTCTGAAAGCATGCTCATACAGGAATACAATGCAAAGCTCTCTGATTTTGGACTTGCTAAAGATGGTCCTGAGGGTGATAAGACTCATGTATCCACTCGTGTGATGGGAACATATGGTTATGCAGCTCCTGAATATGTGATGACAGGTATTTGACTAAGTTATACATTCATTCCGAAAAATTTCCACTTTTTTTTTTTTTTTTGAATTTTGGCTGATTGAACAATGGAAATATTAGTGTTGGTTTTGTTGCTATCCTGCAAACTTCATCTCTTCCTGTTATTTAAAAAGATTGTTGGTGCAATCCTTTGAGGAGTAACTTGTGACTGATTAATTTCTCAAGGGTTATCAAGATTGATTTGAGTATTTTGGCAGAAGAACTATCAATTTTCAGTGGGTATTGGCAGTCTGTGGGTAGGAAATCACAGGAATGAGAGGGATCCCCGGCTAACTGTTAATAATTTGGGGTTGAAAAATAGTTTGGTTGGAAAATGCCAAAAATGGATATCTGCCTAATGTAGTTATGGATATCTTTGCCACCTCTAAAAGCATAGGGGAGTATTAATTACCATCATGCTAAATTGTTCAATAATCTTGCAGTTCGGGATATACCAAAGAATCTATTCATGTTTCTCTTGATTAAGTTTAAGTACCTCTCATTGGAATTACCATCATAGTAAATTGTTCAATAATCTTGCAGTTCGTGATATACCAAAGAATCTCTCTCAAAATGGCAGAGAAATTTTTGATACTTGAATCCCTTGGTTTTAATGGGGAGAGGTTTAATTTTATTAAGCTTAGGTGGGATGTTATGAACGACAACTTCATCAAGGCAATTGAGGAATTTCATGAGAGATGCATGATCAAATCGTTCGAGCCCACTTCTATTACTTCAGTTTTTAAAAGGGAGGTTCTGACAAACCTTTCATCCTGTATTCATTGCCAAGCTTCTAGCCAACAGATTGAGAGTTGCATTGTTAGGAATTATAGGGGAGACTCAAGGAGCTCCTTTGGAGGGTAGAAAAATTGTAGATGGGTTCTCATTACATATAAAATAATTCATGCAAAAAGAAGGCAATAAGGGATTGCCATGTTTTTCCATATTTAGTATGTGTATGATGCATTTTATTTTGCATTTCTTCAAATGCAGATGTTGAAGGCATTAAGGTTGTGCTAAGGTGCTGAACAGCTGTCTGGGCTTGAAGTGCACATGGGCAAAAGTGTTATGGTGGGAGTTAATTTGGAAAACGTGAGGCTGGATGGGTTTGCGACAGTTCTAGGTAGGAAGGTTGGGAAACTTGAACTACCTGGATCTGCTGGTTGGTGCCAATCCAAGAGCATAATCTTTGTGGGGTCCAATGGTAGAAAATCTTGAAAAGAAGTCAGTGTTCTTTGAAAGGAAATTACCTATCTTTTACTTTCGGGAGGGGGTTGTTATTCTCATAGAAGCAGCCATGGCCAACTTACAAGTTTATTAGATGTCTTTGTTTAAAATGCTGGTTTCATGGCAGGGGCTATAGGAAATTGAAGAGACTTCTTACAGAAAGGAAATTATGAAGGTAAAAATGGACCAGCTGGCGAAATGGGAAGACATGGTGAAGCCAAGAAAAGGAGTTCTTGGGACTCATGAGAATAAAGACATGAATGGGGCTCTATTGTGCAAGTTGCCAAGGAGGTATGGAAAGAGCTAAATGCTCCGTAAAGAATGGTTTTGTACCATAAATATTGGGAGGGGGGATGGATTGGGAAATGAGAAGGTTATGTTGAGAGAGTGAGTTGAGTGGATGGATTAAATGAGGTGGGGAATGATTTTCAAGAAGGGCTGAGGTTTGTAAATAGGATGGGAGACAAGGTGTCTATCTGTAGGTGGGGGAGTTCCCTTTGAAGAAAGTCATTTTCAAGACTATTTAGGATGGTTGGCCATAAAGAAGCTAGGATGAGTGAGTGTTACTAAGGTTTTGGGGCTGATGTGTGGAGAGTAGCATTTGGAGTCCTTTGAGGGAGGTGGAGGTTGATGAGTCTGAGCATGTTGAACATTCTTTCTGACATCTGTGTTTACAAGGAGGAAGAGGAAATTGGGCATGGATTTGGAAAGAGGAAATATTTTTAAGGGAAAAAATAGTGCAAGAAGTGTTTGAAGTTGCTAAAGTGGAACTAATAAAATGGGCTTGTAGGATGAGACAATTTAGGGGTGGGTCTATCTGGAAGGAGGGAAAGAAGAAAATACTTCTAAGGGAAAAAAACAGTGCAAGAAGTGTTTGAAGTTGCAGAAGTGAAACTAATTAAATAGGCTTGTAATATTAGAGAACTTGGGGGGTATTTTTTGCCTCGGACTTAAAAAGTCATTGGATTGAGTTCATGGCAGAATAGATATCTAAGATCATAGAGAGATGGAAGAAATCTATGAGGGTTACATAAAGTTCCAATGTAAATGGGGCTGCTAGGGGAAAGCCTTTGGGCTAATGGGTATTGGTGGAATGCTTAATGATTCACAAGGAGAGTTAAGAGCTTTCTTCTTGGGTCTGGCAGGGATGATGGATTCAAATGAAACGTAGTTGTTGGCTGTCAAGGAGGCAGTGAAGCCTTCAATACAGATTCCCAAAGGAAATCATCATAGAGGGTAACCCAGCTCTGCTACCAAGCAGACATCTGTTATGAAGAATGTTCCTTCAGATATGATGCTCTTAAATTCTTTCTGTCAATTGCAGTTCTTCATAGCATAATACAAATGCTCATGGATCATTAGGTGGCACTGATGAAGTAATTGTCTTTATGATTAGATGATGTGACTATTCTCTTAATTTGGCGAGTGATCCTGTTGTTGATGGTTTTAAGTTTATTTTCACCATCAAATAAGCATTGCACATGTCATCAATGGTTGTCATGATTTGTAAATATGATCTCATCTGAAACTGCTCTGCACCCTCAATGTTTTTTATTACTGTGCATTATTATTTGGGGATCAACCATTTGATTTTGCTATAAAGTATGTCCAACTGCAAATTTCTTGTTGAGTTCAATAGCAACTTTATTTCATATTTATTTATTTTTAATAAAACCCGTATTTTGGAATCTACCCCAGTTGTACCTCCTCAGCTAGTAGCCATGAAGTTTTGTGATCTTCTGACATTCTGAAAGGGGAAAAACTTACACTGGAGTATCCTTGGAAACAAAGAAATAATTATACTAGAGGAACTTTCTAGCTAACCTTAATAGATGATAAGATGCAAGAATGTTGTTTAAGATGGTTTGAACACATACATGGAATGTCACAGTCCCAGTATGAAGAATTTCATGGCTATGAGTCGAGATATTAGGAAACCATGGAGGCCTTTAAAATGTTGGATTGTTGGGTAAGGACATGATAAACTATGTTGTTCGAGAGAAGATGACCTTTTAGAGGGTAGAGTGGAATTGTGAACTCTAAAAGTGAACCCCAAGTAGATGGAAAAATGGCTACATTGATGATGATAATCAACATAATTGAAAAGAAAAAGATACTACATCCATGGGAATCCATGCCACTGTACAGATGCCTTGTTTCTTGAGCAATCAAATCACATATAAAACCATTTTTACCCTTTTTGAGATGGTGACATGACTCAAACCTGCACCTTTTATGGTTGCAATGAGCACTTGCTTTTCTTTATTATAGCACATGAAAAGACAGAATAGCAAGTATCTCAGCTGCAATTGGCCTTGCATGATTCAGTCACTATTTTGTTTCAACGTCTATTTTATTTCATCACCAGAGCCATGGACAAAAGATAAATCATCATCATCGAAGCCATTTATCCCATTAATCTAGAGTTACTATTTAATATTTAGATTTGACAAATTGTTTCCATGGTCCAACTGCATTATCTAACACCCATGGACTTGAACCCACAACCTTTGACTTATAACAACCAGCCGTTACCTGTTGAACTAGAGGTTCTTGTCAAGACAAATATTGGGCAAAATCCAGTAAATTTGACAATAGCAACAACTGATGATGGCAACAACATTAGATGAGAGTATCATGTAACACACTAGGAACATTAGATTTATGCTAGGTGATCCCATCCCCACTGGCCCGTTTGGGGAAATTTTGTAATTTTTGCATTACATATGTTGTAGCTCTAATTAGGGCAGTATATAATGTCTCTTTTCATGAGAGAGGAGAGAGAGAGCGAAATTTGTAATAGACAGCGGCCGTATCTTCTTCTTCGTTTTACTTTTGAGCATAGTGGATCTGGTTTGAACCTGTGGACGCACCGAAAGGGAACCACGTAAAATTTATGTGTCTTGTGTGTGTTTGATCGGTGGTTTATTTTTCCGATTCATTGTTTTGTGCGCTTCTATTCACAACAACATGATCATGTATATTCTTGATTATATCGCTTTTGTTATCTCTCTTAAGAAAAGACACATTATCACATAGAAAAGCGAAGGCAAATATGGATCATTGCAGCAATATAAGGTTGTCCATCATTTTTTTTAGGAGATGTCATTTAACGGGCAACTGTTTTAGGCAAGTGACTATAGCAACTGTATAAAACAGACCATAATTCGCCAGGCTATATGATTTTCTATGATTTTGTCCCTTTACCTTCAATAAAATTACCACGATGTTACCTTTTTTTCTTTTTTTAGAAAAAAAGTAGTAGTTATGGTACTATGATTTAGCCGTTTTGGTTCTCAGAGCTTGATTTAGATGAATTAGAAATTGACTAGTTTTGATTGCAGACCTGAGACATGTTACAGTTAGATCAACAGATCTGTCTTCATTGATGTTCTGAGTACCTAATATGTTGCAGTTACATGAACAAAAACTATTGTACCCAATACAAAGGATTGATTACCACATTGTGGACTATCATATTGGATAGATTAGGTTTTGTATCATTCATGATGCCTAGTATGGTCCTTGGTCTATGAACTGCAGAGAGAGAGATGGAGTACCATCAGCTCTTGCTTCTGTGCGACATTGTTATAAGCTTTCCAGATATTTACTCCAAATCAGATTCTGTAGCTTGGGGGACTATCAGAACTTTCAGTTCTTTGGAACCTTGCGAGATTATGTTTATAAACATACACTGAATTTCTGGCATTACAGCATGCAATTAGCATAGTAACTGGAAACCTGTAATGGGTGGTTAAGCAGCAGTTGGTCTAACTCATTCTTCTTTTTGGGATACCCACCTACCTGAATTGATAAGATGCATTTTATGCAGATGGGTGTAATGCTGAGTGAATCCCATAATCCTGTCTACTATCTTCACTGGGAAAAAAGATCTCCCTGATGATCATTTGATGATGCTTTTACTCTGTCCTTTTTTAATAACATTTCTTGTGTTCTTAAAACTCAAATTGTCTTCCACTATCATTCATGCTTACTTTAGAACCTCATGGCCCCATAACTGATACATGCTGTTAAGGTTGCATTAACAGAACCCTTGATCAATTACATAGTGCCAACTCCACCATCATATCTAAATTTTCCCAGTTCATTTGTATGTTTAGTCTTTTGAAAGATACTAGCTTAGTGCATATGCTAAAACTTTTATGGCTCCTCTCTTTAAATCCTTGGTTCTTATCCTATCCATTTTCCTATCTCAGGACATCTGACATCAAGGAGTGATGTCTACAGCTTTGGTGTGGTCCTGCTTGAAATGCTGACTGGAAGGCGATCCATGGACAAGAACCGACCAAATGGGGAGCACAACTTGGTCGAATGGGCTCGGCCACATCTTGGAGAAAGGCGACGCTTCTATAGGCTCATAGATCCTCGCCTTGAGGGCCATTTCTCAATCAAGGGTGCACAGAAGGCTACTCAGCTGGCCCACCACTGTCTCAGCCGCGACCCAAAAGCCAGACCACTTATGAGTGAAGTTGTTGAAGCTCTGAAACCTTTACTGAACCTCAAGGACATGGCAAGCTCATCTTACTACTTCCAAACCTTGCAAGCAGAGCGTGCTGCAATGAATCCCAATAACCCTAATGCCAGAACTGGGTTGAAAGCTCAGGCAACCTTGACAAGAAATGGACAGCCAATGAGGAGCCTCTCAAATGGAGGACATGCTTCTCCATACCTCCAATCACCAAAGCCTAATGGTAAGCAACCATGACATGAGGTGCTGGTGGTCGTTTTTTCTCACCTGCTTTCTCTGTTGATGTTCTTGGGAATTTGACAACAGTTTTATCTGAAGATGGATATTGTACTGAGATGTTCGGTGGCTTCTGTGGAGATGGTTGATGCAGAGAAGATGATGTTTCATATGATTTATTTGGATATACAACTATGAAAGATACAGATGACTGATTAATGTTACTTTTCTTTTTCCTGATAATAGTAATTATCACTTATATGATAGCCGAATTGACCGGAGCCTGGAAGGTAACAATCTTTTCTCTTTGCTGCTCTGAGATGGAGCATTGATTGCTAGTACCCTCTGCATATGTGGTGTTTAAAAATATCGGTAAACGGTCTCAACCCTGCTGCTACAACTATTTGATGGCAAAGGCATATAACAGTGGATTGATGAAATCTATACATATAAAAGACAGCTTTCATATCAAGTTTCAGCACCCTAAAACCCCCAAGGAAAAGATTGTCTTTCATTGGAAAAAAAAAATATTATGGAGAGATTTTTCATTTATAGAAGATGGTTCTTTATAGCAAACAATGTGATAAGCATATTGGTTATGCATCACCATTAGGGAATAGGGGTTTTGGGAGTGGATCTTTGAGCCAACTTTGTACTGGTCAGTTATGCCTGAATTGATGACTTGTGTATTATTATTATTATTATTATTTGACTTCTGGAACAATTCTTTTAGGAAAAGTAGAGGTGATAAGACACAAAACAATGTAAATAAAGTTCAAAGACAAACTTGTTATCTCCCATGTGTGGCACTTGAATACTTTGTAGTTGATTAAAGATAATACATCAACATCTTCTATTAACTATATTTCATATCAGCATGTATATATAAAATATTTCAAAAAACCTGTTAAGAGTTACCAGCTTTCATAAGTGTATCCAGCTCAGCCAATTCTAGAACCAGAACATGGAATTGATTCACTTGCCTGAAATCCGAATCCATTGCTTTATTAACTATCATTTCTCAAAGGGTACGAACGAAGTCGTCAGGCGCGAGCAACAACCCAGGCTGCTAGGTTAGTTATGCCTGAATTGATGTCTTGGAGATAACCAGCTGAGCCACTCTTATTTAAACCTGACTTTAAAATCTATTCAAATATAAATAGTCGAAAGTTAACATTTGTCTTTTGAAATAACTTCGAATTTACAATGATCCAATTTTTACTTTACACAACAAGAATTTATATATTACAACATTTTTTCAACTTATTAAATAATTTCTTTTAAAAACACAATTTGTAAGAACATAGTGATTTTGCACCAGGAATTTTTCTCATAGTACATCAAAATTAAAAAAAAATTCTAATTTTAACGTTTATTTCCTCTCTTTTAAAAGTATATTCTTTTAGTGCACTATAAAAAATCTCATGCTAAAAGACCAAACAGGCATCCACTACCCAGAACGGAAGTGTAAGTTAAAAAAAGAAGTTTAGCGATCTTCCTACAAGCATTTTGTATTTAGCCGACATGGTTTTTAGTGTATTCCTGATTTTACCCTTTGCATGAACAGTAAAATTTCAATGGGTTGATTTTTACTATTCATGTAAATTTCAGCGAGTCGAATTGCACTGTTCATGATTTTTGGCAAGCCGAATTGAAATTTCGGAGAACCAAATTGTATTGTTCATGAATTTATTATTCATGGATTTTGACGAGCTAACTTGTAATTCCGGTGAGTTGATTTGCACTGTCCATGAATTTTGGCGAGCCCATTGCACTGTTCATGAATTTTGACATTATTTTTTCTTCGGTTGGCAGGTGGAGGGCAAATTAGGCATCAATGTAAAACCCGTGTGAGGATCGCTGGCCAAAAAGAATTTGAGAATAGAGGCCCTCTTTTTGAAAATAAGGAGTGTTTGCACCTGTTATTTGTGTGACTTATTTTAATTGATTAATTATTTTTTTTTATTAATTGAATTTATCATTTATAATGAAATTATCTGTAATTTAAATATTTAATTTCTTTTATGAGTAATTTTATATATTTTAAAAACAAATTAATATATGAAGCTTTTTTTAAATATCTTTACCTCTACTGATTCAAAATGTATTGAATCAGAATTCTTTAATTAAAATTTTTAATTATCAATTTAATTAAGGAATGATGAATTTTTTGAAAGTAAAATATAATGGATAACACGTTTTTAAAATGTAAAACACTATGTTCGAGAGAAGAAAATGCATTTTTAATTATCATATACTTATATAAATATAAATAATAAATAACTAAAATACTTAATACAATAATTGGCAATTAAAATCACTAACCACTTTTTATCAGATAAAAAAAAAACGTAAGAGATAATTTTCAATGGACGACTTTCCCAGCAAAGTATCTCGGTTTTCACGAGGGAAAAGTAAAGATAGTGACGTCCACATGCGGATGGGCCCACCGCACTAACGGCTGATACGAAAGGGTAATGTCTGGTGGGCCCCTCACCCCAATTGTCTCTCACATTTCATAGAGTGGGGTCCTCTTGTATTTTGGCTTCATCAGTTCATATTGAGTCTATTGAGAAAAATAAACTTTACCAAATCCTTCTTTGTCATTGGATCTAAATAAGAATAAAATACATGATAAACGTGAATTTTTTTTTTTTGAATTTAGGTATGAAAAATCATAGGATGCCTAACATAAAATTTTCACAGGTGGACCCCTACCTCTAAGGTATACCAATGTTAGGCCATGGAGCTCGAAACCATAACCTCCTACTTCTTGAAAAGGGAAATAATCACTTGAGCTACACCCATATGAGTTTGATGAACGTGAAATTATACATTGGTTGCCGGCTCTCTTTTTCTTTTCTTTTTATTTTTTTCTATCAATTTCTAAAATTATATACTGTATATTAATCTGTCGATTCATTTGATTGTTATCCTAATTAGCTCTTGAAAGTTCAATTACTTATTCCTTGCTTAATGGACTTGTGACACCTCTTCACAATATATTTAATTTACAATATAAATGATAAAAATTCAACCATAAAATTTTTAAAAAAAAGAGTGGCATATACGTTGAAAGCAAAACATGAGAGTTTCTAATCCGGACATGACGTAAATAAAATTTTATTTTTAATCCAGACATGTGCGTAAATGAATTGACTGATATGGGTTCTGAATCGGTGCATTGGACCCATATATGGGGCAAGGCCCAAATGAGAGCAATGGGCCCAAAGATAAAGCCCCACAAGTTGCTTGAAGGCAGGGGTCGAAAATTCGGATCTACCGAATTTTCGGCAGATATTTGATTTCGGCCGAGATTTTTCTCTCTCCTCTTTTTTTTTTTTTTGAAAATCTTGGTGGTATTTTTTAAAAAAAATCATTTAAAAAAATAAAAAAGGTTGTTTTTAAAAAAAATAAAAAATATAAATATCAGCCAATATTTGATATTCGCCTGTTCGGACGAATATCGGACAAGATATCGATTGGGCCCACGTCGATATTTGTTTTTTTTTAAATAAAAAATTAAAAATCAGCGGATATTCGACCGAGATCTCAACCGAACTTTTTTGTCTTTGGCCGATACTATGTGTATCGACTGAGATATCTCAGCCATGGAAATCCCGAAATATCGCGTATCGTGGAGATTTCGACAGCAGATTGAAGGTCCAACAACTTACAGCCACTTAATGCATTGCATGCTGGGTATGAACTATGAACTATGAACTATGAAGAAGCTACATGGACATGGTCTCTGAATGACATCAGATAAGGAATTTGTGCCCATCTCACCACGGTTTTATAACATTCAAATTTATAAATTTATAAATTTATAAAATTCTTATTCTATTTTTTTCTTTTTCTTCACAAGTTCTCTCTCTTTTTCTTTCTTTTGGTAATCATATACCAGGAGTGAGTTGCGTCCATACAACTCACTAAATTCAATATTAAATCTATTTTATATAAATTTTCTTTGTTTCTTAAGATTCTATAAAATTATATCAATAATAACTAAGTTAATAAATTATATTTATTATGAACATTGACACGTATCCTTTTTACACATAATACATACAATAAGAAAATGTAAATTTGGAAATAAAATTGTGATATTTTTTATACACTGATATGTTAAATAAATTGAATTTTTATCTATTTAAATATAAAAAAATTATTCTTAAAAATTGTTCATAAGTACTATCAGTAGATTATTAACCTTGAATCTAGAAGTTTTTAAATTTGATCATTTATTTTACCATTTATATCCAAAATAGTGACTTTAAAATATTATTTTGATATTTAAATATTTTAACATAAATTTTACTTAACATAATAAAACAAAATTAAAAATTATATTATACATTTATATACAATAAACTTACATTTAGAAGGTCGTTATTTTTGTATTTCGTCAGCACCTTCACTCACTTTCTTAGTGGTTCTCCTCACTGTTGCGAACTTTCAAGCGATCCCTGGTTCGTCATTCTGCGAACCTTCGCTGTATTTTTTCACTATCGTTCCTGGATATTTCAGACACGCTCAGTTCTTTATAAGAAGAGATCGTTGCTCCCATTCCTTCACACGATTCGATACAGATTTCCCAGAATTTTTGGTATTTCTCTTCTCTCTTTATTCCAGTGTAGCTTCGTTTGGATATCCAGATGTATTTTCATGTGGCCTCTGTTTCTTTTTTATGTCACGATGACGTGCTTGATTGCATAAGTTCAAATTCCTGTAGAAAGACTGTTTGTCTGTGACTTTGCAATAGAATCAATGTGGTTGTTGAATCTTGAAGTTACTCTTAACTTTTTTTAATTAAAAAAATGAATATTCTCATTTCTTTCGTCGCGTTTGAAGGGTTTACAAGAATTGCTTGTTTGATGATTTATCTGAGGACTTTTTAAAGAAACTGTGGAAATCCACAGATGGGATATAACTTGCAGACTTGCAGTGTATGTCATGCTATGATTTGGTAATAGTTTAATAACTTGAACGAGTCAGTCTGAGCTGACTTGACTCTGTAGTATTTTAAATCGATTGAATGATGAGTTTTTTCCAAATTTTTCTGATTCAAGTTGACAAATTCTTTCGAGTTATTCAACTCAAATGATAAAGATCCGAACCAAATGTCGAATCCAGTCCAATTTTCGAGTTTTTAGACTTTAATTCAGGGTCGGTCTGGATGTAAACTAATTAGTTCAGTGCCGTTTCCAGCATTAAAAAAGAAAGAAAAACCCCATTTGATGTTTCTGCCTGTTTTGGCTGGGAGATACTGGTCCATTATTTTTCTGTGAGTACACACAGATCCAAACTGGGATTGTATCTAATGGTCATTGAGATGAATTTTACTCATTGAGATGTGATCTATTGGTGGCAACCAGATAATTAGTAGAATGGATAAACATATATGCTTTTGGAGTGGTGCCCATGTCCCAACCATGCAATTGAGGAAATATCCACACCCTAACCACCCCCCCCCCCCCCCCCCCCCCCCCATCTCTTTTGATTTTTAACCAGAATCACAAGAGGAAAAATTGAGTTGATGTGGTTTTTCTTGTTTATTTTCACAAATTTTGGCGGAAGATTGATATTTATGAAATGGCAAGAAAGTACATCCCTAATGTTGCCTTTGATGTTGGGTAAATCATTATTATTGAATGACTTTGACATTTGGTGGCAAACACGTTACCGGTTGTGGTTGTCCTGATTTTGGTGGGATAGTTGACTATAAATGCAATTCCGATCATAATTGGTGGAAGTTTTTGGTAGTGGGCCCTTTGTGATATAAGATATTTTACTGGTTATCCCCTTTTTATAAGGAATCTTGTTTTGGAGTTTCTATTGACTTATCCTGAAAACTGGTTTGAGTCTGCCATCCTGTGGTTATTGCAACTGGTGTTGGTGTAAGTTTCCTTAGTTCCCACTCTTTATCTTTCTGCATTTTGACATATAATACATGATTCTGTGTAGCAATCTTTTCTTAGCAGTGCATCTGTGCATGTAAAGAAACTACAGTGATTCTCAGAGAGAGACCAATTTGTGCAATTGTCAACTCTATATATAAGTTCTGAATCATGCTTCATCTGTCAAAATTTTCTCCTGAGCTTTATTTCTTTTATCCCTTTCTTTTTCAAAATTGTAGAAGTATTAATTTTCAAATTAAAAAAATTCATCTTCCTTCTAGAAAATTTCACCATTTAATAAACAATTAAATGTTATTTCTCCGTCATGCATGTAGTTCTGATGAAGATGTTAAAGTGGATTTCCAATCAAGAGGTGCACGATGTCCATGTTACCTTGGATGGACACAATTGAGACACAATGTGGATACAAGAAGGTTGGAGATTTTATACTGAAAATCAGAGTTTAAAAACCCAAAATTTGTATCTAACTTGAAGTCCCATCAAATCTAGCGACTTGAGCCTTGGCCATAGTCGCTTTGAGTTTCATAACTCAACTTCCTGTCAAGCCAAATCTTCTCAGCCTGAAATTCCACGATCTTTTTGACCTTTTAAACAATGCTCACATTTGAAGTAGTGGAACGACAAGGATGTGTTACCTGTTTTGTTGTCCTCGTTTAGAACTCTTATCTGCCTTTCAGATGTTAACAAATTTCCACTTGTTTTCTACCAGTGGCAAATGAATGATTTCAGTGTTGAAAACAAGATTTAATTGCTGTCAAGTTACTTCAACCGAAAACATTTATAGTGAAATAAAATCTAGAAACAAAAGAAAAGGTTAGGGCCATATATGTGGTTGCCTTTTAAAGGGTAATATGTAAAGAATGAATATTCCATGTCAAGTTTTATTGAATGCACCATGTCAAAATGAAGACATCATCGTCTATTTGAAATTCCAAAATTTGATGGCAAACAATACAACTGTCTTTTTTGTAGGAGACTTGTAATTTGACTTTTTGCAGGAGACTTGTAATTTGACAAGAACCTTTAGCACACTTGGTAAGTGCTTACAATTGCAATCTAATGATTTAATGATTTTATTATCCTTTTTTATAAGATATAAAAAAGTATATTAAAATGTTCTACAGCATGGGCAATTATTTGAATCTTTCAGAAGGAAGCATAGGAAATTATTTGATATTGAGCATGCTTGAAAGACATTTATTTATTAAAACTAAAAATAAAACATGAGTAAAGTACTTTTTAGTTAAAGATCTAATGTGTTTGCTGAGGGCTGAACTGAGTCTATTGCATGACATGAATAAAATATTTCAAGTAAAAATTGGACAACATCAAGTATATTTTGCACAGGATACCCACATCCTTATGTGTTCTGGGATTTGGAAAATGAGTATTGCATGACTTGTTTCTTTATTCATGTTTAGAGCCGTATCTGTGTCTGAGCATCATAGGTTGGAAACTTGAGTCACTTTCATTTCTTGCCACCTGTATTTACATGTCAGAGTAGATGATTAAATAGTTGTATCAATGTTTCTTTTCAAAAATTATAAAGAAACCCTCTTTTCCTTGTGGTTGACAGTAGAATGTCTTACCAATATAAGAATATTTGTTGAAATATTATGCCGTGATTCAGTTTTTGTAGTTCATTTCTGAAATATTTGTTGATGCTTTTTGTTAGTCTCAAAGTACTAGTTACTTAAAAAAAGGGCTTTCTGCTTTAGATTATGTTTCCTATTATTTTTTTCTCCATCATTAAACAGTTATAGTGCAGGTAAAGTTTGAGCTCATTAATTTCAGTGTGAACTTATTTTCATTAGTTCTTACATGTAGAAATCAAATAATGGGGCAAGCACTTGGTTGCATACAAGTGGATCAGTCAACTGTCGCAATCAAAGAAAATTTCGGGAAGTTTGATGATGTGCTTCAACCTGGATGTCACTGTCTGCCTTGGTGTTTCGGCAGCCAGATAGCTGGGCATCTTTCATTGCGTGTGCAACAACTTGATGTGCGATGTGAAACAAAGACAAAGGTTTGTGGCTTCTTTATCTTTGTTGCATTATGTCATTTACTCTCGTTTTTTCCCCTCTTTTAGCAGCACTCATCCAATGATGGGGAAATCAATTTGGATTATGTAGTTCAAACCGAATTGATTACATACATCATTATTTCTTCTTACATTTTTAGACACTCAACTCAAGTAAATAAAGTAAGTTATCAAGAAAATTAAGACAATTAACTGAAAGCATTTTTGTAGCATACTGTAACTTGACTTGCAACAATGTTTTCATTTCATAAGCAACATTTAAATCTTGGAGCACCGTATGACTTGCCTCATATCTGAAAGCATGACTCGATTTTTGGCATATTGGGGGCTTTCATGCTTTACTGGGAGAAGAAAACCATAATGAGTTGCAGCCAGATGAGGGGTTTACTGAAACCTCTGCCGGATCATTGTTGATGTAGCTGCATGTGGTAAACCTGGTGGATTTGAGGTGTATTACATAATGGTTAGGTGCTATATCTCTTCATGGGCCAATAGGTATTAGGAATTCTCATGAGGCTGAGGTTTTTGTCTACTAGGGATGCTTGGAGAGAACTTAAAAAGGTAAAATGTGAGGAATGTAAAGGTTGTTTAATCGTTTGAGGGGATTCATTAATTGCAAATAAAGTGGGCGACAAAGGAAAAGATGTGACCATGGAAATTGCTTGAAACTATCTGTTGTGAAATGCTTCATTTTGAACAATTTGATCATTATATAGAGCTTACAATTACATCCTTTCTACATATCACATTTACTATGATCCCTTGACTTGGATCTGTCCCTAATTTAAACATTGAGATACACTCACATTGGATTAAGCACAAGTCCTACTTTTGAATCTTTATGGCTTTCAAACCATAAGTGGTTTCTTCAGGTTTATTTTTTGTACAACCTCATTTAGTCATAGATCTTTCCGACCAACTCATCCTCGTCTTCTAAAGTGGGTCTCATAAAAATTAGTTATCCGGTTCTTGGTCAGTCATCATGTTTATTTGGTTTCCAGGATAATGTGTTTGTTACTGTTGTTGCGTCCATCCAATATCGTGCCTTGACGGAGAAAGCTCAAGATGCCTTCTACAAGCTCAGCAACACAAAGATGCAAATTCAAGCATATGTCTTTGACGGTATGGACAAACTCTAGATTGAACTAGAATTTTCTGAACCTAAACATCTCTTTTACACTTCATCTTGTCAACAATAGAATAATTTATGCTTAGCATTTTACAGGTAGTAAAATTCTGCATTATTGACCCAGAGGAACTGATAGCCTCAGGTTTAGATGACATGTAAAGGGAACTTTTTTAGAATCACAGTGGTTCAGATGTTAACAGCAAGAAAGGGGTAGAACGAGAAGTTTTAACTCTTTGCAAGTGGGTCCACCCTTCTGCGTAAGATGGAATTCTGTCATACTTCAGCGATGATAAAAGAGTTCAGAGAAATCAAAATAAATAAGCCTGATCTGAAGAAGATTGGGATGTAGTGTTATCCTTTAGAATCTAAGCATAGTCCATTAGGATAGGTCTCATTAGTGAGGATCTCATCTTGATATTGTGGTTGTGGAGTTGAAGAGGGAATAATTTGATTAAATTGTTTTTTTCTCACCATTTTTGTGTATGTAATACATCCTCAGTTACCTTTCAAAAAAAGAGAAAAAGCATCCTCAGTTCACTGCAAATCCAGCCTAGACCTCTTTTCTGGTTTGCGCTGTAAATCAGACCCTTTCCAATTTTATGTCTAAATTTGAAGCTTGGTGGAGATTTTTCATGTAGATTTTCAGAGCCTTATCTACTAATATATCACAAGGAGATTTTCAGAGCCTTATCTACTAATGTATCACAAGGGGAGGAAGGTGTTTGGAAAAAAGATTTGTTCATTGTAATTTTATGTGACTCAGAATCTGATGATACTGCATCCAATTCATTTCCCTACCAATTTTGGATTGTTTAATCCAATCATTTAATTTCAATTCCTATAATTTTGATGATCTCCCAACACACCATTTCTGGTGTGCACTCTATGCCCACCTATAAGTGGGGCCAACAATAGTTACGGATCCATTTGAAAGTTTAGCTTTGAAATAGGGCCCACTAAAATTTAATCTTTAAATAATTTCTAATTCCTAACTCATTATATTGTATTTCTTAAAGTCATTCATGTTAAGAGTAATGTTGATGGATTATGACTTTTGTTTCAGTCATCAGGGCAAGTGTTCCAAAATTGAATTTGGATGATACCTTTGAGCAGAAGAATGACATCGCGAAAGCCGTTGAAAATGAACTTGAAAAGGTAATTGTTTTTAAAAAAAATGTAATGGGATATATTTCTATAGCATGAAATCAAATTTCTCTGTCAATCTGATTGTTCCATGCCCAAGTACAGTTGATCTGTTTGAATCCAGTGGTACAGTACTTATCATTCTATTTTAGCATTTCATCAATGACTTCCATGGTTTATAAAATCCATTTGCCCCATTATCTAAATGCAGGCCATGTCACATTATGGATTTGAAATAGTCCAAACACTTATTGTGGATATTGAGCCAGATGAACATGTAAAGAGAGCAATGAATGAGATAAATGCAGGCAAGTCTCAGTATTATTTAATAATTGTTGTTGGGACAGGGAAATTTGGACCTTTTGGAAATTAAAATGTCCCTCAGATCAATCACTGCAATTTTTCAATTTCAAAATAAAATGTTAGGGCATGTTTGTTCCCTTTTGGGACTAAAAAAAGTGAGCCTGATTTTCAGGATTTTGATTTCATTTGCCTCAACTGTCAATTTTGTTGTCAAATTGTGAAGTGCTTAAAAAAAAAAGGTGAAATAGGGTGCTCTTTTAATGCACCTGTCCTAATGAGTGATGGTAGGCTGAAATCAGATATCCAACATGATGAGGAATTTATTCCTGGAATTTGTAGTGACCAGTACTCTGACATCAAATCTGCCTTGTAGTTTGTGCTTAATTATTTGCCCAATGAGTTAATGCAAAACTGTAGCAAGATGTGAGTGATGATATGGCTGAAATCATATATCCCGCATGATGTGGAATCTATTCCTGGAATTTGTAGTGGCCAGTACTCTGACATCAAATCTGTCTTGTAGTTTGTTCTTAATTATCTACCCAATGAGTTAATGCTAAAATGTAGCAAGGGGAATGTTCAATAATTTCTATTTCATTATGACATATGACTCTAAGAAATAGCATGATATTGAGTCTTGGTGTGACTGCAGCTGCTAGGATGAGGCTGGCCGCTAATGAGAAAGCTGAAGCCGATAAGATTTTACAGATCAAGCGGGCTGAAGGAGAAGCGGAGTCCAAATATCTGGCAGGCTTGGGGATAGCACGGCAGCGCCAGGCCATCGTGGATGGTTTGAGGGACAGCGTACTTGCATTCTCTGTCAATGTTCCTGGGACAACAGCTAAGGATGTCATGGACATGGTGTTAGTAACTCAGTATTTTGACACCATGAAAGAAATTGGTGCATCTTCGAAATCATCATCTGTGTTTATCCCACATGGGCCTGGTGCTGTCAAGGACATTGCAACACAGATAAGAGATGGGCTTCTTCAGGCCACCAACAGCCAGCAGTAAACATGTGAGGATGGTTTTATGCTTTGGTTTACCCAGTACATTACTATAAATTCCGTTCATGTCTAAAGGGTCCAGTTTTCTTTTACATTTCAATGTGTATTGTTCATGGGAGAGAACCCGTCTTGTGCTTCTTGCCTGTTTAGCGTGTGTAGAGAGAGAGAATCTTTAATGTTTGGTTTGGTGTGTATAAATCTGTATTTAGTCTATATTGGAATACAATTCCAGTAGTTTATATGATACTTTGATTAGTTCCATTTGGGCGTTGAAAATGTTTGTATTATTGTCACTGCTCTACTTCTCTGCCGAATTTTGTTTTTGGTTTCATTCCATCAACCATCAAATGCAAATAGTTCTGCTTGTAGTAGTAGAACTTAAAATACCATTTTCGGATGGGACAATTGACTTGATGGTAGTGATCATTTTTGTTTAGTTTTATGTTCATTGGGGATTTATTCACGACAAGGTCTTAAAGTCAGGCTCTTTGATGTTGAAAGAGGCTATAATCTGATACTATTATTACCTAATCATGGTTCATTAGTTGGTCTGTAACAAAGATCATTGTAAAATCTTGAGTGGTACTGTCATTAGATGTTATTTTAAGTTGGGCTCTTTAAATTGCTCGTTTCTAGAATTTATTCCTTCCATGAATTATAATGGGGACTATTGAAGAAATTGATATTCAGGTGGAGACCGAGTCAAGACTGGGCACACTTGGATGTGATCCACCAGAAATAGATGTTGAGTCAAGAGACACAAATTCAATGATCACAAATTGGAGGAGTATGATTTAGTTTCATGAAGGATCTTCCATCTTGCTGTCTGGGTAAAAGAAAAGTCACAAATCCAAGTATCAGTAACGGATTAGCCGTGATCAGAATTATTCATTCAGTGGACATGGCTAAATTTCTAGCCAAGGACCAAAATTATGAGATCGCACCCACATGGACTTGAGGGTGTCAATGGCCCACCTTTGAAGCGCCATCAAGGTATGCCCATCCATAGTTGATCAAGAGACTGAAAAAGATAGCCAGAGACAATGTTTGCTCTAATCATTCAGTGTTTTTTTAGGGGCTTAGATTTCCAAAACTTACCTAATAAAATTGTGAAATCATTCAATGTGTTTCGCAACGGCTAGTGTGCATTATTTTATATGATACAGTTACTCATGTTTTTGCAAAAAAGAAGACCTCATTTAAAAAAAAAAATTTGATTTGAGTAGAGTTATTAGAGGTCAGTGTATCAATCAACGCACGTATTGAAATCATTTATTCTTTTAATTATGAGTTCATAAGTTCAAATGTATTTATAAAGGAAAGAGTTAAAAAATGTAGAATTATAGTAACGATAGTATGATTTATGATAAAGTTAATTGAAAAGAAGAACTCAAAAAGTTGACTTCAGATAGATAGGATGATAATGTATAATAATATTAGTAAAGTTCAAATGCATTTTGGATGGAAAAAAGAAATGTCCAATAGTTAAAAGAGACGGAAAGCCAAAAACACAAAATTTGGACCATGTATTTCATTTAAAAACTCTAGGGAGGTTGTTCCCTATATATTTAGGTCGGTTATATATTTTCTTTTGAACATATAAAGAATGATGAGAACATTGATTGTGTCAAATTTCAGCCAATCTTATCATAGTTGTCTTGTAATCTTAGACTTTGAAATTTTGATTATTATAAAACCATCTAGCTCATCTCACAAGATTATGAATATCTGTCCCACCAAATCATATGAGCTCATCCAATGATAAGTGTGCAGTCTCTCTATTTAAAATAGGTATTCAAGACTCCTTAGTGCTGCTCTATTTCATTGTCTTGAGGCAACATATTCAACAATACCGAGTAGTGCATACATCTAGATCTGGTCTCATCAAATCAGGTAGTGTTGAGACCATTTAAAAGATTTTACTTTAAATATGTGATCCACTAAAAATCAACTTAACTATGATTGATGGCATTGTGATCACAGGGGTACATTGTTACGACAAAATACTGCATTTGGTGGGCCAACTAAAGACATAATGAAAGTCTGGCGTGTTAAGTACAATGTTGGTGCAATTGTCTCAGCAACACTACTTCTATATGGAGACTGCTAAATCATCTGCTTACCATACAATGCCATCAATCATAGTTAAGTTGATTTCATGATTAAACAGTTCCATGGTTCTAGCAAATGGAGGATTTTGCATGGCAATATATCAAACCAAAGAAACTGCAGATCTGTGACAACAAAAAAATAATAATACAGCAAGGCAGCATATAATTAGTAAAGAGAACCCAGCCAGGCCAAGCATTGAGAGCAGAGAGAAGTTTCAGCTGTGTTTTAGTTGCAAGCAAACAGCAGCATCTGATGTGACTTTGGAGTCAAATTGTGCTTTTTATTTTAAATTTAAACTGATGTATGGCAGTTGCTCACCTTGATTTTGATTTTTATTGTATTTTTCTTATTTTTTAAATTCTAAAATTCCAATTGTATTGTAATTTTTATTCCATGCTTTAATCGATAAGAGATGGTGAGAATTAGAATTATGGTTTTCCAATTGTTTTTTCATGTGTAATGAAAATTTCAAGTTTATTTTCATTCTTTTTATGATTTTATGTTGTTTATTTTTCTAAGAAATTTAAGGAAAGTGAGATTATTTTAGGATTGGTAGAACTTGATTTTTCCAATCTAAGACTCTTTTTAAGAGTGAGATTATTTCAGATTTGGAATTACAAGTAGAAATTTTACCGGAATTGAAGTCTCTTAAATGGATTTCATATATTTCATATTTAGAATTTTAATGAATGAGATATTTGAATGCGTGCTAAATAATTTACTCCATGTTCTAGATTGTTATTTTATTGTTAAAATATGGATAATAATGTCTCATTGAGTCTTGAAAAGAAAAAAGTACATATTGTTGAATGATTTTTTTTTCTTTTACATTTGATATATTTAGATTCACCAACCACAGCAATGGGCTTTATCTTGGTTCTCTTATCCACTTTGGAAGTAGTTGATCAGTAATACCATGTGTTATTTACATCTTTTTTTTTTAATCTAGGTAACAAAGAAAAATTATTCATCTATCTTCCATGAACATCTATGCACTGTTACTCTTGAATCTTGTAGAGGAATTCATACCCTCTTGTGGCCAGATCCTTCCACATATATCCAATCTGCAGAACCTGAAAATGAATGTAGTTATTTTTTCTGTCCCAGTGTGCAGAGCTGCAAGAGATGATAATGCATGACCAGCAATATGTTCGTATGGTCCACAATAGAACATGAACATGTTCTTGGGAATATTGAGAAGACAGGAACTTCATTATCCCGAAGACAAGTACAAATATAGGATGCTGTAGTGTCCCAACACCAAGCTAACACCTTAGCAAATCCATCTACAAGACCTGAACCAGAATGTAAATTTCAGTAGGCAAATCATTTAAACATTGGTTGTTCATCCTTCCTTCCTTTCCCCAGGAGTCGTCCTTTTTCTTCTAAGGCAACTTTGAAGTGATAAAAAATGATTTCAATAGCCAACTGAACACAATCTTTTCCAAGTGTCCTCTGTATTTTCTTTTTTCCACCCAAAATATCATGATTAAAACCTTTTCCTACCTATCTTGCATAAGCTTTGTGAGTTTTAGTTTTCATTCATTCCTACGAGTTCTTACTACTACATTATGTAGGGCTATAATTCTCTCTGCAGTCAAAAAGGTAAGTTCTAATTACTTCAGTGCAATTTCTATGCCTTTTTTGTTCTTCCTTTTCCTCTGTAACACTTTGAGTTTTTTGTACAAGCCACCTCCCATTGTTCCTGTGCAAACAAGTTTTAAAATTTACATGTTGAAGTTATGTTATGCATTGCACTGTCACATGCCTACTAAAAAGTGCTTTAGTTTCAATGCAACTAATTTTGCTCTCTGCTATTGTCTTAATTTAAATTTCACGTGTTTACCCCTTCCTGCAAGCACTTACAGTAATCAGTTAAGTCACTGGTATTTCTTAATTCCTACTTAATATGGATACCAGGAACTAGGCCATGGGTCAGCTCCTTTGCTGTATTCAAGTGAACCAATCTACTGTGGCCATCACAGAAAGATTTGGAAGGTTCAACGAAGTACTTCAGCCAGGATGTCACTGCTTTCCATGGTTTCTTGGTACTCAACTGCCTGGACGCCTATCCTTAAGGTTGAAGCAACTGGAGGTCCGGTGTGAAACAAAGACAAAGGTTCGTCATGTCTTCATCTCTGATTATGTTGGATATGCACACTGCTCATTTCCCATGACTTTGCCGACTTTCATCGAGAAATAAGAGTTGTATCTCTTGGTTCAAAATGCTCCTAAGCATGATGCATATACATATGAAATATACCTTCATTCTTGACTTGTGAGGTATATCTACTTCATTTATCAAATGCTTTATTGGCTCTCTTTCTACTTGGTATTTTCAATACTTGTTGTTTTGTCTAGTAACGAGTTTAGTGGTCTAAAACCCACGCATCTTCTTTCATCCTGGGACAGGTGTATGAATGGATAATAGGAGGAAAGTGCGACCCAAGAAAAGATGGAAAAACCCAGAACGGAACATCATGAAGTTCAACATCGATGGAGTGGCGAAGGGGAAGCCAGGGCCAGTAGGAATAGGGAGAGTGCTTAAGAATTATGAGGGGATTACTTCCATTGTCTTCAGTGAGTCAGTGGGAGTTAGGGACTCCAATAAGGCGGAAATCCTTAGCATTGGGAGAGCTCTGACCATCTGGAATTCATATGGTCAAGGTAAGCTCATCATTGAGGGGATTTTGGCAAACACAATTAAATGGGCCAAGGGACAAAGGTGTCTCCCCTGGAGACTGATTACCATGGTAAGGGAGGTAAGGGAGTTGGCTTCAGGAATGGACGTGTCCTCTGCTCAGATTAGTCGAACAGCAAATGGTGTGGCAGACTACTTTGCCAAAATCGAAGTCACTGATTCCCTCTCTAGAGTTTTCTTCCTCTGAGTTGGAAGATCACTTTCTTTTGTACTGTTTTCCTTTTTAGTTCTTGTTTATTTTCTTTTTCTCTAGTTCTTTTTCTTGGTCTAATTCTTTTAGACCAGAATATTTTTGCAAGTGTTCTCTTTTCACCTCAATGAATGGTTTTAGTTATCGTTAAAAAAAAAAAAAAAAAAAATTACTTGCTGTTTTGGACATCTGATTTTAATTTAGTTCATTTTCCCTCATTTACTCCAAAGTTTTTCCTTGGAGGAACTGCCAGACAGCTTGTTTGTATGTGAGGGTGTGTTGATATTGGGTTACAGTTCTTTCTGGTTTTCTGGTGACTCACTAAAGTGATACATCTCATCCATATCGTTATTTCTACTGTTACACAGATAAGTTCCTAATGATGTTGTTGAGATCTATAGTGATTTTCTGGAGGTGAACCATTGATCTTTTGGAAAGAAACCTGCATTTGGAAGAAATTATTTGCTACTGTGAACGGAGTTATATCATACATTTCCATGCCCATGATTTAAGTCTCCACTAATTTCCATCTTTATGCTCTAGTGCCATTGCCTGTGAATACCCAAAAAGGGGGACAACACTGGCATGTTTTTAATTTGTTCAATGAATTTTACTCTCTTCTAACAAATGGACCCCTGCATCATCTTTTTTCAATTGCTTGACACAGAAATAAATTTATCTGTTAAGAGTATTAACATGATGGACCCAAAATTTCAGATCCATAGTTTGTTCTGTCATTATGTGCCCCCAAAGGGCAATTCGAACGTCTCCTTTGTGCTGCACTGAAATAATTAAATAATGTTTACCTTCGTTTTTTTTTTTTTTTTTGGATTAACGTGTAGGAAACTCAGACACAATCCGTCATTTATTTTGCAGGATAACGTCTTTGTCAATGTTGTGGCATCAGTACAGTACCGTGCCATTGTCCACAAGGCCAATGATGCATTTTACAAACTCAGCAATACCAAGAGTCAAATCAAAGCATATGTCTTTGATGGTATGATTGGAAAATGAAAAAAAAAATCTGGAATTCTTTGCTCACCTTGAAGCTCCATAGTTTTTCAACCACCTCTTCATGGGCCCCTGTAGAGACAAATTATAAGTTCATTCATCAGTCCATCCTAACCATCTCTGCAGGAACCAACATCAGCTGCAATAGTTGATATTATTTTTTCTTCCTGTACCAGTGCCTTTATAATAAATGGTATCAGATAATGATCACCAACTGGAATTAAGATTTTCTCACCTTTTTTTCAGTAATCAGATCAAGCATCCCAAAGATCATCTTGGATGATGCTTTTGAGCAGAAGAATGAAATCGCCAAAAATGTTGAAGAGGAACTTGAAAAGGTACTCAGTTTGGTATTAACTAGTGGTACTGTCTGTGGGCTGGGTCTAGGCTTCAAAAATCTGCACTTCTGAAAGGGCTCAAACCCTGGGCACAGCCCTGTAAAGTTTTAAATCCAAGCCATCTGGTCTATTTAGATCATTCCTACTAACTAGATACATGTCTTTGATGTTGCAAACCATCATTTTTCACCTATCAGCCGCTCCAATTTTCCCCCTTCTGTTGTGCAGGCCATGTCTGCGAGCATGGGTCAAAAATTCGGCCTAGCTGATGTCTTGGCCAATACGATAAATTACTCTCCTCTTTTTTTTTTTTTTCAAAATATCGGTATTATTTTATTATTTTATTTTTTCTGAATTAAAAAATATATAAAAAAAAAAAAAAAAAAACTGTTTTTTAAAAAAAAAATTGAAAACGTAAATATCGGCCGATATTTCGACCCGAGCCCATCACCGTTTTGATTTTTATTTAAAAAAAAAAATTACTGATATAAATCATTTCGGCTGATATCGGATCAATATATACCGCCGATATATCAGTCATCTTAGTACTTTGACACCATGAAAGAGATTGGTGCTGCCTCCAAATCATCTGTTATTTTCGTCCCCCCATGGTCCGGGTGCTGTCCGTGATGTCAGCTGCTCAAGTTCGAGATGGACTGATGCAGGCATCACCAAGTCACCTGTAAATTCCCAAAGCTCGTCGGTGTAGAAACACTTTATGAATACATGCTTATGGTCTGTTTAACAGTTGGCATTAGCTAAGATCTAGTGATCTACAAATAGTGTTTATATATTAGACAGTTTACCTTAGTTGCTTTCATCCTCAGGTTGCTTTAATGGAATTGGTTATTAAATATGAATGCAGTGCTTTTCATTGGCTTGTCTGGATTGCTAATTAAGTTGAGACGTTCAGCCACTGTTTGAGATTCCGGCTTTCATTTATTCTTCTGAATTTTGTAGCAAGAAACTAGGCCATCATCCGCTCGTTGAATGGACCATTATACTTTAAGCAATATCAGTCTGTAGGCTTATGGGCATGTATGGATGGATGCTGGTTTGGACCTCATTGGGTTACACCTAGCATTCTCCCTTGCCACAGACTTGGATCTTGATTAGTAAGGAAATTAATCCCCTACACAAGCAAGTATCGCTTGGACTGCAAGTTCGGGTACATCATTAAAGGAGGGTCAGTGTTACTGTAATAAAAGTATAAAACTATAGCAGGAAATGCTATTGATCATGCTAGTGGATTTACTAAACAAGTTTTCTTAGAATCGTTCTATTGCACATTTGATCTCTAATCACTGTATGATATTGTTTGCAAATCGTTCAGACTTCTTGTTCAATAATTCCAGCATGTCCAGACTAGTCAACTGATAATTTCTGTTTGAATTGAAGCAACCAATTCAAACAATAATGAAAAGAGCCAAGCAGAATAACCATCCTCGCCCTTCACTCTCTCTCCATAATTCTAGGGGTGAAACTCGGGTCGGGTTTTGGCTCGAACCCGCATGACCCGACCCAAAAATCTTGTGGGTCGGGTTATGAAAGTTGAGTCAGTGGGCCGGGCCAAGCTGAGATTTCATAAACCCGCATTGAATTCGGGTTGAGAGGTTTTTAAATTAACCTGACCCGACCCGACCAAGTAAAAATTAAGCTAAAGTACTCTCAAAATGCAAGTCGAGTCAGATTTCGATTTGAATCGGATTATAATTCAGGCCGGATCAAGTCAAGATGTCCAAGTCAAAAATTCAGATCAGGTGGGATCGGGTTACATATATTAATAACTCGAGTCGGGTTGGATTTTAAAAAACCCAACCCAACCCAACCCGATTTCAGCCCTACAAAATTCCATTAACAAACATGTGATCAAACTTACTTCTCGACTTCCAATACAAATTTTTCTACCCTCGTCGAAATTTTACTCACCATTTTATGCCTCAAAACTTAAAACAACAGTGGATAACCAACATGCAACAACACTACAAATCAAGTTTTCTGATCGGCCTGCTACACTTTGAGATAACAATATTTTGACAGATCCAACTAGAACGGTACGTATCTCGTCCTGGGCTCTATTTATTACCCAGAGCATTTGCATTCACTCTGGCAAAAAAAAAAATTCCTTCCACAGATTGACTGGCACTGCAATTCTGCATCATTACATTTCAATCCAAGGAAATTCACACCCCTAATGTAATGTGACCTCCCCTGTTGCTGAACGATATGGTTCCAAAAGTGGAAAGCAGAACACGCAGTTAAATCCATGGTTAATGAACAAAACTCAAGATTAAACCTCTGCAAACAAGCCAATATCTCGTCCTCAAGAAAAAAGGGGAAAATTTGTAAAGACCTCCTGTCCCATCCAGCGGACAGAATTATTTTTTACAGGCCCTCCAACCAAAAACATGCAGAATGATTGCAACGATTCCTTAAAATGGCCAAAAACGTAAGAAAAAAAAGGGACTTTTCAATTTCAGTCTTCTGCTACTTTATTGCATTCCATGCCACCTGTAGCAATGGATGGATGCATTTCTCTATTAATACTACGGCTTGAGAGCCAAGGCAAGGCCAATCTTTGCGCTCTTCTCAATAGCCCTGGTGTCAACCTCTCCTGAGAGGGTGATAAGGGACTTGGGCCTCCATTCATGCTGAACGAGCGCATTGACTTTGCCATAGTTGTTAAGACAGGCCTTGACGGTTGTTAATGGATCCAATGCATGTTGGGTTCCAAAGGTTAGGGTGTTTCCATTACTGTTGAAGTTGTGGGACAGCTCTGCACCCACTGCAGTGTTGCTCAGCGGGCTCACAGTATGGTAATAGGACGCGAGCAGTGTGTTTCCTTTGTCATTCCTGCCATGACAACAAGGAAATTTAGTTCATCAATTTTCCATGAAAATCAGTATGCAGTCTTAATTGGGTCAGTGAGTTCTACTCACAAGTTCAATGAAGCAATGAGGTCTGCATTAGTGAAGCTCAACCCTGCATTGTACTTGGTGAAGTTCCCAGTAGCAGTGTCAAAAGCGACATCAGCCCCAAGGGCAACACAATTGCTTCCAACTACACCAGAGAAATTCACTATAGGGTTTGCAGTCAGACCGATGCTTGTACTGATCCCTGCATAGTCATGCATGTACTGGAGTTCCACCTGTAACCACAATTATTGAAATTTTGAATACTGAAGCTAACCCCACATGAATAACCCAAATATGTGGAATACCACCAACAAGAAGGCAAATGCCAAAATACTATATTAATAGTTGAAACTGGACCTACATCATACAGATTCACTCAAAAATGAGTTCTACCAATAAAAATCATGCAGAATCACTCAAAAATGAGTTTTACCAATAAAAAAGCCAACTGACACTAAACTGCCAACTCATGCAAGTATCAATCCTATCTAATCACTGTCATGATATAAAACTCTTCTCCCTTATATCGATCTTAGCTAGTGTCTTATGATATAACTCGGACACAAAGCATCATGACAACAAAACAAGATGCACCTTTCCTACTGTTCCATCTTAAAATTGGAAAGCATGTATAATCATTATATTTTATAAATAGATCATCAACTGATAAAAAATACTGTAGGCACCTATATGATTTTACTCCAGAGAATCATAAAACCTAGCCAACTACATATATATACCAATAGAAGCTTGAAAAACATTGTATTGAATTCCATTTTATGGATAGCAAATTGTCCAGACTCATTACTGAACCTAGTTCACAAAGTAATCATAACATATAGACTTCTCTCAGTCATTTAGCTTGCTTAGGCAAACCTGATGGTATTTGGGTTGCCCAAAAAAAGTAAAATATCATTTACCAAATTAGTAAAATTAGACATCAAAACTGAAAGTAATTCACGAAAAACAGCATATAGCAAAAAAATGAAGGAACGAGAAAATCCTTTACCTTCCCAGACCTTTGGTCAGGAAAAATGAAGCTAAAAATTGTCTTCAGCCCAGGAGCAGGTTCATCAATAGTAACAGTTGTAAAAAGCTGAGAAAGAATAGATAACCATCAAACTATGATTTACATATCACAGAAAATGCGCAAGAGTAGATATGAAACCTAAAAGAAGGGACAGTAAAAAAGCATTGTTACCTTGATAAGCAAACGGTAAAATGGCATGAAAGAGATTAATGGTTGCAATAAACAGCAAAAAATTGGACAATACACTAGTCATTTAACATAAAGTAAAGGTATATAGCATGGTTGGAAAACTCAGCTGAGTCAATATTCTAATTACTTCACATACAATGAAGGCATACAACGTGGTAGGAAAACTCACCAAGTCAGCCGAGTCTTGACAAGTTTTGGGGGGTCACTAGTTCAAAACTCAGAGACACTTGCCTAATGTTGAAAAGTTGACACAACTCGGCCAGTCTTGCTGAGTTTTAAGGAGGAGACTGAATGACTCATCCAAGTCAAAGGAAGTTAGCCCAAGCTATGTTTTTTTCTTCTTCTTTTTAAAAAGTAGTTAGCCCAAGCTATGTTCAAAAAATTTGTATTCAATGAAGAGGATTTAAACACGTGTATTTTGAGTGAAAACCTCTATATTGGAGACCATTACCCCATACAACAAAGTACTTGCAAGAAAATTAAGTCAACAAATGACTTTTGAGTTGCTGGGTTGACCGACCCGAGTCATAATATTAAGTCAAGGGGTTTGAGTCTGAATCATGAGCTTTCCAACCTTGGTATACAAAACTTGTATGCATAGAATAAAATCTAACAAAGCACACTATTCTGCTCAATATTAAATGCTTATTATATTACACATGGGGAAATCTAGGAAACGCCTGGGCATTTTTGGTGCACAAGCATAACGGCCCCATGTGGGGCCCACTTTATTATGAATGTGGTCTACTATAAAAAAAAAAAAACTTTTTAAAACTTAGATCCAACCTTCCATGCATCCTCAACCATCAGACTAAACATGATAGGTCAAAATATTTATCCAACAGTTCATTTTTAATCTTAAAAAATCAATAGCAAACACAATTCAATGGATCCCATTGTTTTCAGTATCATAGTTTTCAAGAATCTTTATAATCATCAAGTAGGGCCCACAGTCTAACATGACCCTTTAGAACACCTGGGTTTTCAGCCCAAGCAGACTCAAACTGGCCCATTACACATATGATAATGACTATTAAAGCACATAATAGTTTCTGATATTAAATACTCACCAGTTCTCAATTTTTAGTAATGCCCACACCATTATCATGAAACAAAATTATATAAAAAAAAAAAATGCAAACAATTGAAATTCATACTTTACAAAACTAACTCTCTACCCCTTCATGTTTGTATATAATTACATGTACATATCCACACACAAGCATGTATATAAAATTCTAACTTGTAACCACACCTCCCTCTCCTTTAACCTAAATGAAGAAATTTCCCCTACTATATTGGATCTCGCCCAATGACCTCATTATGCATGCATTTATTTTTATTTGTGCACGCACATTCACACATTTCTAAATTGTAGATACACTTCCACTTCTTCTTCCACCCAAAATAAAAACGATCCATAGTGAATTGGATCCTTGCTCAATTTGACCTCATTCATAGTTGCAAACTTACAATAATTGTTGACTCAAACTCATGCCCTGTGACACCATTCACCTTTGCATCCTAAAAAACATAACTTTGTTGATCCAATCAAGATGATTTTGGCAGGTTCCATGTCCACACATACATCTTTGCAACAAACCCATCCACATGGGCCCCACATAAGGGCACATAGATCTTCAACCTTGAATTCCTAAAGCTATGATTTTCAAAGGTCCAAATCAATCATAGAATCAGGACTGTGATTTAATTCCAAGGTAGGTATACAAACAAGGGGAGTTTCAAGGATAAATTTTTTTGGGGTAGTTTTGGAGAGATACCACTCAAGGGAGTTGCAGTGTGTAAAAGAGGAGATAAAAGTCGAATGGAAATAGATGAACCCGTGAGGTTGACTTGTATATGCAAGTATAGATATAGACATAAATATTTGCATAGATGACTACCTACACGCACTAACTATATACATATTCAATCTCTGAAACAAAAGATGTCAAACAACCTAGCAACAAATGATAGACATGAACAACCTAGCATCCTTGACTTACCAGCAAACCTTCCCAATATTCAAGTAACATCCACATAAATAAGGTAGGTGGCATATAAATAGTAACTGGTTGAAAATGAAAACAGTTTGGTAAATAGTATAAAAGAGTATATAAATAGTTACTTCAGCATTTGTGTCAAAGGTAGGTATGCAAACAAGGGGAGTTTCAAGGAGAATTTTTTTCGAGGTTGTTTTGGAGAGATGCAACAACTCAAGGGAGTTGCGGTGTGTAAAAGAGGAGTGGAATGGAAATAGATGGACCCTAGAGGTCAACTTGTATATGTAAGTATAGATATAGACATAAAATATTTGCATAGATGTTTACCCACACACACTAACTATATGCATATTCAATTTCTGAAACAAAAGATGTCAATCAACCTAGCAACAAATGATAGACATGAACAACCTAGCATCCTTGACTGATCAGCAAACCTTCCCAATATTCAAGTAACAACCATATAATATAAGTTAGGTGGCATATAAATAGTAACTAGTTGAAAATGAAAACGGTCTAGAAAACAGTATAAAAGAGTATATAAATAGTTACATTAGAATTTGTGTCCACTTTAATGTCAGTCGTGACGTTCTTGTTCTTCAGCTGAGTATTCAAGTCAGCCAAAAAGAGTTCGCCTTTTTTAATTCCTGTTGAAGTAATTGCCTGCAGCAGATAAAACACCAAAATAGAATATAGTTACACAAAAAGAAGATGACAACACAATTACAAAACAAATATGAGAAAACCTACAATGGCAAATATCAACTAATTAAAAAAACCGTAATGACAGGTAAATTAGTATCACAAACTGAACTTGATTAAGACCAGCACAAACTCATCAAGATATCATAGAGGAAGCCACAAATAGCAAACGACAATGAAGACAAACATAAGAATACAAAAGTGTTTATAAAAACATAACCAGTAGAACAAAAAGTTGATCTATTAATCCAAGTAGATTATCTTTTTTAATCTAGTAAAGGTGCTACCAACTTACCAATTAATAACAATATTGTTTTTTATGTAGCCAAAACTAAGTTGGACTGCATTCGCAAGCACTTAAGAAGATCCAGAAATGTATATTCATAAAAGATCCAGAAATGTATATTCATAAAAGAGAAAACCAATACATGTAGTTTTTCGCTTCCCTTATTTTAAATGTTTATCCCTCTTTTTAATGGCATATACCATGGCTACATAGAAAACAAACAATACATACCATAAAAAGAAATCATCAAGTCCAAGTAGCCCAGCTCACCGTGTGAAAAATAGACAGTTTGGTAAAAAATGGTCATTAAAAAATGTAACCAATTCTATGTAACTGGGGAGGAATTTTTTTGTCCTTTGCTTTAGGGTGACCTCTCGGTCATCCTTTCTTATGTACAGTTTATATTAATATAAGTATGTTACCTTTCAAAAAAAATCAATCTGATTTTTTACATTGAACCAAGAGGAACTAATTTGATGATCAAATATGACGTTCAGCAAATTATTTTGGCGGCCTCCCTTAGAATGGTAGTGATCATCAAGTCATAGTAATGGCTGGCCATAGTGCAATCCATCCACATATATGCCATGAAGGGCTCATAAGATGGGTAGAACTACAATTGTACTCAAACAAGTTGGACCTGATAAGTTTTATAATTTAAAACATGTTGCTAAAAGCAACATTGCATGACATCAACTAGGGCACTACGAGGACCAATGTTGCACCGCTTCAAGGAGTATAAGAATGGATAAACATAATATGCAACTAACAGTTCATGGTGTAGTATCACTTGAAATATTGCAACTTTTTCTCTAAACAGTTCTCTTTTGTAAAATGGTTGTACATGGTTAGTGATTACTCCACATCACACATCTTACAATTGTTTAAACATGGCTTTCAATGCTCAAAAAATCTGAAAACTTGACCAAAAGTTACTGCATGGCTCAGCTGAATCTGACCAAAAAGCTCAGCTTTTCCAAGTTAATTCAAATCATCCAGTTTCTGTACACTGCTTTTGATTGCATGCATATGAATAAAATTCTACATAATCAAAAGCTAAACAGTGCAGCTGGTTCTATGTGGCTGGCATCTCGTATTATAGGGAGTCAATTTCAAAGTATCGTATTATATTATATATCTGCTTTGCAAGAACATCAATTTTCTTAATTTTACTTAAAAGTGAAAATGATACACAAAGGATACATACTAAAAAGGACTTTAGCATGATAGTACAGAGAACAAAAGATAAAGATAAAGAAAGGGTTCATAAAAATGACAATGAAACCGTATTGAATATATATGTCATTCAAATCCCTGAAAATCAATAGTGTTGTTGGTTATCTGGATGCAATTCGATACAAGATGCATATTATGAATGCAAATGTTCCAGGTATCCTAACGTGCTTTCCCTGACTAAACATAAACATGGACCTTTTATACAGCCATAATCTGCACGTCAAGAGAGGCCAGTCTTGCAGATTCTTCGGAAATAGGCACTACTGGAACATTGATTTTCCTTACGTCAGATCATGCAAAACCATAAATGTATTTCCAGGAAGACTTGAAATCCTGGTTTAGAATCCAGGTGAAAAAAAAACACTGGATTTACCTTAAACAACTATATTTTTCAATGCAGAAATTGGCAGTGGCTCTCTTTCACCACTAGCATTATCAAGTTTCTGCTTGAAAACTAAAAATTGTACAGGCACAGAAAAACTCAGCCAAGGTACTTGACTCGATTTGACTTGATTACAAGCCAAGCCAAAGCTCAGAAATAGTTACTTGACTTTATCTCAATTTCAAGTCAAGCTGATTTTCTGGATGTTTAACCATAAGCATAAACATATTACGGAGTCATATCATTTGGTCAGTAAAAACTCTGAGTCATGACATTAGCTACAGATGCCCTTAAGAAACATCATATAACCATTGTGATGTCATCCATCAAATAACAAACAAACCATCATTTCAAATCAATGATTCCTCCCATTACGAACAAAATATAAAAAATCTATTTGCTAAAATTATTATTCCAAGCATCAACTGATGTATTTTCGTCAAAACAAAGAGAATGAAAGAAACAACAACTGGCACATATAATCTGGTGTCATACAGTGCAGTCAGAAATGAAAATAGATATAACCGAATACAGGAAGAATCAAAGTTCTTTAAACCGAATACACGCATATAAATCATTCAATAAAACACCGTAAGAGCAACAAAAGGTGAAATCAAAATCCGCTACAATCAATCGTGAGAGAAGAAAGAGAGAGAGAAACTTACAACTCCAGTGGAAGTGTAGGTAGTGACAGTGAACTTCTGGTCGCTCTGGTAATCCTTATAAAGAAGATCTGCACATGCAAGAGAGGACATTATTACAGCCGGTGAATAAAAACAGAGAAAATTAGGAGAAAAAAAAATCCACCTCTCGCCTTTTTGCCGATGTCGGCGTAAAGACCCGGTCCCTTTCCCATCTTCAGCTGCTGAGAAAATGACAGGAGATAACCAGCAAATGCAAGAGAAATGGGAAAGAGAGGCAAACGAGTGAGGAATGATGGGAAAACCCTAGAGGAGGTGTATATAAGGGGGTATTTGCTTGAGGGAGGGGCGAGTGATGGGTTTTAAGAGGGAAATGTGAGCCGTCCGATTGAGAAAGATGGTGAAGATTCGCTACTTTGACCATTGATGCCGGGGTTTTGGACAGAAGACAACTAACACGAGGAAGAGAAATGGTGCGGATCTCACACACGCACAGCTAACTTTCTTCCTCGGGCCTGTTACTGCATGAAGGTGTGGCCCATCCTAATCATTGATCTGAACCGTTCATTCAGATTATTCTCCATTTGATCGACACTAATATAATACAATTAAATTAATATTTCTAGCTAGTTAATTTATTAAATATAATTAGTTTCGCAGTGGAATTCATTGTTAACATAATACTGCTGAAAAAGCGCTTGAATCAATAATTTAGATTCTATAAAAATGTAAACAAATAAAGAGGGGAAATAATTTGTGCACCCTCCCATTTTACTCATGGTGCACTTCTTCAATATTTTTTTCAATTTTGCCCCCCACCTAAAAAATGAAGAAAATGAAGAAAAGGTGGATGGAGGGCAAAATTGAAAAAAAAAATTAAAGAAGTGTACCATGAGTAAAATGGGGAGTGCACAAATTACTTCCCAATAAAGAGGTGTGGTCCATCCTAATATTTATCTGAACCGTTCATTCAGATTATTCTCTATTTGATCGACAGTAATTTAATACAATTAAATAATATTTCTAGATAGTTAATTTATTTAATATAATTAGTTTCGCGGTGGAAATCATTGTTAGTATAATACTGCTGAAAAAGCACTTGAATTAATGATTTAGATTCTATGAAAATGTAAACAAATAAAGAGGTCGTCCACTTTCTCAAAGATGTACCCGAGAAAGTGCCAAGTAGTGGGGAGGCAGTTGACACTTGTTTGGCACCTTACTCCTTTCAATGTAGAACTGTAGACAAAACGTGGCCATTTGGAAAAATATTGATGGAATATTGGAATCATTTTAAACGGTCATTTAGATACTTTATTTTTTTTAAGAGTCATTTTATTTTAAAATTTTGTATAAAAATTATTACTTTATCCTTCAATTAAAAAAAAAATATAATTCCTCTACATAAATTAAGGGGTAAAATGATAATTTTGCATAAAATTTTGAAATGGGATGTCTTTTAAAAGAAAAGTCAAGTGTCTAAATAACTACCTATTTTAAATTGATAAAATTCTGTATAAATATAGATTTTATGTTTTATTTGTGAAGTGCATTAAAACTCTGCAAATCATATATTATAATAGATTATATGATATAAAATTATTGACACAGCTAAATTAAATACATTAACGATTGTAGATATTATAATTCTCAAAATATTATTTTTGTTGATAATAATTTGATACAATGTTTAACTTAAGAAAGTGTTTATAAAGAATCAGATATTTAAATTTAATTATTCAATTTGTTAGCATAAATAATATAATTAATTAATAAATTGATTTTTTTTTTGCTTTGATAATATCTAAAATCTTCCTCAAATAGCGAGTATAGAATCATATATTACATCATTTAAACAACCATTAGCCCCCAACATAAAACAACTACCCCTGCTGAAACCCTATTTCTGTTTTTAGTTATTTTGTATTTCATTGCCATGACGTCATAATACTATGTCATGAGTCAAATATTTAAAAGAAAATAAATATGATTTTATCATGTAACAATACAATCGACGCTCACCTTTACCCTACTTATGGAGTTAGCTCTCAGCGTTGGGCAGGTTGTATCGCCTTCGAGCCTACTTCAGTTTAGGCTCCAGTTTCAATTAAAAGAGCGGAGAAGGGCCTGCATTAGCTTGATTTGGTTAAATTTACGTATAATTTGAATGATATGAATAAGATTCAAGACTAATTTGAAGTATGCAATGTAAATGCAAGCCTGTTTAGGATGAAGTTTTCTTTCTCCTAACTTTGGTGTTTTTTTTTTTTGCATTTTCTATAAAAATATAAAATATAGATTATTTAAATGTTATATTTGCACATTATATTGATTAAAGAAAATTAAAAAATAAAAGTTAGTATTTCAAATCTTAGCTTTAAAGTCAAATTAAAATTTTCATATGGTCTAACTCAGCCCAACCAACGATCCCGAGCTCAAATCAACGAGTTCCCAAATTTTTATAAGCCACACCGCTCGTTTAATATTGTCTGTTACACTGAGCTATGCAAAGTTTAGAACAAAGTGGCCCAAGGCGTGGGATACAACACATAGCAAAGAGCATTATTACAGAGTTATAGGTTAATAATGAATTAGATTTTTTGGCAAAACATTCAAGTAAAAAGGCAAGATGATGGCAAAAATTGGGTCCTATCTATTGTTTTTGCCCTCAGTCACAGAGATAGGGACTGATGAAAAGGATGGTAAGGTGTTGAAATCATAAAGAATTTAAATTGATTTTATAAAATTGGTGAGAATTTAATATATATTTTTTAATTTAGATGTGGGAAATCACGAAAAAATCAAGTACCGAGTTATATTTCATTACTGGCTGATGGATTTAGAAATTCATGATACTTAAGATATATTTTAAGTTTTAATGTTGGTGATGTTTGGGCTCCATAAGTCGGTATGAGATAATAATTTTTTTTTTTTCATTCTAGTACATTGCCATTTTATACTTGTTGATTAACAAGTTGCAATCTTAAAATGTTTACTACATGCACTTTCTTTACACTTGCTATTTTCACTTTAAAAGGAAATTAAATTTTAAATTATTATTTTTTAAATCACATTCTATAGCCTTCTAAAATTTCAATCTAGCATGAAGAAACCAGCCTCAACAGTAGTGGATTCTATCATAAAATCTATATTTTTTCTATGAATTATCATATAGTTTAATATGTCATTCATTAATTTATGAGCACTAGCAATTAATATCAACCTCTCATGCAAAAGGTATTAATTATCAACTTAGAAATTGAAGAATCTAGAGGCCTCGGACCGATGTAATTCAACTAGGCCTCGGACCGATGTAATTCAACTAGTTAACTTCTTGTATCAAGAAACTAGAAGTGTTAGATTCAAACTTCCGTTAACCTATAACATATTGTACCAACAGGACCAGCAAGCCTGAAATGTGAAAAGCTGACCGTTGTTTTAACTTTTAATAAACCACCAATTGGATGATATTACTCAACTTCTAATTGGCAAGTTTAGTCTAAAAACTATCATACGTGGGCTCCACTATTTGGACGGCCTGATTTCCATTTATACTCGAGATAGACGGTAATGATTTGCTTGAAATTTTGTGAGTTACAAGACCGTCGTTCTCAGCGTCTTGCCGTGCCGAGTCTGCTTGCGGCTTTTAATTGGCTTGACACAGTGCTGACGGAGAGAGAGGCGGAGAGATGGAATCGACACTGCCTCCGGCACTTCGGCCTTCAACCGACCTCATTGTTCGTATATTTTCACAGCTCGACTGCGTCGATCTTCTCCACTGCTCTCTCGTCTGCAAGTGAGTCTTCAATCTATCTTCACCACTACTTTCCCCCCTCCATTTTTATTTCTTCCATTCATCGAGGGTAGTTGCTTACGATCTATAATAGATGTATTTCTGCGATTCCTCTCAAACTCGTGGTATCTAATTTTTAAAGGGTGTTGATAAAAACCAGTTCATATAATAAGTGCATATCCCACTCTAGTTTTTAAATTACAGATGTGCCATTTTCAAGTAGCAGAGTTGATGAAATACAGTCAAGGATAGTCTTTTCATCATCATCATCTTCTTCTTTAAATGAGTGGTGTTCAAGGATGAAACTTCTGAAAGGTTAGATGGTAACATACAAAGCACATAAATTATTGGTGGAAATTAGGTTTTTTTTTTTATATTATTTGTATTTTTGTTTGATCCCACTCTTTTAGATGGTATCGTTACTTCTGTAACATAAGCTGAATATGGGCGTAAACTTGATTGAGATAAGTTGGTATTTGACTGGAAAGTTGGTATGCAATTTTAGCTGCAAGACTCCGAGAAAAAAAGTTGGATTTAAAGAAACAGCAATAACACTTGCTGGCATTTAACTTGCCACATCGGGAAGAGCATTGTGATCTTGAGGTTCATCCTTTTCTAGTTTCCACCTGTTCTATTTTGGTGATGATTATTTTTTTTTTTTTGAAAGATAACTTCATTAAAAAAGGAAAGAATACACGCGCAAAAGAAGGCAAAAAAAGTCCCCCCAAAACACAATTACAAGAAGTGAGAAACTATTTCAGAATCTAAAGATAACCCCTGACGAGCCAACTCATCAGCCGCCGAGCCGAGTTAGTAGAACGAGGAATCCATGTGATTTTAAAATGAAGAGAATCGATAATGCTCCGAATCCTTTCAATTTTATCCAAGAATATCCACGGGCAAATAGAACCCAAAGTCCAACTCACTATAACTTGAGAATCACCTTCGACCAAGCAACCATGGACCCCTTTCTTCTCTAATTCCAGAAGACCACGCCATAAAGCCATTAATTTTGCCTCAATAACTGATCCATGAGGGATGGGCCCAGCATATGAAAACACAGAAGACCCAGAGTCAGTACGAATAATCCCACGATATCCAGCCAAATCAAGATACCGCATACAACTACCATCAAAGTTAAGTTTAAGAAGTCCGTTTGAAGAAGGACTCCAATAAACCCGATGTGAAGCCCCTAGATTATGAATATAGGAGTCAACAGAAGTCCAATCTCTGCATATAAATGAAATAGAAATATCCTGAAGCTGAGTTGGCCCGATCAACCACCAAGCTGCTCGAAACTTAATTAAATCCATCAGAGAAATAGTCGAGCAGACCTTACCATGAAACACCCTATTGTTGCGAGCCAACCAAATAGACCATACGATGCTCAACTTGGTCACCTTCCACAGGAGTCCAAGTTAATGATGCAATCAACAGTTGCTACATTCATAGTTTGGTTTTGTATGCGGTTCATAATTGTGAGTTCCTAATGAACGAGTAGACCTTTATCCCTCTGACCTATTTGAGGGTTCGGTTGTGTAATCTTAATTGGCATTAAAAATCTGCCAACACAGGAACTTACACAGTGTTAGGCATCTATCATTAGTGATTGAGTCCATGAGGCACCCTTTACCAGTTTTGGCTCACACCTTTTTCCCTTTAATTTCAAACTTGACGAAAATTCACCACAAAAGGCATTAAAAATCAACAGATCGCCCCGTTCCACTGTTTTATAGAGGTTGATTGTTAATTCCAAAGTGGGCTGTTTAATCAGTTGGGGTGATCCTGGCACATAGATGGTGGTAAGTTATAACTTCAAATTAAATAGCTGGGCTAATTGTTGTCACAATTGGGGTGTATTCATTCTAATGCTTCTACTTTTTCAGAGGTTTCTTAGCTCCACGCTTTCAATCTTGATTCTGGCATCAACACAGTTTTGTTCACCACATCACATCAACAAAAGCTGGTACAATAACTAAGCATTCATAAATTTGATGGGATTTGATCTCCAATTACTTTTTGTGGTTTCCGACATAACCATACTAATGATCTGGGGTTACTATTTGTGCCATTTTTAAATGTTTTCATGAATGAAATTTCTAAATCCAATCTTCTCGAACTACATTTACCATAGGTATGTCAATGGAAGTGAAATAAGAATGAGCACAAATTCAACTTGGCTTCCTGGATACAAGGGTTCTTGGAAAGAAAGAGGAGTAAGGGTGGTAAAGGAACTGGTAACATAGACAGTTATCCATTTTATTTATCAAGGAGACAAAATTTTAGTAGATATGGATGACAACTGTTACAAGCTTGGGGCAGAAGGGTATTTGGTTGGAGCCGGAAACTGTTACGGGTGGCATTTGTAGGTTTGTTAACATTTGGACTGTGAACTGTAGGGTTTAAGAGTTATTTATCTAATAAATTCCAAAGTGTGGATTTTTTAATTTTTCATTTTTTTGAATGGAAGAGACATGGGAAGACCTAGGAGAGAGGTGTAATATTTCAGAATTGCTACGGTTTTAGAAGAATATATTAACACAATTAGGCTTTCACATGGGAAGAGAGGCGACTGTAAAATTCTCTAGGTATGGACAGTTATCTGAGTTCATTGCCACCAATGGATCGGTGGATCTCCATTTGCTGGTATTTAATTACATGGTCCAACATGAGAACGCAACTTTGTGTACGTTGAACTGTAACTGGGTGTTGGTCCAAATGGCTGTACCAAATCACGTATATATGTCTGTTGGTTGGCACTAAAAGTAATTGGAAATGATGTTCCATCAAATGTAAAAAAGATTGGTTATCGTAGTGTACAAGACATGTTGATATTGGAGTCAAAACTGAAAGTGTGGAGCAAAGAAGTCTTTGGAAATCTGGTACTAAAATGAATATTGCCCCAACTGTGCCATGGATTGCCCAACTTTCAATTTGACGTTTAACTTGACCATGACAGGTGGTCCACAGAATACCTGAACTGTTTATGGGCTATTGATAGGCTAATTGTTAAGTCAGGATTGTGCATATGCGGTTGGTTCTTTGCTTTGTGGCCTTAGAATGATGGGTTTCATATTAATCTTACCTAACAATCAGTATTAGTGACATTGCATAGCACATAGAATTGATGATCCCAACCATGGAATCATATATTGAACATTTCGTGAAATTGAAAAGGAAACTGATGGCTGGGCATTCACAACCAATCAAAGCACAAAGGATCACATGTATTGGATTTGAGAAAGTGTGTCACGCTCTGGAACTGGTATTTTCATGCCTGATGGTTAAAACTTGTGCACCTGTTATTGTCTCTCTCTCTCTCTCTCTCTCTCTCTCTCTCTATCATTTCATTAGTATACATGAGCTTGGGGGAGGAAACAAATCTACTGCATCTAACTTCCCTTTTGCCTTATCTTTTTACTAATTTAAATTTCTGGTGTAATAATATGGATATTGCTGGTGGCAACTGATTTATAAGATTTTGTTTCCTAGAACATAAGACTCTTGTCTAATCTCTCTAGGATTTCAATTCCTAAAAGTTAGACACAAAAGGTAATATTGTTATCTGACCTCTATGGGATTTGGATTCTAGAAGATAGATGGCAAAATATAAATTCTTATATAGTCTCTTTAAGATATCAATTCCATCCTAACCATCCAATTAGTTTGGCATCAAATGTTCTCCAAAATATGATCAGATTTTAGTCATTCTTTGCTTCCTTGATTCTTCAATTTAACAGCTGATTTATTTTGGATATTAAATGCCCCCTTGCTTGTTGAAACTCTTTTTTGGTGGACGTGCCTTAGGGTATGTGTGTCTGTGTATGTATGTATATACTGTTCAGCCGCACACCCTATGAGAGTTTCTCATGGTTGGAGCTCCATGTGGGCTGACCTATGGTCATGGGGGTGGTTCATTAGAAAGGTTCATGCTTGGATATGATATCTACTAAAAGTTCAACTTGATTGGATGACTCTGGTATGTTATTTATGCCGAAAGATCGATGGTAAATGAGGATGCAATTTATCGTGTTTCAATCCAATGTGGGTCTAATAGAGGTGTGGGTCGAATTCACTAGAGAGTTCATTTTTGCCATGCCCGCCCTGGACCCCCCTCCCCCCCCCCCACCCCCCACACACACCCCCCAATGTGGATTTCATATAACCCAAAGTTCATACTTTCTATTATTCTCTTATTGATGGCATAAGTGGACTATAAAAATGGAACTTTCTAATGGCAGAAATTCAGGTACCGTGATTAACCATTGTTGAATCTTCCAATCAATCAGATTTTAAGACATTAGCCATCCATGCACACTGGTACTGTCTACATGTATTGACAAACTGGCTAGATTATTAATATTTTCTCTTGGCAAAATGAGCTCAATGCAGTGATGACTTTCTTCTGAGATCAAACTTACGAATCTGCTGGTCCTAGCAATGAGCAATCTACTTTTTGGTCTTTGTTGTCCTCCATTGATCTATACTTACATGGGTTGATTTTATTTGTACACTTCAGACAATGGTATAGAGACTCTGCTGAGCTGCGGGAGGGCTGGAAAAATGAATACATGGAAGCATATACCCTGTTTGGTTTGTGTATAAAAAGGGAAACCCATCCTCCATCTGCCACATGCTCTATACGAGGTCTGCACAGTTGGTGCCCTTGATTTTTCAGGTGCTGTTTCCCCATTATTTCTGATAGAAACAATGTAGCAGAACAGTGTTGAATGTAAAATTAAAGGTTTCTATAGATACATTTGAAGATGCACTTATAAATAACCTCTGATGTGAATTGCATTCTTTTGCAAACCTTGTAAGGCTGTTCCTATTGTATGTACTACATAGTGTATTGGAATGAATACAAGCTTGATGGATTAAATCATAAACCTGTAACCTAGAATGTTTGAATTCTTTGATTGGCGTGGATACTTGGTCAAGCACATTCCATAGCTCATCAGGGATATGTTTTCTCCACTCCTCTTAACAAATCAGCTTGTGATCTGTTCTCAAGTCCATTTCAAGAGTTCAAGACATTGTAACCTGTTCCTTTCAACTGGATTCTTGACGTTGATTGCGCTGGAATCATAGCAGTTACAGCCCTAGAAGGATGTAGTAGGTCAATGCTATTGGCAATTGAATTATCATGCTAAAGGCAACCCTGAAATGGTATGAAAGCAAATATAAGGAACTAGTCTGCAAATTTGCATAAATGTGGTTTTAGAAGCAGACTATCAGATTGTTAGTTACCCTGTGCTTAAAATGTTGGGATGAACGTTATATTCTCTAGCAAACACAAATGGAACAATTCCTTGAGGAAGCGCTGCCTGCAATGCATCACATTTTTAAGTCTTCAAAGAAAACAACCTAAATATCTGAATAAATACCGCATACAGAACTGCCTGTATTTTGATGAGATTTTTTTTACCTGTACGATTGCTATGCTCAACAATTTGCCCCTCATTCCAATAGCCAAGGAAGACACTGCCATCAGGGCTGGTCCTACAAAAAATCTTGCTCCCATGGCTAAGGCTGCCTTCTGGGCCCCACATGCTATGATTCTAGGTTGCAATGCCATGAAAAGACCTGTCAAGTGCCACAAGGCCCTTGTTAGAAACAAAAAAGTTGGTCCTTGGTTCCTGCACATTGTAGCAACTGTTAAATTTCTCCAAAAAGAATGAGAGAGAAAAAGTAAAGACTGTTTACTGAACCCCACACCTAAGCTGAACATGGCCATCCCAAGCCCTCCATTTGACAAGATTGATATGGATTTATCAATGATTATTGGCAATTTTAATTTCCACCTGCAATGGATTCAACAAGATTTCTTCTTTAATGACCAGGTTTAACTCAAACTATGGGAGAGTATTGTAAGAAAAATAGAAAAAATCTGGTTATAAAATTCTACAACATGCATAGATGTTGGTGTTGGGCATATATCTCATTATCTCCACATGTCTATGGAAATATATAAATATCAAACACATGTTTTGAATGCTTTAAATGCATTTGTATTTGCAAAAAAAATTATCCAAAATAGTAATAACCTAAAATCACTATCATATATTATTGCTATTTTTACTAATAAAAACAAGTTCCAAGAATTGAACTGTTTCTGAATCTTTGACTCTGAGATGTGGCGAAATAACATTGGTAAATCCCTCAGGCAATTGGTGAATCCCTTGGTCCACTTGTCTCTTATAATGTCCTACCTAAAGGAGATGGCTGACCACATGAGACCGAACAGACATGCATAGGTATTGGGGTTTCTAATGAGCTTCCTCCACACCATGATCAGAATGAGCTTGGTTTCGATAGTTCTTGTTGATGCAGCTTTTACTTCCTCCTCTCTTGATTGTATTTCTTGAGCCTCTGATTCCCCTTTAACAAAGAGAACTAAGTACTTGAATCAAATCATGATTGCTTTTGTGAAAGCTAAAGAAAGAAAATAGATCATCCGCATACTCAAACTCAAAACAAAAACCAGGTTCAACTTCCTGGAAACACGTGCCAGATAACATAAGGAACGTATTTGCGCACCAGGAATTTGTTTTTAAGACAGAAGCCAGGCAAATGTTCTATTTTTATAGTGATATGATAATATCATCAATATTCCAGTCTGGATTTGTATGCAAGGGTAAATATGTTGGCTGGTGTATTGGCTGGAATGATGTAAAAAATAAGGGAGAGGAAACACTTCCTCTTTCATGAAGTGTATCTCAGAAGCATACAATTTTACTATTTTCATTTTCCTTCATGTGTGCTAAATGTGTTAGTGAGGGTGTTTTATGTAATAGAATGCATAATATTTTAACAAGAATCCCATTCAAGGGACTTTGGTTTTGGTGCTTTAAACTTGTCTTCTTGTTTCTTATTGAAAAAAACAACCTTGTCTTCATGTTCACCAGAAACAATTTTAGCACATTAATTTGACATTAATGAGCCATTAAATTTTTAGCATGTAGTGACCTGCCAATAAAGTTTATTATATGGCTGATGCTCTGAAACTATTGTGGTTTGTGTCATGATGTGATTGACCGTCATGCTTTACTGGATAAGGCCAATATGCTGTGTTAATTGGGTGATGATGAAACCTGTTTATATACTAAGGTGGATTGTATTGAATGGTTAATCTCCAACAATATTTGTGTACCCTTGGATATGGATGTTGACCCTTTTCCAACCACCTGCTTCTATGCAATCGATGGTTGGCCAGGGTTATCCCTCCAGCACAAACTTTGGAATGTGGCCAGGGTAGTGCCCCGTAGATGGTTCCTGAGAGTTGCTGTATTGGGTCCAATCCAGCGATTCATGATGGTGAAGCATGATAATGATGTAGTGCCAAGAAACTCACTAGAGTATGTCTTTTTTGGGAGAAATCACTAGAATTTGCTTTTCAGTGATTATTACTTCTGGAATTACTGGGTCCCCAAATCTTTGAGCAATCAACCACTTGTCATTGCCAGATGATGGGTCATTCATAGAATAACCTGAGAACCTGGGAACCTAAGATTGTTCTTACCACTGAAAATTTCAAGAGGCAAAGTCCTTTGTGAACTTTTTTAACCACACTAGTCATTGCCAAATGAATTATACATTAGTTCACCTCAGCACCTGGTAACCTACAATCGTTCTTAGAAGTTTGCTGAATTTTCACAAACCAAGTGCTTTGAAACCTAATTTTTTTTTTCCAGTTTGGAGTTTGTGACTGCAGAGCTTTGGCATGAGTAATTGGGTATCAGCCAACTTTTGTTCAAGGGTGCCATTGAAGAAAAAGAAGAAGAAGAAACATTTGTTCTGGGGTACAACAGTGGTACTTGTTCCTTGATTTGGTGCTGCATGCATTATTTTTTGGATGGAGAAGAATACAGAAAAACTCAAGATGGAATGGGACAGCTCGAGGTGGGAACAACTGTACTGCACTTACATTTATTTTGTGCAGAATGCTGTAACATCTCCTTAAAAGCCTTTCATTCTATCCTCATGTACTTGCATGAACATTGGGCTCAAGCAATGTAGCTTCTTTTCAAAATGTTTTATTATGGTTGCAGAGAGAGGCTGCAAATCACACTTTTTCCCCCACATTTAGCTTATTTGAGTTGTAGCTCTCCCTCAAGCATTTGACCCTTGTTATTGATATGAACTTAACACTTTTACTGAAAATGCAAAGATGAACAAGTACCTGCAGTCTCCATTGGTTGAGTTGCCACCGCTGCAGCTCTGAACTCAAACAGAAATAGCAAAAGGTTGTACCAAACTATGGTTTGTAGGACAACTATCTGAGGCAGAAGTTTCGCTCCTTCATCCCCATACATGGCCGTTATAAGTGGAATTCCCAAGATCAAAGTGTTGGGCAACGTCACAAGAGAAAAACTGGTAATGAGCCAATCTAAACTTCCTCGAGAGGTAAGTTTGATAAGGATTCCAAATACAAGAAGGGCTAGTATTTTTTGTAGTGAGTCTGCAAATATGAGTTTCAGGTTCATATGGTATGGATTATTAGTAGAAATCACCTGGAATGACAACAGAGGGACTGAGAAATTTGCAACGAATTTGTTTATTCCTGAGCACTGATCAGAGGTGAAGAGCTTCCACCATCTCACTGACATGTAGGCAAAGATCATGGTTGTGTAAAGTGGCACTATTGCCACCGAGATGTGGTAGAAGTCCTGCCCAAGAAATCATATCTGGACAGATAACTGGGAAAAGCCTGAGAGTTACCTCAGTTGTGGTGGTTTTATGATATTTATTTGGTCGTACTCTTTAATATGCTCCAACTCATCTTTGTTGGTTGCTAAAGAAAGGTGAGAATGGTAGGAAGTTTTTCTGGAAGTACTAGAATGACTTTTGTTTATGACCATTGTATCCTTAAAGATTTCTTGAATTTGCATTAAGAATAATGCTTGGTTATCAAATCAAAAGAAGTCAGGTCTTCAACTGTATGTATGCATGCATTCACACATGTACCATATAAATTATAAATATATACATAACATACATGCATAAACTTGTCATCTTCATCAGCTGATATCAGCTGATTCGTCAACATTATTGTCATCCTAGCTATTTTTCCATCTATTTGGGGTCAGTACTGAGGGGAAAAATCTATCTTAAGAAACAGGGCTTTTCCTGATTGGTCATGTTAATATGAATTGCAGGCCTCAGTTTCATATCATTGTTATTCAAGTTTATTATACTCCCACTGTCCAATTATGCAGGTAAGTATGTTGAATTGCAAGCTTCAGTTTCATATCATTGTTATTCAAGTTTATTATAAGCCTTCCAGTGTCTGATTATGCACGTATTTGGATTTTTGGATTTTTTGTAGTTTTAGTTTGTGTCTTTCTTGCTTAACTTTTATTATAAGCCTTCCAGTGTCTGATTATGCACGTATTTGGATTTTTGGATTTTTTGTTGTTTTAGTTTGTGTCTTTCTTGCTCAACTCTAGTGAGACAGTGATATATTTGATATATGGTCATTTAGTTAAGGTGATAAAGGTAACAACCTTGTTATACACTGCCTTACCCAGTCCCAAGATTTGTCATATAAAGTTGTTCCTCATGTGTGTCTGGCACAATACCCTGAAGTCTCTGCCTTTTATATCTTTTCCTTTCGGCCTTCTTTGAACTTCAGCAGGCATGCAGCCATACGGGGTCCGCAAAGAAAAAGGTGCTACAGCGGCTTGGATGAGTTTTAGACGAGTCACCGCTGAACTTGTTTTAATGTTCATCATATTTCAAGCACTTCCAGACACTGTCTGAATGGAGTTGTTTTTTTTTTTTAATTAAATTGATTTTTTGTGGAATAATTTTAATTAACATTGTGAATTGGACGAATTGCTTTGTCGGAACATTCAGATTCATTTGGCAGAGTGAAGAAGCAGCTTTTGGTTGCATTATGTGTGGGCTAAATTGTATGAAGCCAGTTTACATGGCATCCATTTCTACTATGTTCATCATATCATTCTTCATAAAATCTAGTTTTGCAGCTATTATGTTTTTTCTACTATGTGATTTTACATTTTCCACTCATAGTCACCCGTTCATCATAACACACGCACACAGGCACAAAATTATTAAGAAAGTCCTTGATCACCTAAACATAATATTTTCTGTCACCCTTGTTCTCGTGGGCATTTGAATTTTTAAGTTGTACATGAACCTAATTTATTTTTGTTGCAGTATGGCAATGGCACATGCAGAATTTCTTTTCTGCTTATAAAGTTTCCAAGTGGGACCCACATTATCTTGCTGGTAAATCTCCACCATGTAATTTGCTGCCTCCATTAACTTTTCTTCTTTAACAAATTTAACAGTTACTTCTATGGCTATATAGATTTATTTCTTAATTTTATGAATTCCATTAAGAAAATTTGAGAAATGTGTTATGAGTTATGAGTTATCTATCGTTTAGTTTTTTTTTTTTTTTTTTTTTTTTTTAAGACCAAGGTATCCAAGTGTCCACCTGAATTTTTCAGGCGTCCCACCTGAATTTGCTGAAGTTATCATTTAGTTTTCTTCAGCAAGACATTAAAGAGTTGGGTTTTCAAATAGAATCCCTAACAGGGTGTTAAAAAAAAACTCAAACTGCTTGAGAAATTTGTGGCAGATTTTCTTCAGGAAGTGTGAATGGGGAAGGCAAGAATAAAGAAGTGAATTGTGAGGGAAGTAAGCGAGTAAAGAGTTCATAACTGCATACGAGGAAGAATTTTGCACATTGGGTCAAAAGGATGAGAATAAATACAGTCGTAAGCATGCTTTAAAAATGATAATTTTTACCAAAGAAGAGCCATCACCTCTTTAATAGGCTTGCTTTATCAAATTCTCTTTTTCGGTGCACGCCTGGAGCTCAGAAGATCTCAGCCACTAGATCTGCAGACTGATAGCCCGCAACTCGCCCCAAATCCCGCCAGTTGAGTCACCATTTTGACTCGGTACGTTAGGAACTTCATGGCATTTTGTTCAACCAGGTACATAACAGAAGTATGGTTCATTAGGATAGGATCCACCGTTATTAATAATCATATTGATTGTATTAATCAAATCATATTTTTAAAAATTAAAAAATTCTAGTGTTTTTTTTTTTGAATTTATGTGTGGGAATCCGCAGATTATCCAGCATAAAATCTCTACGAATGAGTCCTACTACCTCTAGAGCACACTAAGATTAAGCGATGGGGCCCCGAACGGCGTAACCTCTCGCTTCCTGAGGCGGGAGGTAACCAGTTGAGCTTAAAAAACATGCTTAATTGACCATCATGTAAGTTTTTTATTGGCCGCTGACTCAATTTTTTTTCTCTAAACGACCGTCATCACCTCAAACGATGTTCTTCGTGCCTAATTGTACACAGTAGTGAATTGATAATTAGAAGGATTCTATAAGTAAACATCTTATACTTGTCAACATTTCCTAAATAAGCTGTTTGCCTCTTGCCGGTCGGAACAGAGCTTCTATACAAGGATGAAGAGCACCTCTCCTATGGTGGAGAATATGTGATAATGAAATGTTAACAGAGAAATTTCAAAGCGACGTGTGAAGTATTTCATTTTACAAAAGCTATTTGTAGAATATTAAATTGAGATTTTTTATGTAATATATAGAAAATAACAATGACATTGGATGTGTAAAATTTGACTCTTATTTTATAAGCTTTGTAATTTTAGACTTGTAAAATTTGATTGCTACAAATTATTGTTTTTTCATATTATTTCACAATGCTATGAACTTATCAGATTGAGGAGTTTTTGTTGAATTATATCATCTATGAAATTCTCTATTTATTCTACTCAATCATGTAGGGCTTAATTCATGTTAAATGTGCATTCTCAATTAAAAACATATACCTCCACCTCTCTTAAACTGTTCACGTTAATAATCATATTCCTCACTGTTGTTACACTTTTACTAGAAAGAATACAATAAATCAGCAATGGACTGTCGTCATATTCATTCGGCTACAGCATGGGATCTTCTTTTTATTATTCCAATTTTGTCCAATGTCTTCAAAGAAATAATCATTGAGATCATCTAATTATAATCTCATCTATAATCATCTTATAGGTTGATTATCCTAACAATTTGATGAAGCAATTGAAATTATTCTTAATAGTCCATTTTCCAGTAAGTATTGTTTAGTTTTGGTCCATTTCGTGATGAACTTGTGGTTCAAATCAGTTCTAGAATTTTTATTTTATTTTAATTTTAATTTTAGTTTTCTCTATGGGGAAGGGTTTTGTCCTCTTGTACGTACATACATACATTGTTACGTGATGCATATATCAAGCTCAATGTATACTCATAAAGTATATACACCATTACTTAGTGTATTCACTTAGCAAGTACGTTCAAGAGCTCCACGAGGCTGCTCATTATGCAGATCTCAATTGAGCTATATATCTACAAGCAGAAAATGACATGAAAATGGTCACATAAAATCATGTGAGTCCAATGGTATGCTTTGGAATTTGGATCTTAAAAAATTGATCATATAAGCTATTAATGCTTTATGATATTTTGAACGAAATTATAATAATTGAATTAAGAGCTTCAAAAGATAATTCCATCTATACAGTCCTTCATACATTCCACGTAGATAACCAACCTCTTTAAAGAAAATACATGTTTCAACCTTCTAAACTTGTTCTTGTGGCATGGCGAGTTCTTTCTTGCTTTGAAGGTTCTACTTTCGAATATGTAATAAAAGAACATGTTAGAGAGTGGAGACCTATGAGATATGAACGATGTAGTTAAAATCTTGAGTTTTAAATGTCTACTAAGTTTTCAGATTGATTTTTAATATTAAATTTAAATTATGACCTCGTAACTTAACTTATAAACACTTTGGTTCAAGAAGTAGAAGTTTTAAGTTTGAGTCCCATGGTCATCCTATATTCGTAACTTATAAAAGACTGCGTGCATCTATAGTTTTATCCAACACTTTCGTTCTAGTGAAGAGATGGGATCTTGGGGTTCTTTGTCATTAAAAGAAAATTAAATTATGTAAACACGAATTTCATTAACATGTTGCAAGTTCCATATTCTGTATTGCAATTATCACTTAGGGCATGTTTGTTTATTTTATCATAAGAAAAAGAAATAAAAAGTTTCCTATGAAACAATTTCACTGGAGATATTGTTAAGAAACGTTTCGTCTTCATGCTTGTTTATATACCATAGGATAAGAAATCACTAGTAAAACAATGTCCTAAGTAATGATAAAGAATCACTGGAAATAAGAATGGTTATGAAAAATTAATTTTTTAGCAAAAAGAATGGTTTGAACTTTTGAAAGTTAACTGAAGATGATTTTGATTTTTGTTTATTTTCATTAAAAACGAGGTATTGCTTTCATTTTGAATGAAAACTATTCTCATTCTTTTGTAAAATGCCCAACCAAACATACTCAAATAAGTCAACCACATCAATTTGTTCAATTTTACTATTAAATATAAAGTGGGTCGGTCTTACTAATGTCCATCAAATATAAATAGAGCTCACACATATGATCTAAAATGAACTTATAATTTATAATACTCATGTCACTAAAAAATGTTGGAATTTTTTTACTGAAATCCACTATGATCCAATCCACCAAACATTCAGATAATTGTTGAGTCATTTCAAGTTTATGTTGGGTCAACTGATTTGAATTTTCTGACCCATCTTTCAGCTGTGCAAAGTTAGATCATGCCAACCCATTCATTGATTGAATTGAAATTTTATCTTTGTTGGGTTACATTTAGGTCAATGATAGGTTGCAGATTGGGTTGGTTAGGTCACAAGTCAAGCATGGTTTAGGCTGGGTTAGAGGTTGATTTTGGGCCAATTGGATTGGAGTTTGAATTTGGATCAAGTTGGATTTGCTATGAAGCCACATACATTCAAATATGCATGACAAATAATTTTCATTGGAAGAACTCATTTTCCAATGAAAGCTTTTGCAATTTTTTTTAATATAGTAATAGTAGTATTGATTGTTGCAATATTTGAGCAAGAAATGATGCATTTTCCATTGTATATCTTTCAGCAGAAAGATTAGTAATCAACAACAATCAATGTAGTTATTTTTCCCTCCTCTGTCAGCTGTTCTCTGTTCTCTGTGCTCTGTTCTCAGCATGGCTTCCCTATCTTGCAGGTGAGAGATCCTGCATAGCGGGTGAGTCTAGGCACGTACGTGCCAGGCCTGGCCTTGATCATATCCTTTCTAGAGAATGAACTCTTGAAGTTGCGATTGCCGGATTCTCTAAAGAATGCCCCATTCAACAGTAAGTCTCCCTCTGATTTCCACGTCCACTTGTTCCATTCTGATTCTATTGCATAGTCCCTCTTGGTCACCTATTATGGAAGTGAATCACTGTCAAAACTCAACTCATGGCATGGACAATATGTTTGGATGGATGAAAAGGAGGAAAAACCGGGTTTTTTTCTTCAAGTAATCTGTTAATACTTGTTTAAGTAAGAAAAAGAGATGATTGTATTGTTGATGATGATGGCACTGAATATTATCATTCAACAGAAGCAATATACCTCCTTAGAATATTCAATGTGAGGAGCAATGTAGCGGTTTCCTTGACTGATGATGGTAGGATGCTGGCTGCCACCGACGGCATACATGAGCCAGTGGGTGTAGTCATTGTTCACCACATGGAAGAATCCCCATCGGCACCTGAAAAATTGGAATTTAGAATAATAATGTGTTGTTCATATGAATGTAAACACTACGATATAGATGAAATAAATGACGTCGACGATGACAAAAATAATAATTGCAAAAAAGTATAACAAGAAATTCCCAATTTACTCACCTTGGCATCCTCTGCACAAGGCCTCTTCCAAAGTGGTTGAAGGCAATTGTAACTTGCATGATGGCATCGTTGGAGTTGCTGTCACTTGCACCCATCAGCATCACCTGCAATATCCATGTATACACCATCCTTAATTAGAGCATTGTCATTCAAATATTGGTTACGATTAATTTAATCATGTTTTTTAAAACAATCTAATCATATTTGATAATATCTTTAATGTTATTGTCTCATGTCTTTAAGATATTTTTGAATGTTTACTTAGAATGAGAAATGATCAAGTGTTGCCATCCCATGTAACTCTAAATGGCACTCGATCTCAACACCTCTTGTGATAGATCACATACCATATTCGAAATTATGTAACTATTGAATTAACTATTAGATTGATCTGTTGAGATTCATCGATGGCTTGTTACTTACCTGTGGAGGCTCTATGCGAGCTGTAGGGCTTGGTTGAATGAGAATGTTAGGACATGGAGCTTTTGACATATTGTTTAAGTCTTTAATGATTGGTATAAGAGTAGGCACTAGGTCCCGTGTTTAAATCACGACTAATGGGTCCTAGGGAGAGGTTGGCCATTAGAGGAGGTCAATATGGAAGAATAGTGGTGACTTGTTATGTGACGAGTCAATGACGAAGAAGAGTGTTAAGAATCAACGATAACTTGTTACATGCCTGTGGGAGCCCAACCTAAGGTTGGAGTTGGATGGCATGATATTAGAAAAAAAAAAGCTTGATTTCATGCTTTCCATTAGTTCTCCACGTATTGTTCAAGTCCTTGACATGATCAAACCATGTTGATCTTAGAGGTTTAGTGTATATGGTCCAGTTACTAACATTATCATGCATGCTGACATAACTATATTTCAAAATATTGCTATAGAAATGAGAAAACTTCAATATTTTGCAACGATGTGTTTGAAAATATTTATCTAAATATATATATATATATATAGAGAGAGAGAGAGAGAGAGAGAGAGAAACTAGAAAAGGGTAGCTCCAATTGGGCAATGGCCATGGGCTGGGCCTGGTATTGGCATGAAATGATGTATACCTCGTTGTGGTGAGTGAAGTGGCAGTTGGAGATGGTGATGGCTGTGGATCCTTCGATGGCGTCTATGAGTCCATCCATACAATTGGACATGGAGACATGGTCAATCCAGATGTTCGATGAGCCAAAGATGGAGATGCCGTCGCCGTCGCTCCTAGTCCTCACACCGTAATGGTCAGGGGCGTCTCTAATATTTCCACCGCTGCCGGCTTTGATGTCATGTATGCGAAGGCCGTGGATGATGATATTCTTGACGAATTGCATGGTGAAGCCGGCGCCGTAGGCAATGTGGACTTGGTGGCCGCGGGCGTCGATTGTCTTGTGACTGTTCATAATGAGCTCCTCGCTGAGCCTGATGACCATGTCCCTAGCAAATATGATCCATAATGGCTCTTTTTGGATGACGGCATGCCGGAGGGTGCCTTTTTTGGGGTTCATAAGGTCATTATCCGATGGGTCTGTCACGATGTAGAACCTTCCTCTCTTCCCGCCGGTGGTATGGCGGCCAAACCCTTTCGCACAATCGGCGAGCTTCTTGCGGTTCCGGTGCCAGTTCGATTGGCACCTCCAGCAACGATCTATGGGGTTGGTTGCAACGCATGCTCCTTTGTTTGAACGTAAAATCCTCCTTGTACCATTTGTCAAGGTTCTGTACAAATATAAATAAGCACCATACACGCCAAGGATAAATCTACAGTAATGGAAAATGATTTTTTCATAAGCATACAACCAAAATATCGATTCTTATTCACATGGTGTAGTTCAACTAGTTGCCTCTCGCCTCAGGAAGTCCCATGGTCTAATCTTGGTGTGCCCTAGGGGTAGTGGGCTCACCCACCCGTAGGAGTTTTACGCTGGGTATCTCACGATTTTCCACACGTAAATTAAAAAAAAAAAAAATAGATTGGTTTAGTAATCAATTTAAACCTTTGCATGCCCTGTTTTCTTTCTGAATTTGATTCAACTTGAGATAGTATTTATAGGTTCATCCTCACCAGCAGATTAAATATTAAAAATAAATAAAAGCATTGATAAACAATTCAACTTCGAAACTAAAATCTCAAAAACAAAAATATGATAGGTCCCATGGAACCCTTAAAAACCCACTGTTTGATTGGACTTCTCAGAAAACCATGGAGTATTTTGAGCTCTATAGGAGTCTGAGATATCACTGAAATCTTCTGAAAACTCGATCTTTAAAAAAAATAAAATAAATCAGAAGATAGTATTTGTGGTTTATTTATGGTTATAACTTATAACTATCTTCAAAAACCTGATCTTAACTTTCTTCAAAAACATGATTTTAACTATCTTCAAAAACATGATTATTTTCATTGTTTACTGTAACAGTATTATAGTTGTAATATGATTTTCAATTTTTATTATTTTTAACCATTATTTTGAAATATAATCTTATAGTATGTCATAATTATTTCATGCTAATACTATGGTTTCAAGTGTTCTGACCTAAGTAATTGAACCTAATTACAGTAAATTGTAATAGAAAATGGTTTAACGAATGGTTCAATTAGTAAAACATCGTGCAATAGTGTTAGACAGAAATCGATAGCCATAGTCTTGTTGGGGCAGTGAACAAGTCCCACGTTGGTGGTGAATGGGAGAATTTAAAGATTTATAAAGGATTTCGGTCACTCCACCTAATAGGCTACTCTTGGGCTGTATATCGTAACAAATGGTATCAGAACTATATCTCTAAACCAACACATGTGGACTTAGAGGATTCCCTAGTTGGATGGGATGATTAACTACGTTCTATCCGCTAGAGAGCCTCGTTCGAGGGGGGGATTGTTGGGACAGTGTATGAGTTCCGCATTGATTATGAAGGTATAGATTCAGAGAGTTATAAATGACTCGAGTCACTCCATCTAATGAGTTCCATATTGATTGTGAATGTAGAGATTCAGAAATTTATAAAGAAGTTGAGTCACTCCATCTAATGGACTTGTCTTTTGGGCGGATATCCAATTCTAACAAGAGTTTGGACATTGGTGACAATATTTTGAGGGGCTTATTTTCGAAAGAGAGAGAGATATAGATACTCACGAGAAGACCTCTTTGTTTAAGGTATCAGTGACTTCATTGGGATTGGGAGTGTAGGCAGCAAGTGCGGCCTCACGGGCTTCCTTGGCCCGCTCTTGCCACACCTGATCGAATTGACCAATGTTGGCTTGAACCAGAGCTACAAACAACAAGAGAAGGATGTAAAGCAGGCGGCCTCCTGAGTAGATGGCTTCCATTTTTCTTTTTTCAGCTGCTTTCGTATTGGATTATTAATAACGTAACCCAACTTGAGGATTCGATAGAACCTAGATTATCTACATATACATGTGTGTATATATTTTATTACTAAACCTGCAACCATTGCAGGGAGAAGAGAGGAGAGTAGGGGTAGAAGAAGCGAAGAGCTGTGTTAAATAAGAAAAAGGGATTGCGAGAAGAGAGGAGAACCACTAGCAAGAGTAAGGAGGTTGGGTAGTCGGGTTTGATGGATTCAAAGCCCCCTTTTGTTTATTTTTATCTTCTCTTCGCAATTTGTGTGGGCTTGTCTCTTTATTTAGAAAAATGAATTGTTGCATCCTTGGCTGTTCTCTTTTATTGGAGAAATGCTGTTGTCTCCTGTTTTAGATATAATGACTAATACTTTATCTATTACGACGATGTTCATTTATTAAGTAACCTCATTAAATAATTATGTTATGGTTCTAATCATATCATCCAATAACTGTTATATAATTTGGTCTCGTTTCAAATTGTGAAAGCTTGATATTTTAGTTATTTGTGTTAAGATCTTTATTTTTTAATTAAAAATGAATGAAACATTGTCTCGGTGAGAGAAAAATCTCCCTTTTTAACTCAATAAAATTTTCTATCCCCCTTATAGGAAATGATTTATTTGAAAAGAGAGAAAAATGTCATACTTCTTGTGGGTAAAATGTCTTGCTTAAAATATCGATTGATGTGATGTTTTTAATCCTTATTCTCTTCGAAATATTACAAATATCAAAATTTATTAGTTATTCATTGGAAATCTATGCAGACTAGGGTAAAATCAGAATCTTATAGAACGAATTCTAAATAAGATTCTCAAATTCTACACAATTCAAGGTTAGCAAGTACCAGACCGACTATTTACAGGAATGACCTAAAAAACACTTCTAATGATATCTTTTTATAAATTCCATCAAACTTAGATTAAGTCAATATCGTGGGCCCAATAAGCTGGGCTTGGCTTAAGCCCAAAATTGGTGAGTTGGACCTGATTTTTAGTTAGTAAACGGCAGGAGTCGGGATGAGCCAGGCCCAACCATAATTTAATGGCACCATTCGTATGACAACAGAAGTGATTAATTTGGAATGAAGATATTGACTAGGTGGAAAAGTTACGTAGATCTCAGTGCTTTTATTTTATTTAAAAAAGAGGTTATGTAGATATGAGGCCTGGAGCCTATTGCAATGCAGACCTTGACAGCTTGGCTTGGGCCTGGACTGAATAAGGGTCAAGGTGTTTTCTGACACATTGAGCTAAACACTTCACAGAGTGTTCATATCAATAAAAGTTTATATGAATATAATCAAAACACATGCAAAGCACAAGCAATATCCATGTAGAATGTAAGTCTTAGACCAAATGTTGGGTAGTTCAACTGGTTACCTCATGTCTCATGAAGCGAGATGCAGCTAATTCGAGTCTCAGCGGCGTGAACCGGGGGTGTTCTATGTGGGTGTGGGGCATCCGCCTAAGAAATTGAAGAGGACTTATGTCGAAGGTGTTGCTTGAGATTCCCTTTCGTTATTTAAAAAAAAAGAAAGAATGTAAGTCTTAGATAATATATTCATATATCTCTAAAGAGGAAACGATAATTTATTGAGTTTGGACTTAAAATACAAGTGACTTGAGAGATAAATCGGTGAAGACTGAAGAATTAGGAATTACAAATAGCAGACTGATATTACCCGAAACTAAGGGCTAAGTCATAGCAATGATTGGGCCCTCCTCTTATTAAATACAAGTGTGGGCTTTAGGCCCTACATAATATGAACTTCGACACAAAGTCAAAATATATCCTAAATGGTGTTGACAATTGGTGTAAACTTGAATCTATTCTAGAACAGTCTTTTGTCTAAGTTTTTGTTGTTAAGCATAGGCTTTAAAATATGGAGGGCGATACGCCCCTCTCTCTTTTATCTTTTTTTTTTTTTGAAGAAAAAATACAGAAAAATAGAGATTCTTAGGTGAGTGTATTTTAAAAAAAATAACGTTCATTTTTAGACTGTTGAAAGTCGAAATTTTGATATATCTTAAATATTTGAAAATATTTAAAAAAATTTATAAAGAAAGGAACTAAAATGAAGAAAAACCTAACATTACAATTCATACCTTTTTATTGTAAAAACTTATGAGTTTCATAAAAATGTCAAAAATTTAAAAAATTACACATAGACCCTAAACACTATATGAATGACATTAAGGGCTCTTTATTTAACTGTAGAAATATTTGTATATCATTCTATTATTTTTTACAAGAAACTCAAAAATGGAAAGTATCGTAGGAACTCAACTTTTATCAAATTTTCAGAAAAATCTTAGAAAACTACACATAGACCCTACAAACTATGTGATTGACATTAAGACATCCCCGTTTAATTCCATAAGCATTGAATATTATTTCATTAAATTATTTTCACAAAAAACTAGCGATTATCTTAGAAGCGAGATTTGAAAAAAATTAAGAAAATAACTCAAAATGGTCAGAATTGATAAAAATAGCTTACTTTTAAAATTTGAAAAAAATGGTGAAAATAACTTCATTGTAACCAATTTTTTTTTTAAAAAAAAACAACAATAGTCAATACCATATAGTATCGGCTGATACTATGATTGTACGGCCAATGCAATATGTGTCCGACCGTTACATGCTAGCAGCCTCTAGGTTGATATGTATCAATCTATTCTTTAACCTTTTAAGCATCTATGGCATAGATTTCTTTGAACACTGATATGTTTTATAATGATAAGTGAATATAAAGACAACCCTAGTGTCCCTCATAAAAGGGCTAATGTCCCCATCAATACGTAACTTTGTGCTCAGTTATGTACCAAAGTTTAGAGTCTTTGAAAATTATAGTCATTTGATCTTACTTCAACAAAGTACCTTTGATTTAGCCAATTCATTTATGAGCTTGATTGGATGACTTAACATTTGTGTAAATTAAATTTTTATAAATTATTTATTTAGAAAATTTTCTTTAATAACATATAATTCCTAAGTTAAAAGTTTCAACCAAAATAAAAATTTAGCTGAAAATTTTCAATTTATAATATAATCTTAGAATATTAACTATTATTTTTAAATTATCATTTATATTTCTAAATTTCAATGAATATCTTTATGTAGATAACTCGGGGGATGAAAGGGGAAAAAATTAGTGAAGTAGAGAAGACAAACAAGGAGGAGCAAATCTTAATATTTTCAATTTTATAAAGAGGCTATCCAAGTGGGATGTTGCACTTTTTGAACGAGATTTGAGGAACTTAATTTACACAAACAATGGACCCCACTCCACAGTGCTACATGTTTTACCATAATACTGTTCCACTTCAATTGATACCCATTCAACTATGTAACAAATGATAATTAAAAATATTTAATTATTTCTAAACTATTTTAAACTTAATGATGGGAAACACTGTATCAGTTATTTAATTTATGCAATTAGATTGAATTCTTTTTAAAAAATATTATTTTTACACGTGCAGCAGTTGCAGCATCAGCAGCTTACCATCGGGTCACAGTGAATTAGGTAATATGCCAGTTGGAGGGAGAGGGAGTTGGAGTTGGAAGAAGAGAGAGTGGTCGAGACAGGCAAAAAGCAGAGAAACCGAACAGAGGCCAAAAGTAAAAAGGAAAAGGAAGGGAAAGGAAAAGAAAGAAAGCAGGGAAATTCCAAAACCTCGCCTGCAAGGAATAGAATCACATCCTCTCGACTCCACATCACCAACAACTCTCATCAGCACAAATTCCCTATCCCTTCTCTCCTCAAAAAAAAGCAGAGAAAGGGAAAACAACAAACAGACATTGGGAAAAGAAAAGAAAACAAGGAAAAGCCACCAAAAGCAAGCATCACTTCCATTTCCACCACTCCACTCATCCCCTATTTACCATTTCCAACTTCCCCTCTCTCCTCTCTTTCCAGGATCTAACACTTGTTGTCGGAATCTGACGACGGCCATGTCGCCATGACGGCCACCACGGTGAGAAAGCTGGTGGTGGAGGTTGTGGAAGCGCGGGAGCTGCTGCCCAAGGATGGCCAGGGAAGCTCCAGCCCCTACGTTGTTATCGACTTCGACGGACAGCGGAAGCGCACCCAGACCCGCTTTCGAGACCTCAATCCCGTATGGAAAGAGACGCTTGACTTCATCGTTCTGGATCCCGCCACCATGGAGGCCGAGGAGCTCGACGTTGAAGTCTTCAACGACAAGAGGTTTGGGTCTGGAGGCGCCGGGTCCGCCCGTAAGAATCATTTCCTCGGCCGCGTCCGACTGTACGGGTCCCAGTTCTCGAGAAAGGGAGACGAGGGACTCATTTACTACCCTCTAGAGAAGAAAAGCTTCTTCAGCTGGATTCGAGGTGACCTCGGCATGAAGATCTACTACTACGACGAGGTCATTGAAGAAGCACCTCCGCCCCAATCTGACCCACCTCCGCCGGCGGATGGTCCGACAGAGATGGGTACTAAATCAGACCCACCTGCGCCTCCGCCACAACTCGAGGATACCACTGAGACAGCATTTGAAACCCAGCACGTTCCAACAATTATTGTTGAGGAGGCAACGATGATGCCAGGCCCGCCGCCTGTGGTCGAATTAGCACCAGGGCCGGCTCCTGAGAGGGAGGAGGTGATGGAACCTCTGCCGGAGGTGAGAAAGGTGCAGACGCCAGCGCCAGGAGATCGGATCAGAGTCGTGAGAAGGCCGAACGGAGACTACGTGCCCAGAGTTATAAGCACGAAAAGTGGGCGGTTCGCAAAGGAACCGGATAAGGTTCCGCCGCCGGCATACGACCTGGTGGAGCCGATGATGTATCTGTTTATCCGAATCGTCAAGGCGCGAGAACTTGCAACGGGCGAAAACGAGTACGTGAAGATCCGGACTGGCCAGCACTCGTTCAAGTCCAAGGCAGCGGCTCACCACAGGCCTGGGGACAACCCAGAGTGGAACCAGGTGTTTGCACTTCCTCACAATCGGCCCGACTCGGCTGGTTCGACTTTAGAAATCTCGGTCTGGGACGGGCCCACCGATTCATTTTTAGGAGGAGTATGTTTTGATCTGACAGACGTGGCTGTCCGGGACCCACCTGACAGTCCGCTGGCTCCACAGTGGTACCGTCTGGAGGGAGGTGGAGTCGACAATCGGCCCGTCACTGGCGACATCATGCTCTCGGTGTGGATCGGGACTCAGGCCGATGACGCATTCCCCGAGTCATGGAACTCAGACGCTCCCTACGTGGGCCATACGAAGTCCAAGGTATATCAATCTCCAAAGCTCTGGTACCTCCGTGTCACTGTTCTGGAAGCTCAGGATCTCCAAGTGGCAGGGTCTCACCCGGACATTCGGGTAAAGGCGCAGCTCGGCTTCCAATCTATCCGCACCCGTCGGTCCCTGTCCCACCACAGCTCCTCCTTCTCCTGGCACGAGGACCTCATCTTCGTCGCAGGGGAACCCCTTGAGGACCAGCTCATTCTCCTCGTTGAGGACCGAACTTCAGAGTCGTCACTCCTGGGCCATGTCTTGATCTCTATCAGCACCATCGAACAGCGGTTGGATGAGCGCCACGTGGCTTCAAAATGGTTCGGATTGGACGGAGGCGCCGGATACTGTGGTCGAATCCATCTGAGATTGTGTTTGGAAGGCGGGTATCACGTGCTGGACGAGGCAGCGCACCTGTGCAGCGATTTTCGGCCGACGGCGAAGCAGCTGTGGAAGCCAGCTGTTGGGGTGCTGGAGCTTGGGATCCTGGGGGCCCGAGGACTGCTACCCATGAAGACCAAAGGTGGCGCCAAAGGGTCCACAGACGCTTACTGTGTGGCCAAGTATGGGAAAAAGTGGGTCCGGACCCGAACTGTCACGGACAGTTTTGACCCGCGTTGGAATGAGCAGTACACGTGGCAGGTTTACGATCCTTGTACCGTCCTCACCGTCGGTGTATTTGACAACTGGCGCATGTTCTCTGACGTGGTAGCAGACGACAAACCCGACTATCGTATAGGCAAAGTTCGAATACGTGTATCTACGCTGGAGAGCAACCGTGTATATACTAATTCGTATCCCCTACTAGTGCTCCTCCGCTCAGGAGTGAAGAAGATGGGGGAGATAGAGCTGGCCGTGAGATTCGTCTGCCCGTCATTACTTCCCGACACGTGCGCCGTCTATGGGCAGCCCCTGCTGCCACGCATGCATTACCTCCGCCCGCTTGGCGTGGCGCAGCAGGAGGCGCTTCGTGGTGCTGCGACCAGAATGGTGGCGGCGTGGCTGGCTCGCTCTGAGCCACCGCTCGGGGCAGAGGTAGTGAGGTACATGCTCGATGCTGACTCCCACGTGTGGAGCATGCGGCGGAGTAAGGCGAACTGGTTCCGGATCATGGCTGTGCTGGCCTGGGCAGTCGGGTTAGCCAGGTGGGTTAATGACATTCGGTGTTGGCGCAACCCAGTCACTACGGTACTGGTCCACATTCTCTTCCTGGTACTCGTATGGTATCCTGAGCTGATCGTACCCACTGTCTTTCTGTACATATTCATGATTGGGGCGTGGTATTATCGTTTCCGGCCTAAGATTCCGGCTGGGATGGATGTGCGGCTCTCACAGGCCGACACGGTCGATTTCGATGAACTGGATGAAGAATTCGATCTAATCCCAACCACAAAGCCGGCAGAGATCATGAAAATGCGATACGATCGGCTTCGGACGTTGGCGGGAAGAATTCAGACGGTGCTGGGGGACATAGCAACGCAGGGAGAGAGACTGCAGTCGCTGGTGAGTTGGCGGGACCCACGTGCCACGCGTCTGTTTATAGGGGCGTGCCTCGGGGTGGCAGTGGTGATGTACGTGGTCCCGCCAAAAATGGTGGCAGTGGCGCTCGGATTCTACTTTCTTCGGCACCCCATGTTCAGAGACCCCATGCCTCCGGCAAGCCTCAACTTTTTCCGGCGGTTGCCCAGCCTTTCCGATCGGTTGATTTAGAGGACAAATTCTATAGAGAGAGAAGATGGTACGTAGTAATTTTTTGAGTGAGTGGGTCTATGATTTGGTTGGGTAAAAGTCAAATAATACCACGTGAAAAAGGATAGAATGTTGAATTCATTGACTAACAATAAGAAAAATGGAGGGGCATTTTGGTCCTGTGATTCTGTAGAGTAGGGCAGAGTGTTTGGATAATAGGTGTCAAAAGTAACATTAGAATGATGGTTTTCATGGACTTTTTTGACGGTCACAGTGGACTAATTGTTTTTTTTTTCTTTAATCCAAAGGACTGAGTGAGAGATGAGATCTCTCCTCCTCCCACTTTCTTGTTTCTAATTAGATTGCAATATCTTTCTTTAATCTAATGCAATGCTATTCTTGTGTCTAAATCTGTTTGATAAGTATCAATTATCATCGTCGTTAAAATTTATTTATTTGAGTTTTACTTTTTCAAATTTTATTTCATTATTTGATTTTATTATTACAAATTATATCTTACTCTAGTATCTAATATATTCATCTTAAAAAAATACTCTATCCGTATATTTTAGTTGTTTCATTTGAAATATTTGTATTTTTCAAGGAACTCTCTATATAAGGCTAGCACTCTATGTCATCTCATCAATTTTTAATACACTTTATACTACTGTAATATAAATGAGACAACTATTTTAGGACAATTCCAAAATCCATATAGGACAATTAATTTGAGACAGAGGGGGTATTTAATAGTCTCACCATTATATGTAAAAATGATGTGGCATATAATCTTGAGTATGAAGGTAATCGGGATTTGTATATAGTACTCCCTCCATCTCATTTTAATTGTCTTATTTGAAATATTTGTATTTTTAAAGGAACTCTATTTATAAAGCTAGCACTCTATATGATTTTATTTATTTTCAACATACTTTATACTACTCCAATATAAATGAGACAAATATTTTGAGAAAATTCTGATTTTATCTATTTTCAACATACTTTATACTAGTATACTACTCCAATATAAATGAGATAACTATTTTGAGAAAATTTTAAAATCCATATAAGATAAATAAATTAAGTATAGATGAAGTATATGATAACTATATTGTCGATGGAAGGAACTAAGGGCTCACCATTTATCATGGTAATGAGCTGAGATCTAGATGTTTCTTTTTTTTAAATTAAAGTTAGGCATTACATAAATGAATTATTAGGACAAATTTTAAGTGGGGTAGCATTTTTCAATGGTTTGACCTCGAGTATCTTTGTCCATACTGAATTTGTATTTTCTAAAAGCGGACTTTTATCCAAAGGTGTAGAGCACTTTTCTCTCTTTTTTATCATTTTTTACTGCGTCAGATGTTCAATTAGAGAAATCTATGAATTCAAAGGAGTTAGGACTCACTGATAAAAAGGAGAATTCCCGTTCTATCTCAAAAAATTATTTTTTATATAGTTACTTGATGTGTATGGATAGAGATTTTTACACATGCTTTAAAGATTAGTCGAACACTTTTAAAAATTTTGAACAACTTAATTATAAAAGAAAAAAGAAAATTAAAGAGATCAATGACCTACATCATTTTTTATTAAATATTGTTGCTCACTTATGGATTATGTTTAGATGATTTGGTGTGTTTGTCACTGAAGACATTTATGGTTTGAGAATGTGAGGAGACATGTGTTTGCCTTCGGAAATTCACTTAATAGGTTTTACATAGGAAAAGTTTTCCAATCAAATTTTAACTTAGAGAGTCCACAGAGTTGGAGAGTATCAAATTGTGCTTTTAGAATGTCTGTCTTCAATAATTCCGTTTGTTAGTGTGAAAACTTTTATTTCAAAATTGGGAGCAAGAAGGATTAGACCCCACGTTTTAATTCTCTTAATTCGAAAATATCTGCATAGTGTACCAGTTGTGCTTTTGGCCCTAAATCATCCTTAATTATTATGATTTTAATTTAGTAATTTTGTCTGCCAAAACATGAGATACAATATCTCGAGTTAAAAATTCGTCTGCTGTATAATTATAAGATCAGTTAATGTATTCGATAATTTAACCTATTGTATTGAGAGGTGAAAAACTTGGCTGATATATATTGTATTGATAATACAATTATAGTATTAACCAATACGCGTAATAATTCAATCGTATTGTATCGACATGTATCGGTTAATATGGTATAGTATTTGTCATTTTTTTTTTTATATAAAAAATGCTATCTTTTTTTTAAAAACTTTCCTCTAAGCTGATTTCAATTTTGAAATTTTTATGAAAATAATTTAATGAAATAATATTGAGTGTTATAAAATTGAATGTAGATGTCTTAATATGATTGATATAATTTGTATGCATCCATTTGATTTTTAAGTTTTTTTTTTGAAAAATTAGTCAAAGTTATATTTTCAAAGATTAAAATCAAAAGACTAAAATGATCAAACATGAATATAATTTCATACATAACCTTATTCATATAGAATACGCTAAATTTTAAAATAATTTTTTATTTATAATAACTTAGGGGTCATTAACTTTACGAAATCAAATGATTAACTATTTATATTTAGAATTAAAAATTATTTTAATAAATATATAAAATAATCATCTAATTTAAATTAAAGTTGGAGTTTTCTACTATTAAATTTATTTATTTAAATCAAATGAAAAATATTTAAATAAAAATTGTTTTTCATAATTGATATCTTCACCATCTATACTTTAATTCCAGTAAAGTTAATATAGAAAAATATAATTACATTAAGAGAACTACAATGAGTCGCGAGAACTCTTAACTCAATGACATCAAGTCGGGTTTTCATAATATTTTTTACTGTCTTATTTTCTAGACAGATTTTTTCTTTTTTATCTTTTTTCATGATTGGGGATTTGGGTAAGTTGAAGTAAGCTGTGGTAGGTGGTATGATTGGCGGTAGAGGTGAAACTCAGGTTTGGTTTTGACTCTACCTGAGAAATTATGCGGATAAGGTCATATTATATATGAAGAGAAAAACTTGATTTAAAAAAATTAATTTGATAGAAAGCGTGTCAAAACTCAAAATGAAATATTATTGTTAGTGTAATTTTATAAGTTATAAAGTTTTAACTATTCATATGCCATGCACTTGATTTAAAAATAAATGTATTTTTAAAATGAAATAAAAATAAAGATAAATTTAATATATGAGACAATACCAAATAAAAGAGAAAAAAAAAGGATAATATAAAATCAATTTAAAGTTAGTGATCCGTGTGTTTCACAAAAGATAATTTTCCAGCATAGATTCCAGCCTTGAATACAATCAGCTCAAGCTCAGCTTTATTTGGGAGGCATATTCCTTTGCACTTTCCCTTCTCTTTCAACCTGTCCTATTGAGCCTCGCCGCCCTCGCGTCATATTATTCATCACATGACCATTGCAATATTCGATGAACGGTGAGTCTTACCGACTCAGTTTAATTCTCTTAATATAATAATTATTTATAATGTATTAATTTTACTGAGCTAATAAAATTATTAGTGGTTAGAAAACTCTACTCTAATTATATATTTTATTTAGTTTAAATTAAGTGACCGCTATCTTTTTAATGATTTTTTTTTTCTAAATTTTTACCTAAACAACTACTCATTTGATTTGATAAGGTAATGAACTCTAATTTATTATAAAACTTTATTTAGTTTAACTTGAGTCACAAAACTCTCATGATTTAAAAAAATCGAGCATGATTAGTGTCAGACTGTGAGCTGGGCCCTAAGTTTGTCGCACTTGAGTCTGAAGCCCAAACACTCCCCGACTGACTAGACTAACTGGGCCCAGTCCAACTCAGCTTTACCACTTTGGCCAATTGGACCTTCAGACAACCTACTTTAGAGTTTAGATTGATGATTTGAACACTTCAATATTAATCGCTGCTACAGTATGAAAGATCACTTTGATTGATGAAGCAAATTAATTGACAATACCAATGATGAAGAGTTGGCTAAAAATAGCGAATGACGTTGCTGACTTCTTTGTCAAAAATAGGTGTAGAATTGGTCGATTTTAAGAGTTTCTCATTTTCCGAGAAGTTATCTGTTATTATGAAATTGTTCACTTGTTGCTGTTTTATTGTTTTTCTTGGACCTAATCTTCTTAGGCCTTATTGTTCTTTTTCTTTTGCTTTACTTTGTATATTTTTTTCTTTTTAATGAAATTTCTTCTTTACCCCAAAAAAAATTTTTTTTTGAAGAGTTGGCTACAAGATTTTAAATTCAATGGCATGGTGCACTTGGTTTTGAAAATTAATTTGGTTGGCTACAAGTTATTTTATTTGGCAACTAAACAGGCCGGCCTGGACAAGTTCCGGTGCTGCATGGTTGGGCTGGATCTGCCGCATGAACAGACAGGCCCATTAAGTATGATTCCATGCCATAGTTAACTCCGTCCATTTTCAGAATAGTCAGCAACTCAGCATAAAGCAGAAGCTGCATGGCAGCAACAAATTCCACAAGTCACTAGCAACACTACCAATTCAAAATTCCATCCGGTAAATCCAATGCACATCTTTATTCATTTATTCCTTCCTCAAACCACATACTCTTCTATTTGCATGCACAGCCGGCTTACATTTTTTTATTGTTTTGGGTCAGTAACATACGATTTGGGGGCACCATTCCACCATGTGTTTAAACCAGAGAGTGAAAGTTTAAAGAAGGCAGTGTAGTAGGATAGCTTGAAGAAGCTAGTGCAGGTTACAGTGGCCATGGTGTGCTAGTCATGGGTTGAAAATTTTCTAGTTACGATCATCTAATGGAGGATGATGAGAAGTACAAAATCAAGTGATCATGAGGTATACTTGTGGGCAGTTTTTAGTTTTTTCATTTCCCATTCCACCCGACAAATGCAGAATGAAATTCTTGGAATATCCATGTTTGTCTTTTAGGAACTTTCCTTGTTTTGTTTCTTCCTTTCTAAACATGCCAAAACCAAACTCGTCCTCTTTGATCCACCAAAAGCCCTGAAATTTAACCTCTTTTCTCCTGCCTTTTGGAAGTTCTGGAATGGATACAAGAATCACATTTTGGGTTTTGTTCTGTTCGGTCTTGAAATCATCGTTCGCATTGTCTTACATCACTACAAAACAAGATTTCAGAAACTAACCAGACAAAAAGTTCACATACTCCATTATTACTACTATACTATTTATAAGCGTCTAAACACACATTCAACCATCAGGAACCAAAGCATTTCATAAGCAAAACCAGAAAGAAACAGAGATGGAGGGAGTCATGGTTAAGTGCGAAGAAAATGGCAGAAGGCGCGGTCGGGAAGAAGTAGAGAGCGAGACACCCAAGTTCATTAAGAGGAGGAGAAGAGAACCCACTGTGGCAGGAGTTTCCACTGATGAGAAACAAGACCCAACCTCTACCACAAATGCTGCTGCTACAACTACAAGGCAAGAGGAGCTCTAGGTTCCGGGGGGTCAGCAGGTCATCTTCTTTTCTATTCTTCTACTTTCACTGTACTGATATATAGTCTCTCTTCACTCTGTCTGTGTTCTCTAACTTGCACCATCCATAATATGAGAATGACATTATATGATATTTAAAAAAAAAAAATGCAGGCATCGATGGACAGGTCGATATGAAGCACACTTGTGGGACAAGGGTTCATGGAATGTGACACAGAAGAAGAAGGGAAAACAAGGTAACAAAATTTGGAAAAAGAGCATATATTCATAAGATGGGTGATCTTTTTTCTTTTGGTTAAAGTGTAAACTTACCTTATTACTTTCTATTCCTGATCATTTTTATTTTCTACTGTCCTCATGGTGTTTGGGCTTGATGATTGGAACAAACAGTTTATCTAGGTGCGTATTCTTTTCCCCTTTCTGAAACAGACACCCAATGTAATCTGTCTTTTGGGTCCTGTGGAATTTCAACTGATATGTAGAGTATTGATCTTAAATCTTAATATCCAGGAGCATATGATGAGGAAGAATCAGCAGCAGGAGCTTATGATTTGGCTGCACTTAAATATTGGGGACCAACCACATTCACCAACTTCCCGGTAAAAATATTATACCTTCACCAACTTGTCTTGCAATCATCTACAAATGAGAAGGCCTGATTAGATTGTACACTTGCACAAACAATTCAGTATGCCTACTGTTAGTTGGAAGTGATTACACTACAGCAATCTTCCCATTGTGTTTGTATTGGTAGTCAGTTGAGAGCTCTAACATAAAAATGAAAACCATCAATTTTACAGGTGTCTGATTATGAGAAAGAAATCCAAATAATGCAGAATGTAACCAAAGAAGAATATCTTGCCACTTTAAGAAGGTATAATTCCAAGATTTAAATGCTCTAAGTAATTCCTGTTTTCTTTCTCTTCTTTACTCCAAATGGTTTTGATATTAAGTGGATTCCATGTACACAGGAAGAGCAGTGGTTTCTCTAGAGGAGTATCCAGATACAGGGGAGTTGCAAGGTAACAATGACTCATTTCATAGAAGCTACAATGTACAGTTGAATTTTGCATTTGAATTTTGTATTAAATGATTTACACTTCTTTAATGTAAAGTCATCAATCATCCACTGCCCAGTCTGTGAAGTATCCAATTAACTAGGGGCCTTTCAGGAATGCATGTGGATGTTCCATTATATACTAAAGCAATTACATGACTAAATTGACTGAAAATATTGAAATAAAATATGCATTCATCTATTCAGTATATTTTATGTGCCATCATGAAGTAATTAACAAATCAGTTTCGGGTGAAATGCAGACACCATCATAATGGGCGGTGGGAAGCAAGGATAGGGCGGGTTTTCGGAAACAAGTACCTTTATCTTGGAACTTATAGTGAGTTGCTCTTCTGAAATTATCTATCTACTCAGAACCAATGGACCTGCAGATACATGTTGGTCACCATATTAATGGAACCTGAATTCACCATTCTTGCTTCAGGTACTCAGGAGGAGGCAGCTGCAGCTTACGACATTGCAGCCATAGAGTACAGAGGGGTCAATGCTGTGACCAACTTTGACTTGAGCACATACATAAGATGGCTAAGACCAACATCCAGTGCTTCTGTTACTCCCAAAGAATCACAAACGGATGAAGATATTCAAGCTCCTTCCTCGACAGTCCTTGCAAAGGAACAATCACAGTCATGCTTTCCTGACAACGTCTTCACAGCCGACGACATGGCCTCTCAGAAAGAAGAATATCACCATAGGCAAATCTCTAGCAGCTCTAATAATAAACCCTCTTCAAGAACTGCACTCAGTGTCCTCTTGCGATCCTCAATATTCAGGGAACTAGTAGAGAAGAACTCAGCTGGCAGTGACAGTGAAGTTGAAGGAGATGAGATGAAGAATCAAGAGCAGTTGGGAAATGATGATGAATTTGGTCTAAACTTTTGCGACGGAATGGCAAATATGCCGCATCTGCGCCCTTCCAAAGGCAGAAACTTACCTAGCATTGAATTACAGAACAACCCCTACTATGACCTTTCAAGGCAATCTCTATGGAGCAGTATTTTAGGCATGTCCTCCATCCACTAACATTTAAGTAGACAACAGGGATTTCTTCAAATCTTTCTTGGCAATAGTTGTCATAACTGACATGGGTATAAGAGACAGAACTTAGCACAGGCAAGCCTCAAGAATGTTAAGTGGAATTCATCCCCTTCATTGCGGGGCAAAATGCAATGCAATCAGTAACTTTGTCTATGCCAACAATTACAACTCAAAAAACTCATAATTGAACAATCCCAGTCCAACAGATTGTATGATTTCCCACTGAATTTGGATAAATTATTCATGATTTGTCCAACTTTGTCTTAGCTCTTTTTTTAAATGGACTCATGGAACTACAACCATCCTATGTGAACTAACCAGAGACCCTTCTGCTATTACGTTACCTACCAATGGAAATGTACATTAAGATTCATATTCTGATATTCTTGAACAGAAACTTCCAAATGATACGAGACGAGATCCTTAGTTAACCATTCAACCGATTTGAAATGGATCTTGGCTTTGTTATTTTTCTCCTCATTTTTTTTTGAAATTCTTAGCTAAAATATTATTCATAATTCCTAAAACGAAAATCAAAAGAAAATATAGGAAACAAGAAGGAAAAAGAAATGCAGAAGGAAAGAGGAACAGCCAATGAGTGTCATCGGTTCATTTCTATCAGAAGGATATTGCCAATCTTATTTGTCTCCGGAGAAGGGAGAAATTAAGATCATAAGAAGAGGCCAACTCCAATAATCGAGGGTGACTCCAAGAGTCCAATGATATTAGCCAAATTTACCATTGGCCAGACTTGGAAGTCCCGTTGATAGTGGCCAATATAATTTCTTTATTCTATCTAAAACAAGTGTATAAATTTACTGGAAAACTCTGCTTTACCATTAAGATCCACACCAATCTAGTAATCCTCACAGTATTTTTATTTTCTATAATTGATAAAGGTAAAACATTGTGCCCACATCTAACCTCCAAAAGAAATGCTTGTAAAGATTTTAACTTCATTTGTTATTTGTGATCCTACTCTTACAATGAAAAAGAGCTATTTTCTGAGAACAAAATAGTTAACATCAAGCTCACAATAAAGTCTGACAACATCAAAGAATTAGTTCCACACTTCTACCAACCAATTTCAGGGTATTTTTGAAAGAGAGTTTCCAAGCTAACTCCCATATTAACTCTGTTTTCCTTCATGCAACCATACTTCTACTGAAATTGAGTATAGAAGCCACCACATAATGATGCAAAACTCTTTTTGAGAATGAGTGAGCTGGTCACCCAAATACCAGAGTTACAAAACCAAAAAATAGAAAATAACAAAAATCTACCACGATCTTTCATCAAATACAGATGGTGCAGTGAGTAGTGGCAAGTCTCTATGGATTACACATGAATGAAGCAATAACCAAGCACATTCCTTCTCAATTGAAACCAAAATGGAAGCAAAACAACAGATTCTATGTTATGTGCCCTGAGGAGCTAACTGTTTTATGAATCTAGACAGACCAGTCTTTTATTTCGTAAAATAAAGACCTCACCTTTTTAAAAAAAAAAAACTATCATGGGGACAAAATTGCATTCAGAGTACTTCCAATAGTGATAATAACACAAAACATGCTTAAGTTTTTTTATTATATTTTAATGAGATACAAAAACCACAAAACATTTCCAGTCGTGACATCTGCTGAAATATCAACTCAAAGTGCAACTTTTACAGGCTATATTACTTGTATAACTGTATAAGAGTGCAGAATTCAGTAAACATCAAGAAGGGAATGGCATAACCCGGATGGGCATTTTATTTTTCATCTTGACAGTTGGAAAAGTGATGACACAGTCGTCTTCAGCTACCCACCTACACAGGAAACAACATAATGCAGAATTACAAAGGGTCAGCATACCAATGACTTACATTATGAAGGTCGAACCATTCTATAAATTGCTGCTGACAAAGTTTTCCAGATCTACCATCATATAACGAAGAAGTCTATATATTTCGACGGTTGGGTTCTCAAGTCACAAATTTTCCAACTCCTGATGGAAGTGTCCATGCTAGGATCATCACTTAGTGTGGTGAATCGTACTAAATCACCAATTGGACATTAGTATCAAAACATCAAAATATAAGCTGTATGGCCCATATGATGCATCCCTGATTATGGCTCATCAAATGGACAATTGAAACTGCTACTAGTTCAAATTCAGACGGTGTAATAAAAAAACATCATCAATCAATATAATTTTGGCCTATGCTCCATCTACATCAGAGGTCCGTCACAGTTGCAATGGTCAAAATTACAAGCTTGATTGTAAGTTCAATCAAACATATAATAATTGAATTTAACAAATTTTATATTTTGTTATCTTCAGCAAGTAACGTGATGCTTACCTATGACGGGTTACAAAATGATGGAGGAAAACGGAGATTTCAAGCCTCGCGAGCTCCAGACCAGGACAAAGCCTTTGGCCACCACCGAAAGGGGTAAAGTTATTGTTGTAATTTACCTCTCTTTCCTGCCAATGACAACAAACCACACACAAACGATAAGAAATTAAACCTCACAGTCCAATGTATAACTGTAATAAGGTATTTATAGCAAGCAGCCATATTTTGTTCCACATCAATTCGGTCACATTCCCTTAGTTTGCCTTCGAACATAATCAAGAAATAAAGGCCAGCATTCAGTTTAATTGGGCTATCAAATCTTTCTGATTATTTTAAATCAGCTTAAGAATTGTAAGCTTGACCCAAGACTATTGAATCAATTGATTTGACTGCTTACTACTTGCTACTTATTTTGTATCTGACCAATGCAACATATTTGTATTACATTATCGTCATTGTCATTGTCATCGTCATCATCATTGCCAATTTCCTATCTATCTGTTGTCGCCCTTTTTGTCTTATGTTTCCATTCATTCCTATCAAAGACCATATCCACCATGACTCTACACTTTAACCATATATCCTTCTTTAGTCCTTTGATCCAAGTCTTCAAAGAATGCATAACAAACTCGAGAAATGTAGTCTTAACACCATAAGTGAGTTCAGCTAACTTACAAGCCTTGTCATTTTTTATAACTATCTTGTGAATTTATACCCACACAACTTATGCTTAGAAATCGGATTAAAAAAAGAGTCTAATTAGTGTGAAAGGAACTTAGGTCTTCGCTCCTAGTAAAGTAATGCATTGTGACACTTCTACTAAATTCAGTGTTCTGCTCGATATTTTCATGTTCATCCCTCTTTTCTCAAATTCTTAACCTCAGCAGAGCTAAAAAGATATGAAATAGATAGAAATTATCATTTTCCATGATTTCTTTTCTTCAACAAATACTCAATTACGCTTAAGGATGACAATTTGGAAATTAAACATTGAAAAATGATAACCCTGTAGCATATGATAAATTCAACACCCCCTTTGTATCATTTAATGAGTGTACTGCAAAATAATGGAGGTACAGTATGATTCACTATGAATCAGTGAATCAAACACTGGCCAAGATCTTGAAATCACTTTGGTCATGTTCCAGTTTTCTTGTTTCTAATTTATCCTTCTTCTCCTCATCCTTGATTTTATCACAACGATATATGTGCCGATCATCATCAGATGGTGCCGGCATATATTATGCATTAACAAATTTAAGCAGTCAATGTATCTTAAGTTGATGTCAAGTAAAAATCCCTGGGAGTCAATTTTTCTAAGACTCTAAACCTATTAGTCCAACACAAACGTTGCACACGGGGGAAATTTAACAAAGATTAAAAGGAGGCTCTTCACAGAAGTATCACTCATCAATACAAGTATGGCACTGACTAATGAGTGCACCTTTTTCATGGGACTGCAAAGATCCATTTTTAAAATAAATTTTATACTAAGTCGAGCAATGGAGTCCCTTAATATATTGATCATGATGCTTAAATCAACTTTTTTGCAAACTATGATCATAAATATGTTCTTAGAAATAGGTTTTACTCACTTGCCATCTCCATGGATCAAAATTATATGGTTTCTTGTAGTTTTCTTCATCCATATGAATGTAACTGAAAGATGGCAATACGCACCAACCCCTTGGAATCAAATAACCTGCATACCCATAAAGATATGAAATAAAATAATACAGAGAGAAAAACATGATTAGGGATCTATCAAAGAGATAGATGGCAAATATATAAATGCTTTCCAAGCAAAAAAAAAAAAACTTGTCTAGTCCTTTCAGTTCAGGCCAGAATGACTGAAATCTTCTAGTTCTGCCATACAAACAGAATGAAACAGATAAAATATAACTCCAAGTTCCATTCCAGGCTGTTCTAGAGTGTTCCAAGTGAAACAGGTGAAAATGGGCCATTCCTGCCCTACTGATTTCATTTTTTCATAAAAAAATCCAATCACACATGTTAAAAGTAACTTGATGGACCACAAGAAAACAAAATTTTATTCCAAATTCAATTTATAACTACTTGATTTTAATGATCAAATTAAAATATAAGAAGTGATTTTAATCATTAAGATAAAGTGGCTAGAAATTTAATTTAGGCTGAAATTTGATTCACATGTAGTTCATCAAGTTTGCTTTCAATCTATATATTTGGATTTCTAATGGATTTGAAGAATTTTTTTAAACAAATCAAAATGGATTAGGTGCGACCACATATTTTGAGTTTTGACTTTGATTTTGAATAAAATGAAAATTTAAGCTTATTGGGGTTTTTTTTTGTCCGATTACAAGCATGACAGAAGTATTTAATGATAATTGATTTTTTTATTAGTTTAGATTAGTGTTAAATGATGAAAATAATTAATAACGACATTTTATAAGTTTTTACTGCTTTTTGCATATTTTTATTTTTCCCCCATCTTTTCTAAAACGGAATGCCAAAACAGCTAGAATGTTCAACTATAGAGACAAATTTGGAATGGGTTCCTAATTGGATCTAACAACCAAGAAAAAAACAGAGTCAGCCCACATGATCAATGTGAGTGGCCCACTCATGGAATATAGGGTTTTATTATGAAAGCTGGGACCATTTGTTACAATAGACAGGTGAGAAAACATTATGGAAATGACTGAACAGATGTAAACATAAAGATGATATACAATAATAACTTCAGTACATGCCTTTAATCTCCACATCATTAAGAGCTTTTCTCCATACTGAATTGACAATGTTAGCCATTCTAAGAGTTTCATTTATCACCTGAATGAGAAAATTCCAATTAATCAATTAAACAACTATCAGTCAAATGAAGAAAAAAATATTCAGTAGCTCAAGGAAAATGGTGAAGATTTACTATCAGCCTATGTAACAGAAGTGCAACTTACATTTTGAGTAAATGGCAATGACATATAATCAGACCAAGTATATGGTTCCCCTGAAAGAGTCTTCTCTCTTTTCGACTCCATGTTTTCTTCCTACAAAATGCCAATAAATCAATTACCATTTCTGAAACTTCATCGTGGTGCATAATTATTTGCCTAATCTTCTTACGCCTTTACCACTAGTTTCTTTAGAACAAGAGGATGGTCACTCAAATACTTCACAGCGATAGTCATCACCGCAGGAACTGTTTCATCCCCAGGAATAATCATCTCTACTATGTTTGCACATATGCAATCAATTGACAAGTTAGGCTCGCTTGCACCACTCATTTCACCCAACAGCACATCAATGAAGTCCATGCTTCCATCCTTAGTGGTCCTATTCAACTTCTCTATGATAATCTTCTTGACAAACTTCAACAGCCTGCTCTTAGCCTGAAACAACCAAGAAACAAATTTCACATTTCGTTCAAAAGCTGAAATGACAACAGAGAGTCTCTACCTTCAATGACTTGTATAGCATCGTCCCAGGCAGCTTGATGGGAAGACTTATCAAACCCTTGATGAATATACGGAAATCATTCTTCAAAATCTGCAATTCATCACTCAGTCGAACACCCATCAAGGCCCTGACCAATACTTCAAATGTTATCTGATGTCAAAGAGGGAAAAAGAAAACAGTTAAAACTATGCATATACAGAAAAAATAGATGCTATGATTTTCATACAAAAACAGCAGAATTGTGGTTCGAGTGTGTTTCAGTAGAATCTCCACTTTGGAACCAATAACATCATCCGTCATAAACTAGAAACTTGATGGAACTTAACTCAGGTTGCAGTAACATCACTCCTGTATAGCAATAGTCTATCTAGCTGTGATGTGGGTGAGGTGGTTTTGCCTTTACCTTTGCAAAGAAGTTATAAAGAATGTTGTAAGTTGCTGATTTTGATCACCTGAATCAGAAACTTATTGTTCCATCACAATATAAACCATTTCTGTGTCTCAATTTTACAGCCTGTCTAAAATAGGCAGCTTCCATATGTCTAATGTAGATTTTAAAGTAATATATCATACAACAATCCATATGAAAGTTTGCAGTTCTTTTTTAACACATGCTAGCAGGCATGTGCTACAAACAACATTTTTATGACCAGGTCCCTATATGATGACCATTTGCTCGACTTTCCAATCTGGTTCAATCAGAATATATATATTTTTTATGACTGAAGGTGTCTAGGCGTTTAACCTGACTAGTCCTTCGAGGCATGTGAAAACCTCCTAATCCGCACACACTAGGTAAGTCTACGGGGAGTGACCCTTCATTAGAGTTGGCATGAATCAAACCTGGTTCAATCAGAATTATAAATTCCATTTTGTTTCATCATTTGTTCGAGTAGCAAAAAGGAAATAGAACCCAAATTCATAATTTTCTTTTAAGATTTCAGACTGTTCAAAACTGAATATCCTATTTCATCTGGAACAGAGATGGTCCAGTCAGCATGATCAAAACATGCCGGTCCTTGTCAAAATCAACCAAGTGGGAACACATCCCCATTCGACTGTTCTTAACATTTTTATCTCAATCATTTTAATCCCCTCTTGTAAGCCCAAAAATGAGTCTTCAAATTGTTTTTGGTCCTTAACATCATTTTAAACAAGAGAAAAGTCAATGCATTCCTCCTTTCTAAAGTGCCCATAAACCACAACACTACCACTGTCCACTCTAAAACTATCTCAATCATATGCATTGGGTGCCCAAGGGCCCCATATTTCGCAGAATGTATAAAAGAGAACTTGGGCATGTTGTGATGAAATGAATGATCTGGAAGTGATGGGATAGAAAACCATACATCTTTTGTTACATCTTGAATATAAACCAACTGACCATCCTGCCAATTGCCGATGGAGAGCTGCACACATTCCTCAACCTCTTGAGCAATACGCGCTTTCGTTTGAGGTGATTTGAAGTAGCTTCCAATCAGCCCATGCAACTTCTTGTGCAAATTTCCATTGAGTTTCAGTATGGATGACTCACCAAACAGCTCTGCCACTGTTTTTGGATAGTAAGGGACAAAAGTCCGTCCATCATTCTTTAAAATCACCTTGTTCACCTCATTGTCTGTAGAAATTATTATTGGCCTTCCCAAGAGATGGGATTTGAACACTTTCCCATATCTGAAACATCAATAGAGCATAGTTAACTGTTCTCAGTTCTTAATAAATTCTTTAGAGGCTAGAGGCTGTGTCATAGTCGGGGACTATCAATAACAATTTATATGAGAAAGGATTGAGGCTGAGAGACGTGATTGAAATCAATTTTTTCTGAAGTACATGGAGATGGAACCATCCAAGTCACTGATGACAAGGATCTTGAACAATGGTTTGGACAGGTTTCAAGATACATTTTGCACTTCAATCCCATCTTTGGATAATTTCTTGTTCACCATATATTTTTGACTTCTAAGTTCTAAAGTTAAAGAAAGAAAACAACTGGAATAGAGAAAATATCGAGGAGAGAAAATCATGATGTAGAGATCGGGAAATGAATTTGGCCCAAAAGGCCAGAGAGCCCACTCTGCAGCTTTCGCCTCGGTAGCTGGCACATCCAGCCTAGCCTGTACATGGCTTGTTCCCATCTATGGGTTTGGAACCAGGCCAAAAAATTCAAACAACAAACAATAATGTCTAACATAGGTAAAGCCCAGCCCAGCCCAGGCCAAGCCTAACAAGTTCCTATTCAAATATTAGGAGTAGTATCCTCAGATTACTGTAATGTAACCATGACAAACATACAGTTTGAAAACATGGCATGCAGAATATCATGGGGCTCATTGGCTTCAATTTTTTAAAATATTGACGTCTTAATATCATTAAAAGAAAGAAGAGCAGGGATCTAAGTATAGGAGATATATATTGAGCGCCAAAAATAAAGAAAAGAAACAAGAGAAAGAACAAAGAAAAAATAAAAAATACACCAAACAGACCCCCAACACAAGATCCATCTGAAACCCCCAATCCCAAAAGTGACAGATTATTAACGATAAATTGAATTTAAGTTTGTGAATAGTTACCAATCATCACTTTGTATCAGTAGCCAACGAAATTGATTGGAGCTGGTTTTTTGTCATTTGAAATATCCATAATGGGGGCTTGCAGGTCCTTAAGATCAAAGTTAGTATAATCAACTGGCTCAAATTTGATAAGCACCTTAATTAAGATATTATGTACCACCTAGCTCATCTAGCGTATCAAAGGGTGGGGCTCACCCTCCGAAATGGACGGGAGAGGATCTTAATGTACAAATACATACAAATACACAAAAGTGCCCATCCATATTCCTATATAATGGGACGCGATTTTGCCCGTCACATGCCATGTGTTGTTTTTCTGAGTAATGCATGTACTACCGACTAATATGTACTTAAAAAAACTCTACAGAGACGAGTGTCTCGGTTGTTAGTGAGACACCCAATAAAATTGAATTTTTAGGGCCCACGGATTTAATGTAAAGAGGATCATATGAATGGTTCTTTTACAACAAGTATCTCTTGATTTTAAAATTTTAAAAATCAATGATCTACTGTAATCAAAATTTAAAGGGTGAGATTATATGATTTGAATCATCAATTGATAGTAAAACTTTATATACTACATATCTATATAATCATTTATCCAATGAACCTAAATTTGTGGGACTTAGTGATTAATCTAATGACATATTCGTTAGTGTATCTTGCTAGTCTGATTAATGTGCTTGTACTTGACTTTTCCATGGGATCTAGAAAATGCCAAACCTTTTAATCTCATCCCATGTCAAGTCAAAGGGTGGTTGCATATATAATTTAAAGTGAACATTATCCAGTGATCTTAATCATTAACTTTTTTAACATTAAAGTCCAACCATAGACAAATATTTGTACTTCTACAAATCAATCAATGTAGAGTCATTTGCAAAACAATATCTGATAAATTACATCAACCGCACTTGGAGACCTTACCCAGATTCTAGAGTATTTTTGTAAATAACCCCTCTTTTCCGTTTCTCATGGTGAGCTTGAGAATCATCTGCTGTAAACGCCAAAACACCTTAAATTAAGACATATGACATGCTTTGAGGTGTTCACTATCACTACTGAACTGAAGGACAACCTCTCAAACTAATCTCGTACCAAAAGATAAGTGATGATTTAGAAACTTTAATCAGGCCATGAATCAAGAGTTAGATAGCAAAAGTGTGAATTCAAGATGAGTGAACAAGGGTCGAATGGGTGCACCAAAGCTTCCCTCCTCACGAGAGCACCATATGAGTCTGTCCGACAGATGAGTTAAATCCCTATGCCCTATTCCCTGACCCTAGTCCTTAGGAACAGAAATGAGAAGACAAATGAAACCGAGAGCCTACCAAGGAAGCATGACTGAAATGGAAGAAACAGCAGCACTCGGTGCCTCTTGAAGACAGATACATCATTTTCAAGAACAAATCCAAAAGCCCACGTAACCTTAAATGAAAAGATATCAGATGATACGATACTGTGGTAAAAACAGAAGAGAGCCCATTCAGTTGAAAGTTCGACGTGACCTTCTACATGGGATGGACATTTCCCGCCTCAATGAGCAAAATTCACTTAGGGTAGCCCTCTCGATCTAAATTATAAATAAATTCATACCCACTCCTTCTCAGTGTTTGATTGATCAAATCTCATAGTAAAGATGCCTTGATCTGATGATCCAATCCCTATAAAGAAGAGACAAGTTTTTTACAAGGATTAATTACATTATCGACTTTAGAGTTTAGACAGTCCCATGCTGAATGTGACACTTCATCTTTCCATCATCATGGTGAGAAGTGGGTCCAATAATCCCAATGGATGCTGATGCTGGGGCCTGCATGCGTTTTTACCGCAGCAATTTCTTGGCTTGATGGTAGTCGTATAAAATGAAAGAGAAGAAAAAGCTTCTGGCCAGGATGAATGGTTGATGCGAAGAGGCCGGCCTCCATTGAGACGGACATTTCATTATTTCGATTCTAGCAGGCCATTTTCATTTTCATCGTGTTATTATTCAAAAGCTAGAATTAAACTTGAGCCAATCCAGAAGTTCGGTTCGCTTTTAATTGCTTTCATGCCCTGCCATGCCATGCCACACGTGTAACATGGCTTCTCATAGACCTTGTACCACTCACGGCATTTATGTATTCTAAAAATGGCTTCATTAAAGATTAATGATGAAGAATTAACCCGCATACGTGTGTGGCTTTCCCTCACTACCATGAACTCAATCCTGGAGAAATCAAGTATCATGCAGATCTAAGCAGTAGAATTGAGATATACTGGATAGAACGTAAGATGAGCGGGAAAAAGACACCGGCTCTGTTGACCATTAGAGACAAGGAGAGAGAAAATGAATACATGATTAACAGATAGTAACATGCCGAGAAAATGAGAGAGAGAGAGAGAGAGAGAGAGAGAGAGAGAGAGAGAGGCTCACAGGGATCTGCGTTTTTCCATGAAGCTAACAGGGCGAGATGAATAACCGCAGGCAATGTATTCAAGGGTCTCTCCTATTAGGGGCCAGCCTAAGCTACCCCTGGGAATCCTACTTGTTTCTTCAGTGATCCTCTTCTTCCACCACCACAACCACCAGCACACAATACTTGCCAAAGCCCATAATCCGGAAGCCCAACTCATCATCTCTTCCGGAGATAAACACCACCTCTTCTTTGATCTTTCTACTCAACCTCAAGAGAGAGAGAGAGAGACGAATAGGTAAATAGAAGCTGTATATATTTTGATTTTTGAGAGAGAAGAACAAGAGTCTATTTTCTATATATATACTTAGTCTGGGCTGTAAGACAGAGCTGAATGTAAGCGTTTGCGTTGCATTTGTCTTACCATTTTCCATTAATGCGAGGCGCCACACTGAGTTACAACTTACAAGTGTCTGACCATATACGATGGATTTTCTTATGACCCTTTACTATAAAGTTTATGTACCATTAAAAATGAGATTACAATACTATATTGATACCCAAAAATCCAGCGAGATTTAGTCTGAGGCTTTGAGGCTGCTCTTTCAATTTTCCATTATCTTTTATTCACTAAATTTAGGTAGAGTTCAACTTTGCCTTATGGAATGGAGATATTTTGAAGATTCTTTACAACTTCTATTTGATGACTCATCAAAAGATCTTAACATAAATATTTTATTCCATAAAACAACTTAATTCAATCTTAGAAAACGATGCTTTAATCTACGCTTTAAATGAGATCTCTTTTTTGTCAAAGCTTAATTTAGATATGCAGTTATGCACGTAGATATAAGTGATAATTTAAATATAAAGTTTAAATAAAGTCATATTTATTATGTTTTTATAGCTTATATAAATTATGAAGTGCATAATTTAATTTTAATATATTATTCAATTCAATAAAATATGTATAATCTCCCTCTATGTTATTTTCATAAAATTACATGTGAAGTATATATTTATACTGGTAATATTAAAATGAAGTTAGCTATAGAAATCCTGAAAATTAAATAACAAAAAAATATTTTTTAATCTTTTAAATGGTGACATAGTATAAAATGAAGAATTCTATGTTCTTTATTCTTAAAATTCACGTATGTAAAATAAAGTCATAAAAACATTGAAAAAAATAGTTATATAGAGATGTAAATAGGTATTTAAATTTTGAATATCTAATATTTTTAAATAAATGAAATTGGATATAAATTTTGAATCCGCTTTTGTGTATTTAATGCATAATTTCTAAATTAGATGGTTAGTGATGTTGTAGAAGATTACTTGCACATAGTTGATGACTCAATCCAATTATTAAAAAAAAAAAAGTAAGATTTAAAAATAAAAGATAAATATAGTTCACACATAATTTTTTATTCACAGGATGCAATATAAGAGTATTATCTTCATCGGAAATATATATAATATATAAGACTTGGGTTCACCTCAAATTAATCTCTTAGTATAATTTTTTTTAAAGTAAAACTGACCGCTCTAAATTTTCATTTAAGTCACAAGTATGAAGAATTTGCCACTAAGTTAAAAAAAAATCTCAAAAACAAACATGTAAAGGCATGGGTTGTGGGGCATACCTTGCCTTAAAAGGATACTTTTGCTTTTCTAATTTTAGAAAAAAAAAACACTGATGGGTAGTTTGCATTGACTTGTAAGATTTTGTTATATTAATTGTGGCACACTAATCACACTTGGTTCTATTTAAGATAGTTGATGGTTTTTAATATTGAATTCTCTTAATGATCAAGAATTTAAGATGTTCATATTTTATAGAGCATCTGATTAATTTTTAGAGTGTGTATAAGTCTCTCTATTTACACACTGGAATAACTTTATAACGAGTAATCTTTTGGAGTGAGGTGTGAATCAAACTCATTTTCAATATTAATTTTGATGGTCAAAATAATTTAAATTGTTAAGTTCAAGAAAATTTTGTATTTTTAAAATCTAATATCAGTTGATATGATATATTGATTGATTTATATGGATATAAATAATATGAACACATATCACTGATAAAAGTTAAAGGATTTGGGAATTTAAATATTTACCAGAGATGTGATATTATGATTTAGATAATTAGAAGGTGTTTGATTTTTCTAATATTTTTCAAAAATTTATAAAATTAGAGTTGTTGAAAAAAAATGTTGGATAATATATAACAACAAAGATAAGACTTGTATAAATTTAGATCCAACCATTTGAGGTTTGTAGAGATTAATGTAGATGTGAATAATTTATTTTGTTAACTTTTCCCTTTAAAATCTTGTTTTAAGATAATTCCTGGTTTTTAATTTTTAAAGAAATTCAATTGATAAACTATAAATTATTTTTTGAATCTCTAATATTTTTTTTTTAAAATCTATTATTTTTAAGTAGTCACATGATCCAATATTTATACTTTATATATATATAAACTACAATTTTAAGTATAAATTCAAATAATGTCATTTTTCGGTATCATTGTTAAGTTTACATAGTTTTCTTAAATAATTGTAAGATTCACTGTAATGGTTTGTTGGCCCAAGTTCTAGAGCTATTGTGGTCTGTGGAGAACATGTCACGGTCTTGTGGGGGCCATCATTGATTGTTTCACAGTAGTTCAGATCACCTTGTCTCAGGCCCAATCTATTGGCCCGACCCATGTTGTAGGGCCATCAAACCACATAGGTCAAGTCCATAAATGGGTGGAAAAGACAGAAAAAGAGAAAAATGGAGAGACATTGTTGTTCAAGATAGGGTTATTATATTTTCTTTTTTATTTTATAATTTTTTTTTCCAATGTTATCGGAATTGGATCCTTTAACGAACCGTCTTCGAGGAGGTCAGAGTTCAACGAGTTCGACCGCGGTCAAAACCGGTTAAGTATTAAAATAATATAAATATTATATATAATATTAAATAAGACATATTTTACCAATAATATTAATATAAATATTAAAAATAACATTCAAATTCTGAGTAATATTCCAAAATGGTGAAATATATGGATAGAAATAGTAATAAACTTTTATATTTCAAATATACACATTTTTTAAGGGAAAAATTAAAAAAAATATAAAAAAATTCAAATATATGAACCGCGATTCATGGTTCCCGGTTTTGTGTCAAAACCGCATAAAACCGCGGTTCTGACCGGTTCTATGCTGTTTTAACCGCCCGCCGTTTTTTACCTGGACCGAACCGCAGACCGCGAGGGCTGTTCAGCCGCGGTTCGGTCCGGTTCTGATAACACTGCTTTTTTTATGTAATCTTTTGCCTCTATTCAATTAATCTAAGTATATGCTTCACAAATAACTCTATAAAAATAGGACTAGAAGATATTACATCCATTTCATTAAATTGAATAATATACTAAAAGTAAATTATACATTCTATAATTTATACACATAAAAATAAACTTTAGAAAAACAAAACATGGCTTCATTTAAATTTATAAATATATTTCAATTATATTTTATATGTATATGTGCATGTATAGACTAGAGTGAGTTTCTTGCAAAGTGAATATTGGTTACCACATGACTAATAAAAAATGCCTGATAATATTAAATATTAAAAAAATATTTTAAATGTATAAATTATAAGAGTTTAGAAAATATACAGTTGGATCGAATGTTATTTTATTTAGGTTCCATTTTCAATTGAAAATCTTTGTAATGGACTTGTTACAAAATAGAGCAATCAAGATAAAAAGATATGATATCGTTTGTGAGAGGGAAAAATACATTTGAACTTAAATTAGATTTCAGTTTAGATAATTGCTGACCTTGTTTTCAAGTCTGAATTCAAATTCAACTATAAAACATGTTTGAATTGAGTCGATCATTTAATAATGATTTTAGACAACTATATAATGATCCATTTAATATAAATAATAATTAAATGTTGAATTGGTGCGTACGATTTCTCCAATTGTGGGCCATGCAAAGGGAGGACCACCATTCAAGTTGGATACGGAGCACCGGTCCCAACTCCCAATCCTACCCATCTCTCTCCCTTTCCTTCATTCACAGATATACATCAGAAGCGGAAGGAAGAAGGGACCTCCCTATTCCCCTATTCCCTATTCCCCTAATCCCTATCCCTATTCCCCTATTCCCCTATTCTATAGTCTGCATTAGCTCTTCTCCGGAAACAGCTACTGTCCTTTTCTAATTATAAATACTTCCGACCGTATGACGAACAACATCAGCTACTGTAAACGTCGTGAGCCGTGTCACAAGCCGTGCGCTCTTTGATTTAGGCTATTCAGATATATGACACGCCGACACAAGATATCTCATTGGATTGATGATAGATATTAATATATTATAAATTTAGATTTGATTGAGAGGAATATGAAATATATAAAGTTTTATTTTAATTAATAATTAAAATTATATATTCTTTATAATTAAATTTTAAAGAATATTAAAAAATCTAAAATAAAAAATAATATTGATAGAAATAAATCTTTATATAAAAGTCACTATAGCTTCACATTGTTTAGGTACTTTTAGAATATTTTATACTCTCCATTCTATTTTAATTATTTCATTTGAAATATTTGTGTTTTTTAAATAACTCTCTTCGTAAGGCTAATATTTCATATGATTTCATCCATTTTCAGTACATTTTATACTAAATAAGACTATTATTTTAGAAACAATTCTAAAATCTATATAGAACACTTAATTTGAAACAGAAAGAGTATATATTTTAATATAATTTCACATTTCCTACTTACGTTCTCAATTTTTAAAGATAATTCTACTTGAGAGTTTATGTCCAGATAAGCATTTCTTGAGAAGCGATTTTTAAAAGTGAATTTTACATTATCAGTTTTAACAATTACATGGAGGGAGAGAGAGAGAGTTGAGGGGGACCATTAGTATTGTCCCATGTTGTCTGCACATCCACTGTCTATACTAGAAAGTCAATGTTAAAGTTTTTATTTTAAAAAATGAACACGTTAATACGAGCAAACGCAGTCATGGTTTTTTCTAAATTAAATCTTAATTCCAACTGCGTTTAGTACATTGACTTTACTAAATAAAAAATTTATTTTATTTAATTTATTTGATTTAATTAAGAGTTCAAAATCGACTATTTATTTTATTTAAAACAGATTGTCATCGATGTAACCATATTAATGAGGGATTTTTTTAATTTACACACTATTATTTGTTTAAATTTGTAAGATGCCTAATTATGGCCCGACTTATAGACACTTAGAAAAATTGCCTCTATACACCCATTTTCAGATTTTAAGGTGACATTATAATTCTACCCCCATATTTTCACTCGTTTGAACGAATTGTCAGTTTATTTTTGCATCCATTCGAATGAATTATTCATTTGAACGAATACCCCACGTATAAATTTAATTTGTTCGAACGAATAAGATGAATAGTAATGCATTACTGTTCACCCGTTCATTCAAATGAAACCGATCATTCATTCGAATGACTATGCATAATATTGATATTTAAATAATAAAATTTTCTTTAAAATTTTAAAGTTATTTTTTAAACACTGTGTATTTTCAAAATTTCTCAAATTGAATATCTACACTAATTACAATAACCTGATAAAAATACTTTAAGACTTAAAGATCTTTTGACACTCCTAAATGTTTAAAATACAGTGTTTTACAAATAAAAATATCTCTAAACTAAAAACACATTTGGGAGTATCAAAAGACCTTGAAGTTTTAAAATATTTTTATCGTAATTAGTCTAGATATTTAATTTGAAATTTTTTGAACATGCACCGTGCTTAAAAAATAATGGTTTATCTTCCTTTGAACTTTAAAGTTATTTTTTAAGCATTGTGTATTTTCAAAATTTCTCAAATTGAATATCCAAACTAATTACGATAACCTGATAAAAATACTTTAAGACTTTAAGGTCTTTTGATATTCCCAAATGTGTTTTCAGTACAGTCTAGGGATACCTTTATCTGTAAAACACTATACTTTAAGCATTTGGGAGTGTCAAAAGACCTTTAAGTTTTAAAGTATTTTTATCAGGTTATCGTAATTAGTTCAGATATTCAATTTGAGAAATTTTAAAAATACACCGTAATTAAAAAATAACTTTAAAGTTTTAAAGAAAATTTTATTATTTAAATAATCAATATTATGTACATCGATAGATGTCAGAAAGATATTAAAATTCATCTATTCTGAATTTTATGAACTCCGCGACTGATTTTAAGTGAAAAGGGTATAGTTTTGAGTTTAAAAAATTGTACCCAAAGAATTAAAGAGGAAAGTTCTTTAATTCTTTGGGTACAATTTTTTAAACTCAAAACTATACCCTTTTCACTTAAAATCAGTCGCGGAGTTTATAAAATTCAGAATATATGAATTTTGATACCTTATTTGTAGAAATCGGTCGAGAAACGACTTCATTTGAAAATCTCACTTTATAGCTCATTCATTTGAATAAATTTTGAATTCGTCATGACAAATTTTTTTCATTCGGTCGATCATCTGTCAGGAGGATGCAATGTTTTTAAGTGGAATGGCAAAAGAGTAATTTTTATCAACTTTTGAAAAATGGGTGTCGAGAGAAAGATTTCCTAGGTATCTATATGGCTCTCCTAAATATTATATATATTAACTTAATTTGTCATAGTAATTTTTCCATTTAGTTAAAATTATAATTCTAATAAAATGACACGTAGACCCCTTGAAATGTAGATTCAAGGTAACTCTTTTTACTTTTAGGTTGGCAATAATTACATGGTCTATTAAGAAATAATATTTTTTTTGTTTCTATTCAAGAGTAAATACTATTTTCCAAGGTGTCAAATATGATTTTATAATTGTGTTTTATGGTTTATTTCTTTTCCTGTATTTACTTTTCTAAATTTTCAATTCTATATATTAAAACGTCTTTGATCTTCTACTTATAAGTCAAAAAAATTCAAATGATTTTTTTTATTTTGTCATCAATAAGTCTTTCAAAGTTAAATCTATATGTATCTTTGTTAGCTTAACTTTGTCGATTTGTCTTTTTTCATTATCCAATAAAAACTTTTCTTAAAATAATATAAATCTCTTTTATTGCAATTTAGGATTTGACAATTCTTTATTTTGTCAAGTTAAAATAGATATTTTTGTATATTTTTTAATATGCTTATTTTATAAGTCTAAGACAGATCTTATTTTCTTGGGTCCAACTTTTTGCCTTTCTCCAAATTGACATCTACTTTGTATGGAATAGCTCAACACAGAGACAATTTGACTCAAGAACGAGGGGTTGCAGGTTTGAACCCTGTAATCACCTGATGCTCATGACTTTCGAAGAGCTATGCACGTCTGAAGTATTACCCAAAGTTCTAATACTCAAGAAGAGATGGAGGTCTTAGAGTTTTTCATCACGTAAGAATCGAAGTATGATCTCTAATTATAAGACCAAACTAAGATCTATAGCTACAACAACTGAGAATTTGCAGACCTTTCTACACAGTTAATTTAATACATAAAGACCTTAATTTAATACATAAAGACCCATTTACGAATTATCCTTCACTTCATTACCACATTATGTCCAATAACTACATCCTTTATTTCTTCCATCTTCTTCTGCATAACCAAGTTAAATAAGTAGAGCCTCAAAGTAGACTTTGTTTCTGCCAACTCTACACACAACAGTATTTACACTCACTGCTAAAACACTTTTTGGGCCATAGAGTGTAGTTTCTGGGCCCTACCAATTTTGGAACTGGGCTTTCTTTACAGCCTGAACTTTTTTGTGCCGAGCCCATCCAGCTCAGGGTGGGCCTGCCGCAAGTTGCAACCCTAGCACTATATTACTTGTCATTTGGCTGTGCATGTTTCCCATCGTATAATGACCACCTAATTTCTTGCCACTTATCCTTAGCTAATCTGTTGGGCCATTTTTGTAATGTGAAAATCTAGCAAGTCCATAATACAGTTCACTTATGGAAATGGATCATGATCCATGGCTGACTTGGTGCTTTTGACTTGGCCTTGATCGTTAGTAGGGGGTGGATGGGTAGGGGTATTTGCTATGAAATAGAACAAAATAAGTACATATGTTCAACCAATCATCACCATCAGCAAAATCATTAACTCTATCTACCTAAGTTTACACTCATAATTAAAATTTGCTTCTCAATGATCAAAGTGAATTTTAGTAAACATGATTTTCCCTTTTGCAGGCAGAACTTCCTTCAAAAACGGCCTAATCCATATAACCATGGCTCAGATTCCGGCACCCTTTGTTCTCCTACTTTCCAATATTGAAGACAAACGAGAAATATTATCCAAATATTGCCTTGAGGAAATCTTTGAAACGGAGATGGATGGGATTCACACGGCTTAAAGCCAATCAGTAATAGGAATCTTTAGCACTTTCTCATTGTTTGGCATCTTTAGCTAGTTGTTTAGTGGAAAGCACCATTTGCTTCTTTATCATGCAAGATGGTTGTGGTGGGCTATCTTGGGAGAAAATCTATTTTTTTGAACATATACGAATAACAATATCGAAAAATATAAAAGAGAAATCAACAAAGAGAAACAAACCATAATACAGAGATTTACTTGATTCCCTTTAGGTACGTCTACGGGGTTCAAAATCGATCCACTATGTTCAAAGGCAAAACCAAAAGGCGACTCTCGTTACAGATGATTTGCTCTCTCTCTCTGTCACAAAACGACCATATATCCTAATTGGGGTTTACATAATACATGTGAAAATTACAAAATTGCCCTCTAATAAAAAAATCGGCTTAGGGGTGCAGCCTCCCTTTGACCCCCCGCGAGCTCAGTACAGAGCTTGACACACAACCGAATCGACAATATATCTCTAATGATCAGCTTCCGCATACCCTAAAAGATTTAAAGGGATCTTATGGTTTGGAGGAAGTGTGAGCTCTTCACATGAAGGATATCTATGACTCTTCTCGGCTAATGCAAAGCAACAATTTAATCATCTAAGTTATGAAGCTAATTTCCATCTTCCATCCAGAATCAAATGAAGAATCTCTAGTTTTTGCTTGATCAGGACTCTCTTCTAGTTGATATCTTGAACATGTGAGTGCTCACTAACTCAAAATCATTGACAATGGCAATCATCGATAGCTGATTTGAAAGGATGGTTCATTGTCATCATTATTATCATCATTAAAGCTCATCTTATCATTGAGTTAATTTTTTAAGTTCATCAGTTATGTTGGATGGTGAAGGAATCCTGTAATGGGAAAATAATTATGCAGAAGGATACAGATAGAATACGATTTTTACAAGAATTATTGTAACCCAACATTTCGTACTCTGCTAATCTAAAAGATGTATGAAAAATGATGCTTTGTATATGTGAACCTCATTGCCAATGGAAACCAGTGCCTGTGGATAATTTTCCTATGCTACTGTCTACCGTGATATTGCTTGTTATAGTGGCTCTAATACATGGCATCCAAAGGTGTAAAGTTGGATGACAAGAGCTTCCTTGGGCTGACTTATCATGAGGAAAATGCTCTTTCTATATGATTTTTACAGTCCTATAGAACAAGAACTTGGTGGGTTTTATTATTATTTTATCAATTGTCTTTCGAATTAGGGGTTGGAAATTGGAAAAGAAACTGTGGGTGCAATGAACCCGGATGATATATACAAAATTTTCTTTGACAACATGTAGATTAGACCTGCCTAAAAGAAGATGAATATATCGATCCAGGGGAATATGACACACTTTTATATCCATTTTCATTTATCTTAACCCAATTCTACCAGCAAAAAAGGAGATACAGTCATACAGAGGACCCTCAAAAGCAAAAAAGAAGAATGATGATACAGGATAAGAACGAATGGTTTTTGAGAGGGAACCATCTACTTTGATTCCTCACATGATTCTTAAAGGGGTTTGAATGACAGAAAAACAAACTTTGTCTAGTCAAAAGGAATCCATACCTCGTCCAGTCGGGGAATGTATGATGCATATAACATTACCGAAAGAGAAAATGGTTAGATGCCCAAACCATTATTGAGGTCGATTCTGAGATGGTGATAGGTTTTGAAACTTGGTTCTGTCCCCCAGAAATCGAAAAGATATCGACACTGTGAATGAAAGAGCTACTGATCTGTTTTTCGTATTCCATTTCAAAGTGCTTTCATGTTTAATTGTTTATAGAAAATAGGAAGCTTATCCGTAAATTGTTTTTGATTCATATAAAATAGGATGTTTATGCTTCCTGTGATGTCAACTTTCACTGTCCCAATGCCTGTATACATGGGTGTCATGCTGTAGTATTTCTTTCTTCTAGAAAAAAGAAAGAGATTATTACTTCTTATTATTTCTTAACAATCAATTTATCCTCCCTAAAAAGCGATCGAGAGAAATTGTGAAGTGGCAAGAGATTTTACGTCGTCTAATTTGAGAAACCACAGATTACTTTATATAAGACTTGAGGCCTAGGGCCGGCTCTGACTATAGGCGAAGTACGCAGTCGACTAGGATCCCCAAATAAATAGGGCCTCCTAAGTCCATAAGCTCCTTTACTATATGTTAAATAATTAATAACGTATAATTAAAGTACAAGTTTATTCTTCTCTAGTCGGTTAGACTTATCTTTTTGTAAGTTCAGGACCCGGATCAAATCCAGGCTGCGTTATTAATAATAATTTTTTTATCAAGTTATTTAATAATAATAATGAAAAATAACAATAATTTGAATTAATACTACTTGAAATCATTTGACTATTTGATAATTTTTCTACTCTATTTAAAGCGTTGGTTTCTTAAAAAATTAAAATAATGATAATAACAATCATAATAATATTATTATATTCCTCATTTTATTGAGTTTAAAAATAATAATAATAATAAAAAAATTTAATTAATAAAGAATCTTTTAAAATATATCTATCATCTAAATAAAGAGAAAGAGAAATCTATATTGAGTTGATAATTTTGAATTAAATATAATTTAAAGCTTTTAAAATTTGAAAAGATGAAAAAACATAACTTTATTCATTTGATCAATGTAGATTTTATTAGAAGTAATATACAAGTATAAATCATTATAATTAAGATAATTTTTAATTTTTTTAAAAAATACAGAAAAATTGAAAAATTAAAATAATAATAATTTCTTTGTTTCAAATGAGAATTTGCATTAGTGTCACACTTGAATATAATAAAAGATGCAGTACCAAAAGAATGAATTGCCAAATTATATAAAAAGAATGAATTGCCAAATTACAAATGCATGAATTGCTTATATAATAATGTTGATTATACCAGTTACAGTTACCTATGCAGAAATAAGTTTTTCAAAGTTAAAACTGATAAAATCTTATCTTCGGTCTACAATGTCATAAAAAAGATTGAATGGATTAACTATCTTATCTATTAAAAAATAAATGTTAAAAAAACTTGAATATAGTAATTTAATTAGTAATTTTGCATCTCAAAATAAAAATATATTTTAAATAATACTTTGTTATAATTTTGATTATGATATTTTATTTAGTTTCACACATTGAAAAAAAAAATTGTATGATTTTATTTTTTGTGAGTATATAAGGGCCCCACCTTAAAAACTCGCCTAGGCCCCTTGAAATCTCAGGGCCAGCCTTGCTTGAGGCACCTTCTTTTAATGGATAACTTTTGAAAGTAAGTTTCACTTCAAGAATGTTATCAAGTCATGATTTTCTAACACCATATTAGAACTGGTTCTACATGCAACCTCTACACGTAAGGGAAGGTGAGTAGCTGCACAGGTAGGGTGTGATGTGAGAAGAGAGTCCCTAATTTAAGTGTAATCTTTGCACATAAGGGAGGGTGTGAAGGAAGGTATGAAGTGGCAAGAGAGTCCCGCATCGCCTCACTTAAGAAACTAATGATTATTTAACACTTGAGTCACTTTTATCTCAATAACTAGCTTTTGAGAGTGAGTTCTAGTTTAAGAATGTTATTAAAAGTATGATTTTCTAACACAAACAAACCTCGCTCTGAGATAAAGTTATTATTTACATTTATCAATTTTATATTTTTTATAGAGTATAATTTGAAGAAACTATTAAAATTTATCTTTGAGTAAAAAATAAATGGTATGATTTGACCTGTTTCATCAATTTTAGAGTCTTTCACGTATTAGTTAAATGTTCAGCAATTGGTATTAGAATGGATTCTATGTCCTAACTTCAAATCCTGGTGAAGACAAGCAAACGTGAAAAGAGTTATCGGAATGCTACAACATAGTTGTTTGTTGTCATTGAGTGAGAATGATGAGATTCATCGATGAGTCGAAATAAATGGTCTTATTTCGTCAACTCTAGAGTTTTTTGTGTATTGATCATGTGCTCAAGCGTTACCAATGCAAAAGAATAAAGTATTTATTTAAAAATGTTATTTCAAATTTAAAAATTAAGAAATGTGATAATCTAATAGACCATATTTTCAACTCTTTAATGATCTTCACTTCATCAATTCAAGTTTTATAAACATCAGATAGTCAATCAAATCATAAAAAGAAACATATCAAATTCAAATATAAATATTAATCTAAATTTTGTAGAAAAAAATAACTTAAATAATAATAAATTCATTCAATGTTTTGTAAGACATTCGAAATTCCCATCAGCTCAGGTAGTTTGGGTGAATATATTTTACGTGTTGAGAGAAGTTTTCTTCATGTGAAGAGTATTTTTGTCCTAAATTAAATATAAAGCATTCTGAACTTAAAAATATTGAAAGAAATCCCTTTGTATAATCGATTTAAAGAAAAGTTCCGTTAAAACGTGTCGATCTTGGTACAATTTTTGATACATTTTGGCCCAGCCCCAAATGCCACTGCGCGAAGTACACAGCTATGAAATAAATCCCATGCCACGTGGCGATCTAGAAAAAAGTGGGACCTCTTCACACGTGTGAGCAGGAAACAAATCTTCGTCGAGCATGCATCCTACGGCTGCGAACGGGCGCTCTTGATTCTTGAAATAGACCCCGGAAAAACGAGTCTTGTAAGGATATTTGATTTCCTCGCCCCTCTTTCACCTCTCTCGCTCTCTCCCTTCCCAAATTCCATTCATCGAATTCGCAGGCAGCCCAGGCATGACCAGCTCCTCTGCCCCCTCTCGCAAGGTAAACTTTCTCCTTCTGTCTCGCTTGCGTCTTTCTTTCTTTCAGGAACTTGTCATTTCTCTATTTTTGTCTGGATATATTTATTTTTCTTGTTTGCAGGCTCTGAGCAAGATCGCTTGCAACAGACTCCAGAAGGAACTGGTGGAATGGCAGGTCAATCCCCCCACCGGTTTCAAGCACAAAGTCACTGATAATCTCCAAAGGTTTCTCTCTTTCTTTTGTAATTTACCTACTATCGCTTTCATACCTCAAAAGTCAAAAATCTTCGTCTATGGCTTTTTATCTTCTTATTTCCCTTTTTTTTTTTATATATATTTCACCTACATGAGATGTTAGAACCGGCTATTTGTGGTCCGCGAGACTGCAGGAACCATAGCCAGTGGTCCTCTGTGATCCCAAATGTCTGCCGGTGTAGAGGATGTTGACTGTAGAAGGTGAAGTTTTGTAATTTTGGGTTTAATTATCTGTGATCGATGGAAGTGCAGAGGGTCGAACCCCCTCTTCTATAAAAGTTGGCTAGTTCCTTGAGCAAATTCAGACATTTTTGGGTGCCCACAAAATTTGGCTTCATGTTATTTTTTGGGCATCCTAAAGCGAGGAATTTGGCTTTAGTCAGATTGCCTAGACTTCCTCTTCCTTTTTTATTTGATAATTTCTCTTTTGGACTTGAGTTGGATTTGGATTAACATATATTTACTTTTAAGATGGGTCATCGAAGTTAATGGCGCTCCTGGTACACTCTATGCAAATGAAATTTACCAGTTGCAGGTTGATTTTCCCGAGCACTATCCAATGGAAGCGCCACAGGTGAGAGTGATCTTTGTATTTTCATATGCTTACATATGCTTTATGTCAATTTTTATTCCAAAGAATTGGCTTGTTTGGACAGGTTATTTTTCTTCAACCAGCGCCCTTGCATCCTCATATTTATAGCAATGGTCATATCTGTTTAGGTCAGTTCACCAATTCTAGTTTTTTTCTGCTTTGCTTGAGTTGCAGCACTTTTTTTTTTTCCTTCTTCTTCTTCGGGTAGATTTATTTAGTGATTGCATCTTCTACTATTTTTTTCTCTTCTTCTTGATGGTTTATGTGGAAGTTGAATTCAATGAACGTGTTGGTCTTATTTTGGTTTAACACATTGTAAGTTGGTTGTTTTACAATTTAGCCTAGTGATCTTGAATGCATTGCTTCTCTGAAAGTGGTATTCTTGGGAATGCCTTGATCCAGCTTTCTCATCTTTGCTGGATTTTCCTGCTCTGTGCCTCTATGTGTTGTTATTGGAGGAGTGCTGTGTGTCCCTTTTGTTACTGTGAAGCATCTTTCTGTCATCTCTCTTCTGAGTTCATGCTTCTTTGCAATGAGAAAGGAAAACATGTAAGAATATGGATTTCTTGATAGTGCATACATTCACAAAGGCTAGTTGGATATTAGGCCGTGTTCTCCTTCTGGTTGTAGTCTGAAAATTAAATATTTTGAATTACCTTTAGCAGCATTACTAAAGGATTTGTATGTTGCAGCCTTGAAGGACGGAACCTGCAAGGCACATGGTTTTGTCGTTGCACATGGGTTTTTATTACATGATTTAGGAAGACTTCTTCTAGAATAGTTTCTTTAAACTCCTCAGAAAACGTGTATGTTTTTCATTTGTTGGTACCAACAAACCATGAACTCTGTGGCATTGATCTAAAGATATCATAATTCTCTGCTTCCCAGTAAATGTTTTTTGTTTTGGTTTTTAATCCTTCTGTTCCTTTGGAGAAGTCAATTCATTAGATAAATTATCTTCCTAGTCGAAAATTATTTTTTCCTTTGCTGATCATGGGAAAGATTTTGGATATGACTCTTAAATTATTAGTGAAACCGGCAAGACATTTTTGTGCCACTCTTTTTCTCTTCATTTTTTACTGTTGTGATAGAAGCCTAAGATTCCTAGCTAGGAAGAATTTGCTAGTGATTGCAGTTGCTTAATTAAATGTAAAAAACATAAGTGTTGTTTATAACTGCATAACAAGTCATTCTGGGTCATGGTATGTGCACTAGTTTAAGGGCATTGGGAAAACTCTGGATGCATGTAGATTGTTGATTCCTCTTGATGAAGCATTCACATCAAAGGAAGGGAATTGGTGGGTTTTATCTGCATATGCTAAAGTCACTTTATAGGAGTTGAATTCATAAATCTCTTCATAGAATCTGAATTACATCTTAAATCAATGTTGCTTGTATCATTACTTGGTTGTACAACAGAAGACATCCTGAAGTTCGTTCTGTCCCATCCAGTATCTAATGTCTCACTTGATGTATCTAGTTTCATGTTATAGCATAAAATCATTCCAGTCTTTTTGTTTATTTTCTTAAAAAAATATAGTACTGTGGTTTGCTATCCCTTTCACTCGTCCTATAATAGTTTAAGAGAAAAAAAAATGAGAACAAACTTGAGGCATATGAGCTCCTAGGAAGTTGTGCTTAAGCCATGGCGTTATTAGACACAAGAGAGTTTGGATAAGATGATTTTTTTTTTTCACAGAGAGAGAGATATGATCTAGCCAATGGAGCTAACCTCCTATTTTAAACCATTTTCTTATCATTCTAATTGAAGAATATGCCATGATATGATAGTTCCATGTGTATGTTAGTCCCTAAACTACAACATGCATTTGTATGATTATATCTCTACACTCAAGCTGGTGCATGGATATTTTTCATGCCTTGCTTGCTGACCTCTCATAATATTCTTAGTTTTAATGATAGAACTTGGATGATCTAGCCAGTGAAGCAACCTCCTAGAATAGACCATCCTTTAATTATTCTAATTGAAGAATATGCCATAATATGATAGTCCCATATGTATGTGAATCACTGTACTCCACCACTACATTTGTAAAATTGTCTCTACACAAGCTGTTGCATGGATATCTGTTGTGCCTGGCTTGCCAACCTCTTCTGATAATGTTCTTATTTCTAATTCTTGAAAAAAAATATTGTTCTTATTTTTAATGATAGAACTCGTAAGTCATAATCACAGCTATTTACAACCAATCACCAATCAACTACAATCGAACTCGAAGCAACCATCTTTTGATCATTCTAATTGTAGGATATCCCATAATATAATTGTGAATGTCTATGTGAATCCCTTAATGCTTTTGTTTTTGCACTCAAGTTGGTGTATGGATATTAGAGAGAGAGAGAGAGTTGGTGAAACCTGTAATATTCTTACTTTATTTTAGAATCCAATCATGATAATGCCAATCATTATAGAATTCAATTATGTTAATGGCAATCAGTTCCCTGATTGTTACAATCAAACCCCTCTCTCCATAATGAAGCAATACCTTTCCACCAAAAAACTAACAAATCCTCGAAATAAAATAGCAATTCCAGGGAGTTTTTATTTTTTTTCTAGGATATGGACTCAGAAATTCAAATCAGAATTTGAGTTGATCCAAAAATTCAAAGATCCTTCTTTGTTAAATTTGTCTCCTCATCATATCATTTTCAACGAAAAATTCTGATAGTGATTTTGTTCCTCCCGTATTCATTTTCATTTGTAGAGTATTCCTCCACTATCATTCTCCTTGTTTCAACATGATGACTCTTTTAGGTAGTATATTCTAGAAACATCATGTTCTAGGGAAAAAAGTTACTCAACTTTATCCAAACTATTATATTATTTTCTATTGGCGCTATTTTCTCACCTTTTTTCATTGAACACAGACCTAGATTTAATTTTATTTTAATGTGGTTGTGTCCACATCCTAGTCTTTTGGGGCCACCATGTCCGACACCTCGTACCCTTACTTATGCAACTTAGGTTATTGGACAAGCTTCATGCGATTTTGAAATCAAAATATTGGCTTGAAATGGCTTAGATTAGTAACTGGGTGAAATGTGGAGGGATCACTTGACCCACAGTCATGCATGAGTGAGAACTTGGCTGAGAATGGACAAAAAGGGTTTGATCCTCTTTAATTTGAAGGGCCAAGCCTTCCTATTGTTTATCTAGATCTAAAAATAAATCGCTTAAAATGAATCACTTTTACAGGTTTAGTCTAAAAGGGATAAGAACCAAGGAGATTAATGTTTTTGATTGGTGTTCTTATTATTTTTCAAACCTTCCTAATTTGGGGATGTGTTTGGGACTTTGGGCACTTGAACTTGGAGATGGGAAGATGGACCTTTGTTTAGGCTGTGAACTTGCAGTTAGACAATCATTGTATAGACTTCAGTTGTTGTTTTTGTTTCACTCTTCTAAATTCCATGGGATCACATATATGCTCTTCTTATGAATATGTCTATGATACTAAGAGAGAGGCTATTAAAAGCTTGGAGGGAAGGGATAAAGAGAGAGTGATAATTGTGGAGTGGTGGAGGTTATGGTTTATGACAGGGTGACATGGAAGTGCAACTTAAGAACTGACCCTTGATAGATGAGAAAATGGTAAACTGATGACGTCGGCAACCACCTCTTAATTTTTGTGACTTCATGAAGTATGTAGAAACCTTGGGGGGCTCAATTTTTGTTAGTATTGTGTGAATCTTAGGTTTGTTGCAGTGGCAACTTTAGGCAATCCAACAATGCCAATTTGTTGGCATTTTGACTTTGCTTCTTTACTGAAAGATTTAGGTATATGGCTGTACCAAGACAAAATTCATGACACTGATATTTAATTTTTTTGCATCCCCCCTTCTCTAATTATCTACTTTAAACTATATGTTTTTAATATTCAATTTTGGATTTACTTGCTGAAAGCGTTTTATTATAAATATATTCTATCAGATATAACTGGATATGTACTCAGATTCAACTTGTGCTCATTTTATGCTCACCAGGTAGATTTTATATGGGTGATGGTTAAATGGAAATTTGTAATAGTGAAATAGTTTGTGTCATGGTTATAATTTTGACTGCATTTGGTCTGTTTAAGATTGGGGAAATATACTCTCTCTCTCTCTCTCTCTCTCTCACACACACACACACACACACACAGACACACATACAAAAGGAAATATATTTTGCAGCACTGTTTTCTCCTTTCACTTTTCTCTTCACTCACCTACCCATCTCCTGTCTTCTGTATGGTAGGCTGTATTTTCAATAAGTTCATTCTAAAAAATAAGACAATTGCAACAATATTGATGTTGAAATTTTTTGCGTACTTTTTATTTGAGTCTTTTTGCTCTCACACAATGAAGTATTGTTAATTGATGGCAGATATTCTGTATGATTCATGGTCTCCAGCTATGACCGTAAGTTCTGTCTGTATCAGCATTCTTTCCATGTTATCAAGCTCCACTGCAAAGGTTCTAATCTGATGCCTTAAGTTTCAGTTCTCAACATTGTTCTTGTAGAAAAGCTCTGCTAATATCTCAATGGCTCTTTTTGTAGCCATTTCCATGGACTACATGTGGACATGGCACTTGTGCCATATGGAAGCCTTGTACTTGGCAAAAAAAAAAACCCATGCCAACCAGGCTCTGGCTATAACTTGAGCATGGGACCTAAGACCCGTCTGTGCAGTTGTCCTGTACATTATAATCAACTTGATGAATTATCCAGCTTGATTTTGTGCCAAGGTACATGTGGGAATGCTTCATATATTGCAACCGTGCCTTTTCACATGTTTAATTTTGGGTTTGCACTGTTCCCCAATGCCTTTGTGGTTGGTGTCTCATTTATCCAACTAGAGGGATAGAGTTCCAAAGAATGGTGCAAACCCGTGACTGGGAACCAAATCAGTTTGATTTCTGCGCACATTTTGGTGGTTAATTCTAATGTTGTGGAACTATTGCTTTCAGCAACGCCCTGCAGATAATGATCGTTATGTGAAGAACTGTAGGAATGGTCGCTCTCCCTAAGGAAACCAGATGGTGGTTCCATGATGACAAAGTGTAAAAATATGTGAGATGTGAATGAATAGATTGGCATTAAAACAGTCAGTGCCATTACCTTGGGGTTGGGACCCCAACCCAACGCTATCTTCTGGTATAAAATTTTCAAGTCTGGTGTTTGTAAGGACGCTCAGACAGTGTGGTACTTGCTAATATACTTATAAAGACCCAGTTGTTTTTCTGATGAGAACTCTTCTGTTGTTGTCTAGTTGCCTCTCTCTTGTTGATTGTTATTGCTGATGGAAAGATTAGATACCGGCTATACTCTGCATTGTGCATAAACAATTTGTTTACAAAAAAAATGACGTATCCGACGGTAATCGTCTTATACATGATTCATTGTTCTGATGTTTTTTCATAGCTTGTTGGATCCATCCCAAGCTATCGTCCTCATCATTTGAGCAGTCTATGTGCTGTTCAGCATAAGATAAGACTTTTTTATGGGTCGTAGAGGAGAATTCAGATACATAATCCTGAAGTTTACCTTATATCAGGTGTTCACACTTAGGAAAATGACTACAATTTTTACTTGTAAAAACTATTTCATCCCAAAAAATTGTGCAAGTGATGGCCAATCCCAGTTCCTAATTCAAACCATCATGTCTTCTCTTCATATACACATTCCATGGCCCAAAACACTGGCCATGCTCCAATTCATTTAGCTTGAAGAGCCACTGGAGCTTAGGATTCATATTAATGTCTAAAAACATAGTTTTTTCTTTTCCCCTCCAAATAGACCAGCATATTACCTCCAACAACAGTCTCAACAGAATGGAGTTTTCTTGATCCTCAAGAGAGAGGACTGGCTGTTCTTGAACGAGGGCAAATATTCCAAGGAATACTAGCTTGCTCTGTTTGGATGAAGATGAGAGGGGAAAACATTATTTTTGTACTCTTTTCTGTGCAAGAGAACGCTCACTTTGCCTAGTCAAAGCTAATTAGATGTTCACTTTGGTTCTTTTCTTTGTCTGTTGTAGTAGTTTTTTGCTTCTTCTATGCTTGATCTTTATATATTTGTATCTCTGGTGTTTTTTTTATCTATTAATATATGAATCATTCAAAAAAAAATTAGATGTTCACTCCGCTTTGTTAAGGCAGATGAGTGACACATGACCCTCCACTCCCTATGTTTCCTACCAATGGGAGAATCTCGTGCTCTCAATTTTGTTGATGAATTTCTAAGATCGAGTTCTCATCTGCATATTTTCTTTTTCCAATTTTCGTTTGCTTAAACATGGATCCTCTTCCTCATAACCAACCCAAAGAAAATTACGTGAACTCCAACTTTTCTGCCACACTAGCTGAACATTTATATGTTGACTCGAACAACAGCCTGAACAGGTCTTATCTTCAATCTATGATTAAGGTATTATCTTATTGTATAGGGAAAGATTTTTATGAAAATAAGTTCTCATGTACTAGTAATATGTACAATGACTTTGAGAGGTTAGTTAGGTGGTCAATTTCTATTCTTGTTTGTTGGATGTCTTGCGATCAAATCTCTTTCAACACAAAAGGACCACTCTTAGTTTTTTATTTAGTGTGTGTAGATTGAGAGGTTTATACATGTCCTAAATATTAATGAAAAAAAAAAAAAACAAAACTTTGATCTCTGTAAGTAAGCCAGTGACCTTATGTTTCTATCCCACCCAAGAGATCTCTGAATAGTAGCTAATGTTCAGTTCAATCATCTTTGGTAATGACCCAGTATGCTCTGCTACTACATTGTCTCTCGCACATCTCGATGAAATTGTCATGACAGGCACTACCTACTCCTACGGAAAAAAAAAGTAAAATAAATTAATAAAAATAAAAAAAGAAAAGAAAAAACACCAGTAAGCATTTTATAGAGGCTAGACAAAACACTTTAAACTTTAAATTGGTAATTGTGGGAAATGGGAAACAGCGATGACTTTCAAAAGTATAATTTTATCTTTTTTTTCAATGGCTAAATTTTATATTTTGCAAATGAGTATCAGTAAGACTATCTTTCTCATTTATTTAAAGAAGACTAATCCAATTTTATTTGAACCACGTCAAGCTTCTTCTTAATAATGGGTTAAAAAATTGGAAGACAAATTTTCAAATATACACTCGTAAATATAGAAGACACCCTTTTCTCAAACTCTTAATAACTAGTTTTTGAGAATGTGTTCAGTTTTCTGACAAATAACAACTTTCTCCACTTCTTGACACCTATCTACCCCTTGGGAATTCAGTCCTTATGCAATTTGATCCCAATTTTGTGTTAGATGGGCCATGATCTAACCTTGATAAACTTATACCGTTGAATAAAATTGCATGTTTGAGACTTCAAAAGACATGGGTTTATTTATCTTGTGAAAGTGGTTTTTCATAGACACATTGGTCAACCTAAGGCATTTCCAAATAATCAATGTTTAGAGGTCCATGTAGGTATCTCAAATAAGACACATAGTTAGATAACAATGGGGCTCAGTGAATGATTATGGACCAATTTTTGGTGTATCTAAATTGTCGAATCAAACTCCATGATAAGTTGAGAAGTATTACTCCAACTGAAGTTCAGTATTGCATAAAACTAGGGTAAACTGAGCGCTTAGTCAATGATGGTTGATACAAACCATTCAATGGAAAAGTTTATTACAGAATAAATAAATCCAAGGCCTACTTTGTTAATATCATCATCATTAGCATTAGCATTTAGTAGTAGAAAATATTTCTCCATCTATTTAAAGTCATTTAAGACTAAAGCATATAAACTTTCTAAAATACTGAAATTCCAATTTGAGAAAATAAACAAATAGAAGTTTAAGTATCTTTGAGATAGTAAGTTCATGCCAATTTATGAGAACCAATTTTCATTAAAAGAAGTAGAGATGAGATCAATCATTTTGTCAAAGGCAGGGCTATTCTAGTAGATCCAAATTAATATTTTGGGATTTTCTAAGATTTTTATGAAAGCAAATGTGATTTTGATAAGCATTGAGGAGATTCTATATTCTACTGACCACCATGACAAATTGAAATATCATGCTCTAAATGGGAAAACATCACGTCAAAGTATACTTTTTTTTTTTGAATTTGCTTGTGGAAAAACTGTGAATACCCAGCATAAAACCCTACGGATGAGCCTTGATTATATTTCAAAGAATGAGCCATCTAATTAGATTTATATTCTGACAAATATTTAAAAAATTTGAAATATATAGTAAAGTATGGTGCATGCAAGAAGCCCTTGCTATCAAAATTTACCTTTAAATTTAAATAAAATGGAGGGAGATTCATGAGAAAGTTGCGGTCTAACATTGTTTAATTATAGGTGCATTATATTAACAATAAAGAAGTATTTAATGTAATTTTTGTCGTCATTGTCATTCATGTCATCATCATTCATTTTCTCCTCATCCAATTCAGTGTATAAGTTCTCAAAACAATTCAAAATTTTATAAAATAGAATGCTGTTATTCGGGGGTTTAAATCCGGCCGATATCTCGGCTGAAAAATTTTCTCTTATTTTTTCTATTTTAAAAATCACTTTTATCAGTCGATATCAGTGTTATATAGCTGAGATTTGTTTCCCTGAGTTTTACACATTTGGATTCTTATTTTCATTCTTTCATTAATATTCTCTACTGGCAACATTTAATACTGGTGCTTTGCAACTAATAAATAAGCAAGGTTAGTTTTCCACCTACGTTTAACTGAATTCAATTTTAAAATGCATAAATGAGTTATTTATATTCTGGAACAACAAATATGTGTTGTAGTTAAGTAAATGTTAGTAAAGTTGACAGCAAATGACTGACCGCCTTTTGTAAATTCAAATTATTTGCTCAAAACATTGTTTCTATAAATTAAGGGTGGCATTTAGAACCCGACTTTTCTGCTAGAAGATATCTTTTTTTGAATTTTTGAGTAAAATTATCATTTTGGCCCTTCCCGTTTTGAAAAATCTTTCATCGTCCGAAAGCACATCGAAAGGGCAACATGGTAATTTTATCTTAAATTTAAAAAAAGAGTATTTCTTACTAAAAAAATCGAGTGTCTAAATGGCTACTTAAATTAATAGGATAGAAATATCATTTAAATCCAATGAGATTTACTATGGAGTAAAAACAAAGTAAAGTTTGTCAAGAATTTACATTTATTTATCTCCTTCGTTCATTTTTATGAAAATTAAGATTTTAATGATAACAACCAAAATATTTGACTTAAAGCTAGATTTTATAACAGATAGTATGAATATATTCCTAACATAATTTTTTTTATACAATTTCTTTCTTCAAGGAAATAGTGTGCAATATTTTTTGTGTAAGTAAAAAACGATTTTCACGTTGAAATTGTTTCTCGATATTCCGTACAAACGTTTCATGAAAAATAGTTTCTGCAATTTGGTCATTTTTCTCAAGAGGTGTGGAAAAAGAGTTTTTAAGAGGAGACATAGAAAATAATTTTACAACTTTTGGATTTTAAGGCATATGATCCAACTCATGAATTAGCCATGGCAAGACTTGATCCATGACCTAACATCTAACCCAAACATGACCTATAACCCAATCCATTATTCATGACCCATGACCCATTTCATGATCAAATGGACATGATCCATTAATCAATCAAGAACCCAACCAATCCAACTGTTGTTTTATGGTTACCTTAACTAATCTTATAAATCAATCCACGATTTAAAACTCAATTAATGGTCCAACCTAACCAAACACAGCATGTATAATCTAGAACTCAAGTTATGACCAGACCTAACTCATATCACATTCTCCTAATTGCTCGATCAAAGAACCAACCTCATTCAACCCAACTTATGAAATTCTACATTAAATTGAAGTAAATCAAACTAAGATATAAATCAAGAGTAGCGATTCTCCCTCGGACTTTTTGTGTAACCAGACACGGGAATTAGTGGATTTTTTATTTTACCCTTCGCATGAAGAGTAAAATTGGCTCACAAACCCTCTCATGAACACTAAATCGGCTTGCCGAAATTCACATGAACAGTAAATCGGCTCGCCAAAATTCGCATGAACAGTAACATCGGCTCGCCAAAATTCACATGAACAATCAATCGACTCACCAAAAATCGCATCGACAGTAACATCAGCTCGTCGAAATTCGCATAAATAGTAAATCGGCTAGTCAAAAATTTGCATGAACAGTAAATCAGCTAACCGAAATTCACCTCAACTAACCAAAATTTACCGTTCATGCGAAATGTCCGATTTCCTATTTATGCAAAGGGTAAAATCAAGAATCCACTAATTCCCGTGTCTGGTTATACAAACCTCCTAGAGGATCGCTATCCTAAATCAATTGTACTTCTTATTACTTAATATTATCATGTAAGTTCTTCACAAACTAAGTTAATCATAACAATGAAAAAATTAAAATATACAATTTATTATATACGTCTCAAGCAGTTTTATAATACACGTAACTTTGTCCTTTCAAAAGAGTTCACCTTTTTGGTTTTATTTATGTACACTTAGAAGATCCAACTACCCTTCGCTTAGGACAAATTGAAATTTGTGATTGCGATTTGGGTATCTTAATTCCAAGTCTATGAGTGGTCTAAACTTGATTTAATTTACCGCACGTGCTGCCTAATTTCAATTTTCATCCTAGCAATTAGCTGAAATTTTGGAATCGCCGTCCAACATTCCAGAACCTCAATTAATCTGATAATAAACAAATGCAAAATAAATAAATAAATAGATTTTAATAAAAGGAAGGAAGACTTTTCTCCCATGGTGGACACTGGATTTTGGATGATTGAGTCAATTTGAATGGAGAATAATACAAAGGCAAGAGTCTAGAATCATAAAAAAAAAAAAAAAAATCAAAATCTAAGGATAAAGAATATTTAATTAAGAACCAGTTGAATCTGAAATTTAAGTGTTGCAATTGGATGTCTCTCATTTCAGAAAGTAGGAGGATACAAGTTCGAACCCTCGTTGTCTAATTTTGGTGTGTCCTATGAATAGTGCGCTCACCGTACGAGTTTCACGTTGGAATCCTGCCATTTCCAATGTATAAATTTAAAATATATATAATTTAATTTAAATTATATTTTAAAAATTTTAAATCAAATAATATGCCCAGTCCCACTCCCAACGTTCCATCGTAAATGGTGAACATCCACATCCAGTCAAATTTGGCATGAGCAATAATTTGGAGGAGTCAAGTGGTGCGGAATCTGATTGTACACGTGTTACCTAATTTCAGAGAGGATAAGCGACGACGACTGAAATTGTAAAGGGAATTTTTTTTAAAAAAAGTGCGGAAATAAATTTATATTTTTAACTGTTTTCTAAAAAAGCAAAAGAGAGAATTAAAGTGACTGGTAAATGAATTTTAATTATTTTTATTAAAAGGTTATGATTTATTTTTTATTGATAAGAATAGAGAAGAATTCAACTAAAAACTTCTAAAAATATAAAAAAAATTAACATTTGATTTGTTGATTTGATCTATTTTGATCATATTAATATTGAAAATTAAAAAAATTCATGTAAAAGGCCCTTAAATAGAGAAAAGAGAATTTAAAATTATATTTGGTGAATTGAAAGAATCTAGATTAATTTTTTAAATATGAAAATTTAAATAGTTAGATCATTTGACTAAAAAATCAGAGGTTCTAAGTTTGCGTCCCATAATCACGTGATATTTATGACTTACATAATACTGCGTGCATTTGGAGTTATGTTCAATGCTCTTATACTTAGAAAGAAGTGAATGTCCTAAAGTCTAATTTTATCATATTATTTAAAATAGAAAAACTCTTAAAAATAATTAAATTTGATCACGGTCAAGGATTTGACATATATTTTATGTTTAAAAGAAGAAAAAGTAGTAAATTTTTTTTAAAGGGTGAAAAATGGATTGCAAAACGCAAATCATATCAAATTTTCAGAAAAAAAAAATCCCAATAATCTGATGATTTTTAAATTTTAATATCTAAATGCTTTTAGAGAGGTAATTCAAAGATATACGTCCAGAATCAAAGGTTAGGAAGGACTGAGGACTTGAATGAAGAAATACATGTAAGTTTGAACTTATGATCCACTGGTGGGGCCCACAGATGAATGAATCGTCATGATCATGCAGACGTGGCACCTAAGTTAATGATGGGATGGCACGTGTCCCACATGTGGCTCCTTCCCCCTTCCCCTGGACTCCCAAATTTGACCCTGTTTTTGTGCATAAAAGTCTCCCCCCCCCACCCCCACCCAACGCCTCAAAAAAAAAAAAAAGGAGAAGAAGAAAAGGGGGTCCTACCCAACTTGAATGGGTCCAAGCTTTGTACGTCATGACGGTTATGAGAAATGAGTAGCGGGTCACCACGTTGCATGGCTCTAGCCTGAGTCGGCTAAAATTAGAAACGAAAGGGAAATGCATTGAAGGTGGCAATTAAATGCCGTTATCCATTGCGGTTATGTGAAATGTATCCCCTTTTAAATCATAATCATAAGGTCTAGAAGATGATAAAGGCTGATTCACTGAATGCTGGAATAACCTTTCACCTTCAACCAAGTGACCAATTGACCATATCAGTCTCCTAAATGTGAAAAGTATGTGCCAATAGGAGAAGCTTGAATTCTACTTAATAGACATCTATTATAGTTGTAGACTTGTAGTCCATTTACTCTCCTCTTGAGCTGCTGATGCTTCTAAAAGAGAAAAAAAATTTAAATTATCATACTCAATTTTATTTTTAGCTATTTAATTGAGGGTTGATATTGAATTAGATTGAAACATTTTTTCATTTGATGCAGTTGACTATTTATTTTTTATTTTTTATTTTTTAAATTTACGTATGAGAAATTATAGGATATCCAGCGTAAAATTCTCATGGGTGCATCCACTACCCTTAGAACACACTAAAATTAAACTATAAAGACTCGAACCTGCAATTTTCTAATTTTTAAAATGGGAGACAACCAATTAAATTATATCTACATAAATTATATAATGTACTATTGACTATACTTATACTACAACCCAACCCCGTCATTTCTTTTTTCTTTTTGTCTTCAATCTACACAGCCAACACGTATGTCATCATGCATGACAATCCCTGAGTGTTAGAAACTGAAGAATGATATCCCAGATTGAAAGAAGGGTGCACTTGGTGCCCATCTGGCACTGAAAAGAAAACTTTGATGGCATCTGGATTTCAATGAATCAGACAATATTATTACTTATGTTATAGGGTAAAAAAAGCCTATGCTATTTGTCCAACCACTGCATGCTTTTGAATCTGCCAATCACTGCAATACATGTAAGCAAATTACAGCATTCACTACTCCAAAAAGAAATGCAACTAAGGGAAAGGTTCCCATCATATCTCATCCACTCTTTGCTTTCTTTCTTTTATCCCATAAATCAGATGGATGAAACTATTTACAGTGGTTGTAAACATGCCATAATGCATTCTCAAATAGTACTTCTTTTTTCCCTCCTATAAATGCATTCTCATTTAAAAAGCTTATATTGTCTATTTAACTCGAAACAATCAATTTTTAAGGGTTAAGATGTCTGTTACATAAAATAAGATTTTGAATATGTTCAATTTTTTTGGGTCACTGTCTATCGATTAAACTAGTGTATAATAAGGGTTTAAAATTCAGTATCGACTGATATATTAGTCGATATTTTTCTCTCAATTTTTTTTTAACAAAATCATATCAACTGATATTTGGACTCCTGGTGTGTGGATTGGAAGATTTACACATATTCGTCGGATTAGTCTTACTTCCAATATTAAATGGAGATATCTATGTGAAGAAAAATAAATTATGTAAAGAGGTATTAGATTAATTAAAAGATTCTGAATTTTAGGTTTTATGTGCATTTCAAGTTTGATATAATTTTGAACATCTCAACTCTTGAATTTAAAGTTGTACAGTTGTATGCGTGTTCATTCATTCAAAAGATGAGTTGCATTATTAACTATTCGAACCTTATTTACTATAGAAGAGATATTGAAGAAGTCAACGATGTATTTTTATCCAACAATGAATAATCCTCATAAATGATTTAATGTGAAATTCATCAATGAACACAGTGGAATATTTAGATAGAAAAATTTTAAGTAGAAAGTTAGAGTTTACTTTTACTTACCTCTTCATTTGCTAATTCCAACTTGTTCGCATGTTTATCATTTAAAATATTTATCCTAGATTTGATAAAGTATTTTTTCTTATCTCATATTCATAAAACTTGAATTTATAAAATTAATCATTGCTACTGTTTCTTATCACCTTTGATTATAAAATTAAATAGAAAAAAATGTAAAAGAGAAAAGCAAAGCAAAGCTTTAAAGTTTCCAATGGAGGGGTTTAATTTTCATGCACTTCCAAATTCCAATCATCTCACGCACGTGCCACATCACAAGCTTGCATGTAAGAGAAGATGCCGATATAAGGAGGGAGGAGGGTATGAAAGAGAGAAAATAAGAGTGAGAGGATGTTGAGGTAATCACCACTGTAAGAAGGGTAAGAAACCCTACTTGACAGTTTCTCAATGGATTTCAATCATATTTGTGGGGATTAAAAAAAGACTTTTATGTGGTTGCTTTTAAGCTTGTGCTAAGCCCTCTCGTAAACAGCTCACCCTTTTAAAATCATTCCAATCAACTCAAGGCCCTTTTGGGGTTGGGTGTTTTATAACAGGACCAAAGGAAAAGACAGAAAGTGCCAGCATCACACAGGGGAGAGAAAAGGAAAAGAAAACAAAGAAAGAAGGGAGTGAAGAAATTGCTGCTGAATCAAGAGAGGACGATTCCTAGACTTCATGGGTCGGCCTCATCCTCATCTTGCTTTGCAGAATTCTTCCTACTTTTTCATTTTTCTTTCTTATTTTCTAATTCAGCCACTCATTTACCCTTACTCTGCCGCTCTAATCATCACTATGTTTGATAAAAACACCTTCTCTACAATACCCTGTTCTCAGAATCGATTTCTTTTGGGGAATAAAATCAAAGAAAGTCATCTGGGTTTATTTGATTTTTCCATGTTTTTGACTGCATGGTGGGCTTTGAGAGCATTAAGAGGATATTTTTTTTTTTTTTTGCTGCAGAAGCGTTCGGACAAGTAAACCAGCAGTAGATAGCGACTTTAGGAATATCAACCATCATCACCTCTTCACGAGATTTCTTTTCCCACTCTTTGAATGATGCCTTTCTGATGCTAATTATGATAATATCAGTGCCACCTGTGCAAAAGAAACAACTGTTTTTATTGCATCCTTAGCTGGGTTTTTTTTTTTTCCCTACCTCTATCTCTAGTCCCGTGGGCTAGTGACTGATTTTCATTTCGTCCAAGAGTTTTGAAGTGATCCTGATTGGATCGCTGAACGAAGATCAGATTCTGGGGTTTCCTTTTGTTTGCTTTATTTTTTGTTTATTGAAATCGTCTTCTTCGTTGATGTTGGCAGCAACCATGTCAAATTCCACCTCTCTGTCGGAAGAAGCCAGTGTCGTCTCCACTGGGACTGGAATTCAGGACTTCAATGCCATGAATGACTTCAGTAACTTGAACAACATGCTTGGAGCAATTTCTCCTCAGCAACAGCAGCAGCCCCCGCAAGATAAAAAAACAAGAAGGAAGAGAAATCTACCAGGAAACCCAGGTATGCTCTGTTTTTCAATTGGGCTTGATTTAAAATTTTCAGATTGGCAACACAAGTAGTACTCATTGATGCTCTTATGTTTTTACCGGTTGAAGACCCAAATGCTGAGGTGATTGCCTTGTCTCCAAAGACTCTAATGACTACCAATAGATTTGTCTGTGAGATCTGCAAAAAAGGTTTTCAAAGAGACCAGAATCTTCAGCTGCACAGGAGGGGCCATAACCTTCCCTGGAAGCTGAGGCAGAGGAGCAGCAGAGAAATTAGGAAGAGGGTCTATGTCTGTCCTGAGCCTTCTTGTGTCCACCACGACCCTTCAAGAGCTCTCGGTGATCTCACTGGGATCAAAAAGCATTTCTGTAGAAAGCATGGAGAGAAGAAGTGGAAGTGCGAGAAATGCTCAAAGAAATATGCTGTTCAATCCGACTGGAAAGCTCATTCAAAGACTTGTGGCACAAAAGAATATAAATGCGACTGTGGAACCCTTTTCTCAAGGTATCTCTTCTCTTCAATCTCTTCAGTTCCATCCTGGCTGCTTGTATGAAAGTAGAAATCATTAAATAATACCTTTTGTTTCTAACAGGATAGAGAAATTAAACTATTGTGGAAGAAAAAACAAGAAATCTTCATACTTTTATCTCTAACCATACCTTTGATTTCATGACTTGGTAGAGACAGAATCTTTTTGCTTGTCCACATTCATGAGTTCGAGGAACTGAGGTTCCTTCATCTCGAAGAGATAGATGCCCATGATAACCTTGTCATATATGGGAAATATTTTATTTTTTCATTTTCTTATCTTTGTATGTTTGAACTGCCTCGATTTCCATGACATGTACACTTCATGGATTTTGTTCTTCATTTTCATTTAAATTTTTTAGCAGTGGATATTCATGACTCTCTGATGATGATATCTGACAAAACTAGAACGAAGTTATATAGAATTACAGTTCTCTGTGCTTCTGCTTCATCTGAAATTAAAATTCTTGTTTGCTTGTCATAATGCGCATTAATATTACCTAAATACCTAAATTTTAAAACCATAACTGGTTAGATTGATAAAGTCTGAATAATCGTTTGTGAGAAATTAGTAAGAACAGAAGAATTCGCGCAAGCATTTGTGTGATATGATTTGAGGGTTTTCAATCAACAATTCAACATCCATAACATATGCATGGCAAGTTAGTATTCACACTTGAAGCCACAAGGGGCCCACTTCTACTACTTCGAATTTATAAACATCTTTAATTTCGTAGCCATTTTTGTATACTCATTTTGCGTGAAATTAATTTCAGACATATTTCTCTTGGTTAAGATAGAAAAAGAAAATATTTTCCCATTTTTTTCCATTACAAACTTCTTGTGTTTTATGTAATTTTTTATGTTCCTGAGGTTACCAACAACAAACCTGCATCCCTAAACTGTGTATTTCTTCTGTTTCCTTTTATTCACTCATATCAAGCTTTTCTGTACATGATATTTTTTTTAAAAAAAAAATTCTGGTATCAACAAAACAAAGGAAACACAAAGCTATTTTCTATTTGCTGGTGCGTCTAGCTCATAGACATCTTCTTTGATTATTTGCTATATGAATGACTTCTTATCATTGAAGCTTCTCTAGTTCTTAATTTCACCAGATTCTCTCTCTCTTTCTCAACTTCATAGTGACATTTTAATTTATTCATGTTAACTGTTCATATTAGTTTAGACTTGGCCGAAGTAAAGCACATTCTTGATCTAGAACTGTTTTATCTGTCCCCAATTCTGATGCAGGAAAGACAGCTTTCTGACCCATAGAGCCTTCTGCGATGCTCTAGCTGAAGAAAGCGCAAGAATTGCGACGAAACCGGCAGACCATGCTCTCCAACAATTGCCTCAAAACCCACATAACCCATCCTCTCTTTTCTCCTTTTCTCAGCCTTCTCTCCATCTCCCATCCACAACAGCAGCAACAGCCCACTTCCCATCTACACTCTCCCTCTCGAGAGACTCACACCAAAACCTCAGCAGCCCATTGGTGCCAATCATCAAGAGAGAGGCCCCACTCCCAAATCTCTCCCCTCTCAACTCACCTAACCCTTTCTTCAATGAACATGCCCAAAACCATCATCCAATCTCACCATCTCCACCATCCATCCATTCCCATTTGGGTGTGGCACTGCCTACTTCTGCCTCAGAAATGCTGCTGCCAGCTGCGAACACTAGTTGCATGATGGGGATGGGTGCAATGGGCAGCGGCAGCCAAGGGCAGGCAGTGGGTCCCATGGGAGGTGTAGGTCACATGATCACACCGGAGTACCTGGGCTTCGGCGCCGGGAATCTGGCCACATGGCAGAAAAGCGATGGAATGACGAGAGACTTTCTGGGGCTGGCAGGAGGGGCTGCTGCTGCTGGTGTGAACGTGAGGGAATTGCTCTCGCTCACGGGCGTCGACTTCTCTTACGATCGTGACTACACCATTAGGCCCCCTTTTGGATTCTCGGAGACGTGGGGCGATTGTTAGAAAAGAAAAAAAAAAGCTAAAGACGTGTTGGGGCCTTCTCCTCTCCATTGACGGATAATAGCGCATTCGATTATCTGCCGGTTCGACCGGTTTTCCAAACAGGAGGAGGTTGACAGAGAGAAATCTGAACAGAATAATAAGAGCCTAATAGAGTTCAAGGTAGGTCCTTTTTCTTGTTTTTATTTTCCTGTTTTTTTTATAGACTCTCTAATATGTCCGGTTGGTTCCCACCTTTGGATGAATCTGGACCCTAGATGGGGTGGGCCGACAATTCTTCCCACCTGATGATGATCAGAGAAGAAGTGGGTCCCGCCCGATGAAGGGGATAGGGAGCTAGTGACATTTACAAATTTGCGGCAAGTGTATCGATGACTATGATATTTTTATTTTCCAATCTTTCTTGAGAAATGCTGTTTGAAAGGTGAGGGAGGACAAGGGTGGCATCATTTTCAGTTTAACTACAAAATTCTGTCCTTAAGCTACTGTTTTCAAATTATAACCCTTTTGTCCTTTGGCAGTGCATGCGATGCACAATTACACATGGATGGATGTTAAGTCATATCCTCTCTTAATCTATACGAGAGTTTGCTACATGCAACATATTCTTCAAACATCTTTTATAGATCCCACGCTTGGAGCATGTGATAATAGTGAAGTTCACTGAATAGAGTAGTGATAAGTTGAATAGAGCAGTGATAAGTTTGTTGATATACATTTTTTTTTATATATATTATTCATCATAAATCACCTTTGACCCATAAAGTTTTAAGATTAAAAAAATATAAATTGATGAAATTTGAAAATTTAAAAAATATAACTTAATTGATCTAATTAAAATATTTTTAATAGATAACATATTAAATAAAGACCTTTTAACATGTTCATCACTACCCAATTTAAAGTATAATATTGTGCACCACAATATTTGAATAACATCTTAAACCCCATTAGTGGAGTCATAATTTAGTTGGTGTATACTTTCGGGAAGATGGAATTATAAAATGATACTTTATTAGTGTCATTTGAGCTCTAGTTGATGGATGATCCAGATAAGAAGTGGATAATTGTTGATAAGTTTTATCTCATCTATAATTTTTGTAATGAGATGTGTGGGAACTAATAATTCTTAATTATTAAATAAAAATAAAATAAAATATTTAGAAGTTCAAAATAGAGTGAAACATGTATGATGTATCCATCATGTTAATGTGGTATTTCATTCATTTCTCATATAATATCCTCATGCATATGTCTATGGTCTAAGTAGATGCCTAAAAGTCAAAATTCTTATGTCATCAATGACAAGAGGACCCATTCATTCGTCGTGGGTCACCTCCGTTCGATGTGAAATGGACCGAGAGAGACCCGATGACATGTCCACCTCCTCCTTCAACTGGATCCTCTCTCTCTCTCTCTCTAAAAGTTCTTCGTTCTTATCATTACATGCACGTATGCTTAAATAATGGCATACACACGCATTACACGTGTAGAAAATAATTACTTAATTAGGTAAATTTTAGAACAGGAGAAAAGATTATATTTTAGCATGGGATTTTCCGGTTGTTTGTTTTGCATATTTATTTTTCATCTCTTGGACTGAATATACTCCATCTGTCTCAAATTAAGTGTCTATATAGATTTTAGAATTATCTCAAAATAATTGTCTCATTTAGTATAAAGTGTATTGAAAATGGATGAAATCATATGAAATATTAGTTTTATAGAGAGAATTTCTTAAAAAATATATATATTTCAAATGACAAACTTAAAATGGAATGGAGGGAATATAATTTAATGCCTTCAATTTCAAAGGTTATAAGACATTAAATTAAGTTATATAATTATTTATGATAAGAGTCCTTGTTTGCAACGATTTCAATTGAATCATTGGTGGGCTCTTTGTTTTATAGAGAGAGATACGGTGTGGTCTATTCTTTATTTTTTTTTGAAATTTTGAAATTTTATCTTCATATTTATATTTTATGGTAGACTGTAAAGGTATTTACTCCTGGATGCATCCCCTGATACATCCTTCTGAAAATTTAAGACATGAAACTATCTAAAATGATTTTTATTAAATTATTTTAATAGTAAAATTTTAAATATTAAAGTCTAATTATTAAATAAACATTGATAGCATCTTTGACATGCACTAAATGATATTGACTTCAAATTAAATTTAAAGATAATAATGGCTAATGTAGTAACTAATTTAAATTTATCATTAAAATAATCCATTTATAAACACCGTACGCTGCAGATCATTGCTACCAGTTTGTACGTGGAGGATGGCGTGGCCTCTTGGCTGCATTCGCTTGGTTTACGTGCATTTGTACGTGCAAAAACACATGTTAATTACATACAGTGTACGTGTTTAGGTTTTTCACGTCGGTGGATCATGATAGATGGATAGATAGGTCCCATCAGATCTCTCTCTCGTCTCATCTTCCAAAGAAAATCTGATCCAAAACCACACCCCACCCTAACTTAAGAGACACTTTGCCATCTTTATATGCCCACCATCATACAATATCAACAATAGTAAAAAAAAAAAAAATTAAACAGTATTTTTATAAAAAAATTAACAATTAATTATGTAATTCAAATGACTTAATTATGTTTAGATGAAGAGAAATAAAACATTTTCTGGTGGTAAGAACTTCTGTTTATCCTTTTTTTTTTTTCCTTTAAAAAGAAAGTATTATTTTGTTATAGGTGAGAAATATTATCTCTTCTTCAAAGAAGAGAAGATTTGTTATTTGTAAATACTACTTTTTTCTATTGAAGAATAAATCCAAATAAAATATTATTATTTTTAAATCACTTCACTTTTTCTATCCAAACGCAGCTTAAAGCCTTTTTTATATGTTATCACTTAATCCATAGCATAATAAACCCTATATTCTCTACTCTCTCTCTCTCTCTTTCACTCTTATACTGAGACATTTGAAATTGGATGGGTGAGGTGGCGAAAGTTGCACAACGGCCGAGCCCAGATGTCACCCGACCCAATCAGTCCACATGGTAAACTGCGCTTGAAAGAAACAGGCAACCGTCCAGATTTGAAGTTTAATTGTGGCCCACCTGAATCAAACACGTGCCTGTTGATGTGGCCCACCTGAATCAAATACGTGCCTGTTCATGTGGCCCACTTGCTCCAGCACGTAGCCTGGATGCAGATCAGGGGCCTGGAAAGGATAGTGGACAGCCCAGCTTGTCGGTGGTGGGCCATCTCCTCCACATGTTTCTAAATTTTCTGAAATAACTCTGGCCTTAATGCACCTGGCAAGCCGATAGTGATTGATTGATTGGTTACCAACATCATGTCTCCACGGTGGCTACTAATAATTTAAAATTAAGTGAAGCAAAGATATGAATAAGCCAAGGTCCTCCTTTCAGATTAAGGAAAACGGTCATCTATTGAGAAGGCCTACTGGAGTGGGGCCAGCACGTGGGAAATGCACATCTCCCACGTACGCCGTTGAATGGGTCCCTGCAAATTGCGATCCAGATTAGTTTTGGACGCGTTTTTAGCTGTAATGTCGTATCAATCATGTTAATAATGTCACGGAAACCTTACACGCGGGGTATAGAACCATAGACTAATGTGTCCCGTTTCGGACAGTCTTTTGCCAACTTGGTTTACAAAAGTTGATTTATTAGAAGAATTTTACGTCAATAGAAAAGGATTATTGATATGGAGATCTGGTGATTGAAGGAGACTCGTTAAATGTATTCAAATGGGTAAAGGGGTTAAAGCCTCCTCTTTGGAGACTGGTCAACATACTTAAGGATGTGAGGACTTTGGCTATTGAGTTGGCGTAACTTCTGTGAAAGTTGAGCGTTCAGCTAATATTGTAGACTATTTCGTTAAATTGGGAGTTGACAATCATTTTAAAGGACTTTTCTTCATTTGATTTTTTCTCTTTGTATTTTTCTTATTTGCTCCTTTTCTTTCCGTAGTCTAATTCTTGTAGACCTCTCTCTCTTTGTATTTCTCCCTTTTTCTTTATGAAATTTTCTGTTATCGCTGAAAAATGAAATAGAAATTTTATAATAAATATAGAACTTGATTTGAAAAGATTGTCTTACTACTAGTTTAAAATTCACATAGATTTATATGTCATGAAACATTGATTTAGTTAAATAATGAATCTTATTACATATTCACATTAAATAAAAAAAAAAGTCAATATAATGCGCAATATAATGCGCGGTAGATGTGGGAGAAGTAAAGAGAGCATAGGAAAAAAAAAATCACAATGTTATTTTGAAGAATACAATGAATAATTATCTCCTCATTCATTTTAACAATGTAGTCTTATAATTTTAAATCTTAAAATTATGATTACTCTAAATCATTCGTCTTTCATAACTATCTTATAAAGTCATGAGAAAGCTTCTCTTAAATCTTTTATTCATCAAGTCAAACTATACAAAGTTCAGCTCTTAAAAAATATACACTCTTTATATTGAAGTCTATCAAATTTTGTATAAATTAGATTAATTTCAGTTGACACTATAATGTTTAAAGTGTGGAATATATGTTACAGAATTTGCCATTCATATAATGTCACGTCATTAGCAATCTTATCCATTAAAATGCCCGTAGATATGATTTGTGATGCTTCATAATTGTTTTCAAGGTCATTCATGTAACCGAAAGTTATAGAATGACAGTGACAATCAAGTCATGTATGAATAAGTGAAAATAATGACAAAACAATACAAACCCATTGAAAATATGAAAAACAAAGAAGCAGCGGGGCATGGCTTATAGACAGGATAAGATTTGCAGTAGTACTTTCTGACATACACTGATTGTGATCTTACAGTGGTATTATTCTGAACCTTTGGACTATGCTTTCTTCATTGGATTCTCTGAACCAGACCATACAAATGTCAACCAATAATTTAGTTATTTGATATAATTAAAATACAGCCCATTAACAATAATAATAAGAAAATACAATGGAAATATGCATTTGTGTTATGAATTGAGAACTCTTCCACATTTGTGGGGCTGCGAGCTGCCCAAAGAGTAAGCAAGACCTTCATGGATGGTAAAACATTGAAGTCTGTAGCAATTGGAAGTACTCTTGAATATTTTCTTGACCTTTTTTCTCTTGACATTTGTTGATAATTTAAAATAAGGGTCATGGACTACAAGATTAAGAACTTTTAGTTGATCTGATTTTGTGGGATTCTATGTTGTTAGGATTTGAATATTCATATTAAAAGACTAACTTATTAGATAGAGTGATCAAATTCGTTTATAAATTTTTGAATATTCTTCTACACTTTTAATGTGAGATGCAGCCAACTTTAATAATCTCTCTTCAAACGAAGCAAGCTATCTCATCTTCTTAGGAAATCTCTTGAGTCCACATGAGGTAATCTGACTTTGATACTATTTGTTATGACTGGGTATCCATTCCAAAAGACTAAGTATGTTAGGTGGAGTAATCCAAGTCTTTAGTGTAGACTCCAACCTCAACACATGTCATTGAAGATATATTGAAAAGCTTTTGTAAAGTTAATACCATTGACCATATGTTACTTGCAGTGCCGTCTAGAAACAAGTTGAGGCCTAAGACAAAAAATTTAAATGGGCCTTCTTGGTATTAACATATTATTATAAGAAATATTTAATTAAAATTTTAATTATATATTATAAAATAAATTATTCTAGACAATCATTTTTTTAATTTAAAAAGATCAAGAGGCCAACAATATAGAGCATTGAAAAATTTACCCATCCGAGTGAAATTAGCATATTCAGAAATTAAAATAAAATAAGAACACTTTAAAAGATCAGTATACTGAGTGGTCTGAAGTGCAAACAGATAGTGAGAGATGTATTCTCTACTGCTCTTATCTTTTTCTTCTTTTCTACATAATTTGAATAAGGGTAATTATTTACACACGAGATTTTTCTTTCAACATGCACGGGTTTTCAAATTTTTATTGGAAATTACCATTTTGCTTTTCCACTTCCGCACCGTCCGGACGTGAGTTAAGAACATTTTTCCTTCATTCAGACCATCGGATCGTTCGGACCATTGTTTATGCATAAATTCTATTCGTCCGGACGGTCTACACATGCCACAGTAATGCATAGTGCATTAGTTTAAAAAACTATATAATTCCTATAGTTTTGAATAATAAAATCTCCTTTAAAACTTTAAAGTTATTTTTTAAGCACTATGTATTTCTAAAATTTTCAAATTGAATATCCGGACTAATTACGATAACCTGATAAAAATACTTTAAGACTTAAAGATCTTTTGACACTCCCAAATGTTTAAAATACCGTTTTTACGAATAAAGGGTATCCTTCGGCTGTGCCGAAAATACACTTCCGAAAGTCCAAACGACTAACCGTAAAATCCATTGAACTCCAAATTCAAAACTAAACAAATATGTGAAATTTGAAAACTTAGATCTTTCAAATGATTGTTTAACTGGATTTTTTTTGTTTTGAAGAAGGGATGGATTTGAGATGGGAAAATATCACCTATTTTTGGTAAACAATCATTTGAAAGATCTAAGTTTTCAGATTTGACATATTTGTTTAGCTTTGAATTTGGAGTTCAACGGTTTTTACGGTTTGTAGTTTGGACTTCCAGAAGTGTGTTTTCGGAACAGCTGAGGGATACCCTTTATTTGTAAAACACTATGTTTTAAGCATTTGGGAGTGTCAAAAGACCTTAAAGTTTTAAATTATTTTTATCAGGTTATCGTAATTAGTCCGGATATTTAATTTTAGAAATACAGTGCTTAAAAAATAATTTTAAAGAGATTTTATTATTCAAAACTATATGAATTATATATATATATATATTTTAAGTAATGCACGTTAGGGGCCTCCTTCACCCGGGGGCCTAAGGCGATCGCCTTTCTTGCCGAAGGGTGAAGACGGCCCTGGTTACTTGGCTAATATGATCTTAAACAACAAAAACAATTAATCGTAAGTGGCACTTCTTTTCTAGAAAGAGAGAATGTTTAGTTGAGTACTTACTATTGTTTCTTTTTCTGTTTGCTGATCCAAGGCATGGGAGTTTGCAGTAGAGAAAGCTAAAGAAGCAGGGTATGGTAATTATTTGGTCTGAAGGAAAGAAGAAAGCGAAGGGTAGTGTGAGATTCCAAATACAAATCCTTAGTTGGAGACCCAAGAAGAGAAGCTTTTGGTTTGTCCCGTTGTGACAGAAAAAAGAGGATCTTTTTTGGGGGGCAATTGGCATGTATTGTACCTTAAGCCTGCAAGCTGCTACTGCAAATATACTTTCAGAAAGCTGGAATATCCCACACAACCCTTCCTTCCTTCTTAATTCTTCAAATGGGATTTCTTTTCCCTCTCAACTCTTTTAGCTTTATAGCATATTCAAAGAAAGAGCTCCATGATTCAGTGCTGTTCAGAGGACAACTGAAATCGAATAAATCTTGCTTTCGACAATCTTATGCATTACATTTAACGTATATTAAATCATGAAAACATTGTCCATTTGTTGAATGCTCTGATCATAGTAAGGAAATCAAGGACTCAAGCTTCTAGGATTAAGGTTTCAGAATTAGCTCTTTCCACTCTAATCTGATATATGGAGGGTTTTTTTTTTTGAATATCAAGGTGTCCAGGTCTCTTAGAGCAATTGATTGATCCTTGGGACATTTGGGGCATATGCAAACCTTCCTATCCACACACGGTTAACAATATGGTGAGCGAACCCCTTTATATTGAGAGTGACTTGAATCCAAGACCTCTTGCATCTCAGACGGGTTCTTGACTGCCAAGCTAACCCTCATAAGTTCCTCATATATGGAGTTTACATGAGTGGCTTGATGGCCACATATTAGTCTCACCTCCGGTAGAAATATGAATATTCTACAATAATTCAAAAAAGAAAAACAATAGACTGTTCATAGCATTGCCCAATGTGGGTCTACTTTTGTAGTGGGCTTCACATACAAACTACACATGGCCTGCAGTATCTTCATCCCTCTTTTCTTTCAGAAAGAAACATTTGCAAAAGCACCCAATATCATTTTTTGCTAATGTTCAGCCTCATTTGTATGTGCTCATTTCTAAGAAAGTTTATTTTTTCCCATTTGAACTTGGGTAGTTGACAATGGACGATGGAGATTTTCTATTTGGTAGAGTAAACCAAAAAAAAAAAAAAAGGGAAAAAAACTACAGAAGGTGAAATTTTTCCTTAAATGTACTGATTTTCTTCATTCACTAGAATAAATAAAATGATCAATTTACTACAAGTTGGATGAAATTATAATTGTCCCTGCATATAAACAAAATTCACTCAAGCATATTCTACATTTTTCCATGAGAACAGAAATTAACAAAATAAATTTCATCTTCATTTAGGATTAACTGTTTCTCACATTCAAATGCCACTTATGTCTTGTGTTCTTCAAATGAATGCACAAACAGATTGTTCTTAGGCAGATTACAAAGTACTTTAATGATTTACATCTTTATCTCCTATTCTCCTCACAAGGAAAATTTCTGGTTCGGTCTTTACCAGTAATTGCTTAAGTTTAGAAGCTATTTTTGAGTAATATTAGAAGGCATGCCTCACCTTTAACATTATTGAAAGAAAGAAAATTGCTACATAATCATCTTGGCAAATGGTCCGTCGTTGGTTGAATCAAATCATTCTAACTCTTTATTTTAGAAGTTTAAAATTAGCTTATTGAATTCATATCTGTCTTCTTTCATTTTTCACTCCTCAGTTCAATAGAGATAAACCCAAATGATAACAAAGTAACAATACAATGGCATGTCAGGTCTTTATTTTGCCCATTATGATGCATAAGGATGGCAACAGGCTGGGCTCTGGCCGGGCTTACGCTGTGCCAAGCCCAAGCCCAGTTTAGACCTTAGAAGCCTGAGCCTTAGTCCAACAATCCTGATGGAAGGCCCAAGCCTGAGAAAACCTGAGTAAGATATTAAACCTATTTAGTATGTGTTAAACACAGTACCTGGTCCATTTTCTCTTTATTTTTAAATTTTCATTTGATCTCATTAAAAATAGACCATATGAATTGAAAGAGAAGTTGATAAATTACAAGTGGACTAAATTTCAGTCTAATATTCAATTCATGACCACTTGATCACTCATTGCCTTTGAATTTTTTAAGAACACCTAATAATTTCAACGACAAAGATTAAATGATGGTAATCTAATTTTATATTGAAATTTAGTTCACTTGCAAGTTTTAATTGCTATGATTAATTAATTAATTCAAAATATAAAAATAGAGTTAAAGATTTTGGGTCATATATTGGACTTTAAACTTGACCGTTAACTATGTTTTGAGTCTGAACTCGATTGTAAATCAAACTAGCATCTACACAATAAATGCCCATTAGTATCCAATGGATTTAACCATCATTTAGTACACACAAAATACTTGGTAAAAAAGATTTTGTTCACTAAAAAATTAGGTTCATGCTACCAAAGTGTTGGTTGGAGAGTGCACAGAAATTAAGAAAGTGTGGGAACAAAAGAAGAGTGAGAAATCATTCGATTTAAATAAGCAGCTTTTCTCAACCGTTGACATTCTCTTCATCTTTTTCCCTTTTTCTTTTTTTCCTAACTTTTTCTTTTGTCTATTTCCACCCCTTATCAGCCCCGGACCACCATTAACATTGACTTAGCCTCTTTTTTTATTCACGCTACACTATTTTTACAGCTCCTTCGTCACCCTCCTTTATAAAAGCATCAATTCTGTTTTTATTTTCACTCAAAATACAAAAAATTAAAAAAAAAAATTAAATATCAAACCAAATCATTATTATTGTAAAGAACAAATTCTCTCTGAATTCAATGATACAAAGAGAGATTATTTGATGTAAATAATAAACCACTTCAGCTTGTGCTTAGGCTGTCTCAGACCAGCCAATTTTTGGCCCAACAAAGAATTGACGAACCCCACTTTAGAAAGTTTAGGGTAGTGAATGGACTTGATTCATCACTGTTACAGATGGATCAAACTGCCCTCAAAGTCAGGCCCAACTCTTGTCCTCGAATCAGCCCAAGCCCATGTGCTAATTTAACTTCTTTGTTCATTTTCGATTTTTTGTTGAAACATCCTAAGTTAGTATCGAGCCGATGGCACTATCATGGATAATCGGTTTGATTGGTTTCATTGATGAATTTTTAGGCATTAATGTGTCAGTTTCTATGTTTAAACCAATTCCTAAACCCAGAATGACAATCCACCATCCATCTGAATTAGAAATGGCAATGGATACCTTCAGTCGAATCAGGGTCGAAAAAACAGTATCAGTCGATAAAATTCTCTCTCCTTATTTTTTATTTTTTTTAACAAAAACCACCGATATCGGCCGATATGATACGGTTTTAATATCGGCATATTGGCCGATATGATAAGGTTTTAAAACCGTATCATATAAGCTGATACGATTCGTATTGACCAATATTCGGACCCCTGAGTCGAATAATCTAAATAGATAGAGCTGGGCCATGATAGTAACATATCATGCAAACATGGCTTTTAAAACATGGTAGAATCCCCTCCCCTCATCACTCTAGTTCATTGTAGGAACTTCTGTTTTGTGCTTAGAACCACACTAGCAAACATGTAAAGATGTTTTATTTCACTATAAGCAAATAAATATTACCATGGTTACACAAGTGGTATGTGATAAAAGACAAATAAATTAAATAGAAATAATGAAAAAGTGTTGGCAAGTACAAAGTTACAAATATATGACATTTGTAAGTACAAGGAATGGGAGAAGAATGAGGGTCTCATGGACAAAAACGCCAAAATATAGTTTTGACCTAGAACCATATGTACCCAACAATCACAAAGATTCCTTAGCATCACCTAAACATGCCTACAATTTCTATCTGCCACAACAATGGCCACCTAGATATTTTTTTTTTAGGAAAAAAAAAAAAGAAAGTGAAGATAATTTTGGGTGCGTCCCTTTTCTGTGGCATTGGCTTTGTCCATTTGCAATAAAATGATGATGTGGGGCTGATTCGGCATTTAGGAGCTTCATTTTATGATTTAGCATTGATGTAGTGTGTTGTAGTTGGCCAATCACGAAGAATTTGTTGATTTGAACTTCTGAAATAAAATGGGCCAGATTTATTGAGCCTTGATTGGCCTGTCTTGTGTACCTTATAAGCATGACGTTCAACCATGATCTGATCAGGAGCGTTGCTTATGTATAAGATTTACAGAGAAGGCAAACTCTAAAATGCTAATAAATAATTCTCCAATTCAGAGAGATTGGCCTTGACGGTCGAGAAACTCCCACCATAAAAAAAGTATAAAGTTCGATTCACCTTCAAATCTTTCTGCACCACTTCTTATGTGATTATGAGTCGTGAGGAAGAGGAAGACACAAAACAGCTGATAAGGGTGGAGAAGCCCGTTACTTCCTTGTAAACTTTTTTGACTTTAAGGTCGCAAAATGAAAGTTGGTGGCAATTTCACTTGACCAGGATAACCGGTGATTCACCTGTACAACTCCCAAAATCAACACCCCGTTCTTCAAAGTTTCACCCAGCCGCCAAAAACTGCCAAGAAAATCAGTCCAAACATCCATCTGATTGTCCCTCGGGAAAGAAAGACGAAAATGCCAGAATATAAGAAAAAAACAAGATAATATTGATCTTTTTATTATCTCTAAATTTGATCAGAAAAAAGCAGAAAGTCTTTTTATTCTAGGTTACCAAAATTGTTCAATTTTCTACAACGACAGTAATTTCTATCTTTTTTTTCATTTCATGTTTCAAAATATTGTTAGAGGAGAAATCAAAAACTTTTTTCGTACTATTGAAAAGTGAAAGTTGTGATTTGAACTTAAATTATTTTCACTTGTAAGCATTTAATTTGTTTTTCTCTATATTTATGATTGAACATATTGCTAGTGCATGTGCCAGTTGGTGTTGGGCATAAAAAATTAAAGGAGAGTTCAGATATTCGGATATATGAGAAACGCCAACTTCACGTTATATTTTTTTCAAGATAAGATTAAAATTCAAAAGAAATAAAATTGTGCAAGTTGAGCCCAGACAAAAATATATTGAGTGGACGGAAGGCTCTCAGGGGGCACAATCCTAAAAGGAGTGGGGAAAAAAAGTCTTGTCATTGTAATAAGACTGAACAGCTGTACTGGATGATTATGAACGCTAACGAATGAAGGGGCCAAAATAATTTGTTTTTTATTACCTATTCCAAAAGTGGATTATTACTTTATTTAAAATGAGAATTTGGAGGCAAATAATTGGTGGAAGGAAGAATTGAACGTATTGCTGCTTCCTTTCACTCTCTTAGGAAACTCAGTGGCAGCAACTATCATCTTGAGTCATCGGTGAAACCAAAGGATAATGATGAAGATATTATTATTATTATTATTATATTTAAAGGTATTGATTTTCACCCTAGTTTGATCTCTTCAACTATTCTTATTATAAGATAATTAATTTGGTGTAGAGGATCCCACTATGGTTGAATTTTGTACCGTGATAATTAAGGTTTTTGCAGCCGATGATTTCTCTTTCAATATAATGAGATGCACAAGGCCTTTACGTGAGGCCAACTTACAATAAGTTCAAACCATTAAAATTATTATTTTCTTCTTTTTCTTTAGATCCAATCTTTTAAAATATTCATTTGATGCAGTTTTACTTTTGGATTGATCTTGATTAGGAAATGACTGATTTGTTAAGGTCTCAGTACAAGATTTCCTCAATCCTCATGTGGATTTTTTAAGCCATTTCCATGCTAATAGGATCTTAACTTAAAATAGAAAGCATTTTCATAGAAGATATTTATTCCAACAATATGAGGTTGGCTATTTGATTTGGTAAACATTTTCCTTGACAAATTAAAAGAATAAATTTGATATCTTTTTATTTTAAAAAATAATACATTATAACATATCATGATAAATTACATCACATTTATTCTAAACAGAACAATAGCCACACATTCTGTAGTAATCCATACAGAAACTAAACTTTCTTTCTTTCTTTCATATCCAGCGAAAAGATGAGCTCTCGATGAGAAGCAGCTAACAATCACATCCGTCTATTGGCAATTGGCACGTAACTAGTGTTCTTCGGACCAGAGATTTAAATCTCGGTATCGGTCAATATCTCGGCTGAGAAATTTATCTCTCTTATTTTTCTTTTTTAAAAAATCACCTTATTGGCCGATATAAGCGATGTACCCGATGACTTCAATCCTTAAAATCAAATATTAGAAATGGAGCTTGGGATGAAATTTGGTCAATTTATAGATTACCAAATCTATCCTCAATCTATACAGTTCGATTTGTTTCTATAACAAATGAAGATTAAGATAAAAGCAGAAGCATCAAGTTTGTGACTGAGGAAAAGAATTTGATTCAAACTGATATGAATTTAAATTGAGTAGAGATCTAATTTATAAAGAATATTGCTCAACAGAAGAAAGAAATGTAAGTGGATATCACTCAGATGATATGGTTCCATGACAGTAGAGCAGTTACTACTTATAAAGAATCATAAATATGGTTTTAAAAACTAATCAAGCCAACTCAAACTCACTCTTCTTTGACACAATTAATTTCTATATAACTTTAACTGATTGCTACTATTTTTACCCGATCTTGAGTAAAACGTGATAGAGTCCGACCTATAAAACAGGGAAACAAATCTCTGCCCCCACTATATATTTCGGTCGAGATTTGAAATATAAAAAATATATATGAGAGAAATTTCTCATGTCAATGTTCGAGATTTAAACCCCTGTATCAAAGTCTCCTTTATCAAGTGCCAATGAATCTGAGACCGAGTTTTCTATTCGGCAGTGGCGCCGTCCCCCGATAGCAAACGATTATGAAATTTTATTAAAGTATTATTATTTAACAAACTTACAACTCTATTAATAGATTTAATTAATATTTTCTAATGACAGATGGCAATGAAATAGAAGGGAAAACGAAAAATCTACAAAACATGACGACATGATAAGGTCAAATTGATTATCATGTAATTATAAAAATATTTAATTTCTAAACTAAATATATCATTTAATTAAAGATTAACAAACTAAGAATTCTAATTCAATAACGAATTTTATTATATCAAATAACAGGGTCTGTCAAAGAATTTAAAAAGCACAAACTTTAAATAAAATCAAATTTATTATTTCATTTTACACTAAATTACATGCAACTTATTTGAATAGAATACATAAAAGTATATGTTCATCACGCTTCTCTTTGGCCATCCAACGGGAGCCAAATTCTCCTTCTTCGTATCGGTTGAGATTTACTGAGTCATCCGCTTAATCCATCGATTCGAGCAAGTGAAGGTCTAGAGTTAAGAATTTAAAGCAAGAGGAATGAATTAAATAGGGTTGAGTAAGCATTCTACAGGAAAGACAAGCGGGAATTGACGGGGAAGTAGGAAACAGGAATTGGGGGTGTGGAGCTACGTTTCACTTTCTTCTCCTCAAGTGATGATGCTTTCATGGTGTCGTCGGAGGAGACGATGCGTGAGGAAGAAGAAGAAGACAGAAAGCAGCTGAAAAGAGAGGAAAAGAATGCCATGACTGGATTTGTAGTGAGAATAGCAATTGGGTTTGCAGGAGCTTCCAGATTCGAAGACGAGTGAGCCGAGTTTCTTTGATTTTGAAGATGGTGTCTCTTGCCTGAAGACTTGGACTGGAAACATGTAATATTTATAGAGAAAAATTGCAGAAGCGACACGTCAGCTTGGCAATCAAGAAAGAAGGAAGCAACAAAGAAAGATGAATTTTTGTTTGGAAAGAGTCATTCAATGTATTTGCTGCTGATGAATGGTGATCATGATGTTGCTCGTCTTTGACCCGGTTTCATATTATTATAAGTAATATTTAATTAAAATTTTAATTATATATTATAAAATAAATTATTGTAGACAATAATTTTTTTAAGTTAAAAAAATCAAGAGGCTAATAATACAGAGCATTGAAAAAATTTACCCATCTGAGTGAAATTAGTATATTCATTCCAGTATAATTAGCATATTTTTATAAATTAACATACAATAAGAACACTTTAAAAGATAAGTATACTGAGTTGGCTGAAGTTGAAAGAGAGAATGACAGATGTGTTCTCTCTACTGCTCTTTATCTTCTTCTTCTTTTCTATATAATTTTAATAAGGGTAATTATTTAGACACTAGATTTTTCTTTAGCACACATGGTTTTTCAATTTTTTACTAGAAATTACCATTTTGCCCTTCCGCTTCCGCACCGTCTGAACATGAGTTAAGAACATTTTTCTTCGTTTGGACCATTATTCATGCATAAATTCCATTCGTCCAAACGGTCTATAGATGCCATAGTGATGCACAGTGCATTAGTTAAAAAAAAATATATAATTCCTATAGTTTTGAATAATAAAATCTCTTTTAAAACTTTAAAATTATTTTTTAAGCACTGTTTATTTCTAAAAAATTTCAAATTGAATATCCGTACTAATTACGATAACTTGATAAAAATACTTTAAAACTTCAAGATCTTTTGACACTCTCAAATATTTAAAACACAGTATTTTACAAATAAAGAGTATCTCTCGACTGTACCGAAAACACACTTCTGGAAGTCCAAACAATAAACCGTAAAAACTGTTGAACTCCAAATTCAAAACTAAACAAATATATGAAATTTGAAAATTTAGATCTTTCAAATGATTGTTTAACTGGATTTTTTTGTTTTGAAGAAGGGAAGAGATTTGGGATGGAAAAAGATCACCTATTTTTAGTAAACAATCATTTGAAAGATCTAAGTTTCTAAATTTCACATATTTGTTAAGCTTTGAATTTGGAGTTCAACAGTTTTTACGGTTTGTTGTTTGGACTTCCGGAAGTGTATTTTCGGTATAGTTTTGATAGTGTCAAAAGATCTTAAAGTCTTAAAGTATTTTTATCAGGTTATCGTAATTAGTTTAGATATTCAATTTGAAAAATTTTAGAAATACACAGTGCTTAAAAAATGACTTTAAAAAGATTTTTTTATTCAAAATTATAAGAATTATATATATATATATATATATATATATATATATATATATATATATATATATATATATATATATATATATATATATATAATGCACTACCCAGCTACGGCAAGAGGGCCTTCTTCACCTAGGAGCTTAAGGCGACTGCCTTTCTTGTCCAATGGTGAAGACGGCCCTCTCTGTTGACTCCAATAATAACAATGCTAAACGGCAATGTTTAAAAGTACCAATTCATGTTTCTCCATAAATAATACTTTACATGTAGTCATGAAAGGCACTTGTGAAGTTTCGACCCCTCTTCCTTCCGGCCTTCCCCCGTGTCTCCAAGGTCCAATCCCATTCATGCAGCCGTTTGACGAAGTAGGTTTCCTCCAAACGTCAAAATGAAAATGATAGGATGCGTATCAGCCTTAACAAAGAAGATATCGACAAGATATATCAATCAATATCTGGAATATTTGTTAAATTTTAAAAATAAAAATAAAAATAATCAAATATCAGTACTTAGTTCTACCGATATATCGTCGATATTTGGTCATATCTGTAAAATATTGTCACCGATAACGGCTTGTATTAAGTATTTTTCAGAAAAATATTTTTCTGAAAAAAATGTCTATTTTTGTTATTTATTTATTTTTTAATTCAGATAAAATAAAAATAAATAAAACCAACTAATATTTGAAAAAAAAAAAGGAGATAATTATCTTGGCCTGGCTATATTTGAAGCCCTGGTTTCCTCATAAAACCTTTAAATATTTGACTCTTCATTCATTCATTCACAAGTCCGATTGGTGCACTTAGGCATCTTTATTAAATTTATTTAATATAAAATTCATTCTTAAAAAAAAATTGTATTCACATAATATAAAATTATAAAAATAGACGAATGATTTTAGATACAGATGTCCTTACAAGTTAAAAAAATTGTTTTAAAAATTGTTCCTCTATTTGTGCAGCTTTAAATTCGATGAGTAAAACAAATTTTTAAAAATATTTTATGGGTGCCCATATAGACACCGCAGAATCCTGTCACTAGACACCGATTTTTAGATTTTAAGTGAAAATTACTATGCTGTCCTTCCGCGCAGAATCGATCGATCGATTGTGCAGTGCACTTTTCGCATCGATCGATCGATTACACGAGCGGAAGAAAATGATCATAAAAATGTGAAATTGATTCTGTCGATCGATTGATAGCATGCTATCAATCGATCGATTCATACAGTAATTAAATAAATAAAAAATTAAAATTTTAAAGTTGTTTTTTAAGCACTGTATATTTTCAAAATTTCTCAAATTGAATATTCAGACTAATTACGATAACCTGATAAAAATAATTTAAGACTTCAAGGTCTTTTGACACTCCCAAATGTTTAAAATAGAGTGTTTTACAAATAAGGGTATCTAGGGTGTGCCGAAAACACATTTAGGAGTGTCAAAAGACCTTGAAGTTTTAAAGTAATTTTATCAGGTTATCGTAATTAGTCCGGATATTTAATTTGAGAAATTTTAAAAATACACAGTGCTTAAAAAATAATGTTAAAGTTTTAAAGGAAAGATAAAACTTTAACGTTATTTTTTAAGTACTGTGTATTTTTAAAATTTCTCAAATTGAATATTCGGACTATAACCACTGTGTATTTTTAAAATTTCTCAAATTGAATATTCGGACTAATTACGATAAACTGATAACAATATTTTAAGACTTTAAGGTCTTTTGACACTCTCAAATGCTTAAAACAGAATATTTTACAAATAAAGGTATCCCTAGGGTATGCCGAAAACACATTTACATATAATTCTCGAGATTCATAAAAAGACATATATCAGTAAGTATATCCTGGGTGCGCTAACTCAACGCCGAAACCATTTTCAATTCATTTATCTAGCAGATTCCACAAAAAAAAAAAAAAGACTTTATCTTACTCTTTCTGTCCTATTTTAGTTGTCTCATTTAAAATATTTATATTTTATAAAGAACTCTCTATACAATACTAGCACTGTATGTGATCTCATCTATTTTCAATATAAATTATACTACTTCAATATAAATAAGATAATTATTTTGAAATAATTCCAAAAGTATTATTTATCTCCCGTTGAATGAAGCAACGGTGACCGTATTCATTTGTTTTAGGGTTGTACAGCAGAAAAGAGCGAGTGACTCGGTCAACTAGTCGGTCAAACGGACCAAATGGGTCAACCTGATCATTACATAATACCTTGGTCTTGTTTTAATTCTTTTTTATTTTTGGTTGGCGCACTCAAAGGTTCGCCATTTGTAAATAAGCCCTCTTGAGAAGAAAAGTTTTTCAAATGACACCCTAACATGTGCTGTAAAAATTGAAAAATTACCTTTCTTTTCTAAGACAATATGATTTTCATTGGTTATTACTTGTAGACCTTTCTATAGATAGTCACTATAAGTGCATACTAATCTTTTGAAAGCATAGGCTCAATTAATTATTGGCCAGCTGTCTTCTCACGGATATTTTATGTTTAACGACATGAGTTTTAGTGTATTTTCAATTTTACCGATTTTTACTGTTCATATTAATTTCGGCAAGCCGATTTGCACAGTTCATGAAATTTTAAAAATACACAGTGATTAAAAAATAACTTTAAAGTTTTAAAAGGAAATATAAAACTTTAACGTTATTTTTTAAGCAGTGTGTATTTTTAAAATTTTTGAAATTGAATATCCGGACTAATTACGATAACATAATAAAAATACTTTAAGACTTTAAGGTCTTTTGACACTCCTAAATGTATTTTCGGCACAGTCTAGGGATACCCTTATTTGTAAAATACTCTGTTTTTATCATTTAGGAGTGTCAAAAGACCTTTAAGTCTTAAAGTATTTTTATCAGGTTATCGTAATTAGTCCAAATATTCAATTTGAGAAATTTTAAAAATACACAGTGATTAAAAAATAACTTGAAAGTTTTGAAGGAATTTTTTTTAATTTAAATAATACAATTACAGCACATCAAGCATAATCGATCGATCGATTTCTTCAGGAAAGTCATTCGCTCGTATTCACGTGAATCGTGAATCGATCGCACGATCGATCGAAGCAAAATGGGTTGTGGAATCGATCGCATGATTTCGCGCGGAAAGGGCAGAACGGTAATTTCCAGTGAAATTTCAGAATTCGATGTCTACTGACAGATTTCCGCGTTGTCTATATGGGCACCCAGTAAATGACTGATTTGTTAAGGTCTCAGTACAAGATTTCCTCAATCCTCATGTGGATTTTTTAAGCCATTTCCATGCTAATAGGATCTTAACTTCAAATAGAAAGCATTTTCATAGAAGATATTTATTCCATCAATATGAGGTTGGCTATTTGATTTGGTAAACATTTCCTTGACAAATTAAAAGAATAAATTTGATATCTTTTTATTTTAAAAAATAATACATTATAACATATCATGATAAATTACATCACATTTATTTTAAACAGAACAATAGCCACACATTCTGTAGTAATCCATACAGAAACTAAACTTTCTTTCTTTCATATCCATCGAAAAGATGAGCTCTCGATGAGCAGCAGCTAACAATAACATCCGTCTATTGGCAATTGGCACGTAACTAGTGTTCTTTGGACCAGGGATTTAAATCTCGGTATCGGTCAATATCTCGGCTGAGAAATTTATCTCTCTTATTTTTCTTTTTTAAAAAATCACCTTATTGGCCGATATAAGGGATGTACCCGATGACTTCAATCCTTAAAATCAAATATTAGAAATGGAGCTTGGGATGAAATTTGGTCAATTTATAGATTACCAAATCTATCCTCAATCTATACAGTTCGATTTGTTTCTATAACAAATGAAGATTAAGAAAAAAGCAGAAGCATCAAGTTTGTGACTGAGGAAAAGAATTGATTCAAACTGATATGAATTTAAATTGAGTAGAGATGTAATTTATAGAGAATATTGCTCAATAGAAGAAAGAAATGTAAGTGGATTTCACTCAGATCATATGGTTCCATGACAGTAGAGCAGTTACTACTTATAAAGAATTATAAATATGGTTTTAAAAACTAATCAAGCCAACTCAAACTCACTCTCCTCTGACACAATTAATTTCTATATAACTTAAACTGATTGCTACTATTTTTACCCGATCTTGAGTAAAACGTGATCGAGTCCGAACCATAAAACAAGGAAACAAATCTCTCTCCGTACGATATATTTTGCTCGATATTTGAAATATAAAAAATATATATGAGAGAAATTTCTCATGTCAATATTCGAGATTTAAACCCCGGCATCAAAGTCTCCTTTATCGAGTGCCAATGAATCTGAGACCGAGTTTTCTATTCGGCAGTGGTGCCGTCCCCCGATAGCAAACGATTATGAAATTTTATTAAAGTATTATTATTTAACAAACTTACAACTCTATTAATAGATTTGATTAATATTTTCTAATGACAGATGGCAATGAAATAGAAGGGAAAACGAAAAAATCTACAAAACATGACGACATGATAAGGTCAAATTGATTATCATGTAATTATAAATATATTCAAATTCTAAACTAAATATATCACTTAATTAAAGATTAACAAACTTAAAAGCCTAATTCAATACGAACTCTTTAATGCATCATAACACTGTCTGTCAAAGAATTTAAAAAGCACAAACTTTAAATAAAATAAAATTTATTATTTCATTTTACACTAAATTACATGCAACTTATTTGAATAGAATACAAAAAAGTATGTGTTCATCACGCTTTTCTTTGCCATCCAACGGGAGCCAAATTCTCCTTCTTCGTATCGGTTGAGATTACTGAGTCATCCGCTTAATCCATCGATTCGAGCAAGTGAAGGTCCAGAGTTAAGAATTTAAAGCAAGAGGAATGAATAAATAGGGTTGAGTAAGCATTCTACAGGAGAGACAAGCGGGAATTGACGGGGAAGTAGGAAACAGGAATTGGGGATGTGGAGCTACGTTTCACTTTCTTCTCCTCAAGTGATGATGCTTTCATGGTGTCGTCGGAGGAGACGATGCGTGAGGAAGAAGAAGAAGACAGAAAGCAGCTGAAAAGAGAGGAAAAGAATGCCATCACTGGGTTTGTAGTGAGAATAGCAATTGGGTTTGCAGGAGCTTCCAGATTCGACGACGAGTGAGCTGAGTTTCTTTGATTTTGAAGATGGTCTCTCTTGCCTGAAGAGTTGGACTGGAAACATGTAATATTTATAGAGAAAAATTGCAGAAGCGACACGTCAAGGATTGCTTGGAAATCAAGGAAAGAAGGAAGCACCGAAGAAATATGAATTTTTGTTTGGAAAGAGTCATTCAATGTATTTGCTGCTGATGAATAGTGATGATGATGTTGCGCGTCTTTGACTCCAAGGTCCAATCCCATTCATCCAGCTGTTTGACGCAGTGAGTTTCCTCGAAGCGAAATGATTTGTACAACCCTCCATTTCTACTCAAGGTACACTTTTAATGAGTGAAATGTCAGTTTTGGATAAAAATAGAGGTGTTTTACTGAAAAAAAATAAAAGTTAAGGGCAAAACTGACATTTTACTCATAAGAAGTGCTCTTTGAGTAAAAATAGAGGGTGCACAGATCGTTTCCCTTCCTCCAAAGGTGAAAATGAAAATGATAGGATGCGTATTACCCTAACAAACGACAATATTTACGAGATATATCAATCAATATCTTGAATATTTGTTGAATTTTAAAAATAAAAATTAAAAAAATCAAATATCAGTACTGAATTCCACCAATATATTGTCGATATTTGGTCATATCTGCAAAATATCGTCACCGATAACAGCCGATATTAAGTATTTTTCAGAAAAATATTTTTTTGAAAAAAATGCCTATTTTTGTTTTTTATTTATTTTTTAATTCAGATAAAAAAAAACCAACTAATATTTGAAAAAAAAGGAGATAATTATCTTCGCCTGGTTATATTTGAAGCCCTGGTTTCCTCATAAAACCTTTAAATATTTGACTCTTCATTCATTCATTCATTCACAAATCGGATTGGTGCACTTAGGCATCTTTATTAAATTTATTTAATATAAAATCTATTCTTAAAAAAAAATTGTATTCACATGATATAAAATTATAAAAATAGATGAATGATTTTAGATATAGATGTCCTTGTAAGTTAAAAATTTTGTTTTTAAAATTATTCATCTATTTTTGCAGATTTAAATTCGATGAGTAAAACAAATTTTTAAAAATGTTTTATATTTAAAATAGATCTTATACATATAATTCAAATAATATAATTCTCGAGATTCATAAAACGACACATATCAGTAAGTATATCCTGGGTGCGCTAACTCAGTGCCAAAACCATTTTTAATTCATTTATCTAGAAGATTCCATAAAAAAGCATGACTTTATCTTATTCCTTCCGTCCAATTTTAGTTATCTCATTTAAAATATTTGTATTTTTTAAAGAACTCTTTATAAAAGACTAGTATTCTATGTGATCTCATCCATTTTCAACACACTTTCTACTACTCCAATATGAACGAGACAATTATTTTTAGACACTTTCAAAATTCTATATATGATAACTAATTTAAAACAGAAGGAGTATTATTTATCTCCCATTAAATGAAGCAACGGTGACCGTAGTCATTTGTTTTAGGGTTGTGTGGCAGAAAAGAGCGAGTGACTCGGTCAACTACTTGGTCAAACGGACCAAATGGGTCAACCTGATCATTAGATAATACCTTGGTCTTGTTTTAATTCTTTTTTATTTGTGGTTGGGCCCCTCAAAGATTCGCCATTTGTAAATAAGCCCTCTTAAGTTTTTCAAATGACACCCTAACATGTGCTGTAAAAATTGAAAAATTACCTTTCTTTTCTAAGACAATATGATTTTCATTGGTTATTACCTTGTAGACCTATCTATAGATAGTCACTCTAAGTGCATACTAATCTTTTGAAAGCGTAGGCTTATCAGTGGTCTCACGCAATAGCAATTAATTATTGGCCAGCGATCTTCCCACGAACATTTTGTGTTTAACAATACGAGTTTTAGTGCATTTTCAATTTTACCCTTCGCATGAACAGTAAATTTTTTATGTGCCGGTTTTTACAGTTCATGTTAATTTCGACAAGCCGATTTGTACAGTTCATGAATTTTGCCAAGTTGATTTACAATTTTAGTGAGTCGATTTACACTGTTCATGAATTTTGACGAGCCAATTTGCACTGTTCATGAATTTTGGCGAGCTGATGTGCACTGTTTATGAATTTCTAACATTCTTTTTTCTTCGGTACAACAGATGGAGAGCAAATTGGACGGTAAAACTCGTATCTGTATACACAAAATATCCATGGAAGAATCACTGGCCTTAATTATTTTATATTTTTCTATTTTTAGCTAAAGCATGAAAGCTATTTATCCTCTCTCTCATTTAAAAATAAAATAAAAAACCCTCTCTTCGTCATTTCAAAATCTTCCAGAAAAAAAAATCATCTCCATCTATCTCATTGTCCACTAGCACAAGCACACTAACTTCACAAGACAACATTTTAAAATTTTAACTCCAACACTTTGAAAAGAAGCTTAGACTTTAAAGTAATGAGCTTTGACAGGTGAGTTTTATTTTTATTTTTTATTGATAATATCATATAAATAAAGTTATTGGATGAAACCATGAACCATGACTTATTCATTTTATATGATGATGATGTTTTTATTTTTTTTGAAAAGTGAGGTTATATTTTTTTTATTGATAATAGTTAGATAAACAAAGTTATTAGATAACATCATAAGTTATAATTTATCAATATTATATTGATATAATAAAAATAGACAATGCTTTTAATAATAATGATGATAATGAAAATATTAGATAAAAGGTATAATTCAAATTATTATAATAAGATAAATATATATATTTTAAGAAAAAAAATATTTCTTTTTATCTTATTTTATTAGCTTCCAAAATAAAATTTCAGACCCCGCCCCAGAAATAAGCAACACACAGGGACTTTCCCAAACACCAAAAGATTAGGTGCCAAAATATCCTTAGAACAAACAAAAGCAAAACATGTATGATTAAGTAACATAAGCACGACTCAAAGTGACAACAATGGCATAAAATAGATCTTCCACCGTAAAAACATATTTCCAAATACCATATATAATATAATGATAATTACTATTCATTATATTTACCTTCTAAGGGTTCATTTATGCCCAAAACACCTCATAATTCTAGAAAGCATTAAGATTGAAGATTTAGACCAGTTTTTGAGGTTTTTATTTAGAGATAATGATAGATTTGGAGTTATTACATCACTACACTTTTTTGTTTATGGTTAAAATTGTGGAAACACAAATAAGAAATAGAGAAAAGGAAAAAAAGAAAATAGAGAAAAATAGGAATACGGTTTCAATTGGAGAAGAAATGGTTTCAAATGGAGAAACCAAACTTCCTAACTAAAGTTTGTTGTAAGAAAAATTGTCATGTACTCCTTCTGTCTCATTTTAGTTGTCTCATTTTAAAATTTTGAATTTCTTAAGTAGGGCTCTCAAAAGGCTTATGAACTTCTCTCCAATATCCTATAACTCTTCTAATAAAGAAGAGATAGATAGTCAGAGTAGATAGATAGAAAGAGAGAATCAAAATGACATGTCACACAATTATTTTGAGACAATCCCAAAATGCACATCAGACAACTAAATTGGGATAGAGAGACCAGGGATCGAAATATCGGCCGATACGTATCGATTTTTCAAGTTTTTTACAGTTTTTTGCAGTTTAGTACGGTTTTTGACGGTTTTGAATATCAGAGGATAGAGAAATGTAAAAAACAGAGGAGAGAGAAACTTATCGGCCCAAATATCGGCCGGTACAATATTTTGACCCCTCAGAGAGACTATAACTCATTGATAAATGTAACCTATATATCATACTCAAGATGCAACTAGAATGGAAAGTAAGAAACTGAAATAGATTGGGGAAACAAATCTTTTTTATCTTAACATGCTCTTCTGCTACTAAATATTGACATAATAGTAAAAAATACAAAATAATTTTTTCTTGCGGTGGCACTAACTTTTCATTGCTAGAGGTGCTATAAAATGGCACACATTTCTTCTACAGCCACTAATGTCACAAATACCTTACCGAACCTATTTTCCACTGATGCAGAAATAGTAATACAAACTGAGTTGCCCATTATGTAAAACAACAAAATGTTTTATCAGTGATTAAAAGATGCATTAATAACATATAATTAATGCATTACCATCGATACTTTTATGAATCAAGCATAGTTTAGCAGTCATGACTGCAAATTGTCAGCATACTCTTCCTATATTGACAAAAAATGGGATTAAGTTCAGAAAACTTTGGACTGAGTGAGCTCATCTATTTCATAATCATCATTAATTCATTATCAATGCCATTGACTAACTTATTTAGTGTCCGCTCTCTGATTAAAGTTATTTCCAATTTTCCATACATCAGTTATCATCCCCTTTGAATTTTCTCCATAAAATTCAACTCACGGGTGAAAATCTTGTGTTTGAGAGATATCCATGATATCAACCGATATTTTTCTCTTTCTAACATATTTTCTATTTATTTTAAAAAAAAAAATCAGAAAATTTATAGAAAATTATGGATTACATGAATATGCAACATTTTTCATTAAATATCAGTTATTTAGATGATCAAATATTGTATCTAAATTAATAACACGAGAATTTCAACTATTTTAAAAAAAATAATAAAAAAAGTATAAAAATTTTATAATGAGAAAGATCTTTTAGACTTTCTTGAATTTTAAAAAAAATGAAAAGTCACAATTAATTATTTCCATAAAAAACGAGTTTTCATCGATTTTTAAAATGCACTATTGCTTTTCTATTGTTTTAAGAAAATTATCATTAATTTTCATCAAAAAACGAAAAGTCACAATTAATTTTCTATGAAAAAACGAAAAATCATCATAAATTAAGTGACCATTAATTTTCATTTTGAAAAACCAAAAACTAGCATTAATAATTTTTCATTAAAAACGAAAAATGAGCCTTAATTAAAAGCAGCATTACTTATTTTTCATTAAAAAACGAAAAACTAGCATTAATTATTTTTCATTAAAAACGAAAATGTGCATTGATTAATGCATTATGCATGAAAATTAATTAGTGCATTTAATTTTTTACATGTTTGTTGGAAGTTGGAACTCAAAAATGTGGTTGATTCCAACGGTCAAACACATGCAAAAAATTATTTTTTTTTTGAAAAAAACAAGAGAAAACGGTTTGAAAATATAATACATATTTAGAGTACATTTTTTTAAATTTTGACAAAAATCAAAATATCGTCAATTTTTAAGCATATCGGCCGATATTCAGGCCTGATACGTATTTTCACCTTTGTTCCAACTCATAAAAATCCTATCCTAGAAGTAATTAACGAATCCAAAACAATTATTCCACCCAGTCAAGCATTCAAACCAAGGGTTTGCAAGTATTAACACAAAATGGTGACTAAAAGTGTAGCTAATTGGAACTTGTACACGACATAAGGAAAAAATAAAGATTATTAAATAAGGTTATCTTTGAAGTGTCAAGAAATTCTACAAAAACAAAACCAACAATAAATATGGCAATACAACATACTTGGCATCATACCCTGTTGTATGCAACTGACTTGCTGAACAGGCGGCGGATGTAAACCACCTGAAGTCCACTACCACATGCAAAGGCTATGTACTCTGCAAGAGTATAGAAGTTGAGCCGCCTCCTTGTGCTCTCATTTGCTGCAATAATTTACGAGCAAGGGAGAGAAGAATAAGACTCAGTAAATAAAACATAGATTGATAGATTCATGGGAAACAGAGTAGTGCTTAAAATGTATTATGCAACCATTTATTTTCTTTTGAAACTGATTATGCAACCAGTTATAAAATTAGAATGACTTTTGAAGAGAACCTTCTCATGGAAGGAGCTTAGTCTTGGTCATTAACAAGGGATATTTGGATGCTTGGAACCCCAATGACTTGAAACTCAAAATATAATTCCTAAAGAAACATATAAAACACCTCCTCAATCAATTGCAAGTAAAAAAAACAAGGTAATGAAATAAACATCTTGTTAGTAGGTTTTGTGCCATAACTAGGGATGTTATTGTAATATACATGTGAATGCAGCCATATGCAGCTGTACATGGAGGGTGTTAGAAGTTGTTGAATGTTAGTGGGGTGGGTTTATGTGTCTCTTGTAGTTAGATTTGGTTTTGAGTCTCATGAGTTTAGTCACCTAAAAATTGAATTGTGGAGTCGTACGTTACCTAAATTAGGACTAATGGAGTCATGGGTATAGTTTCCTAAGAGGTAGGACTTGTGGAGTCATTAGTTACCAAAGTAGTAGTCATGGGTCAAGTTTTAGTTATGTAATCAATCTATAAAAGAAAAGCCTAATGAGATCACATGCATCAGTTAGGCACAATTTATGCGTGTAACCATCTTATGTTCACACTCAGGAGGCTGGTCACCTCGAATTAGACTTATTTTTCCACTCATTTTTGCTTTCTACTTTCTTCATCCAAGTTCACACTCAATTGTTTCTTTCAGCCAAGAAAAGTAAAGAAAACCAAATAGGAGAGGATCCAGTCTCTGGATTTCATAGAGGATTACAACACCTCTTCTTTGATCTTTGACCATAAAGCAAAGACAGAAGTGGAACTTTTGTTCTGGCTCCCAACTTCAGCACCTTTTCTCTCAAGAGTTGAAAGCACTAGAAGTTTGCATAAAAGACATTTAAGGATGATTTGAAGGATAGTAGTAGCACTAGCAAGAAGTTTCATGTATCAGAGGGATTAATCTCACCTCCAATTGAAGTGGATAGACCCATGTTGTTAGGGAAAAAAAAAAACGCCTGGGTAGAACACTTGTTGCTTTCACAAGTAGTCTCATTTTGTCAAACCATTGTCTCCAACAAATCACAAAGGGTGGGTTATACGATTTAAAAGGTAAAAAACAAGTTTTCATATTCTATACACTTGATATTCATACGATTTATGATACGTTTTGCATTTGATACAATCTCGTGACTGGAACAATTAACAATATGATTTTGATTTTCAGAACATTGCATGCACAGGTACATCCTTCTGCAGAAGTGAAAAGAACTGACCAAATTTAGATAATATAAAATACAGATAATAAAACATTTTTCCATAAATCTATTGCTGCTAGGTTGGTTATTAAGAAGGCAAGCAACTGAAACTTACTACGACGATGGCGAGCATCTCGGGCTTTCAGGTATTTCTGCTCTGCTGTAACCGACTCCAATGCCTCTCTAAGCTCAGCGATCTTCACATTTATAGGATCCAAATGCTCTGAAACATGCCCAAAAAATGATAAGGTATGCATACAAGAATCATACAGGTTTGTCCATTCACAAAATCCATCATAGGTGGGTTATTTTTGGGATAGTTTTAAATTTAAGCCCACAAAGATGCCTGTCAGTGGTATAGTTTAAGGTTCAAGAATAGAGAATTATGAGAAAATGTGATTACACAGATGGATCCCTAGATAAGGGCAGGGCATAGAGACAGCTGCTTTCTATTTCTGCAGGAATAGACTAACTCTTTATCCCAAGGTTGTTACTGTATTTTTTCAGTTTGAAGTTAAACTTAGTAATCACTTGAGAGAGAGCATGAAAATGCTTAGAAGCCTCCATCAAATAGCTTACAGAGAATGAGGTAAAGTGCTTTGAACTAACCATCTTTAGCAAGGTCATTCTCATTAGGAATATGACCAATATGTATGTAGAAAGATACAGTCTCTGGTGTTGCATAGGGATTGTGAAAACAGAATTTGTACATTCCACTTCTCGGTGCCTTAAAGTCAAACTTGTTCCCAGATGTTCCCTTCAATGAGTGGACCAAATTACCCGCCGGAGATGTCACCTATGAGGAACCACAGAAAAATTCATATTAGATGAATTTATTATAAATTTTGTGAGTAGTGAAGCTATAATTGTTGGCTGCTCGAAGCAGTTTTGAAGAGTATGGGCATATGTTGGTGAGGATATTCCACAAAAATTAATGAGAGCAAGTAAATTAGGAACCCTATTGGGCTACATGGTCCTGATGTATTAGGCTGTACATCTTCTTGCACCCAAACATAACAATAGGAGTAGATGTTCTGCTGATCCAAACAACTGATTCAGTGGGCCCCAGACAGAGCACACTACAGATTTAGTTGGAATACCATTCCAAAAACTGAGCTATAAAAGGAATAAATAAATACCATAAAGGGCATAAAATTGTTAAACAGTTGCATCTTTGCAAGTTATGGGTTAGGGGCATTCCAGATCTACATGGTGACACAGTCTCACGTTAAAAATTGCATTGAAAGAGAAAGAAGAAGTTCAAAGAAAACAAACAAAAAGAGACGGTCTAAAAGAAGTAGACCAGAAATAAAACAAACTGTCACTACATCAAAAAGAGACCAACATCATACAAATTGTTCCCCAAAACCCGCCTTCTTCAAATGCAGAAAACCCCAGATAATGAATTGTTCCCCGAAACTGAGTCAAAGTTGGAAAACAAAACCAAGTAAATATATGAAATTCTTGACTTTCCATGGTACAAATGAAAAGTGATTTTTTTCTCAAAAATTGGGTGGCTTTGATTCTTCATAACCCTAGAATTGATACAGGTATAACCCAAAAATTATAACTAAAATTCAATTTTCCAAAATGGTCGTTGGTTTCACATTCCTTTATCAATATTAGTCTCAATACATTGATAGTTTCTTAGCCTTCATTTTGATATCCTTAAATGAAATGGCAAAGTAAAACACAAGGCTTCATATTATGGTTTTAGAAAACATCTACATGCAGGGACTAATTTCACCAATACTCATCTAGACTCCAGCCATGTTCTTTGCATTGGGAAAGAAGTCGCCTAACACATGAAACGTAGCCATCCCTGGATCAATTCTTTTCCCACATGTGTGAATGAAATAGGAAAGTAGTAAAATAATCAAGCATGCAACCACAAAAGTGACACCAAGATTTATGTGGTTCAGCACGCGGAACAAGCTCCGAATCAATCTTTCACTATAAAAATGGGATTACAAGCAACTCTCTCTTAAACAAAAGAGGATACCAACATCAAGAGTGTACAACTCAAGAATAATAACAATAATGCAACAATCTCACCGAAGTGGTAGCACCGTCGTCTCTTCCAAGATCACCCTCTGGAGATATTCACCACCAAACTCTCTCTTGTATGCACAAAAGGATTGTTTTATCACTCTAAGTGAGGCTCTTTCTCACTCACTCTCTTAAGTGTCTCTCTAAGTGAGGCTTTTTCTCTCTCTCTCTCAAGTGTCTCTCGCACTTGGATGTTGAATTGGTGGAATTATGAAATGAGGAGAGGAGTGGGGTTTATATCGGCTTAGGGGATGTGTAAATATCAAGGCCATAATGGGATCTTCTTCACTTCTTAAGAGATTTCTATATTTCCTAGGAGTCTTCTCCAATGAGGCATCTCCCATTTTCAATTAGGCATCTCTACTTCCAAGGTCCATATACCTTGGGATACCAAAAGTCTCCTCCATTAAGGAGGGATTCCCAACACTTCCCTAGGGCTTCTCACAAAAATATCATGATACTCTTGACACTTCTCATTGTTAGGTTATAAATTTTCAAAGTAAATTTGCATTATTGATGCTTTGATGACACAAAACTCAAAATAAAAAATTATCCAAATTTGTCAACAACAATATATGCCGTTACAAATAGCTAATATGATAGTCAATAGTCAAAATAATCATTATATCATTCATCACCTACTCACCCTACGTACAATATACATTTAATAAACCATATAGTTGCTCAACATGCCACATTCATTCATTTATTACAGTTGCTACTGATTGGAAAAATAGCAAAAGCTTCATTTGATGTGTTTCACACAGTAAAAAAGAATACCCAATAGTGACCAAAAAACACCATGGGGCGCTTCTATAAGAATAAATGAGATCTTCAAAGTTATGCTAATTATCATGCTATTAAAATTATAAGAATGGATGAGATAAAACTTTGTGAGAGAGTTATAGAGTAACACCTAAGACAAAAATCTAGAATTTTGGAGAATGAGTGTGAGTTTATATTATGTGGCTTAAAAATAAAAGCAATTTTCTATTCAGACAACAAATGAAAAAGTTCAGAAAGATGAGAAAAAATTAGCACTTTCTTACACATCCCCAATAAGATTGGTACTAATAATCTTACTTTCCAGAAGTTCACTGCCATAAAATGCAAACATTTTAAACACTAAATTAACACTAAAGGTCCAACTTCCCAGAAATCCACCACTATACAGTGCAGATTAACATTTTAAACAATAAATTTAGGCGCCCCATATAGACACCTGATTTTTCTAACTCTACCCACCCGATTTCAAAAAATCGAGTGAAATTACCATTCTACCCCTTCGTGTTTGATCATCCGAATGAACTGTTAGTTCATTTTCAGTTCGTTCGGATGAATACACTCATCAGAACGAACAGATCAGTGTAAACTCCGTTCGTTCAGACGATTACACTCATCCGAACGAACAGAACAGTGCAATTTCAGTTCATTCGGACGAGTGAACTTATATATGTTTATTCGTTCGAATGGTCACTTAGGATCATTCGAACGAATGTGCCTTCTCATTCACTTCCTCAAACTCATCCTCTTCAGACTTGGCCCATGTTTTGGCTGCATCCCATATTCAGCTGCTTTACTTTAAAATCTGCCAGCAAACATGGCACTGCTTTTCTTATTTAAGACAGAATCCGAAATAGCACACCAAGAACCATTACTGCAGTAGTTGTCAAAATTACTTTGAGGTTTGAGGAATTGCTGACTGATACTTGGTAACTCTAGAACTAGCTCTCCATTGTGTTTCTTGTGCACTACATTTACTCCAACATTCTTTGACATTTATCATATCACATTGTTTACTCATCAAAGGAACTGCAGGAGTTGCCAAAATTACTTTGAGGAATTGTTGACTGATACTTGGTATCTCCAGAACTAGCTCTCCATTGTGTGTCTTGTTCACCACATGTACTTCAGCATTCTTTGACATTTACCATGTCACATTTTTTACTCATCAAAGGAACATAGGAACATACTATTCTTAGGGTATATTCAAACTAATCATTCGAACGAATGAACATATATAAGTTCATTTGTCTGAATGAACTAAAATTGCACTGATCTGTTCGTTTGGATGAGTGTGTTCATCCGAACGAATTGAAAATGAACTGATAGTTCATTCGGATAACCAAACACGGCGGGGTAGAATAGTAATTTCAGCCAATTTTTTTAAATCAGGTGTGTAGAGGCAGAAAAACCGGGTGTCTATATGGGGCGCCTAATTTTATTTGGTGCAGAAAAAATTCATAATTCCCCAGATTGAGTTGCTCCAAATCCCAAGCCTGATAAATGTCTATGTTAGTATCACTCAAAAGCAATTTACTAACAATAGAACCTGTAAAATCTGCGAACCAAACCATGGATCTCCATCCTCAATCCTAAAGAGGGGGAAAAGAATAGTGATTTTCTTCTAAAACCAATTCCAACAAATTTACAACTTATGTCTATAGAGAAATTCAAAATTTTCCACTGAAAGAAAGACAATAAATTTCCCTAGATAAGGAAACGTTAATTTAGATGCATGGAAGGGAAAGTACTTACTTAGAAAATAATTATTTCTCAACTAGCACAGTGATTGGTTTATCCATTGTTAAAACATAGTGGGGGTTCCCTAACAACTAAACCTCATGGATTTTTGTACACTTAGGTCCACGTGAACAAATGAGTTTGAAAGATCTTGACTTTCGCGGGATGTCTTGTAAAAGTTTATCTTAATTGGACAAGTGAAGCTATGATCTTCAAGACCCTCAACAATTCAATTTTATGTAATGGTGAAAATACATCGGATTATATCAATGGACTTTAAAAGTTAGGTTGGTATTAAATTGGGCCCAGTTCACTAAGTTGGGGAAGGCCGAAGTGGAAGGGGTGAAAATGGATCCATTCGGTCCACCGTAGGACCCCCAACCCAAGACCTCGATCTCATGAGAGCTTGGCAATAGGGGGAAATTGCCATTAACATTGTTATTTCCAGGTGAGTAAGAAACACTTCCCTTTACATGAATGAAATGGATCTAGAAAATTCTTTCGAGAAAAAAAGAAAAAGGAAGTAATTGTTGTATTTTAAAAATTCACACTCTTCGCAAAACCGGGAGAGGGGGAGCCAGTTTGGATTTGCAAAATCCAAAAATTCATGTCCATGAAAAGAAACTAGGGTTGGAATTCCTGGAAAATCTAAAATCCATCATGCAGAATACAAGAAACAGGGACTAATCAGCAGAGAAAATCTAAATCCAATAATGTAGGCAGGGAAAGTGCATATAACCATAAGAGAACAGTACCGTGAAATCGATGCCGGGATGATCAGAGTTCCAGAAGATGTCGTGATCGACGACCACGAAGTTTCCAGAAATTGTATCTCCCTCGTAAAGCACGTATTCTTGTACGCACTCCACGTCGTTTACGGTGACCGAAAGAGCAGAGATGCGGCGAGGAGAGCAGCTGAAGAGAAGCGTTATAAATAGGCATATCTTAGCCGTCCATTTGAGTCTCCTTCTCTCCATGGATGATTTCTCCTTCTTCTTCTTCTCTTCCTCCGATTGCTGTCTATAGCTCTTGATCTTGCTTTTCACTCGCGCACGACGGAAGGCAACAAACAGAGTTTTCACAGAGAGAATTCTATGTAAGATCCGGTTAAAAAACTAAAAACTATTTATATGCAAGAGACTGATTTAGAAAGAAAGTACGTTAGTTAAGCTTGATCTCTTCAACTATTTTTAGAAATAGTTTTTACTTTCTTAAATTTCCTTTAAAACAACCTTCATGACCAATTTTTAAAGTGATAATTCTTAATTATTTTATAAAAGCCATTTTTTGAATTTTTTATTAATATAGTTAAATACTCAGATATTTAGTTACAATGCTTTTAAAATTATTTACGTCATAATATTTTATCATAATTTTATACTAAATTTAATTAGTTGAGTTATGAGTCGGCTCAACTTAGATGCATACAATATTATAAAGTGAGTCAAATTAGTAAAATTAAACTTTAATTTGAGCGAAACCAAATTCCTCCTCTGACTTGCAAAGTTTATTTGAACCCATCATATATTTAGTTATTAAATAGAGTCTAAGTGAAATTAAGTTTTCATTTAAAATTAAGAAGTCTTGAGGATTATTATTTAATTAGGGAGGGACAATTAAGTCAAGCAACAATTAAAGTAATTACTTAATAGATGTTGTCAAAGAAAATCATCAATTATTATCCATTAAAACTTTAGACTTGAATAAGCATTAATAGTTGTTGAACGATTCGGTGGACAAGAGAATCTTAGTTACACGTTGTTTCAAGTAACATGAACCACATCTAGTTTGTCACATATGTTGTTTTCTAAAATCTAATAAAATTAATTGTTTAAGCCAGTTGATGTCAGCCACAACGAATCACATCTTGATTGGACGATTAACTTTTTGAAGTGAATTATTAGTTGACATAAATTAAATATAATGAACAATTCATTTGAATTTTGTTTCCACGACATTAGAAATATATTTTTGTCTAAATTATTATAGATGAGGTTTTACGCATCACGAATCTGTAATCATAACTTTTTTTAATTGTTCAAGTCCATACAATATTAAGCCACTTTAGCTACTAAAAAGTATTTTGGATTTCATAAATTCTCGATTATTAGTTATTGCCATCTGACATTAATAAGGACTTTAGTGACTTTAGTATTGTGATAGGTCGAGATGCCTCAGACCCAACAATGCTGGTAGCAATTGGAGAGGGAGAGAGAGAGATGGGCGTTTTAAGTTTCAGAATGAGCCTGGACCCAATGCAAAGCCGTGCATGTCTTTTTTCGTCTAAAACAGACAATATTGTATTGAGTCGGGAAGGATCATTACACATGGTATCAGAGAGCGGTTCAATAATCTGCCTATGTGAATCTTGTAATGTGGCCCAGCAGAGAATAACTCTGGGCTTAGGAGAGGTGGATTGTGACGCCTTGCCCTATACGCCTCAGGCCCAGCAGCGCTGGGAGAGAGAGGGAGAGAGAGAGAGAGAGAGAGAGCTGGTTGATCGTCGTGTGGATGTGGGAAATTGTCCCACATTGCCTAGGAGAAATTTTGGAGATATAAAGAAGGAACACCCCTCCACCTGAGCATAATGTGTTTCGGACCTGGGAGTGAGCCTAAACCCAATACAAAGTTGTGCAGGTCTTTTTAGACTCAAAACGAACAATATTGTGTTGGATCGAGACGAGTCATTTAAGTATTCACAATTTTTATATAGGTCTCACTATAATTGGGACAATGGACTATACTAAACCTAGAAATTGGATATATGACTTGATAATATCATTGGAAATTTTGTACAAGTTAATCACATAATAGTGTTTTATTTTCACATATCCATCATCAAACATAACCAACATAATAAATACACGAAATATTCTCTACAATGGCTTAATATCTTTCTAATTAAAATTTTAATATCTCATGGTTATAAATAATAATCAGTAATTTGAACAACACTAGTTTCTAAATTTTAATCCTAACTTACCAAAAATGGAAAGATTACTGTCAAATAGGAGCAATATAATACTATATTGGCACTAAAAAAATTATACCTCAAACATCACGATGTTCAAAATTAATGTTAATCAATAACAGCATATGTGAACTCCATAAATTACATATTATTATTTCAAATTAATCTTAGTAGAAGCAATAAAACGTTTAATCATAAACACATGAAAACCAAATCATAAGTGACACCACTAATCTAGAAATAAACTAATTTATTAGAAGGCATATTAATGTGTAAGACTTTAACCATTGTTAATGAAATTATAAAAATAATAATAGCTCAAACTTATATTTCAACTTAATGGTTCATGTTTTTTTACAGTTCTTGGTTTAAACAATGTAGAACATTAAATTAATAATAATAATAATAAAAGCTTAGTATTTAGATCTTAGAGAAAAACTAATCGAAAGTAAAATAATGAAGAAATTGGGGTTAAAGTTTGAGAAAATCCCAATTTCTCTAGTGCCTTAAGAAGGTTCTCTTGCAACAGAAAAAACACGACTAAATTCATATAAATTCAACAAGAATTTGAATTTCAAAAAGAAATAAAACCTCCAAAGTTGGTTGGTAGAAACTCTAAAATCAAACTTGAATTAGATCGGATGCCATGAACCTTTATTTATACATAAAAGAGACAAATAAAAGAAAAATAATAAAAAAAAAAGCTCTACCAAGGCTCGAGCTTAAGTAGGTATGTTCATTCATCAGAACGGGGCTCACGACCGGTTCAAACTCGACTCAAATAAATGAGTCTGAACAAGTATTTTTGTCTGACGGACAAGGTCAGGATTTTTTCAAAGCCCATTTCTATAAACGGATAGGCTCTGGCTTTTACTTAAAGGCCCTCAGTATTTTAGACCCATTTATTTTCTTATACATTATATACATGTATATTTATAAAATAATTAAATAATCCATATCCCACCCTTTTCCCCTTTTCATTAAATTAATCGGTCTAAATTATTGAGATTTTTTTTAAAAAAAGTCATAAAAAGTTTGAAAATAAACTGGATTTAAACGGGTGGGCTTGATCTTCATATATATATTAATGGGATGGGCTTGGCCTTGGCCTTTAAAAGCCCAATGGGATTCAAATAGTTTCCGAGTTTTGTAATGGACTCAGACTTCTTTGACAAAGTCCCGACCCGTGAACAGGCCTAACCCCTAAGCTTGTGATCTTCGTTGGTGGCAACAGTATTGCTGCTGCTAAATCAATAACACCCTGATGCAACCAATCTTAATGTGCCACATCAGTACAAATTGTCAAGTATTACCATTAAAAGAACAAAGTTTCATTTAAATTTTTTATCCATTTGATTTCAGCAAATAAAGTTGACAATCTCAGAGTTGATACAGAACTCTATTTCGAGTTTCGACCATCTAATTTACTTAATTAAAATATGTTAGCTTTACTTATTTAATAAGAATTTTTATATCAATAACCATCTCTTTAATTTTAAAGGGTCACTATACTTCACCTCATAATAAAATATTCTGCAATCTAAATTGAGCCTTCAAAACAATCTCTAACCTAATCAGATAATCTTGTTGAGACTGCAAACGAGTGCCACATTGGTTGTGAAGGAGGATACTTAGAGATTTATAAAGGACTTGAGTCACTCTATCTAACTGAACTCGTCAGTCCTAACAAATGGTATCATAGTAATATCTCCAAATGAACGCATATAAACTGAAATGATTTTCTAATCGAATGGGACGGCCGGAGATGTATCCGGCGGAGAGCCTCATATTAAGGGGTATTGTTGGAGACTTATAAAATACTTGAGTCACCCCACCTAATGAATTGAACTTTTAGACTAAATACTCACTCTAACAAATCTTAGCTGTGGTCCATAATGAAAATCATCCACAGAAAAAATATTAAGATAAATGATACTGTGAAATTGCATTTAAAGAACATTTGGCAGAAGAGAGGGTAAAGTAAAAAGAGGTTTGAGTTGAGTATGATATTAATTAATTAAATATTTGCAGGGAGTTTTATCCTGGGTTGAATTTGGGATTGGTCTCCTCCATCTTTCTCTACCACCGCAAGTTAGGCACATCGTACGCGTTGGAGATAATGAATAAACTATCTGTCGCTTTTGGTCTGAGTAGGTAGGCAGGATCACATGCCACTGCGATTCTCTTCTTCTTCTTCTATTTTCCCCCCAAAGATCAACACTAAAATTGTTTGACAAATCTCAGATCCACCTGAAATGGAATAGATGGTAATTAAATAAGTTGGGAGAGCATCCTTTCGGGAACAACCAATCACAGACCAACCCAGACCATCTTGTCTTGGGCTGGACCATGTGCTTTTGTTGCTCTAAAGTCTTTAAATCACAAGCTTACCTGTTTCTCCATTTGTCCAGACTCTAGACTCCTCTACCAGGCTGAGGACCACAATGCTGCATTTCTATTCTACCCCTCATGCCCATGAAGCTTCTTCTAGCTAGACATGGTGGCCCTGGCCCTGTTCTATCTGCCATCAGGTCTCCATGAATGACCCACCCAGATTCACCTACCAAGTTCTTAAACTTTTGAATGCATAATATATGATATATATCATAATTTTAAAGAGAAGATTTAAATCTACCTAGATGCAAAAATTTGATCAAACCAAAGTTCAATAACAGAGGCTATTCGGGATATTGCGGGATCCATTAATCCAACAACTGAGAGCCCTTGAAAACGAAAGATTCAATAACCGAGGCTATTAGAAAAGAGTTTTGGTAGGGGCCTGGCCTGGTCTGTCCTGTCCTGTCCAACTGATGAATTCTTTACTCCAACCCACTATTTCTTCACTCATTTGAGGCTTTAAAAAACCTTTCACTGTTCTGGGCTTTGAATGTACTTTAGCTTTGACTAGGATTTGGAAGCTAATGAATTGTTTATTAAATAGCTGTGAGTGAAAGCATTCTATCTGAAATTACATAAGGCAACAAACACGACCACGTAGTTAAGAAGAGTTAGTGGCCAAGAGTCTTACACGAGGAATCTCTTATTTTTAGTCTCCTCCAAAGTCCAAGCCCTTTTACCCAACATTACAAGGCATCGTTGTATGATTGAAGAGGTTCCCCATAAAATAACATGAAAGCTACTATCACTTGGTTGTTTTTTTATAATCAACTTGGATGTCATGCTTCAGAGTAGTTTTAACTTTTAACGTTGAAAGTGAGGGAGGGAGACATACAGATTAATGACACCTATCATTCAATAATTCAATCAAATATTATATTAAAAGAGTCTAATATGTCACTTTGAAGTAAATTTAGAGATTAAAAAAGATAGAAAAACTAATAGCCGATGATGATCAATGTTAGAAAATCATGACTTGGTAATATTCTTAAAGAATAATTCACTCTCAAAAGCTAGTAGTTGAGAGGAGATAACATTCTTGAAGTAGAACTCACTCTTAAAAGCTAACCGTTGATAGGAGAGTGCCTCAAGTGTTATATGAGTTAATTAATTGACGTGGGACTTTTGTCACTTTATAATCAGAACAAAAAGATTAACTGAGAGTTTCAAAGAGAAATAAAAGAAAGGAATTGGAGACCGAAGAAGGGATATACTACAATATTTTACAGATCCTAATAGAAAATAGTAGTCTTAGAGCCAACTTCATTTAAGTGTAATCACAGAGCTGTTAGTCCATCATGTTAATGAAAAACTCAAATAGAGCCCAAAACAGAGAGTTCCATGCAAGCCTTTTACATTACACACAGTAAGACAAAAGGCAAGCGATCCTCCCACAGGCATTTTGTGTATAAAAATACTGGGTTTTACCATGATGCCCATTTTGCCATTCACCTGCCGTACTGAAAAAAATTGGAATGTCAGAAATCGGCTCACCAATCGGATCCCTTATTAGTTTTTGGCGAGCCGATTTACTGTTCACGGGTGATTTAGAGAGCTGATTTTACTATTCATGAGTGATCCAGAGAGCCGATTTTACTGTTCACGAGTGATCCGGTGAGCTAATTTCTGACATTCATATTATTTTACATTTTCGGTACGGCAGGTGAAGGGCAAAATAGCCATCACAGTAAAATCCAGTGTCTATATATACAAAATATCCATGGGAGGATCGCTCACCTAAAAAAAAGTCATTTTAAAAACAGACACAGTGATTTAAATTGGGGAACTTCTATTAAAACACGTCCTCTGTATATCCTGTACTTTCAAATAGTCACGATAGAGACCTATGGTTCCACGTTACTTAATATGTGCTGTATAACTGGCACTGACCCACAAATTAAAGCCATATTTTCGGGAAAGGGTTACTGCCTCTGAACTAGGAAAATAGACTTAGAAGGTATGCATCACATAATAGGGATAAAGATGGAGAGATCTTCTGAGAGAGGTCACATGGTTCTGTGAGTTTAAGATGCTCCTTCCCATTTGCATGTACCTTGACATGGTCCCCCTTATATTATTTCACATGTTTTTTGCACTTTCTTGTATATATATATAATTATATATATAAGAGAGAGAGCATCTTCTTGAATGAGATAAGATGTATTTGAAAGGCCTCTCACCCATAAAGTTATTAAATGCCCTCAGTAAATTTAGAAGCCTATAAACTGCAAACTAGTGGCGTGGGCATGACAATATTCAATTTACTCTGTTTTGGGACCACTTCTCTTTAACTTCAGTCTATTTACCAATAAAACAGTAATCAAAAGACTAATGATGCAAGGAAAAAGGATATTTGGTTCCTCCATCCATCTATATATTCTGACTAGTGACTACTCTGTCCTCCCCAGAGCGCTCTCATGGTGGGTGAAGAAGCAGCTTTTCTACTTAGATTGAAGGGTGCACCACCGATGGTTGAAGCTGCCAGCATGATCTGATTTTCATCAACCCTACAATCCTCTCTCAAGGAAAAATTCAGATCATTTGGCAGTTTCAACTGTTGATGGGAGCACGAAAAAAGACTAACCCACTTAGACAGATGACATCGAATAAGGTTTGTTACATTTATTTATCTCAGTTCTCTTGGGTACACCACATAAATGTTCTTTTCTTTTCAAAGCTCTTCGACTGAGTACTGTATGAAAAAAAAAAAAAAAATCATATGAAGAAATTTTAGGTATATGTGGATGTAATGCTGTTGTGAGAAGAAAATCTCTTTTTTCCATTGATTGTTTCGATTTGGATGCATACACATTCACATGTATTCTAGAATTTCTCAATTACATAATCAGCATATAATGAAATGAAGGTTTCACAACATTGGCTAGTATTCAACTCATGTCACAAGCTTAGTATTATCTTCTCTGGTTCTTGAGGATATAAGGAGGCAATTCTTGCAGTGTTGGGAATTCAGAGGGTAGTCTCCCTTTGAGATACTGTGTATCCCCATATTCTCCTCTAAACTGCGCCTATTTGATTATGTCCAACTGCTAGACAAAGATGCACAATTATTTTCATCTACTGATGCTTTAGGGGAGTTATGGTTCAAAAAATTTAGGCTATTTCTCACCAATGATCCCTGTTAGTCATGAAATGGTCTGGAAAACTGTGAATAGCAGTACTTTCACCTTCGAATCTGCATGTTACTCACTTGAAGATGAGTGGAAAATGTATCAAAGACTGGATTGAAAAGCACTTCTTTGCTTGGTTGTTCTTTCATAAGAGGCTTGAGACTGAAGAGCTTTTGGTAGATGGATATTCTTAATGTCATGAACAGATTTATTTATGCAATTTGCAGAGTAATGTGCAGACAAATCAAAATATACCACATTATTTTTTTAATTTGACCTTGCACATTGTTTCAACAGAATGAGCAATGTAAAGTGCAGAAAGTAAGCAGTGTTCTAACAAAATGCACAATGTGACACGAAGTTCAAACAAAAATGAAAAATGCATGATAAGTGCAAATAATATGCAAAACAAAATGCAAGTAGCAACCTGATATTTTTTTTTATTGCCCTGCAAATTGTTGTGCATGTTGAAGCATAAATTTATGAATGCTTATACCCATGAAATCCAGACTGGCAGAGATGAAGTAATTTGTGATTAAATTTTGATGTATAAGACGTGCCATATTTGGATGAAATTAATGTTTGTACTGAAGAGTGCTATGCTCTGTAGAGTCTGATCATCAGAGATATACTCTCGATCTAATTGCAAGTCGAGCCCATGCTGAGCTCGTGGGGAGTCAAAGGGAGCAGTAAATAATGTTCTTTTGAGAGAGAGAGGAGCGTGAGTGAAAAATGTAACCGAGAGCCAAAGTGGACTCTTTCTTGTGTTTGAGCATAGAGATCGGTGTTGAACCCTTAAATATACTGAAAGGGAACCACGTAAATCTCTATGTTGTGTTGTTTTTTTTTTCAAAATTGTTGTTTCTGATGAGGTAAGAAAGTCAAGTTGGTTGAAAACGAAATTAATATCTGGTTTCAGTGACATAGATTGACCTGAACATTGATCAAGCTCATGGTGCACCTGGCTTTCCTGCAAATGTTTGGCACATTTGGAAACAGTTTAATAGTTAGAATTTTTAGCACATGCATATAGAAAAGAAGCAAATATTGGAGATTGTTGTCTCTGAAATACACTCTAGGGGCTCTTTTCCTGGGTTCCTATGCTCAGTTCAATCTGCCCCAGATAGTTTTTTTTCTTATAATTGGGATCTTCCCACTTCATGTTCTTGAAAATCCATGAATCAAAGGCGTACTCACTGTTTGGAGAATTATTATAATGAATGCAACCTCATTTCTAAGTGCGAATAGAAGAAGATTTAGTCCCGTTTTTTTTCATCTCTGACGGGACGGATACAACTCATGTTCCAGCATCGAAATTTTACTCAAGAGTTTCAAAACTCAACATAAACTCGATTCAAATTCAAATAAGATGAACAACTGAGTGGAGTTTTCCAAATCAACTCAAAAAATTTAGTATAACTTTTTTGTTCATTCAAACTCAAACTCTTATTGAGCTGAGTTTACTTCAATCAAATCTAACAATTTTTTTTTTTTTCATTCTTATCTATATTAAGTTATGAGCAGGGGGTTAAATATCGACTGATATATATATATATATCGATTTTTAAAATCTTTATATATTGACCGATATTTGATATACATCGCCGATATCGACTGATATTGGTGATTTTAATTTAAAAAAAATAGAAGAGAAAAATTTCTCGACCGATATTGAGATTTTAATCTCTACTTATGAGCAAGTTTGTTACTATGAAAAAATTGTGGCAAATTCTACATGACTGAAAAATTCACTCATTAATTAATATATGAAGTTGTCAGTTGTCACTAATTGATGACACCATAAATTATTTAGTACTACAGCACTAGAAAATCGGGACTCACTATCCTTTAAAAAAAATTACTGAATTAACCAGCATTACTTTTTGGTTTTTCACAGGAAATAGTTGCACAAGCAGATTTTTTTAGTTTCTTTTCCATAGATGTAGTGCTTCACTTGATGTTTTATTTACGTTTTTTTCATGACTTGGGTATTTACTTGTGTCCAGGGGTGTAAATATCAGTCCGATACAATTTGAAACCTGCAGTCATATCGGTCGATATAATTCGTATCAGTCGATATTCGGATGATACACCGATATCTCTGTCGTATCATATCGGCCGATATCGGCCATTTTTCTTAAAAAAATGAGAGAATAATATTAGGTCGATACTGAATTTTACACCCCTGCTTCTGGCTATATATTTTTCCTTGCGAATCTCAATTAGTTGTCATCTTATTTAATCTAAAATTATATTATAATTAAATTTGATAAATTAATTTCTCACCTAAATCTCTATTTATCATCCATGTTATTCGAATTAGGAAAATGATAGAAATAATCTAGTTTTGTATGACCAAGAACACCGGTGTCTTTTTCATTACTTTAATTTAATGTCTGCACATGAACAAAAGGACAAATAAAATGCAGGGAGATGGCTAGCCTATGACTAGGTCAACTTTTGCCTATCTCCTCTTCGCTGGCCAAACAAATCCTCCTTAATTGCGAGTCAACTTTCGCCCACTTCCAAGGAATCATCAACGGATAATTTTATTATTAAAATTAGGCCATTTAATAGGAGAGTACAGATAATAAATAGGGTAGTTTTATTAATACCATAATTAAAATTAGAAGAAAAATGGTGAGAGCATGATATTTTGATAAAAGAAGACATTATTTAGGTATTAGAGATGTATATTAATGTCTAAAAGTCATCAAAATAGTTAAACAGTAATAAAACCTTTCAGAAAAGAAATGAATGTACGTTAGGTCAATGCTCAGGACTGACCATTATTTCACTTGCTCCACTTTAAGGCAACATAGTAGAGTCACCCACCAAACTACTCAAATTTTCAATGCACGATAATTGACAATTAGGAACCTAATAATCTTACAGAATAAAGTAATGCAGTTGTCGACATTAAGATTTTTTTAAATACTATTATTATATGTATTGCCACCTAATTAAAATTAAATTAAATAAAAAAAGTTGAGTGAAATCTTATGTCCACTGTCTGTTTCATTATCCAGATCAAATAACTAAAAATATCTAAATAAAAGAATTATTATAATTAATATTTCAACCACCCGTACTTTGGTTAATGAACCACATGGACTGCGACACTATCCAAATCAAAACCAAGTCTCGAAAACTCAAGACTCAAGTATGCCATGATTAAGGGTGTGTTCCCTTCCTTAGGTAGAAGCACAGTGACTTTTGAGGTGACTCAGCTCCAATAACGAGTTCTGTTTGGTAAGATAGCATGGCCAATGTAGCAGAAGGACCATCCATTCAATGCCTCGTGAGTCACGAATTTCATTCTTTCTCAAGAGTTGTTTACTGGTAGAATGGCAAAATGATGATAATCTCATTTTTTTAATGTAACGGGTTATCAAATAAGTTTTTTTTTAAGAGGCATCCAAGTCTCTTAGAGCACCGGACCAATCTTAGGACACGAGCAAATCTCCCTATCGACACGCTCCGGATAATACTACGAAGAGTGACCCTTTTGTGTTGAAAATGACTTGAACCCAAGACTTCCAACATCTCAGACGAATTCTTGACTGCCAAGCCAACCCTCACGAGTTGCTTACCAAACAAGTTGATTTGCCCTGCATTGATAGAATCGCGCCAATACATCTCAAAGATTTCGAATGGAAAGAATGTGTTACCAAACACGTTGTTGGGTTGGGCTAGATTGATAGAATCAAGCCAATACATCTCCAAAAAGTTGAATGGACCAGCATTGGATCTGGGTTGGGCCAGATTTTTTACACACTGGGAATTGTTCCAGCTACATTCATTGAAGCATCTAGTTATGGAGAAAGAAGCTGCATCACCTAGACCCATTTCTTGCGATCCAAAATTTTCAGGATGTGTAGAAATATTAGCTAAATTGCATCGACTACAAGAGGAAAACTACAAAACTGCATATGCTTCTTAATTTCTGCTTTAATCTATTATGGAGTCTCATTTGCTACAGTGCTACATATATACATCATACATGAGAGGTGAAGCATAGGAACTGGTCAAGGAACCATTTTACTCAAAACCATTCCCACCATCAACCTCATGCACGTCTCTAGCAATAGAACATCACCTTCTTCACATTTTCCTTGAGGGCCGGCAATGGCCTAACACCCGTCTCCCGATGCACCACCTGCATTGATGCTTCATCAACTGAAGATCTATTCTCTGGCATGTCAGGTTCCAGGTAGAATCGAGCACGAAAGGCTGCAAGATGTGCATAATATGCAGGCGGAACTGAAAACAAATCAAGCAAACACACCCTTAACTTGCAAGAATGCAGTAGTTGGAATTTCAAAACGGAGAAAAAACATAAGCCAGAGTCTCCAATTTAGAGATCCCAAAATACCGTAAAAAACATACTTTCAAAAAATTTCAAATCCAACTTACTATAAAACGAAACAATTTAAAGGAACTGTAACCTAAATTAGACTAATATAAGATACAGTCCCTTTTAGTGTTTTTTGTTAAAAATATACTCCCAAGTCCCAACAGTACAACTTTCTGTAAAACATAAATTTCATTTTGGATATTTGCCCCCATGGCCATTTTGGTCATGATTGTAGTTGGGATCACAAGCACCACATTGCACCATTCACTCAAGGAACTTGTCCTCAATTTTGTTGATTTACTCCGGGATCAAGGACAAAACGAAGGCATATTTAATGCGTCAAAACTCCATCTCTACTCAATAGCCAGTAGGAAACGATACTTTGAACTCGACTGTGAAGTGACAAAAGTCTCACATTGGTTAATTCAAGAAAACCGAAGACTCCATATAACACTTGAGTCATTGGTTTCTTGAATTAACCGATGTGGGACTTACATGTCACTTCACACTAGACAGCTAGATTAGATCTTCAATCTGACCGAACCAATATATTTTATCAACACTTCCATATCACCACCAGATAGGCACTGCTTAAACCTCTCATCACCGCCACTTGTTAAGTCAACTGTTGGATCATCCCCTACGGCCATACCTCATCTAAAAACCACACGAGGGGGAAAGAAAGGAAGTTGTTCTGACATGAGGTTTTTAAAATCCTCACCCATAGACTAATTTCCACGTTCCCAACACTTGATCACCGATACCTTTTTCCCAGTGTATGGCTCACTGATGGAGAAAGGGTCATGGATGACTATTTCGATCATCTGGATTGACAAAAGTGGGCCCATTAGAGTCTTAATCTTACAAATTGGATTAGAATTAATAGTTTTGTAATATTCAGCAAGTCACTTTTTTCTTCATTTTCATCACTTCTCTTTATCATCAAAGCAGAAGGCCAAAATAAAATGAATTTTAGATTGCAACTGTTAAAAACAAGACTAGTCTTATAGCAAATTGGATCAGGACGCAAAGTAGAAAGTTGTTTTTTATGCTATTTTGAGGTCCTTAAACAAGGGTTTGTGTAGGACAATTTTTTTCTTCTTTGGTTGTCTCCCTCTTTTGACTGTTAGAGGAAGAAAGTGCTCTTTCTACTGTTGTTGTTTTGTTTAGTTAATGACACTAACGAGATTTGGCTGGAGTAGAATAATAGAATCTCCAGGGGTTACCAAAGCCAATTCTGATCATATTAGAGTATGAAAATATATTTTGTTCCACCGAGACTGTGCATTAGACTTCAAATTTCATCACTCACTGAGCTGAAGGTAATTTGTTCAGTTGGTGCAACACTAATTACTCTCTTGACATATAATGGAAAATTTAATCTGTTTCACCGGGATTATAAAAATTTGAGACTTCATCACATGCTGAGCTAAATTCTAACTTGCTGCACTTGGAGCAAAGCTAATTAATCACTTCACATATAATAGAAGGTTTCAACCTTTCCCCCCTCTATCATCTAGCCTTTCTTGCACTGGAGTATTTCATCTCCTTTTTTTCTAACTAATCAATAAAATTTCTTAACAACTCAAGAAGAAGAAAAAAAGAGGAGGAAATGTCAGCAAGGCCATTTCAAAAGGGATAAAAACAGGATCATAATTCATAAAGAAAAGTAAATAAAATAGTGCATGCAAGGGCTAAAACCAAATGATCGACTAAGAATCAGCACCCTCACAGACAACAGTTAACTGCTACAACTTGAGAATGAGCCTTCTCATTTCTCTGTCAAATGCAAAAAAAATCTGTTTGCCAGTTCCATGTATCAGGGGAGTTATTTGGCACTATATATCATTACTTTTTATAATGACTAATACGTCTCCCATGATGCAGAATGGCGAAGACAGGTGCGCATTACAGTGTTGGGCAATTTGTCTTATCCTTATCAATAGCAATGATAGGGAGTACAGTAGTGCCATGTTGGGACAAAGAAGCAGATCAATGTGGTCTAACCATCAATCACATTGATCGGGAAACACCTAAACCTCAGCAGAGGAACTTATAAGAAATTGATAGTAATAGGAACCATGGTCGGTGTTTCTTTAATACCCATTTTATCTCAAAATTAATCCAAAGAAATACTTAAAAAGTCTCCAATGGATCACTCGTGTGATCTTTAGGCCATAGCCAGGATGATGATTGGTTAGGATCTTGTACACAGCCTATGAATGCAAATCGAATAATTAAAACCTTAATGAGAAGAAACTGACAAATACACACTAGCTTTCTCTAAAAAGGATAGTCAACACAAAATATTTTCTCTAAAAAGGAATAAGGACCTACCAACTGAGACAGAGCGTGTGCATCTTGCATACCTGCAAATTGGGAAGTCAGCAACAACCAAATATGTAATATCCAGCAAAAGGATTGCATATGAATCATAATCTAAAATCAAAACTCAAACCATTAGCTCCACACATACGTATAACAGAGGTTATTTGTCAAGGACTGAATGCCGTCTGCAGTAAAGTTGTTTTCATCCCATAAAACATGGTAATGCGCTGGACGACTTGTTCCCTGTGCAATAGATAAAGCATAAATAATCAACGAATACCTCATACAAATCCAGATAAAGTTACTCGTATGGCTGAAAATGTAAGTATATGCGTAGTTTTTTGTCTAGGTTACATCCGCACAGCAAGGCCAAAAAATTAAAATATGCTGTTTAAATCAAAATGGAAATTTGTCTTTATTTCTTATTAGAAATGGTGCTTTGGGCCAAATATATTGTTGAAATGTTGTACCAAGATGTTAATATTTCTATTTATTTTAGATGTCAAACTAAGGTTGATAATGAAGACAATCCTGCCCCTAATTAGTTCAGGTGGTGCCTTATTTAACTCACCCTAATCCAAACATAGCCAATGACAACTCAAACCACGTCAATGATATTGCACTTATATTCAGAGCGTGACCTGAATTTGCCTCAAAAAGAAAGGTTTCATCCACCAAAAAAATGGAGAGAATGAAATCTCAAAGGATAGAGTTAGAAACGAACTAATTAGGGGTAATTTAAAGATAGCTCTGATAGATGACAAATTGAGAGACTCATTTGAGATGGTTTGGCCATATTAGGAGAAGACTAAGCATAGCCTTAGTGAATAAAGTTGAGAAGCTATGGATCAAAGGCATTAAGAGGAGAGGGTGGCCTTTGAAAACATGGAAGGATGGGATAAAAAAAATGACAAAATAGATTGTAGAGTAACTGATTGTATGGTTTATGATAATGTCAAATGGAGAAGAAGAACTCAAAAGGCCAACCCTAGATAGATGGGACATTGGTGATGATGATGATGAATGAAATCTGAAAGGTACGTGCCTACCTCAACGCCCTAGAACAGGTTCAATTCAATAGATGACAAAAATAAAATGCTAATCACTTCCTCCACTATGAGAAACGAGGAAGGAGATAATAGATCTCCTTGCCTTGGACGCATAGAGCCTTTGAAGAATCCATTAGGCAATAAACTAACCATAACTAAGAACCAAGCCGATGAGCATGCTCCCCAATCCAAATAAACACGTGTTGCCAAACTCCTGCACTCCCAAAAGAGAACTCAAATAATCATCAACTGACCATAGGGAGCCCAGGGAGGCTCGTCAAACTTGCACCCATGCCAAGCAGGCATACAAATCATACATGAAATATAGGCTGACAAGTATTATTGAAGACAAACCATCTGGTTGAAACTCAGCATTGGGAAGCCTGACAAGCAGGGATGTGTAAACAAAGAACAAAAAATAAAGTACAAAGAAAATAATTCTGAAATGGAACACATATTACCTGAATTCCAGCATGACTGCAAAGATAGAAATCAAACTCTGTAGGATGACAGATTTTAGAATCCACCACTGTGCCTGTGAAACAGTAGCTGTCCTATGATGTGTCACTTTAGAATGGATCATAAAAAAATGACCTGAATAATAACTTTACCTGGTAAAATGTTTCCACTATTATCAGTGCTACATCGATCTCTGTGATTGCTAGCAAACAGTCTTGTGTGATGCCGTTTTTGGACAATAATAAATGTTACAGGTGGTTGGTAATTTGGTTCAAGAGAAGCACATGCCTGCATTTATTTTAAAAAAAAAATTGCTAAGCTCCCATCCGTCATGACATTTTCATTTATCAGAATGAAGACAGAACAAGCCATAACCTACCTTCCGGATTGCATCTAATTCATAGAGAAGGACTTGATAAAACTGCCCTTCACTCACACCATCCCTGCTAACAAGATTATCCCACTGAGATAACAGAAGTGGCACAGATGCATGCATGCACATTTATCCTACTCTACCTTCTTTCTATATATTTTGCATGCAGTCTGTGTTTCTCTAAATATTGACATATTTCGGTTTAATCTTTAGTATATCATACAGACAGCAATTCTTCTTCAATACACCAACCTGTAGAATATAATTCTCAGTGGTTTTTGACCTGTAGCCTTCCGAAATGAAACTAGTAGGTCTCTGCATTAAAAGGGACGATGAATAAATTTGATTGTACTAGAGAAAACATGAGTAAATGAACTAAAGAAAATCCTCTACCTGATCATGCCACCACTTATTGTTCCTCGAACAGGATCATGCCATGTCTTGTATAAATCCTGTATAAGTTCCTGCCTGTGTGCCTGAGCACAAACCAGCCCTGCATATTTTGTAACTTCAGGCCAGTCCTGTGAGGCTACTACCTACAGCAGAAGCATCTATCAGAATGTTGAAATCACTGATGACTACTGTGGGAATTAGGAACTAAAGAGCTACAATGAAAATAGTTTGTTCATACAGCAGCAATTGAAGGGCTTGAATCTTCTCCGCTTTCTGGGTGGGTGACATCTGCTCCAAAAATTATAGTAGGAATATCACTAACCAATGGTATCTTCCAGCTTATAGCATCCAAGAGAACAGTATTTCTACCTCCCATCTGCAAAACAAACATTCTTATGTCAATAACTGTCAAAAACATTATTAAGGAGAATTTTATTATGAAAATGAAAATGAACAAAACATTTTTCACAAGGAAATTGTTTGGCAATTATTGAATCATGACCAGTGATTTTGAATTTGGGATTCATGGCTTGGAGGTACAAATCATTGATGTGAAAAGCCCACTCATCAAAAGATTTCCCAAATCGGATTGGCAACTCAGAACCTTACAACTAATGGCATAAAAATAGACAATAAACCAAATACAGGGGGCCAAGGATCTCCGAATCCAACATTTTGTCCCTCTACAGATAACAATAGTGCTGATCAGGTCAATGGCTAGGATCACCAAACCATGGTCACACCCCACATGTAAGGATACCTCAGAAAACCGCTTTGAATCCTTAAAATACATTTATGCTGGAACACAAGCACTCACTTTCCCACTAAGATACAGAGACATGCTTACATGGCATAGGCATGATGTATACAACTGTATATGCAGTTAGATAATGCATTCACACATCATAATGATTCTATGTAGAAATAAACCATTGTATTTATGGCCATTATATGGCATCCTGGTGTTTAATCCCTATGCATCCAGCATTAAAATAATAGAACATTTTGAGAAGAACTTCACCCTGTGTTGTGAAGGAAAAACCAGCATTGGAGAAGGACGGTTTGAAAGGATCAAGGATACCATGAGAAGATCTTAGACACCCTAAGAAATCCATGACCATGGAGATTTCACTCCAAAGCAATTAGCAGCCAATCAGCATAGTTCTCGGCTACTCAACATTCAATGTTAGAAACCATTCCTTAATGCGGCTATTGTTTGGTTTAAATAGGATTAGGAAAGGTTCAGTCCTGAATCTAAGCGATCGTAAAAATTGCCACATACTGGGACTTTTTTACAATTGTAAATGGGGTAGTTTTTCTTTGTACATTTCAGTACAGACACTACGAAATGGTATTAGTGGCTACTTAAAGGGATCAAATGCCCCCAAAAATTTATTTAAAAAAAAAAAACAGAAAGTGTCTGATGAAGATCCATGTACAAAACAATCACCAGCCTAGGGGCATTATTCTTAGTTTTAACAAAAACTAATGATCTTAGAGATTTTTCACCTTAACATTGATTTTCAGGGCGACATTAGCCAGGTACTGTTTGTTAATCTTGAAAACATACTTCGTCAAGCAGCATTGTGATATTAAACCCAACTCAGTTTCACATATTCGCTTAAGATCACCTGAAAGTTAGAAATTGCATCAAAGCTAGATTAAGTGGGCTTTATTGTAAGGAGGGTACAGCCAAAAAAGAGTACAGAGAGAGAGTATACTCTGCATACCATATAGAGATCCATTATTGTCAGGTAGAATAGCTAGGACTAACTCTAACTCTTTTCCTTTGAGTCTGTTCATTGCTGCATTATAGACATGCTTCAGAGCCTTCTCAACATATTCAGGCCTTGCTGCATAGATTGGAATTACTGGTTCAGGATTGAACTCCTACAAAAGAAAATCAACATGGCATGATTAGGAATAATCTAGAAACAATTCAATTGCACTGATCAAAGCATTGTAAACACAAGGCTTCTCAAATGGAAATATTACCATGCCAGAAACTTGGCACATCTGCGCCAGTTCACTACAAAATCCACGCGCTATACTCTCTTGAACACTTCGTGAGAAGTTGATACATGTCCACCGACTGACAGTACTCCCATTAATCATTTTCTATAGAATGGAGAGAATATTGAGAATTGTTAAGGCAGAGGCTTTTTTATACCCATATAAAGCAATTGGACAATCAAATATGAGGAAGGATGAAGACTTGGTAGCTTTTACATAAATTGGAACTTCAACATAGAAGAAAAATTGAAAAGAATGATACAAGCTCGAAGTTTCAAGCTCAAACTTTTGCAGGTTGCTCATTTCAAGTCATTTTGCATTGGTATTTTAGAGGGAAGCTAGATTGTGGAGTGAAGGAGGTAATTGTTTATGATAGGGTCAAATGGAAGATTAGAACTCAAAAAGATGACTCTAGATATATGGGAAAGTGACTATTGATGATGATTTTTTGAAGGGGAGGACAAAATAAAATGTTTGTAAAGACTGTGAGCTATGTAACACAACTAGAATTGGTACAATATAGAGGATGGGATATCGCTTTAGTAGGCAAGTGAAAGTCCCCATGAAATTACAGTTTTTTCTTTTCAAAGGATAATAGGGACTGTTTGTAGTTATCTGCCTCATGGGTGTCTTCTGCAGGAATGGGGTGACACATCGATCATGTTCTACCAGTCTCCAGAAACCCTTTGGGAATTTCGTCACCTCCCTAAATGTTTCAGAAACCATGCAGCAGAAGCTTAGCCATGTGGAAGAGAAATAAGAAAAAATGATCTGCTTGAAAATTTCCCATCAGGAAATGGTTTCCATGGTAAAAGTGTGTATGTCTGTGTGTATAGGCATTGCTGATTTTACTTTCCCAGGAAAATTGCAAACCCTTTAGAATCATATGTAGGTGTCAAGCCTCATAAAATGCACAGTTCCAAGAGCTGGTAACCTTTGGAAAGAGAGAGTTTTGATATGTTTTTAAAATGATAAAATGGTACAAGTTATAGTGGCATCCCTTTGTACAGAGATCAGTAATTAGTCTCATGATGCAACAATTCCTCTATCCTGCCTGAAAAATCCCAACCCCCTCCCACTGGGAAATGTGCATGCATCTTGTGTGCTTGTGTGTGTGAGTGGACGTGGGTGTGTGTATGTGAGGGAATGGGGGGTGATTTTGATACAAACCCACTTTCCTCTCCAAGTAGAAATGCAAACAGTCCCTTAGGAAGCACAATAATCAAACTCAGAAAATGTGCAGTTTGTTGTAGATTCTACCTTGTTCCGCATATTCCATTGACCAACATGAGGCAAGCAATCCTTTTCTTTCCCGGTGTCATGATATTTCAGCTTAAAGAAATTAATGAAAAAGTGGAATCAGACATTATGAAAGATTAAAACATTATTTCCGCCTAAAATCAAACAGTGATTATGCATTAAAGTGCCATTACCCAAGGAGCAGGAAGTATTCGAGCTTCAACATGAGCTAGCTTTTCACTTATTTTGATGCCAAACTCCTTTGCATATGGGTCTTGGTCATAAGAATTATGTTCAACTGTCTGACAAAGCAACGAAAACATGTAAAGAGTTAGCATTTTGTATTTTCACTATACTAAAATGCATTACTGGCATTCAATGAGTTACAGGATAATCTGCGAACTGGAGACAAAGTAAAAATACCATTTAAAATTGAAGTAGTCCATTGGCAATAGAGGATTATTAGCTGACACAGGACATATTTGAATTAAAGGGGACTAAAGGTTTCCCATATGTTGAGTTAGAATGAAAACCCATCCCATGCAAAAAAGACACTCCATTCGTTCTAAATTGAGTATATTGTATATTGGCCAAAAATATGAAGATATAAATCATCATATAGATGTTTCCAAATAAAATGATATCTAAACAAATAATTATTTTAAATTTTCTACAGAAAAAAAAAAAAGTTCTACAAGCACAAAAATGACTTAAACTGAAAAATATTCAAGATGCCAAAAGTATCATGGCCTTTCTTGCCAAATTGGAAAGCCACCAATGAGCCACACAGAAATTTTTTTTATTCTTCTTATTTTTTTGGGTAAGTGTGCATGTATGTGTGCATGTTTGTCAATAACATAGGCAGAAAATTAAAGCACCTTTTTTAATCTAATCCTGATATATAAAAATGAAACTTCAACGTATGAATGTATCTCAATAATACTGTACCTGCAAAATGTCATTTTCCCGATCCTTTGGCCTCTGGCATGTTACTTTCAAGAGAGCAGTAATTTGTTTTTCATTCAACCTTTTTGTATACCGTTGTCCTCCCACAATTTTGCAGGCCTAAAATCACAATCATCATGTGTCTTCTTGGACATTTGCCACATATTTCAGAGCTACCTAGCAAATCAATCTACTAAGGAGATCAAGTTAAAGAGCCATACCTCCATTGGAAGATAACTGGCCTTTTTCTGATTCCCCACTTGAAGGCAAGGCAGATGTGTATGTTGGATGGTGAAACCATACACCTCTTGGAAGTATTCAATGACTGACTTCATGTTTGATTGATCATCTACTGGAAACCTGCGGAGCACCACAGAATCCCCATCAAATCTTGGAATCTTTGATATGAGCCAAAATATTTACACAATAAAAGAAATTAAACAGAGATCTAGCCTATCATTAGATATTCAGTTGTATTGCTAAATGTTACCAACTAAAGAAACAAATGTTGATAACAAAGACAGAAGACGTTGAACTTATATTTCCAGAATAGAAAAGAACATAAACATGAACTAGAATCAAGGAATGGGAAGCAACAAACTTTGTCATTATTAAATGGAAAATGGGCTTCTTTGTTCTTTTGTTAATCCATAAACAGGTTTCCTAACAACAAAAGTAGTATGGTCTACAAAGCACAGTTAGTCAAAATGGAGAATCATGCTCTTCATGGCTTCAGCAAACTAAGCAATGTAAACCATAATCATATAAAATTAAATATGCAAGAATTAACATTCCAAAATAAGTCTATAAAACTGAGTCAAAGAGAATGTTACATCAGTTCTCTAGTTGGTTGTGATGTTAATCCTGAAATTCGATATTTTCTTCGAACATTCTTTCTATGTGTCACCTCAACTTTCACACCTCTAAGGGCCTTCTTGATCTGGTAGATACATTCATTTTTTAGCAAACCCCAAACAAAACAAAATACTTTTGCGCTTAACTAGGTTGGAGAACTAAAATAATACCTTTATACGGTCAGAATCAGACAATGGCCTTGACAATGCATCCTTGCCTAGGAGTTGAGCTACAAACTCGACTACAGGGAGTGGCTCAATAAATGCAGCTGAAGACATGTCTACAAGACAAAAACATAAAACAGCAAGAAAAGGATAAAAAAACAACAGCAAAATGTCTTCTTTTCAAACTTGAGGCAAATATGGGTGCTATGATCTTTCAATATTTTGGAACCAAGGATGGTTATCCATTCCAATGAGCATTTAGAGGAGCACAAAAGTAAGAAACAACATTAGGCAGATATTTTTCATACTTTCCTTCTAGCAAATTAATATTGGCTATCATATCATGGTCTGAGATAATATCCTGCCTACTGTGGTTTTCTGTCTCCATACAGCTCTAGACACAACAGAATGGATGACCATCATTAAAAAATATCATGATCTAGCTATAAGGCATTCTATACCAATATTTAGAGATAAGCCCATTTGAGTAGGCCTTATACTCTGATAAAAACCACACCACGATTCCAAACCATCACCAAGTCGCTGAGGTGCTCTAATATCAGGCGAGAAGAAGGATCTCCCAACAGGAAAGTACCTTCAAATTCAGGCATCATGTTCAGAATTGAACATCAATCACAAAATATGGAAGGGGTGAAAATAAAAAACCACCAGTTGAAAACCACACCTTCTACAAGACAATTCCCTTAAGACAATGTCAAGAATCTTTAGGGCTTCTTGAGGCGCATCCCCACGTTTGCCTGCTAGAAATTGTCCCAAGTGGTGCAAATCTGCTCGGGCCACGAACTTGATTGCTACTTTATAAGTCCTTTCTCTTCTGAGAATGAGAATTGTAAAAAGAAATATTAAAAACCGCACAAGGCATCAATACGAAGATCACTTCTCTGATAGCCTTGAGAGGCCAAAAGAAACAATTCGCATATCAAGATCATATCAACAAATGTTCCTAGGCATATTTTATATTGAATTGTAAACGTTCCACTATTTCTTCTTCTTTTTTAACTGTCTATTTCAAGTTTTTGTGGGTGAGAGAGGATAGCTCCATCAGGGATATTTTGGATGTAGTTTATCTACAATAAGGCCTATTCAGATCAAAATAAATCATGTACAATGGGCCCTACTTGTGCCTACTTATTGTCTGGGGATGCTATGCAATCTATTCATTCCCAAATTAAACCTTGAAACATGAAGAGTAAAAGATGGCAATTATGCATTTATATTTAACACATATAGTTTCAAACCCAACAAGCCATGTTTATTTGTATGCACGACTACTTACTAGTTACTACTTGATTTTGGTGATAAGATATGGCTTTTGAACGATTCATGAAGTAAAATGTCTTGGGAGCTCCATCATAAAATACAGTGTGCACAAGCACAAACAGGTGCACACAAACACAGACACACACACACACACAGAGATGGAAAAGAAATGGAAGATAATTAAAAATAAGAGAGTACGAGGCACGTGAATCTTCACAAAATGTAAAAGGCTTACTTCAGGCCACTGAATCCATCATCTTCATCCACAAGTTTGATTTCAAACTCCTTGGAGATGAAAGGAAGTTCCCCAGCTGTATACAGACTCTTTCTACCATCATAGGCAGGTAATCTCATTCCCAAATCAGACTCCCTGTATTGCTTCACCAGCTCTGCCATGATGGCTCTATTGACAGATTTTGATGCCACTTCAGGAGTTATTCTAACCTACAATACAGAGAGACAATAAAGGGACAAGATAACAACAAGAAACACATAAAATGGCATCATTTTCAAGGAACCCACTCCGCAGTTTCATCAACAAGAGACTAACTCACATCATAGTGACTCAAGTCCTTGTCTGGTAACTCGGCCAGAAAATGGTTGGCTTTGACAATACATTTCACCCCTGCTTGACCTTGCCCTGGCCTAAGGGGAAACCTCAGAGATTTGCTTGAACAAGGAATGACCGTCTCTACATGACATACATGCCCACCATTCTCCATAGACCCACTTTGAATTTCTGTGCAAAGGGGCCTTTCCAATTCAAAGACTCCAGAAGAGGGCATGGAAATGTCACCCAGGCCAGATTTCCGCACTCCTCTTCTCCTCCTCCTGCTTCTGTTCTTTGCAGGAGATGTACTTTGCTGTTCAAGGGTAGCAGTTTGGGTCTCATGTGGAGGTGTAGCTTTGCTAATTTGAAGCGTCTTAACTGATTTTTGAACTGGACTCATGGAATTCTGCACCCGGGTTTTGATTACTAGGTGCTGCTCTGAGCTCTCTTTCATCTGTCTTACGGGCATGACAAGTGAAATTGCACAAAACTCTCACCAAATATGACTCGCTTCCTTCTGTCTTCTCAAAGGTATAAAGATAAGTGTACCCAAAAGCCAAAAACAAGGAGAAGATATAGCTGTCAGCAAGACAACTTCAATGCAATAGTAAATTGATAATGGAAATAACAGAGGAAAAGCATTAATGACACTATCAGAATATCAGAGGCATATAGTGAAACAATCAGAAGGGGAAAGAGTTCCTTTAAGAGAATATGTAATAAAGGCATGGAGAAAGGCCCAGTTTTTCTTCTGCATTACAAGTATTGCCATTCCTTACTAAAGGCTAAAAGCCTAAAACCCAAGCTTCAGCATAAAGTCACATGATGATCGATAAACCCAAAATCTCAAAAAAAAAGGTTAAAGATTTTAGAGTAAAAACTAAAGACATTTGATGAATGAACGCTCAAAAACACATAAAAAGCCCCGAAAAACAAATTCGTCCAGCTCTATCCTCAAGAGTAAAAAACAACTAAACTAATGAAAATAGGAAATAAAATAACGCATCCAAGAAATCCAAAAATTCCAGCTGAATTTCAGCTGTGAAACTCCGAAAGAAAGGGAATGATACGATTACTAAGAACCCAGATTCTCTAGTCTACACTAAAAATAAATAAATAAAAACTGAAGAGTAAAGCAACATGCCAAACACCCAAAACTCAAATTCAAACTTCATGCAAATTTTCAGCTCATTATCTTAAAAGGGGAAAAAGATCGAAAACAAATACGAAACGTCACCTTCAGCTTATACTAAAATTTCAAAACAGAAAAAAAAAAAAAAAAAAAGTTATATATTTGTTGAGAGAGAGAGAAGAGCCCCCTAAAGTTGCTCACACACGTTCAAAATCACATCTTACCCCTATAGCACTATTAGAGCTAAAAAGAGAGAATCAAAAGCAGCAGAAAGGACATTCAAAGAACTCAAAAGACCAAAAATCCACTCACCAACTCAACAAACCACGAACCCAGAAAGGGACCCAGGCTTTCTTTCTCCAAAGCCACTTATCTTCAAAGTTCAATCAAGGAAAAGCAAAACAACCCATGAGATTTAGAGAGAGAGAGAGAGAGAGAGAGAGAGAGAGAGAGAGGCGGTGGTGGTGTTGGTGGTGTTGGTGTGTTGGTGGGGGTGACACTGATCAGTCGGAGAGTCATTCATAGTCTCAAATACAACGCATGCAAAATGAAGAACGGCATTGGTGATTTGTTCATCACGTGTAGAAGGCTTCGCTGGACTTGTTTTTATTTATTTATTATGTTTTGGAAGGAAGGTGGCGTCAAAACTGAGAGATACGAGTTATGGCCGCCTTCCCCATTCTCGAATTTCTCTCCCCATTTTAATTAATAATCAACTAATAATACGATTATTTTAAAATCTCTGAATTTTAAATATTGAAAAAAAAAGTACAAAAGCAACCTATCCTAACCATTCACAAGTACAAAAGTTATTCCTCTAATTTCAATAATTACATAAAGTACTCTTATCTTTTTATTTGATTATAAACACATCCTTCTAACATATTCACTGTCTAAAATATTCTTGAATAATTAATGAATTGTAGTAATAAAATATTTTGTGGTAAATATTTTTTAAATACTTTATCAAAAATAATTGAGTTGATATGAAACATGTAAAAAATCATATAAATAAGTGGTTCGTGATATTTCACATGCATCAAATGATGCTAATTATGTAATTTTGATTGTTGAAAAACTAACTTTAATAAGTCTCAAGTTTTTTAAGACAGATAAGTAAAATTTTCCCATCTTTCATCTATACAATTTTTACACTTTTAATGCAATTATATGGGCTTGTATATTTTTTATAAGTTATTTTTATGATCGATATGTACGTATCTTTGAGAACACTTTACTTATCCTCTGAACATCTGCAACCCTCTCTATTCGTACATGACTATCATCTTCCAATCTCTCTAATTTAGTTTTACTATTTAAAAAAATCATATATATATATATATATATATATATATTCAATTTTTTCATAGACCTTTTTTCAAACAATTGAAACATTGAAATATTGTGTTTTTAAATAGATTCTCCTCCGGTTTTAGCATGTAAGTGAGTTGAAAGTTGAAACGGGAGCAAACAGTTCAAAACAATGCTCAATTGCTCAACGTTCAATTTCAAAAGCAGCAATCATTCTCACTCACCGCCAAAGGAATGATCGGAATATCCGGTCCTCTCTCCTTTCCGGCGGACATATCAAGGAATTCCAAATCCAGTAACATACGCCACGGGAGCAACATATCAACCTGCACCCACCCATCATTTCCACTCATCGCTCTGATTAAACTCTGGTGTCCTTTGACAGATCTCAGGCCATTTCAATTGTTGCTCCTGCAGTAGCATCATGAACTCTGGTGTTCTCTCGATTTCAAGTTTATTCGAAATTAAATTTTTCACTTTTTCAGTGAAAATTAATTTTTACATACTATAAAAAATGAAGTGGTTTTTTAATCTATTTTTTATTTTGAGATGTTAATGAAATTATTCATTGATATTTGATATATACACATATAATAATTTTTTCTATAAAAAACCATTTTCAATCAAATCACTTTCCTAAAAGAGGATGGGAAAGTTGGTTCCGTCTCTACTTTTTGCCTGTACGGGAACACATGAATATTTCATATGTTGGCTCTTTTGGTAGCCATGTTTGTAAAATCTGTCAAAATTTGACAAAAATAAATTTTAATTAAATATATGGACCACAATAATAAAATTTAGGTAAAAAAAGTTCTAAGCCCACTTTTTTTTTTTTTCCAAAGTAAAAATTTTGAATCTATGCAGTTTTTAGAGGAAAAAAAAAAGGAGCTTTTAGATCATCTGAAGATATGTTGACTCTTGGATATAAGTGCATGAGAAACTCAAAATCCAAGCGACCATCACAACTCTTATTAAGACCTCGCAATTTTAAAGAATATACAATGAACCTTCTAAAGTTAATAATTAGAACTTTCAAAATTCAACACATTTTTAATTTTTCTAACTTATCATGACATGAACTTTACTTTCTAATCTAAATATTTAAAATTAAAATTATAATATATTTAAATATAAGTAAAAAACAATACAAAGATGTAAACTTGCGACTCATCAATTTGATGGCTATAAATTAAAATAGTGGGTTGTGACTGAGAATAATTGAGTAAGTATGCCAGTAGCTATTCCAAAATCTCTACACATGCAACGAGTTTTTTATGTAATTGAAGTGAACAAGACATGAATACCTGAGAACATCCTCTAGAAAGTTCTAGAGTTAGTAGAGATTTAATCGATATATATTATTAATATCGATTGATATCTCAGATTTTTAATAAAAGAAAAAAGTAAAATAAATTTCTCAGCCATTACCAAGATACGAACTCCTGATTGGTAGGAAGCACGTACTTTGTGTGAGTAAGAATATTTTTTATTTTTAGGTGTTAACATAAAAGAATCTCAGTCTTATTATTCAAAATCATCAGATTTAATCAAAAAATTGCTTTCTCTATTTTTAATAAAAAATTATGATTCTTTTCTATTTTATATAATAATATAATAAAGTTGAACAAAATCTTTCAAACTCATCAAATTCTATCTTAGAATATTTTTTCTATCTTTTAGGCTTTAGCTATTTCTTAAATGAATTTTACCTTTTTTTAAATGTAGAAGCATATCACAAATATTTAATAAGCGGACCGTTAAAAATTCATAAAATATCTCTTTATATATAAATATAACAAAAAGGAATAATTCGAAGTAAGGCAACTATCCATTTTCTTTTATATTTGTATTTTAATATTGATGAATTAAAAGATAAATAAAAAGTGTTCCCTTTTTAAAAGCTCTTTGTTCCGTCAATGGACCGATCTACCCTTTACCCCTCATTTTATTTTTCCTTTTGTTCTTTAAATTGCATGAAATCAAAGGTAGTCACCTGGTGGGGCTTTTGACAAAGTAGACTAAGCCAAACAATTCTTATCTGTCTTTGCCAATCCTACCATGGTGGATTACGGATGAAAATCCGTGCATAAACAAGAAGATGATGAAACTTTAACCTATTATTTATGTGAATGAGATTTGTAAAAAAATTCTTTGATTTGAGTTGATCATTTTTTCGCTTTTATGCAATGATGATTTGAGTATGATTTTATCCCTTAAATATTCATATGTTTAGATAAGCTTTCAATCCATTGAATCTTTTTATGAATATTTCTTTTTTTATGATCAAAGTGTTTAGAGGTCTCACCTGTATTGATATATAAGACATTTTAATCTGACTAGTCGGCATGATAAACAACTATAGAGTGACTCAAAAAGATATTGCGTGAATCCATCTCAAAACCTCCCTTGCTGAAAATATGAAAGTTTTCTTTTTCTCTGTTCCATGGATAAAAGAAAAGGGTAGGCTCAGATTTAAGAACTCTTTCTCTTTTACAAGGGATGGTGGTGGAGATATTTTTTCTTTAAATTTTCAAAGATGCACTTATCTTATTTTTCCTAAATTTAAATTCTTCATTAGTGGGGACTTAATGCTGTCGAGACAGAGGATATTTTGGGGGTCATAAAGAAAAACTAAACTTGATGGAGCACCTAAAAAGAAATATTATAGAAATGAGAAAATGATATAGGTTGGTGCAAACTGCAAAAGAATGTCGCAAAAGGAATTGGGTAAGAAGAGGAACAGTGGTAGAGACTAGAGAGTATGGATAGATTGATTAAATAAAAGAAGAAGAAAAAATAAATCAAAGGGAGCTTCCCATTAGAAAAATAAAAGCCCATCATGTCATAGAGTCGTGACGGGCCTTGTTTCTTTCTTGCAATGTTTAGCTTGCGTCTAAGTGTAGGTTTGGTGTTTTATGATGGCACGGAAGGGATGCATTGCACGCGTGCAACCATTCTTGATTTCTTTTTCTTCTTTCTTTAGAACTTAGCCAAATAAAGGGATCATACGGTAGCTGACGCCTCACCAAAATGGTCCAGTTTTCGTCTTTATTTTTTAGGGTTGGATACGGTAAGACTGTCAAAAGGTTAAAATGCCTATGTTGGGTCCTGTCCTTTTTCCCAAAATATTGTATTATAGCAGGCTGATAGTCTTCCATCCCTATCCTCTGCTCACTCCTTGCTTGGAAGGTTCAAAGTAGCCACGCCTCTACTCTTTATTTTCATTAAATTAATAAGTGTGATCATTTAAGTTTCTAACAATATCAAAATCATTTAGGAGATAAAATAATATGAAATATTCATTTTATCTTTACTAGTGCATCACTCAATAAATATCAGTACATCGGTAACACACTGTTCTGCATATGTATACTTTGTATACCGGTGCAACAGTAGAAATAAAATGGGTATTATGCTATATCTCATGTCTCCTAAGAGATTTTGTCTGTGTTAGAATGGGTCTCCACTAATAATGTGGTATATTTAAAATTATAAAATTTAAATTTAGCAAATTTCAAAATACTTAAAAGATGTGACTTTATTGAGTCAATTAAAATATTTTTTTATGAATTATATATTAAAAAAAGATCTTTTCAATGAAATGACCATCACTTTATTTGTTGTAGCTCTAGACGAGGTGCACCCAGTAATATATAATCCATTACCATAGTTTGAAATATAAAAAATTACCTTTAGGCTAATATCCAAGGAAACTACAACACGTCTTTAGGCTAAGTATGAATCCATCAACGGCAGCCTTATCTTACTGCTTTATTTTATTTGTATAGGGATATTTTGAATGCTTTATTAACTTTTAGTATCAGCTTTCCTTTCCAAAGTCAGAATATTCAAAGCCCAACTATATAAAATAGGACACAGTACTAAATGTCCAGCCTCTTTCGTGCCCGTAGACAGAGAACTTGTATGAGATTCACTTTTATCCTAAATTCATTTAGTTAAAACTATTTTTTATTTTAAATTTAAATTAAATATTTTAAATTTTTCTTGGCCAAAAGATTAATCATGAAAAGTCAAAATATTTATTCAATATGTCTCAAAAAATATGTTGATCTAATCCAATGAGATTAGAGTGATGGATTGGAACTTGAAACCCACCTCTCCAAATGAGAGGTCTTGTGTTCAATTCTCACTCTCTATACTTTTACCTTGTGTGTGGATGGAAAGATTTTACGTATTTTTCAAAGATTAGTTAATTGCTTTAAGAGACCTAAACACATTTATCATAAAAAGAAAAGAATGTCTTGATCATATATAAGTTCTTATATTAGTTGGTATCATGTTCATGATCTTTTCAAGGTGGACTTGGGTTTTTGGATTCTTAATTCTTTGTACATTTGTTTTCTTTAGTGCTTTATTCATATTTGTATTTCTGGTATCTTCTTTAATATATATAAGACTATTTTAAAAAAATATATTTAATGATTAATTTTGATAAAAAAATCAAAGATTAACATAATTTAATAAAGGGTGGTCATCCTAATATGGGCATACTCTTTTAGGAAACACGAATTTTCTGAATTTTCCACTTTGCCCCCATCCATCCGCACGGATTTTAGTAGACTTTCAGAAATCGGTTCACTAGGTTGGTGCACCGAACAAATCACTTGAAAATGAAAATTTGAGGAAAATGATCACGTCGGTGCACCGATTTGAACTCTCAAGAAATCGGTGCACTGACTGTATCACTTTCCTTAAATTTTCATTTCTAAGTGATTCGGTCGGTGCACCGATTTCTTGAGAGTCCAAATTAGTGTACCGACCGAATCACTTTCCTCAAAATTTATTTTAAGTGATTCAGTCGGTATACCGATCCAGTAAACTGATTCACTGAAAAAGTGAACCGATTTTTAAAAATCCACTAAAATCCGTACAGACGGATGTGGACAAAGTGGGAAGTTCACTAAAATACGTGTCTCCTAAAAGAGTATGACCGTGTTAGGATGTGCATCCTTTAATAAATCTCATTTTTTACTATAAAATAATATTATTTTAATAATTTATCATAATATATATAATTTTTATAGTTAGTAGATAAAATCTCAAACGCCATTTGTAAGGAAGAAGGAAAGAAGGGCGAGAGAGAGAGAGAGCATGAATCTGTGTGCATTGGCTTGGGTCCTACACATGTGCAAGTCTGTGTATGGTCCGTGGTACCTACCAATTGTGTGGGGCCAGGCCCCAAGTTATGATATCAGTATTAGTTTAGAAGAGTAATGATTTGAAGCATTCAAGTTGCCATCTGAAATCATGGCATGTGGGGTCCTCCTCCTCCATGACTGGAAGGGAAGGAAATTGTTGACTCTCTTCACTTCTATGTTTGTCTCTCCGTCTTACTTGAATAATGTTGGATGAAGGGATGATGATGGACTCCACCTCCACAATCATTCATCTCACAAGAGACATTCCACGATGGTGAAGAAGTTTTTCACTTGTGAATTGTGATTAGATTGTAATTAAAACTCAAATATGTCCCCTCCTTAATCCTTATATTATCTAAGGTTACCAACACTTTAAATTTTAAAAAGCCACTAATGATTATACTAATGATTATTTATAATAAAAATATGAGAAACAATTTGACCACCTTTTTTTTTCCTTTTTTTAATAATGACCAAAGTTTGGATGTGATTATCCAATTTTACAACGACTGTTTTTATAATTGAGACATTGAGATAGTCCATTCAAAGTTGAAAGAAATTCACGAGTGGCACTATTGAATTCAAGGTATGAAGCACAAGGCATAAACAGTAGAAAACAAATAATTATACTGGTGTTCTCATGATTCATGCCTACCATCCATTTGGCTTGCTACCAATTTTGATTAAAAAATTTAGTGAGGCATGATGATGAAAGGCATGTGGAAATGATTGGGCTATATTAGTTATAATTGATGCTATAATAGATACTAATCTAGTTAATTGTCATGTCATTAAAGAGCTTTTTGGAGTCACATGCAATTGAAGATAATCACGACGAGATAAACATCCTAATCAATTATTCACCTTTCAATTAAATAGAATGATTAAAATACGACTACGGAATATTTGATTGTATTATTTAAAAGTTTAACCCACTTTATCAGGCTTAAGGGCTTAACAAGAAAGGGTTTGAATCGGTTTAGATTGATTTCAGCCACCTGCAGTAATGGTGGACGATGAGATAAAGAAGGTTGCTATGTCCGCTGTACTGGTCAAAATAATCATTCCTCAATTGCATGAAAAGAATAGTTGGATGAAATGGCTTTAATTAACTATTTAAATCGCTTACATAGTTAATTGATAATCAAAATAAAATTATTTTTTAACGATGGACAATTTATCCAAACACTTTCTCATCAAACTAAGTGATGAAATTTAAATGGGTTGAGTCGGATTTTGCTAACTCCAAGCCAACTGAGTGTCATGCTATATTTTGACACTTTCTAGGAGGGTAGAGATCCGGAAACGAGAGAAAAAAAGAAGAGAGAAAAGATAAAGAGAAGGAAATTAAATGATTTTTTTTTATTTTTGTATAATCTTTTGTTTTAATTTCAGTCTAAAGTCCCCTTTTAAAAAAGTTAAGAATTGACTGACTTAAAGAGTTATTGTTGAAAAAGAATGCTTAATTAATTTGGCAATGTAATAACCTTCCTAATATAATATCTGCATCTTATTTCCAGCTTATTACATTAAAGAGATTTTACTATACAACATAATTCAGTTGTAATTAATGAGATTCATTCAATACTCAATAGTGAAACGTTTGGTGTATTAGTCAAATACCCGGCTCACAGAAGACTTTTATTTTACATTGAGAGTCCATTTTCCGGGTTTTGAAAGTAGAGATGGCAAGTGCAAGGGGTTTCTGTGGCCCATCTGCCACATGTCAAGAAGATGGATCTGGTTCTAATCATAAACCCCACTCTAATCCAAGTCATATTCACAGAGGTAGTTATTAATGATTGGATATATGGATCCCCTAATTCTAATTTTTAATAAAATGGATTGCGAACTCCACATATCAAAGCTCAGCTTTGTGAGACCCATGCAGATGTATCGATTATGTGAGAACTGAGAAGGAATATGGCTCATCTAAATTGGTAAGGAAGCAAAGCCCACTTAACTGGATATGGAACTTAGGCCCAATTGATTAGGCATGGATTTGTTGAAGCACATTGATTTTGGGCGCAAGAATGGGTTCATGTCAACGGATGAAAGAATAGGACCATTACCGTTGGGCTAGGTATGGATGTGAATTTGGATTTTGGAACCCATTTTATGTACTTGTAAAAATGGGACCTACTTAATTGGATATAGATGTGGGACTCGTTTGGATGAGTATGACAAGCGGCGACAATTGGTGGCTTTTTGACATTCAATGGGCCCGTTTGGTTTGGGTTAAAAAAACGTGCCGGCTATAGCGTCGGCTTAAAAATTGCTGCAGAAGTACAGCGAAGTTTTTTATTAATTGAGAATGAACAACGCCATTGGTTACTAAAAATGGGACCCACCATTTAGATGAATGTGGGCCCACTGTTTAGATGGGCAGGAAATAGATGTTCCACTTAAGTATTAAGCATTTGTATTTTTCGTATCCGAGCATGATTTTGTCTATTTTGGACCGCTTGATTTTGTTTCAAGACACGGTCACTTGGCAAGACCCAAAAGGCCTTATCCTAGAGAGGGGTCCTACATTGCCAAGGTAGGTGGAGTATTACAATCCACCCCCTTACGTTTAGAGCCGTCCTCGGCTCGACTACATACTAGGGCCCCACATAGGCAGAGAGGTGAACCTATGTATGATATCGTTTGTAATAATTCGACCCCCTGAACATGATATTGTCCGCTTTGGACCCACTTGGCCAGCACAATTTTGTTTCAGGACACGGCCCACTAAGCCAGGCTCAAAAGACCTCATGTTGGAGAAGGGTCCTACATCGCCTAGGTGGGTGGGGCATCACAATCTACCTGGCTTATGCCTAGAGCCGTTCTTGGCTTGGCTACACACTAGGGCCCACATAGGCAGAGAGGGTGAACGTATCTTTGATACCATTTGTAACGACTCGACTCCCCAAATATGATATTATCCGCTTTGGACCCACTTGGACCATACTGTTTTGTTTCTGGACCCGGCCTATTTTGCCAAGCCCAAAAGGCGTCATGTTGGAGAGGGATCCCACGTCGCCTCGGTAGGTGAGGCGTCACATATATATTATGATTTATTAAGATATATTTATGATTATGGTTGATTGCTAGAGATTATGCAATCTCTCAATTAGGAAGTAATATAATTATGGTACATTAGTTGTATTCTAACGTGATATCAGCCGGCCGAGTTTGATTAGAGATAAAAAACGCATTGCTCCCAATCGGATCATGAGCTTCTTCTCGGTCTCCATTCGATCCCTCCCATTACCGGCTCTTAACTCACCTTCGGCCTCCACCAATCAGATCTGACAATCTGGTTCCGCCATCCCTTTGTGGCGCTTTGTTCTAGAGCAAGATCTTTGTCTCCGTCTGCAACTGTGCAACCCCCACCCGACCCTCTTTGTTTTTTGGCCCCTAATCCCATTCACAGCGTACCTGTTTGTGCTCCTCTCCGCTGGCCCAGTATCCAATTCGATCAGTCCGTTCTTGAATTTGAGGGGATGTTAAGATATATTATAATTTATTAATATATATTTTTAATTATGATTGATTTGGATTAGAGTATAATTGAAAAATAATAATATTTTAATGCACTCTATATATAGCTGTCATTCAGGGAAATAAACACCAGTGAAATGATAAGTAGATTATATTGTTCCTCTTTATCTCTCTAACATGTGAGAGTTGAGCCCAACTGCATTTGGGCAAAGAGAATCTCATGCTATGGTTCACACTTCACAACAAAAAGATATGAAAAAGATTGCCGTAATTTGGTTAATAAAATTGTGTACCAATATTTCATAATAAAATTTCAACAGCCATTGAAAGAAAAGTATAAAAAAGGTCCAAAGAGTCAGGGACTTAGTTGTCACTAGATATGTTGGGACATAATATCTGTGAAAATGACTTCCTCGATTATGGAAAAATATATTGAGCTTATGATATAAGATAGCAATTCTGAATTATAAATACTTGGATGGTCATCTTAACACATCTTAAATCTATAAGATACATGTCTTTGACGATAGTTGAAAATTAAAATCTAGGAATCCATTCAATTACTTCTGGCTATATTTTATTTCATGATCCAACTTATTTTTAAAATCTCAATCAATTTTTAATTTGGACTAATTAATTCGAGTCATATTAAAATAGATCATAATTAAGCCGATGATTAGGTACATATACGAAGTAAAGAAACATCTATAAACATTGGATGATTGGGACTAGAAATCTGAAGATATCCAAAATCATGTCCAAATTCATCAGATACGGCTTTTGTTAGTGTCCTCCGCACTTGGAATTCAATAAAGGAAGGAAGGAAGGAAGATTGGGAGGAAAGTGGGTTGAAAGGCAAAGGACAAGGCTGAGTGAGTGAGGCCAAGCCCACCCACCATTTTCTATTGCAATTTACAATGAAAAGTGCAAACAACAGACGAGAAAAAAATGGGCCCACAATTGCAAATATAATAATTAATGACGGAGAGAGAGAGAAGTCGAGAACAGAACAAAGGAAGGTCCAGCGAAATCATGTCCAGGTTCATCCTCCCAATATACATTTCCAATTTGACCCTCTTCAAACTTCAAATGCTCTTTCCAACTCCCAACATTTCCCACCATCTTTATATTATAAAATGAAATAATTTTCATATTTTTCGAAACACCTCTCGCTTCTCTTCCATTAATAAAAGCCAGTTGCATAGCGGAGAAGAGAAGAGAAGAGAAGAGAGGACTTCCATTACCTGCCATTAATGGCTTCCATGCCTGCTCTCTCCTTCAAAACCCCTAACCCATCTCACCCCTTTCTCAAAACCCACAAAACCAATCTAACTTTTAATCTCAAATTCCCTCCTTTTCCTTCGCTCTCTGAACGGGAAAGAAAGAAGGGGCAGCAACTCCGGATATCATGCGGTCTGATTGAACCCGACGGCGGCAAGCTCGTCGACCTCGTCGTTCCGGAACCGCTGAGACGGGAGAAGAGAAGGGAAGCGATATCAGTCCCGCGAATCAAGCTATCAAGGATCGATATTCAGTGGGTTCATGTGCTGAGTGAAGGTTGGGCCAGCCCCCTTCGCGGCTTCATGAGAGAAGCCGAGTTCCTCCAAACTCTTCATTTTAATTCACTCCGGCTCGATGATGGGTCGGTCGTCAATATGTCAGTGCCGATCGTGCTGGCAATCGATGACTTCCAGAAGCAGGCCATTGGGGAATCGAGGAAGGTCGCTCTTGTCGATTCAGATGATAATCCCATCGCAGTTTTGAGCGAGTAAGGAAATTAGTCTGCTTTCTTTTGTATGAATTTGGTTTCTCTCTCTAGAAAAAGTTACAGATATGTTTGAATGATTTGGTCACAGGAAATTTCTCATGTGCATCTAAAAACATCAAATCATAATATATTTTGACGGTAAGAAGTTTTGAAAAATTGAAGAAGCATATAAAAAGGGCCTTAAAATGCTGAAATATGATATACAGCAAAGTCCGCTGAAATTTAGAAGTCTTCCAAATAATCAGTGGGAAGGATGTTATTTCCATTGCTTTCTTAGACTTAGATTCAAGTGACAAAATAGACATTGGAAATTTTGATAATAACCGATATTTTTCACTCATTAGATCCACAAAATTTTGATCTCTTATTTAAAGTAAAATCTCTGATGTGCATATTACCAGGCAGTGAATAATAACTATTTTGACAAAAAGTCAACTCATTTCTGATTTTAATTAAAGTTATATATTTGTAGAAACTAGAAAGTCTATTTTAAAATTGAAATTGATAATTAAGGGTGCATTTTATCCCGCTAAAATCATTTTGAAGTTTTCTAAATCTAACTTTTGATTTAGAATGTCAAACAGTGTATCACACAGTAGCATTATTCAATGCTTTATTACCTGTTGTGTCTTAAAGTGGATTGGCTAACATTGATGTAGTGTATCACAGAATCTGCAGTCTATTGGTTAACATTGTATTCATTTGTTTGCTTTTTGAAAGTACACATATTCTGGGTGTTCTTATAATGATTGAAAAGTTGTGTTTTGTATTTCAAATGGATATGCCATTGCTTGCAATTTTGTTTGGTTTACCCTTTTCCATTTATCTGGTCAAACATGGGATGGTTTTAGTTGACTGCAACGAAAGATGCATAAGGTTTCAACTATGAAATTGTTGAAAAGAAAATCCTATTTGATTGGAATAGAAAACTGAATTTACAGTTGATATTCTATTTTATCAGGTTCTTATGTCAGTTTTTTTTTTTTGTGAATGTGTGGTATTGTCTTCCATGTCAGATTGAATTCCATCTGTCTTTGAGGATGGTTGTCAGCATTTTAACATTAGCTCTTGTAAAATGCTAGTTTCTGTAATAAGATTGTCCATCTAGATAAAACTTGTTTGTGCTCACTAAAAGCTGCTACACTTAGGGGTTCAAAGGCAGGGTAGCAGATGGTCACGTTTGTTCTGTTCTGTATCTTTCATGACATTAGAACCCCATGGGCAAGTCAATCTTTTGTTACAAGTTCTGATTACCTCTTGAACCAATTTTACAACTTACACCTAAAAAAAGGGAGACACCTTTTCGAAAATAGAATACAGAATGTTTCAGAATCATGCAAGGACAAGGAAAATCATGCACTCCCTTGAGATATACCATGATATTTAGCTCCAAGTCTTAACTAGCTAACTAAATTTCGAGAGAATTTGCTTGTTGGGGTTTGGGGAGGGTGTTTTTACATCCAACTGTCATACTTAGCTGAATGAATATTGTTTTCGTTATATGAGTTGTAACAAAACCCTGCCAAGCTTCGATCCTATAAATTGGGTATTTGGAGGTTCATAATTGATCCTTGTCATACTCAAGTACTTGGGTAATATTGTTGCCCACACACTCGAAATGGATGCTTCATGCCTTGTCTACCTGGAAAATAAATAACCATATGGATAGAGTGTCCAAGGGGAAACACAGAACAACTTATGCTGTAGATATGATGCCCTAAAATGGATATGGATACAGATATAGATAAAAACAGGGTGGCAATAGAACTCCACAATCTATGAAATTTGTGAGACAAACAGATATGGTTATCCTACTACCCCACACTATTCATGTTTAACATTGCAGTTTGTATTAAAAAAGAGTTCACATCATGCTGGTAACTTTAGCTTTTCATATTAAGAATTGTTTCTGTTCTTTTGAAGTTTCCTAAATCCATTATAAGTATTACTAACATTCATTTTGAAATTTTGTGTCAATGAATAAGAATTGAGAGTGTTAATTTGGAAACAGTCAATGAAGTAACCTGTAGAGGAGAATACCAGGAATAGTATCCTACCAAGCATCCATGAAGTATCTTGTTGACACTTGGCATGTGTGGCATCTACAAGCATCCTAGTATGATAGTTGTGGATGGAATACATTGAATTTTGGGTACCATTTATTCTGACTTCTCCATGTGGCTATGTTGAGAGTGCAATATATGTGCCATAAAGCCATTTGGCCAATCTAGAGGATGTCTAGACAGTCTAATACAGTTTAAGAAAACTAGGATATTGGTAGTGTGGAAGTATTATGGTGTAAAGAATGATTTGAGAAAAGAGAAGAAGAGACGTGTATGTGAGAGAGTTGTTGAATGATTTGCTGCATCTCATTGTGAGATTAACAGTCTCTTTAAATGTGATGATGACTTGTAAAAGATAGAGAATCTTTTTCTATTTTTTTTCCAAATGCAGTTGCTGATGCACATGAAACATGCATGTATTTGTTAATGAAGAATTATTTATGTCTCCCAAATTTAGCCTGAATAAATCTGTAACACACCCAAACATAACTGGTATTGTGAGCATGCTTTTGGCACTGACATAATTTATTCATGTAGCCGATAGTTTAAATGAATATGCTGAATAACAATACCTTGTTCTGATTAAATAGCTGACAAATTTTATCACCGGTCTTTTCAGCGTTGAGATCTACAAGCACAACAAAGAAGAAAGAATTGCAAGAACATGGGGAACAACAGCCCCTGGACTGCCATATGTGAATGAAGCCATAAAAAATGCGGGGAATTGGCTCATTGGAGGAGATTTAGAGGTTTTAGAACCGATCAAATACAATGATGGACTTGATCAATATCGTCTGTCTCCTGCAGAACTTCGCCAAGAATTTGCGAGACGCAACGCTGACGCGGTCTTTGCGTTTCAACTTCGGAATCCTGTACACAATGGGCATGCTTTGTTGATGACAGACACCCGTAGGCGTCTGTTAGAGACGGGGTACAAGAACCCAGTTCTGCTGCTTCATCCCCTGGGAGGCTATACCAAAGCAGATGATGTACCCCTTAGTTGGAGAATGAAGCAACATGAGAAGGTAGATTGCCCTTGGATCATTTTTCTGCATGAGTATATTCGAGTGTCTACCCAGGATCCCCTGGGCATTGGTGCAAATATAAGCACCGTCAGCACTTGACCAAATGGGGCCCACCAGAGCTCTATTTTCACCCATTCCCTGCTCAAATCTCCACCGCCATGAATTGGACACTTACCACATTTGACCCATTCTATGATAATCTCATGATTGAATTGAAGCCCTTTCAATTTTTTATTGGAAAATTTTAAAGTGATCCAAAAGTTTAGGTCCTAATAACTTTGCTTCAATTATCAAATTTATGTAATTTTTGATAGGCAACCTATTCAAGAAAAGACTTTTGCTACCATCCCATCCAAATGGGTTGAGATGGGTGCCATATAGGTTTTTTCTAGCTGTATTTTCCTTTTAGATGTAAAAGCAGTATTGCAATTTTTAAAAAAGAGCAATCATAGTATACATGGGTGCCATTCCTAATTGAACAAACCTGCTGTTATCAATCAAGCCTAATACTGAAGTTAAATGTCATTCCGTCTCACTAAACTAGAGACAATTAATACCATTATCTGACACATGAATCTAATCAATATTTACTCCCACTAAGAAAAAGATGAATTTTCCCTCAGGTTCTTGAAGATGGTGTTCTGAATCCAGAAACCACAGTTGTTGCAATTTTCCCATCGCCCATGCTTTATGCTGGCCCAACTGAGGTTCAGTGGCATGCCAAGTCCCGAATAAATGCAGGTGCAAACTTCTACATTGTGGGCAGAGATCCAGCCGGTATGGCCCACCCTGTTGAGAAAAGGGACCTCTATGATGCTGATCACGGGAAGAAAGTTCTAAGTATGGCCCCTGGACTCGAGAGGCTCAACATTCTTCCCTTCAAGGTATGCAAATGTAACCTATCTTTGGCTTCATGAATGATGCGATGGTGGATCCAGTTCCTAATTATACACTTGGTGGCTTGAGAATAAACATTTGCAACCTATAATGTCTACAAACTTGACGATTAGGATAATTTCCAATAAAGGAAATATCTTGGGGCATCTCCAATTCCACTGTTGGGTCCATCATCCGTTGGTTCAGCTAACCTTTTTGAAAAAAAAAAAGAATAAAAGAAGAAAAGAAAAATTGATGGTTTACCTCTGGGCCTAAATATTCAGGAGTCCATAAAGCCAAGCAAGTGCTAGAATAGAACATGGTCTGTTTTTGTCTGTGGTTTCTACATAATGATATTATAAGTTGGTCATGTAACACAGGTGGCTGCTTACGACAAGCAGCAGAAGAAAATGGCATTCTTTGATCCATCAAGGCCTGATGATTTTCTGTTCATATCTGGCACTAAGGTAACGGAATTCCAAACTCTCATGTTTCTAATTTCATAATCCATGAAACCTTCCCTTCACATTGAGAGTGAGTGAATATTTGTTGCAGCAGCAATGCAACTAACTTGTTACATTTTCATTCAACAGATGCGAACCCTCGCAAAGAACAAAGAAAATCCACCAGATGGTTTCATGTGCCCGGGTGGATGGAAACTTTTGGTTGAATATTATGACACACTAGTGCCTGCAAGAAAGGATGAACTCCGCGAAGCCGTTCCAGCTTAGAAACATTCACTTTGCTGTGTAGTGTGTACGGCCATCTATGTTGTTAAAAACCTGATAGTGGCCATTTTATTTGAAATAATGAAACAGGGGAAGATCCCAGCATGATGCATACTGCTCTGTTACAGAGACAGTTCATCTGGTGAGAGGCTTGAATGGGCCTGTAAATAGCTTTCCGTCCATCACGCCTTTGTGTGTGTGTGTCTGTGACCTCTACCTGTACTTTCTTCTTATTGTCTCTATAAGAAGAGTGTTGTGCCACTTGCGGTGTGTTATCACTTATTGGATGGGTTGGATGTTGGCGGAAATGACCCATAAGAAAATACAGTAATAGACCTCCTGCTCTGTCTCTCTACTACCCATCACAAAATTTGAAAATTTTAATCATTCAAACGCTGTGAAAGAATGATTGGTTGAAAAAACACTTCTAATTCCTAAAATCCCTGCAAGTAATCAAGTATCTGAAACTACAACTACTTACGAGAAATTTCTAACTTTTAAATCTTAAAATCAAAAAGTTAAATATAATTTGATTGAGCCAATTTGGATGGTCCGAAAAACAGCATGATTCCAAGCCCATCAATGAGGTTTGTTGAACCTGGAACACACTTATACAAGTCGACCGTTGAAGTTTTGTCCGTGGGGTGTCTGTGAAAAACGGCACCTCTCCCCACACAAAGCCGTTTGTAATAATACAATGTGTATATTAAACAGGCATGAGGCATCCATCCAGCCTCTGTTTCGCTGGCAACACCAAAAGCCTCTCACACGGCTTCCCTTTTTTTTTTTTTCGACTAGATGCCAATCTTAAGCAACTTACCTTATGTGGGGTGTGGAAATGGGATTTAGTATAAATTAAGTTAAGTAAATTATATATCTATATTTAAGAATTGTATGGGATAGATGTAAAGTTGAAATAAATAAGTTAAATGGATAGATAAATGATTAGGTGGATTAAACCTTATATTGGGAGGAGATGTGTTTCTAAGGCTCTGAGTGGAATGGGATGGGACGATTTTCACATACTGTCATAGGGACTAGGGTGCAATGCAATTGATTCGTTTTCTGTGGAGGAGCATTCCTTTGTAAAAAAAAATGTAATCATAAGTTGTAATTAGTAAAGAATAGATATCACAATTTACAAACTCACATTGTTATTTGCTAAATGAAACAGTAAAGTAAACAAAGACATGGTCACGACCATTGACCAGGCTGGAATTGGGACTTGAGAGAGGAGAGACTGCTAGCAATAGAGGGAGTGTGAAGTGAATGACGATGTGAAAGTGAATACACGTATGAATGAGCAAAGAGTCAAAACATTTTAGATCCCGTAAATGTAAGAGATCCAAGACATAATATTTAAAATTTAAATAACTAAACAACATATGAAGAATATAGATCATTGATCGATGAATGATATAATAAGTTTAAATGAAATACAAGAACGTAAAAATGAATATATGCATTCAAAACGCATGAAATATGCAATAATTACCTTTCTCCAATAAAGTGTGTCAATATCTAGGTTCGCCATAATGATTTCCACTGTAATCCAAAAAAGGATGGTTTTAACTCAACAATTGAATAGGGTCAAGATCATTGTCCTGACGATATGGGTCCATTGCACTAGACACATTTCGTTCGAACTATTGTTCTCCTATAATGTCTGGTGCACCGAAGTTGTATTCTAAGAAGTTCTGGTGTTGTATGAGTTTCGGATCGACTCGATTGTTGACTCAAATAGACATGTGTTGTGGTGTTCGAGAGCTCAAACTTCTGGATGAGTAGTCTCATCCATGAGTCTTCTCATAGTTTGACATATCAAACTGATGGAGATACGACAAATTGGACACATGATAGAAAGAATCTCTGCATGACTAACTTGTAATGAATTTCATTTCACCAACAAAATTCAGAGAAAAACACTTAAAAAACATCTATAAATATGTAACACACAAAATCACGTCTCCATTACTCTTAAAATTGAATGATTAAACTTAAGCAATAATTTTACTTCCAAAAACCTCCAATTTTTCATTTACCTCAGAAGAAAAATTCAGATTAAATTAAATATTGTTTTGTACGATATAACATTTAAACACTGCATTATTATCCTAAATAATCCATCCACATTATCCAAACACATTAAATCCAAATTTTTTACAAATCCTCCATAAATTTCATTCTCCAACAATAATCCAAACTTTATGAAATATCATAAATATATCTTAAAATCAAATAAATCACAAATAAAAAAGAAAAATGTGATGTTTAGAAGTTAATACATGGATAAACAAAGTTCTTTTTTTTTAAATTCCATAAAGAAATTGCAAAAATAAAAGATCAGCATCTCAATCGAGTTTTAATGGTGAAGATCTCACTAAATGAACCAAAAATAACTTAAAGCCGACTCAAATGAAGTGGTGCTATAGAAGTCTCAAAACCCACACGCTGCTGGTGTTGGTAGAGGAGAAGGAGAACGTTAATTTTCTTCAGACTGACGTTTAGACCTCCGTGATCGGCTCCACCGGAAGTAGGGCCGGGCACCGGCATGACGAATGGTCCTGGCCAGTCACGTGTATACATATGTTCATGGAAATCTTCTCTCCATTTGATTGTGAGATTAGAAGATAATTTATTTTGATTGGTATTTGATTCGGGAGAAATAAATTTAGTGCGACAGTAAGTAACGATACTGGTGGGCGACACCGCCTTTGCCAAATTTGGGAATAGAAGCTCCATAACTTGAGGTCTTGAGGAAATCTTCAAAATCCATTTTTCATTAAAATTCAATTTTAAAAAGAAATCAATATATATATATATAAAACCCTATTTTCAATAGTCTGAACTCTGAAAGATGTTTGTCAAGATACGACCGTACATTGATAGCCAAGTGGTGGGCATACGCGAAAGCGATGCATGAATAATGCATTGAAGGTGAAGATGGCAGCGTAGGATAAAGAATCCATGGAAAGTTAGGTCACTGGTCAGGGAGACTGGAGAAACACTGAGAGAGACGATAATGGACATTGACCATCCATTACCACAGCCAGAAACGACACCAACTACTTTCTCATACATACTGACATCTTCCCAACTTTCTCTTCTCTCTTCATTCTCCCTCTCTCCTCTCCTTTCCTCGGGAACGTGCTCTGATTTCGAGTCAGAGGAGAAGATTTTATACACACACATGCATGAAGGCCGTAACATAATTCAATCTCTTAATCACATATTAATACAATCTAAGACTCTTAAATATAACATGACTTTATAATACTTTCATGCATCATTCTCTCTCTCTCTCTCTCAGCTTGATAAGCATAATACAAAATTGCCTAATCATTTCATTTGGAATGAATATCTAAAGGAGACTGTTCTCCAGTTGGTATGTGCCTATGTGGTCCCGTGGTAGAAGTAGACAAGCAGGCGGGCCTCCTGTTTGTCTAATATAAGACTAAGCTCGGCCTTTTCAAGCACCTGAAAAGCCCAAAAGTCTCAATTGATGCCATTTCAAACTCGGCTCAAGTCTGTTTTGGTTCGGGCCCTACACTATTTTTTTTTTCTCTTAATTATTAGGACCATTTTAATTCAACTATATCCTCTGATAGTGTAATGAATGATTGAGACTTAGCAATTGAATTTAGGATGAATGATTGAGATGTTACCAACCGCAGCCAACAGCAGCAGTCTGGATTGAATCTGGGTGATGAAAGGATTTGAGTGGGCCCCAAATGTAGAAGGATGGTAGATGGGTGGCATGCAAAAAGGCAAACTGCTGTGCACATGTAACATATTTCGTCATCCTCTCCTCATCTGTCCCTTTCCCTGCCGTCCTACTGCTATCATCAACTCAACTACGACTGAACCCTCATAGTGAATGAAAAGTAGGAGAGCTGTTCATGAAGCTCACGCAAACCTACCATTTCTGAGTTTGATTTTGAATTCTATTTAAATATTATTATAATAAAATAATAACAACAATAACAATACGTAGATTAAATAATTGGTGTAGTTTAAGTGGTTACTTCCTACTTTAGGAAGTGGAAAGTTACGGGTTCGAACCTCTATAGCCTAATCTTGGTGTGTTTTAGGGGTAGTGGGCTCATCTGTGGGGATTTTACACTGGATATCCCTCAGTTTTCCACACGTAAATTAAAAAAAAAAATAGTTGTTTAATTTATGTTTTATTTAAAATGATAATATTATTTAAGAAGGAGTACAATGTGTTTAGATTTTAACTTGACCTACCTAAATTTAATGGGTTGGATTAGTTTGGTTCATGGTCAAGTAGTGAGTAAGCACGGGATTTGGTTTGGGTTTGGTTATGAGTTGCATAAAAGATTATATATATTACGTTTGGTTAGGTTAGATCATCGACTAGGTTTCAAGTCTTTGATTTGTTCATAAGTTTAATTAAGTTTATCTAACAATGATGGATTAGTCAGGTCATGAATCGGATAATGGATCGAGTCAATTGAATCGTGGAATGGGTCACAGATAGATCGTGTTTGGGTTGGATCTTAGGTCATATTTTGAGTTGAGAGCCATGGTTAATATATGAGTTGAATTATATACTTTGAAATCCACAATGGTAGAAATTGCTTTTTGACCTCTTCTTTTAAAAATTTATTTTTTACACCTCTTGCATAAAATGACAAAGATGCAGAAATCATTTTTCATAGAAAATGTTTGCACAAAACAGTGAAAAACAAGTTCAGTATAAAAATTATTTTCTTTTTAAAGAAAATATGGCATATAAACATGCCCTAAGATAGTGTTCTTTGCCTTGCCAAAGAAGAAGAGATCTATTGCATGATTAACTTTCTCCTAAAAAATATATTCTAAGCGGTAGAAATTGGACTTCTTCTCTTACTTCTCTCGTCCAAATATAGCTGTGTGACTTTACATTGATTGGGTTCAATGATTGAGAATATGATTTGAACTTTAATGTACTGAGCATCTTTGAGTATCAAATCATCAAAGTGGTACCCTTTTTGTAATTACAATAATAATAAATAATCGAGTGAGATCTTCAGCATTAACAGTGATCTTTACTGTTCTTAGGAGTAGATGAAATGATAAATAGGAATTTCTATTAGAAAAGCTGATCCCAGTAACTATCAATCGATAATGAAGATGAGTGATGAGTCTGGACATCTCCCCTACCCAAAAAGCCACACCTTACAACAGTTGGTCAAATCTGGATTTCCCTCGTAACTCGTAAGTCATTTCACTGCGTCATTGTCTCGTTTTGTGTTGATGATTGATTAGTTTTGTGTTGATGATTGATTATCTCATCAATCTACATGTGCTTTGACCTTTCTATATTTCTGTCTGTCTTTCTCTTTCTCAAATTAAAATGGACGTAGACGGCAGACACAGGCATTGATGAGTCATGAATGGCGTGAGAGAAGCATGAGAATGCGATTCCGTCAGACTATGATGGACCCAATATTCATGTCTCCCCGTTTCAGACTGTCTCATGCAGACCAAACCTTCCGGTGTTGTTGGCCGCCCATTGTAACACGAGATTTTTTTAGTAGACTCGATTTTAAAAAATTTATATGAAAAATTAATTTATTCTTTCATCTTTAATAATTTCTTAAAAAAAAAGTTTAACGGTGCACTGGTTTCAACGTCCAAACAGTGCACCACACAGTGAAATAAGCGGTGCACAGTACTCTGAAATTCTCCTTTAAAACTTTAAAGCTATTTTTTAAGTATTATGTATTTCTAAAATTTCTCAAATTAAATATCTGAACTAATTATGATAACATGATAAAAATATTTTAACACTTTAAGGCCTTTTGAGACTCTCAAATGCTTAAAACACGATGTTTTACAAATAAGGGTATCCCTTGGCTGTGTCCAAACAAGTGTCAAAATACCTTGAAGTTTTAAAGTATTTTTATCAGGCTATCGTAATTAGTCTGGATATTCAACTTGAGAAATTTTGAAAATATACAGTGTTTAAAAAATAACTTTAAAGTTTTAAAGGAGATTTTATTATTTAACTAATGCACTATGCTTTACTGTAACATCTGCAACATAGACGGTTATTTTTTAAGCACTGTGTATTTCCAAAATTTCTCAAATTGAATATTGAGACTAATTATGATAACTTGATAAAAATACTTTAAGACTTTAAGGTCTTTTGACACTCCCAAATGCTTAAAACACAGTGTTTTACAAATAAGGGTATCCCTTAGCGGTGCCGAAACACATTTCGGAGTATCAAAAGACGTTGAAGTTTAAAGTATTTTTATCACGTTATCGTAATTAGTCTGGATATTCATTTTGAGAAATTTTGAAAAAATACAGTGTTTAAAAATTAGTTTTAAAGTTTTAAAGGAAATTTTATTATTTAACTAATGCACTATGCATTACTATAGCATCTGCAACATAGACCGTTATTTTTTAAGCACGGTGTATTTCCAAAATTTCTCAAATTGGATATCCGGACTAATTACGATAAGCTGATAAAAATATTTTAAAACTTTAAGTTCTTTTGACACTCCCAAATGTGTTTCAACACAGTCAAGGGATACCCTTATTTGTAAAACACTGCGTTTTAAGCATTCGGGAGTGTCAAAAGACCTTAAAGTTTTAAAGTATTTTTATCAAGTTATCGTAATTAGTCCGGATATTCAATTTGAGAAATACATAGTGCTTAAAAAATAACTTTAAAGTTTTAAAGTATTTTTATCAAGTTATCGTAATTAGTCCGGATATTCAATTTGAGAAATGCATAGTGCTTAAAAAATAACTTTAAAGTGTTAGGATGGGCGGCCACTTTTAATACAAGACAATAAACAAAATCATTTGTTTTCTATTATATTTTTTATTTAGTACATTGGCAAGTAAATCCTTCAAGCTTATAAAAGTAAATATTTTTATGTTTTAAATCTAAAGCATTTTTAGAGATAATCATTGATGAAAATATGTTCTAAAGACATGATGAAAATATGTTAGTATGAATAGAAAAATGCTTATCAATGATGATGATAATAAATATTTATTTTTGAGTCAAGATCCTCTATGTCAGGGTATAGATATCGGTTTTTAAGAGCTTATAATATCAGCCGATACGTATTGTATTGGCCGTACATCCTATTTATCAGCCGATATAAGCGATATATATTGGTCCGATATGATTTATATCGGTTTTTTTTTTTTTTTAAAAAAAAAAAAAATCAAAACGGTAATGGGCCCGGGTCAAAATATCGGCCCAGATATCGGTCGATATTCAAAATATCGGCCGATATCAGCCGATATTTATGTTTTCAATTTAAAAAAAAAAAGTTTCTTTTTTGGTTTTTTTATATTTTTTAATTCAGAAAAAATAAAATAATAAAATAATACTGATATTTAAAAAAAAAAAAGGAGAGAGAATCATATCGGCCGAATTATCGGCCGGGGCGTTTTTTGCACCCATGCTCTATGTACTCCATTGCAGGTCTCCCAGTTCACCATCTTGGCCCTATGACATGGGTTCATCTCTAATTAATGGAGAAAAATCATTTTAATTTGATTAATTTAATCATTCTTAAACTTTTCAAGTTTTGACACTTTTTATTCAACATGAGGAAAAAAAATCATTTTAATTTGATCAATTTAATCATATTTTTCAACTTTCAAGTTTTAATAATTTATAATCTCAAAGTTATAGAGTAAAAATAATTTAGATTAAAAAATTAAAATATTGCTCAATTAATCTAGTCAAAGGGATCAAACGTACCTCACCAATTAATCCCTTATACCGGATTAAGATGGTGAATTGTGGGACTGACTCTTCACGGAGTGCATGAGTTGATTGTGTGGGAAGATCCCTGACTCCTGATTTTCTCTTTTGTCATTATCTCCACTTGGTATTAATTAAGGAGATAATTTGACTCTCTTAGACTCATTAATCTACACAACAATGTTTAAACCTTTTTATTATGTCATCAAATTGTTTTTTTTTTAAAAAAATCCCATCAAATCAATGTTATGAATGTGATCTGAAATAAGAAGACGACATAATTATATATTATTTGGTTCACAGTCTCCTGTTTGATCTCATACAAGGCTGCACATTTTTCTTTTCAAAGTGCGTCCAACTACCCGATAGTGAATATCTGTCTTATAAGGACCTTTTCATTAAAAATAAAATAGTTGGTCCCTCTCATTAACCATCATTTTATCTTAATATATATCTTAATCAAGTAATCATGCATGACTATGATTATCTTAATCATGCAGCGACTTCCCCAGGAAAGCCCTCTTAAACAATCCAATCCCTGTATCACTGTTAAGCTGTGACACATTTCAATTAAGCGTTGCTACTGGTTCAAAAGGATTATTGGTCTCATAGTAAATATCGAATATTATTGGATAAGTAGTCTAAAATAAATGAAATGTTAAGAGATTTTAATCATTATTAAAATAATTTCAAGAAAAGAATTCTATCTAGATGGGTAGAAATTTAGAATCCTTGGCGAAAATTGTACTCTTCAAATCATCTGCTGTCGTCTGGATCATCATTATTTTAAGTTGTCTTTTTATTTTATATTATTTTTTTCTAATTTTGAGGGCCTGAGAAACTAAAGAACGTCAATTCCCTGTTGGATCTAAATGTTTAGAAGAGTTCTTTTCTAAAAAATTCTGTGTTGATATCATGATTTTATGTGAAATAATTAAAAATTTACGGTAATTAAATTTACTTTCCTTCTCCACAGACAAGAACTCCACAAATTTACCACATAGGGACCTGTAGTTGATCGAATGTGAGAAACATACATCTGAACACTGTAAATCACGAGGACACCCATGTAATGAGACAAATATAATCATGTTATCTTCCCATTTTCATCTTCAATGGGCTGAATTTCAGATTCATCACCCGTGGATCTGAAATGAAGAACAAAGAAAAGAAAAGCATTTTCTCGTCTCTCATGGAACAAGAGCTCTTTATCAAAATATGACCACAACAACATCTGTTGTTGGGTTTTCTAGGTTAAGATTGTTTTGAATAATGACGCATATTGACAAATTTCAATTTGGTTTGACGATGAAAATCATGGAATGAATAAAGAGCAAATAATTTGATAGGTCAAAGACAAAGTTTTAACTGGGTGATTTATGAAACCTCTGGATGAATGGATATAATCATAAAATCAACATGATCTTTCTGTCATTATGCAAAGTCCTTTGTCGAATGATTCCACACTTGTGTTTTACGCCCTATGGACGGTAGACTTCAAGTGAACCACGTAAAAATCTGTGTGTTCTTCTTACGGTGTGTTCTTTGATTTGTGTGGTTAATTTCTAACACATTGCTAGTTCGGAAGTGGTGACGATAGAGACAAGATCGATACATCAGAGCCAGCCAACCTCCCACGAGCTCTTGAAAATGCAAGAAAATATTAGAATTTGGGGGCAAAGAGTTCAAGGAAAAAGACAACACATCATTTTTGAAGAAAAGCCAAAATACATACAAAATGGGACTCAATGTCCTGCTCTTCTTTTCTTTCTTCATATCGTGATCCCATGCAAAAATAGAATCATGTACAGGTCAGAAAGAACAGGACCTGAAGGCTTCCTAATCATTGTTCCCAAGTTGTTTGCTGGTTAGGATTGAGCTTAGATGATTACTTCTTTTGTTATCTACGGGGTCTTTTAGCTTATCAGCAATCGGCTTCATTGTCGTCATTGCCATCCTCTAGCCTTCATTTCTTCTATTTAAACTCATCTCTTCCATTTTTACTTTTCCACTTCTCAGCAATGTCGAGAGCAATGTTTACAGCATCATGGCCGGTACCGTGAAGGCCTTTTCCGGTGAATCCTACCCATTAGAGCCCATTCTTACCTTTCCATCCATTGGGAAATGGGATTACGGGCTTTCCATCCTTGGAGAATGAATCAGATTCCTACAGATTAAAAAAAAACAAGAACCATTAATTCCCAGGCAAATGTATTCAGGAAAAAATGAGGGACAAATCAGCTTAGAGAGTATCCATGCTTTCGTGTACTCATGATAGAGATTATTCGGTGTACCCTAATTTTCCTCCTTGAGCTGAATTATAAATGTTTTGGATGTATAGTAGTTAGTAGGGGTCGGATTAGATTTCTAATGGAGCTTGTTGGAGTAAAATAATTGTTAGAAAACCATGACATGGACTCACTCTTAAAAGCCAGCGGTGGAGATTGTTGGGACCAACAAACAAGTCTCATATTGAAACTGTAGAGGGAGATCTAGGAATTTATAAAAGACTTAGGTCACTCTACCTAATAGCTAATATTTTGAGATGGATACGTACGTCGTAACAAGTGGTATCAGAGCCAAGTTTCACGCTACCTCATGTGGACTCAGGATATCCCTCAAGCAGACGAGATCACTGGCCTCGTTCGAGGGGAGATTGTTGGGGTTGGCGAACGATCCCACATTAGAAGTATAGAAAGAGATCTAGAAATTTATAAAGAACTCGGGTCACTTCACCTAATAGACTAATATTTTGGGATGGATACCTAGGTCGTAATAGAGAGAAGAGTGCCTCAAGTATTATATGGAGTCATTGGTTAATCAATATGAGACTTTTTGTCACTTGACAACCGCCCTCACGTGCAACTGAACCCTACGCTGGACATGGAAGAGCAGCTACAGGTGGAAACTTTAAACCTGCCCTCACATGCAGTTGAACCCTATGCCTTCATGCGGAGCCTTTTCTGATATTATGTTAGAAAACCATGACATGATAGCATTTATGAGGTAGAACTCACTCTCAAAAGTCAGCCGTTGAGAGACTGGTGTCTAAGTGTTATATGGAGTAATCGGTTTCTCGATTAACTGATATGAGACTTTTTATCACTTCACAATAATAGATGTGTGAAGATAGTCCCCACTGCATATTGTGCAAATATTTGCACCTTTAGAGGTGGTGAGATCACCATTTAACCAAATCAACCTTGCTTTCCTTTGACCAAAATGGTAGTTTGGATGAAACATTTGACCTCAAAACTTTGTGTTCATCTTTACTTGCAATAGTAATATTACATGAGAAAACGTAAAATGTGGAGTCTCTCTAGTGTGGGTAAGTTTACTCAATGGATTAAGTACACTGTACATTTTGGCTGTTATCTAAAGGCCACCGAACAGATGGGATATTGAAAACACATATACAGACTTTTCCTTATCTGATAGGAGATACAGTGAAAGTACACAGGAAGAAACATGGGATGGCTAATCAAAATAAACAAAAACTAGTACCTGAAAAAAAAAGGCAGAACCCTTCAAAACTAAAAGCTTACTAGTTCTGCTCTGTTTTCTTTAAAATTAGAATCAAACGAGTGACAGCTAAACGTCTAAAGAAAATAATATAAATTAACATGAAATTATACAAATAAGAGTAATAGAAACTATAGGTTTCTAATTATAGGAATTATTGCCTTGAGCCAGGAAGGAACATTGCTCTTGTACCCAGTTGCGCATATCACTGAATCAAATTCAATCTCTCTCCCATCACTCAACTTAGCTCCATTGCTTGTGAGGGATTCCACTTCTGGAATTATCTGCGGGTGGATGAACAAAAAAGCAAAAACAAAACTACAATTAAAACTCGGAGAGGGTCAGTCAACAAAGGTATAGGAATTGAAGACGACACAAAATTAAGATTCGGGTGATTGTAGTCACAAAAGGAAAGGAAAAAAGTAAGAGGAAGCCTTTGCAAAAAGGAAACGAGACCTTCAAAACAACATAACTAAAGAAGAACAACTTCAATTATGGGACCTACAGAGAGAATAGAGTAGAAACAAAGACCACCTTAAAATTGATAAAATCCTAAAAGTAAGGGAAAAAGAAGATTAACCTGATTGTATGCCGTTTTTTTTTCTTACCTTGATTCTTCCATCTTTGATGTAGGAAAAAGTTCCCATATCTAAAACTGGTGTTTTTCCCATGGTGTTCTTAAGCTCAAAAGGCCCCATTTTTGGCCTTTTCAGTCCATATTTCTCAGTGTCTCCAAGTACTCTCTTGGCCATCATCAACAGTAACCTATCAACCAATTTTACTGGAAACCACTTCAACAGCTTCATTGCTAATCCAAACGTGGACTTCCCAAACATCTCTCTTGGAAGGATATGCACCTGAAAATAACCACAGGAAGCACAGAATTTCAGAAAGCCAATTAGTTCATTGAAAAGTAAAAGAGAGACAAAAAAAAAAAATTCAAATACCCAATTCAGATTGCCAAGAATCCAAATTTTTTATGACGGATGCTTAGGACAGGAGAAGTTGATCTAAAAATTCAAAAAATAAAAAAAGAAATTACTTTAAATACCATTTCCCTCCAACACACATGCATAAATAATGGCCCATATCAGAGAAACAAATAAAAACCAAACTTGCACATTGTAGTCCCAAAGTTTTAAAAGAAATTACACAGCTCCTCACTGCCATAAACGGTAAGGCGCCATGCTCGCAGAGGTCAAAGCACACCTCCATGCCCGAATTCCCGCACCCGATCACCAACACCTTCTTCCCTCTGTAGTCCTCGCCCCTCTTGTACTCTGCCGAATGCACCACCTTCTTCTTCCCTTGTGAAAATGCTTCCACTCCACTTAATTCTGGCATGATTGGGTCTGCATTCTCACCTGTGGCCACCACAAGCCACTTCGTTACGAGCTCGACTGACTCACCAAATCCATTAGCCGAGTCAATTGTGATGACTCGCCAGGCAGCGAGTGCAGGGTCAAAGCGAGCGTCAACGACGGTGCGGCAGAAGAGGGGCCGGAGTGAGAAGAGGCGGGCATACGAAAGGAGGTAGGAGATGAAGTGGTGTTTGGACGGGTACTTGGGGAAATGAGAGGGGAAAGGAAGGTGTGGGAGCTGGCAGAATGGCTTGGGGAGATGGAGGGAGAGGCGGTCGTAGGTGTGATGGTGCCAGAAAGGGGCAATTGTGTCCGACCTCTCAAGTATGACAGAGGGGAGGGAGTGGAGGCAAAGGGACGCTGCAACGGCCAGGCCGGATGGGCCGGCTCCTACGATGATTGGGCTGTTGACACACATCAGAGTTGAACGTTTCTTTACCTGTTGGCCAGAGGAAGGCATGGTGGTATCAAAATAAAGGAGTTTCCTGTGTTTTCACAAGCTGTTATTTGCTTCCTTCTCTGTTGGCAAGTAATAATCAGTTCTCTATATCTATTCATCTATCAATACTATAGTTGTGTCATGCTGCTTAAGACTTGACAGACTCAGTTCACAAGATATGACTGACTGTACATGGGCTGCAGGATTTTGTTTGAATCACTGTCTCTCTCTCTCAGTTTGAAGTTCTAGCAAGTCTTTGTATATTTATATACTCTGAAATTTTGAGTTATGCTCTTTCAACAACTACTACTTATGCTTACAAAGTAGATACCTCACCTCTCTCTCTCTCTTGAATGAGGTTTGTGTTGGGGTGCGAATAAGAGTCTTACATCGGTTGTGAGGGAGGGAAACTAAGGACTAATGTGGGACTGTGTCACTCCACCCATCAGACTAATCTTTTGGATAAAGCCCAATCCCAACAGTGGTATCAGAGCTAGGTCTCCAAACCACACATGTAGACTGAGGGATCCCCTAGTTGAACGGGATGGTTAATAATGTTCTATCCGCTGGAGAGCCTCGTTCGAGGGGGTTGTTGAGGTGCGAATGAGAGTCCCACATTGGTTGTGAGAGGGAATTAACCAAAGACTACTATGGAACTGGCTCACGTCACCTATCAGACTAGTCTTTTTAACAGAAAGCCCAATTCCAACTGTTTAAACTTTGTAAAATAAGTCTTAGTAGGATAAAACAACTACTACTACTGCATAGCTTTTGTATTTTTTTGTAAAGTAACATGTAATACTAAAGCACTACATGAAATTTTGAGCTTCATGCTTTCAACAACAGCTAGGGCTACTTACCTGGTAAACAAAGTGGTAGCTTGGTATGGCATAGTTCTCTCTGAAGATGACGATGATAAGGAAACAGTGAAGACTGATTTGGTGGAGATTTTGTGGGTATGTCAGGACTGAGGTAAAAAATCGGCCGATATGTATCAGCCTTCTGAGAACCGTTATGCAACAGACGATACGCTACACCATGTATCGACTGTACGGTATAGCGGTGATACACCCACTGTCACGGGCAATACATATCATCTGTTACAGACTGTTACATGTCATTATAGATTATTACATGCCGTTATAGAGGCCGTTACGGGACGTTACAAATTTTTTGAATTTTTTAAAAAAAGATAAGGAGAGAGATTCTGTAACAACTATTACAAGCTGTTACGATACAGTGGGCCTCTTTTTCACCCCCGTGTCAGGGCAAGTTGGTAGCACTGAGAGGGAATCAATAAGGACTAGGCATAGAAGGGAGATACCAATGCATGTGTTTATTGAAGGAGAATCGGAGAAAGCAACATTTCATGCACGCTTTGCTTGTCTCATGGAATGGGGCCCCCCCTATTTGTCAAAATTTGTAATCTCTCAACAGTCTAGAAAGATTTTTTTTTTTGCTTCCCTTCTTCTGTTCGCAATATGGAGTCCCATAACAAGTCTACTTTACAAGATTCTGAGTCCGTTCATCATTTGTTGATATGATGGATCATGGTCCTTCGTATCAGAACGCTTGCCCTTGGGCCCACATTTTCCAAGAATCACTTCATCACAATACCATTTATTCCATCAATTTGGCTCTGTGGCTCTCAATCTTATCTAAAAGTTTGCCTATCTAATGCTCATAAGATTTATCTGCAATGGCTGGTCTTACTAGTTTGGATACTTGTCTAAAGTGGACTTGGATGTGCCAAAACTATTGATGGATGGGTCTGTTCCGATTCTGGGTTCCAATCTCTGACCAAACCCAAGTTGAATATGGGCCAAATTAAAGAGAGGGTTGGGCCTGACCTAATCCAATTAAACTCTAGGCCTGACCTAACCCAAAGAAGTACTTCCAAAACTTTGTCTTGTCATGTCCTAACTATAAATCAAATCCCACAAATCAGGGTTCCTTCAACTTAAAGAGTCCAGCAAAAGCCAAAGCAACCTAAGCCACCTAATCTAGCTCCTAACCCAAGAAGCCACCTTGCACAATTTAGCTTTAGACAACTCATCGTTGCCTAGACATCATCGCTTTGATGAATTCATGTAGCCGCCCATGCGACCATTTTCATCCTCATCCAAACCCAATCATCCCTACAAGTTTACCATGTGTTAATAAGCAGCCTTATCATTGTTGACCCTTGGGTCCTAGATACTAATATAGCCCAACCTAATCCAAGACAATCCAAATCCTTTGCTATCTTAAATTCCTAGTCCAGATAAGCCCTACGTCACTTATTGCGGATCGAAGCGTTTGTGACATTTTCCATTCAATTGCACATTGTTAAACATATGAGTAGAACTTATCTTTAAAAATCGGTTTGAAATAAGAGGGTGCCCATGTAGTTATCAACCCCAAGATCCAAAGGTCAACTGGCGATGTGACACTTTGCTAACACTCCTCCTCGGCGCCAGGGATGGAGACACTCGGCTCTTCCCCTCAGCACTATGCCTGGAGACACTTGACTCTCCCCCTCCATGTAAGGTTGGAGTTATGAGCCCGACCTATTCCTGTGATACATCCGCTCTGATACCATATTAAACACATGAGTAAAATTCATCCTTAAAAACCGTCTTGAAATATAAAGGTGTCCATGTACTTATAAACCTCAAGACCCAAAGATCCACTTGCGATATGAGATTTTACTAACACACATGACTCAATTTTTTGTTGTGATTGCCTGCATCTTACCTTTAAAGTGTGTTCGATCCAATCCACCAGTAAGATCAAGAACAAATGACGTAGCCCTAGTATCCACGTGTTTCTATAAAAGGCTAACATAGTTCTCAATCCAAAAATGAGAGATGCCCTTTTGCACTACACTACTTTGGTCTGGTCCAACAGATCCATGCATTCTTAGTATTTCATCCCGTCCTTCAATCATACCCAAGTTCAATCTTTCAATAGCACCCAATTGAAAGCTCTTTTCAACTTTAAACAATCAATCTTTAATCATCTAAATACATTATTAGGTTATGGTGGCTCATTAATCTCTCCACATCAAAGCTCAGTACACATGCACATTGGGCTATATTGGCACAACTAACAAAGTACATTCCCCCTTCTAAGGACAATTTATTTTAAACCTTTCACTTGAACGCAATCATTTGTTGACTTTGCAATTCAGTTTGTTAATCTTACTTTTCTTAAAACAGGTTATAGTTTTTTCTTTATTTCACTTGATGAATTTACATGCATGCAGAGTTAACACTAAGGACTGCCAGTAAGAATCAGTGTGTTAGGGTGCTTAACACCTCCCGACAGTATAATTGAACCTTTACTCATAATCTGAGGTTCAAAATATCTCTAGAGTTGAGTGCATAATAATAATAGTATGGCTAGCAAGATCTAATAAGGGCAAGTTGTGACTCAGACATTTACCCTGGGGTCCACATAAGGGCAAGAACTAATAAGCTACTACTTTAATGTATATTCATTTATAATTCAAGTATTGAGTGGCGAAGTCATCTTACAGTGAGTAAGAGTGGACATCAAGAATTGGACCCATGTTGTGTTCGCACTGGAGTCTGTTTACCAAGATCCAACCCCAGAGCCTAGCCAATCAGCGATTGACAAGAGGCCAAGGAGTTGACAGTGATACCCAATGTTGGAAGTGACACCTGACTGACTATTTGCTAAAAAAACAAAAATTTAGACCTCTATTTTTAGTTGTTTTCTAGACATTTAAAGAACCCTATTAGATCAAATTTCTAGAGACCCATTGTTCAACATGGAATATTATACCACATCCAAAAAGTCAATGAGAAACGTCACAACAGAACATGATTGAGTCAACATTCAGATGGAGTTGGGGTCAACAATGAGCTGAACTGGGGCCCATGTCCAACCAATCAAACCTTAGACTGATTTAATTCACAATGAACTTGAACAAGTAGCAGCCTAGTATTTTAGGAAAGCTCAAGTGGCTTATTTTTCATTTCATTCAGAAGTTTCTAATTTTTAAATAATTTTAAAATATTCTTAGCATTTGATAAAATAGAAAAAAATAAAAAAGAATTCTTGACCATGTTGGTTAAAGGTCATCTACACTTTAAGAATTTATATTATGTGAAGCACTTCAACACGCATACTTTTTCTAGTGCTTAGCATTTTTTTAAGACCAAAGTGTCTAAGTCTCTTAGAGCACGCGACTAATTTTTAGAGTATATGTAAATCTCTTTATCTGCAAATACTAAAGAAAATTACATAAAGTAGCTCTTTGAGGGAGTGAGAATAGAAGTCAAGTTCTCTCACTGTTAGAATTTGGCTACATCAATGGTATTCACCATAATAGTGGAACTGATTTTCTTTTATAATGTCTGGTTTTTAAGTGGTGATGAACTCTAAGGTCGCCTAAATCTATATGTAAAAAATAATTTCATGCTAAACATCAATTGACCATTAATAAAAACAATTGACGAGAGTTTCAAAAAAGTTTATTAAAAGTTATGGAGCCTTTTTTGACCAAACTTAAAAGAAAAAAAAATATTATATTAAAAAAGCCTACATTCATGGACATTCAAAGTATAGTACCGTATTACATCATTGAACGCGTGTACCTTGTTAATATGTGGGCAACCGGTTTTCGGGCATTAGAAATTGACCATCTTTTGTCAAGATATATTAGAGTCGACTAGCTTATGGTAAGAGCTATTCATCTAGTGGGCCTTATCATAGAATAGACAATTCACTGTCATCCCCAAAATCCTAGATATCTTGGTGGCTTTCCAATAGACAATTTCAGCTTCTTCTACACATTTTCTAGAGGTTGAACTATGTAATACCCTGTCTCAAAAAAAGTCTCACATTTCTACTGGCATTGAAAATTCCTTTGTATATAAATAGTAGCCTTCCTCCTTCTAGCACAAGGCCTTTTGGGAGCAACTGTGGATTGGCTCGCCAAAGCAAAGCTGTGCGGGTCCATGTGTAGGCCCAAAACGGACAATATTGTGCTAGCAAGATGGGTCATTACAAATGGTATCAGAGCATGGTTCAACTCTCTGCCTGAGGGTGTGGTCTTAGTTGTTGTGTGTGCAGAGCCGGGGACGGCTTTAGCTTTAAGGGGGGTAAATTGTAATACCCTACATCAAAAAAAGTCTCATATTGCTAGTGGCATTGGAAATCCCCTGGTATATAAGTAGTAGCATTCCTCTTTCTAGCACAAGGCCTTTTGGGAGCAACAGTGGATTGGCTCGCCAAAGCAAAGCTGTGCGGGTCCGTGTGTAGGCCCAAAATAGACAATATTGTGTTAGCGGGACGGGTCGTTACAAATGGTATCAGAGGATGGTTCAACTCTCTGCTTGAGGGTATGGTTTTAGTTGTTCTGTGTGCAGAACAGGGGACGGTTTTAGCTTTAAGGGGGGTAGATTGTAATACCCTACCCCAAAAAAGTCTCACATTGCTAGTGGCATTGGAAATTCCCTTGTATATAAGTAGTAGCCTTCCTCCTTCTAGCATAAGGCATTTTGGGAGCAACAGTGGGTTGGCTCGCCAAAGTAAAGTCGTGTGGGTCCGTGTGTAGGTCCAAAACGGACAATATTATGCTAGCGGGACGTGTTGTTACAAACTAGTTTGGATCATATATGTAGCATCTAGATTGTTTATTGGAACTGAAGCAAAACCAGTTTCATTGCCATATGGGAGAAGAAAGGGGCAATAGATGAGATGGCACGGATGGAATGCTTGAAACTAGGAAGCAACAGTCTGAATTTGATGCATTCTTCAACATTCAAATAACTCTGTAAAATCAATAACACACTATGTCAGTAAAATGCAAATTTGCCGACGTCTATTTGCCTCCAAACTTGGATTAATCTAGAGGTGGTAGAGTGATCAAAGTCCAATTATGAACAGAGCAGTTAGTGATTACAGTCAGGAGAAGGCTGTTTTGCATGAGATTAGAGGAGGAACATGAAACTGATTAAAGAGCTAAGAAGAACTTTATCAAGTGGTTTGAATTCTAGCCATGTAATTTAGTCTTAAATATTTTGAGTGTCATATGAATTTGAGTTCTCATGGCCTATTTCAAGAGGCAAGAATAATCAGATTAGGGAGTGAAAGGTCAACCTTCCTTACCAGGGCCGGCCCTGAGATTTCAGGGGTCCTATGCGAGTTTTTAAGATGGGGTGTTTATATACTCACAAAAAATAAAATCATATAATTTTTTTTTACAATGTGTGAAACTAAATAAAATATCATAATCAAATTTATAACAAAGTATTATTTAAAATTTACTCTTACTTTGAGATGCAAATTTATTAATTAAATTACTATATTCAAGTGTTTTTAACATTTATTTTTCAATAGATAAGATAGCTAATTCATTCAATCTTTCTTATGACATTTTAGACCGAAGATAAGATTTTATCAGTTTTAAGTTTGAAAAACTTATTTCTGCATAGGTAATTGTAACTGGTATAATCAACATTATTCTATAAGCAATTCATGCATTTGGAAAACAACAATTCATTCTTTTTTATATAATTTGGCAATTCATGCTTTTGGTACCGCATCTTTTATCATATTCGAGTGTGACATTAATGCAAATTCTCATTTGAAAAGAAGATATTATTATTATTTTAATTTTACAATTTTTATGTATTTTTTAAAAAATTAAAAATAAAAATTATCTTAATTATAATGATTTATACTTGTATATTATTTCTAATAAAATCTACATTTATCAAATGAATAAAGTTATGTTTTTTAATCTCTTCAAATTTTAAAAGCTTTAAATTATTTTTAATTTAAAATTATCAACTCAATATAGATTTCTCTTTCTCTTTATTTAGATGATAGATATATTTTAAAAGATTCTTTATTAATTAAAATTATTTTATTATTATTATTAAACTCAATAAAATGAGGATTATAATAATAATTATTATGATTGTTACTATCATTATTTTAATTTTTTAAGAAACCTATTCTTTAAATTGAATAGAAAAATTATCAATATATAAATTTTCAATTTTGAGTATTTTAGATTCGAAATAGTTAAAAATAGTCAAATGATTTCAAGTACTATTAATTCAAATTAATGTTATTTTTCATTATTATTATTAAATAACTTAATAGAAATAAAACAATTTATCAATATATAAATTTTCAATTTTAGTGTTTTAGATTCAAAATAATTAAAAATAGTCAAATAATTTCAAGTAGTTTTAATTCAAATTATTGTTATTTTTCATTTATTATTAAATAACTTAATAGAAATAAAAAATTTATTAACGCAACCCGGATTTGATCACGGGTCTGGAATTCGTATGAGAACAATTCTAACCAGCTGGACAAGAATAAATTTGTGTTTTATTTATACATTATTAACTATTTATCATATAGTAAAGGAGTTTATGGACTTAGGGGCCCTAGGCGACCGCCTACTTCACCTATAGCCAGGGCCGGCCCTGTTCCTTATCCAAATGACGTACGCCTTCCTTTTCTGCAAGAAAATCAAGGAACTTCATGACTCCAATACATCAATTTTTGCGTATCTTTGATGTACTACAGTCTCAAATGATCAACTGATACATCTTGGTGTGAGTTGGGCTCTTTTAGAGAGAGATGAAGAGGGTGAGGTCTTTGTTTGTACATGGTGTAGAAGTGTGTTTTGTTCATGTTGCAGGTTTTACTAAAACAAATGATTTTCTCTCATAATGACTTTTGGCAAGAGAATTTGGGCTGGTGGATTAGTTTAAATTGATCAAATTTCTTTCATTAATTCTATGTGCTGAAATCCAATGAAAACTTTGGCTCTAATACATTTCATGCAATCGATTTTGTTTCCAATGATGGATTTACATCAAATTATGCAACGTGGTACTGTTGAATTATAAAAAAATTCTTCTCTTTTCTTGAACATGGCAGTGTTTTTTGCAACAGTTTGTAGCAGAATAATTTTGGGTCAGGAGTCTTGGGGGGTGTCTCCTCTGAAGTGTCATCGAAGGCAAACAGAAATTCAATAACCAAATTGACTGAAATGACCAAAACAGAATTAGGAGTGAACATAATCCTAGGTGAGAGAAAAAATAATGTGATAACATGGTTTCTTTGGCTCCTTTTGATTAATTTTGCATAGAACAAGCAAATACAAATAGACATAAAATGATGCAGCGGGGATCGGGTTAACTAAGGCTAATGGCTGGGTGAATGGGGATTGGTAATAGAGTGGCTATAAATGAGTTTAATGGGGTGAAATAATAAAATATATGAAAGACTTTACACTGTTGGAACGATGGGAAAGAGAACCTAATGGGAATATGGGTTATTAAATAATGTGATTAAAGGGCAAGGGTGATGATGGGCCTTGAACTGGGCAGTAGACGATGGAAGCGGCTGGCTCGGCTCGGCATTGGAGAAGTAGTGGCAGGGTGGTGGTGGTGGAAAGGCGACTGGGTGATCAGCAGAAGCGGGGAATGGGACAGCAACGCTGTAGGGAAGAAGAATAGCGAGGATTAGAGAAGAAGAAGAAGAATAGAAAGAATAGAAGGAGGAAGAAGAGAGAAGAAGTCGGAATCCACCGACGGGAGAAGAGAGGGAAGGGCGCACCTGCAGAAGGGAATGAGATAAAATCTCATAAACTTTTCATAATCAGTAATCTGTCTATTACAATGCTAGAGAGGGGTTTTTTTATAAAAACCCAAAACTAAAAATAGCAATAAAAATAAAAAACGAAAATAAAGAAATAGTATCTTAAAAGAAATAGGAATATTATCCCAAAAGAAATAGTATTCTAAAAGAAATAGTATCATACAAGAACTAGTATCCTAAAAGAAATAGAATTCTAAGCAAATCTAATCTTACAAATAAACAATGGAAATAAATAAAAATAGAAGTTTCTAAATTTCTTCGATTCTTGGCGGGGTTTCCAATTCGCATGAGATTCTGATTTTCGTGTCGATACCCATGCTACATCATAAAACCAATGTCCGTCTAATTGTGCCAGATCCATACATCTAAACAACATCATGCATGCCATAAGAGAATGAAAACCATTAAAAAAGAGCAAAACAAACAATAAAAAAAAATATACAAAACACATTTTTTTCTGAAGAAAACACAAGTCATTTGTTTTTACTGCATTAAATTATATCATTCAAAGAAAATACAGAGGAACCCATTTAATTTAACGACACAATAGCGATAAATAATCATGTAATGAATAAGCATCCTTACCATACATCCTCATCGTCTCTCTTTGAAGAGCATTCCCAGCATCTATATCCAAAAACCCAATCATGTGATGCACCCATACCTTTTTTGCTAGGAAATCTAGTAGCTTTGCAAAATCAATTTTGCATATCATTGACGTGCTAACAGTCTCTTTTAGAGAGAGTGAGAGGGTTTGAGATCTCTGTACAAGGTGTTCTTCAAGTATTTTTGCCCATATATTAATGTTGCATGTTTTACTAAAATACACAGTGCTCCTCCTTTCATGTCTTTAGAGCCAGAGATCTTGGACTGCTGGATTTGCTTTTTTTTTTTTGAACAATTGGGTAAGTTTATTCAAGAGTGGGGAAAAATCCCAAGAGATACAAGGATGAGCTCAAAACGCGAGCGAGAAAATAAAAAGAGGAAGCCCACAACCTGGGCCAGGCACAAAAAATCTTAAAAATTAGTAAAGACTCCCGTACCACAAAAAGAGAGAATAGGAATACTCAAACTGTTAGTCTAAGATTTAAGGTTAAAAAAATAGGGGTAATTTTTCTTTGCCATATACATATCATTGATAATTAAACGATTGAGAAGATCAGCAACTGCACGAGCATGGGTCTTGAGCTACCAATGGCAAGAGGATGGGGAAGAGATGGCATAAAAGTGTTGATATGTGGCTCGATTTAACTCAGCCCAACTCAACCCATCACTGAGTTGATATTTATGGTTCTATTTAATTTAGCCCATAACTGAGTCAGTAAGCTATTGGGTGGTAGCCTTTCATTATATATATGTAATTACTCCTTATATGGGGGGTGAGTGAGGAAAGGCAGAGAGCATATAGACTCCACATTGTAACCTCTCATTGTGTGATAATGAAATCTCTTCCCTGTGTTGCCCGTGGACGTAGGCTTTTAGCCGAACCACGTAAATCTGCGTGTTATTGATTGTGTGATTTTTTTTATTGATTGATTTTCCGCTGTAAAACTCAACAATTGGTATCAGAGCTCGAGTTCGATTTTCTCGGGATTTTCGGACGAAATCACACGGTGACGGCATCAAGGTTTCTCAGATTTGAGAAAAAAAAAAAAAAATCTGTCGTAGGTGTTTGAAATAGAACGCCGGAACAGCAGATTGAAAAAAAAAAAAAAAATCTCCAATTCTCGGCTGGAAAGGGTTCCCTTCAATCCACGGCAAACAAAAGGGAATTTCTGAATCCCCGCCGCCAAAGGGTCGCCGGAAACAATCAAACCCAGAAAAGGGGTTTCTCGTCCTGCATCCCAGGGGCTGAACAGACCCAGCGTCCCACAACAAATCGAGATTTGGAAGGGCAGCCAGAGCAGATCTGAGAAGCAGATCTGAGAACAGCCGGCGGACGGAGGGCCGAGCAGTTGGCTGAGAGGGATTTGGAGCTGCAGAATCGCCGGACAAAGCAGCTGTGGCTGAGTGTAAACCGGCAAAACCCAGATCTGAGACTGAGAAGCTGGGGGCTGCCAGATTTGCAGATCTGTAGCAGACCGGCTAAATCGCAGAGCAGGCAGTGTGCGACGCAGCAGCAGATCTCGGCTGCGAGTAGAGGCGATCGGAGAAGAAGACGACCGAGCGGGAGCAGAGCAGCTGTGTTTCGAGTTCGAGTTCGAGCTCAGGCGAGTGGTGTTGGCCGAAGGAGAAGCCAGCAGCTAGAGGCATCGCAGAGGGTTTTTCAAATCCTCTCCAGCGAACGGCCAGCACAGCGTCAGGCACCGGATAGAACGCCGGTGGAACAGCCAGCAGCAGAGAAAGCCGTGTGCAAATCGAAGGGCAGCCAGATCTGAGATATGAGAAAGAAAGAGACGCAGGAAGCAGAGCAGCAGTTTGGTGAAGCGGCGTCGCGAAACAAGGGTTTTTTCCCCATTCAAATCTGAGATCCAGCAGCGATCGAAGGAGACCACAACCCAGATCTGATTTCTCAGATCTGAGCAGAGACAGCCAGCAGTGGCAATCGGAGAAGACAGACCAACAAGGAAGCTCGGCAGCCTGCAGTGGTGCTAACAGCGCCGGAGGAGAAGAGATCGGTAGCAGCCAGATCTGAGTACAGATCGCCGGTCAGAAGCGGCGGCCACCAACAGCGGCGAGCGGCGGCGAGCGGCGGAGAGCAGAGGCTGCCGTTGGTTTGTGATAGAGAAACCCACCAGAGGGTTTCCAGCGAAAGAAGAAAAAAAAAGGGGAAGTGGTTTTTTTTGTGTGGTCCGCAAGAGCACCGTTTTTCAGTGCACCCGAAGGACCACCATTTCAGGTAGTCCGTAGCAGCACCATCATTTCCTGTACACCCGCGGGACCATCAGTTCAGGTGCACCCGCGAGACCACCATTGCAGAGGGACTACAGATTTAGGTACTCCTGCAGAGCGGAAATCAACGGTCCAGATTTGTTTTACAGTTTCCGGAGTCACCAGGACTCGGAATTGAGATCCGTCTTCGCCTATACGATCGTGGCAGTGAGATCTACACAGTGACCGGTGTGGATCTGGTTTCTGGAGGAATCAATAGTGAGCGCCAAGCAGTGACGTTTGTAAAAAGGAGATCAGCTGAGTTCTCTTTTCTCTTTTTTTTTTTTTTTTTTCCATCACTGTCATTTATTTTTTACACATTATTCTGCTATGTGTATGATTGAACCACCCAAGTGGTGAGGAGTTAGGGGGTAATCGGTTGGATGCCAGTAGTAGATCCCTAGGTTTGTGCAGGGCTACATTGTGCAGTTTACTGTTTGTGCAGTTTGCTGAGTGCTTAGCTGATGTCAGAAAAATTGTCCCCTGAACCTTCAACCTCTAAGTCTTCAACTGTATCAAGAACTATGGTTTCGAATGCAAAATTCGAGGTGGAGAAGTTTGATGGAACAAACAACTTCGGCATGTGGCAATGCGAAGTTATGGATGTCCTGTATCATCAGGAGTTGGATATTGCTCTAGAGGAAGAGAAACCAACAGATATGGAGCAAAAAGACTGGGTGAAGATCAATCGCCAAGCTTGTGGTACCATTCGGCTTTGTCTCACCAAAGATCAGAAATATTTTGTTATGAAGGAGAATTCAGCTAAGAAGTTGTGGGAGATGTTGCAAGACAAGTATATGACCAAGAGTGTTGAGAATCGTCTCTATCTCAAGAAAAGACTCTTCCGTTTCGACTACAAAGAAGGAACTTCTATGACTGATCACTTAACTGCTTATAACAAAATTCTTGCTGATTTGCAAAATTTAGATGTTGAAATTTTGGATGAAGACAAAGCAATATTGTTATTGAATTCCTTGCCTGAGCAGTATGATCATCTGACTACCACCCTATTGTATGGGAAAAATGAGATTAAATTTGAACTTGTGGTGAATGCATTGATCAATAATGAGTATCGGAAAAAGGACAAACATGCCCAAAGATACTCAAAGTCAGAGGCTTTGACAGTTAGAGGCAGATCACAAAACAAGAAATTTGGTAATCGGTACAAGTCTCGTTCAAAGATGAGAGGAGCATCAACATCATCTAATAGAAGAAATCTTGCTCGGGATGAGTGCGCCTTTTGTCGAAAAAAAGGGCATTGGAAAAAGGATTGTCCAATATTGAAAAAAAATGACAACAAGAATCCAACAGCAAATGTTGTTCATGTGATAGATGATGATACTGAGTTAGCAATGATTGACTCATCATTGCCATACCATTCTGAGGAGTGGATTTTAGATTCGGGTTGCACTTATCATATGTGTCCCAACAGGGACTGGTTTTCCAGCTTTGAGGAGTTGGATGGTGGATCAGTTTTTATGGGTAATGATAATACCTGTAAAACAAAAGGGATAGGTAAAATCCGTTTGAGACTGCATGATGGAGCAATCAGAGTGTTGACAGATGTTCGATATGTACCAGATTTAAGAAAAAATCTCATTTCATTGGGTGCTTTAGAATCCAAAGGTTTTAAAATTATCTTGGAAGGTGGAGTTCTAAAGGTTGTCATGGGTGCATTGGTAGTGATGAAAGGCACCCGACAGAACAATTTGTATTTCTTGAATGGAAGTACTATTATAGGTGGAGTAGCGACAGTCACTGATAGTAAAGAGGATGTTGGTTCTGACACTACAAAATTATGGCATATGCGCTTGGGTCATGCGGGTGAGAAAGCTTTACAAGGTTTGGTAAAGCAAGGATTGTTGAAAGGTGCTAAGACCTGCAAACTTGGATTTTGTGAACATTGTGTTCTGGGCAAGCAGACTAGAGTCAAGTTTGGCACAGCTATTCATCGCACTGAGGGGATATTAGATTATGTTCATACAGATGTATGGGGACCTACCAGAGTTGCATCTTTGAGTGGTAGGCATTGGTTTGTTTCTTTTGTTGATGACTTCTCTAGACGAGTGTGGGTGTATCCCATGAAACACAAAAGTGAAGTCTTGGATGTGTTCCTGAAGTGGAAGAAGATGATTGAGACTCAGACTGGCAGAAAAATCAAAAGGCTCAGGTCAGACAATGGTGGTGAGTACAAGTCAGATCCATTCATGCAGATATGTCAGGCAGAGGGGATAGTGAGACATTTCACAGTCAGTGACACTCCGCAGCAGAATGGAGTAGCAGAAAGGATGAACCGTACTTTATTGGAGAAGGTACGGTGTATGTTGTCCAATGCTGGATTGGACAAAGCATTTTGGGCCGAGGCAGTATCATATGCATCTCATCTCATCAATCGGTTGCCTACAGCTGCAAATGAGGGTAAAACACCCATTGAAGTATGGTCTGGAACACCTGCTACAGATTATGATTCTTTGCATGTATTTGGTTGTCCAGCATATTTTCATGTCAAAGAAAACAAATTGGATCCTAGAGCCAAGAAAGCTATATTCTTAGGCTTTAGCAGTGGTGTGAAGGGGTATCGACTTTGGTGCCCCGAATCGAAGAAGTTGATTCTTAGCAGGGATGTTACTTTTGATGAATCTGTTATGTTTACTCAGAACAAGCATAAGGTTGATCAGAAGGAGAACAAGACCAAGGGTGTTCCACAACAGGTGGAGTTTGAGGCTCCAGTGACTTCAGTGATACCTGTTCAGACAGGTGATAGTCTCACAGATGATTCAGTTGGTGAGGACACAGTTACAGATGAGGCTCCAGTTCAGGAGTCTACACAGCAGCCAGACTCCATTGCAGTCAGTAGACCAAGAAGAGAGATTAGAAAACCTGCACGGTTCACAGACATGGTGGCATACGCACTTCCAGTTGTTGATGATGATATTCCGTCTACATACAGAGAAGCTATGAGAAACTCCGAAAGTGTAGAATGGAATGATGCAATGAGTGAGGAGATGCAGTCTCTTCACAAGAATCAAACTTGGGAGTTGGTACAACTTCCAAAGGGAAAGAAAGGAATTGGTTGCAAGTGGGTATACACCAAGAAAGAGGGTTCTCCAGGAACAGACAGTGTGAGATTCAAGGCTAGGTTGGTAGCTAAAGGCTATGCACAACAAGAAGGGATAGACTACAATGAGATTTTTTCTCCAGTTGTTAAGCACTCTTCTATTCGTATTTTACTAGCTTTAGTTGCACAGTTTGATCTTGAGTTATCACAACTCGTTGTCAAAACTGCTTTCTTACACGGTGATTTGGATGAAGAGATATACATGTCTCAACCTGATGGTTTTAAGGTTCTTGGAAAAGAAAATTTGGTTTGTAAACTGAGAAAGTCGTTGTATGGTTTGAAACAGTCTCCAAGGCAGTGGTACAAGCGATTTGATCGGTTTATGATAGGGCAGAAGTACACAAGAAGCCATTATGATCATTGTGTGTATTTTCGTAAGCTACGTGATGGTTCCTTCATATATTTGCTTTTATATGTGGATGACATGCTCATAGCCTGTAAGAGCAATTTAGAGATTGACAAATTGAAGACTCAGTTGAGAAATGAGTTTGAGATGAAGGATCTTGGGGAAGCTAAGAAAATACTTGGTATGGAGATTGACAGAGATAGAGTGAAGGGCACAGTGTGTTTGTCACAAAAACAATATCTGAAGAAAGTATTACAGCGTTTTGGTATGGATAAAAATACAAAACCTGTAAGTACACCATTAGCCCATCACTTTAAGCTTAGTGCTTTGATGTCTCCTCGCACAGATAAGGAGCGTGAGTACATGGCTCAGGTTCCATATGCGTGTGCAGTTGGTAGCTTGATGTACGCTATGGTGTGTACTAGGCCCGACATTTCACAGGCGGTCAGTATAGTGAGCAGGTATATGCATGATCCAGGAAAGATGCATTGGCAAGCAGTGAAATGGATTTTACGGTACATTCTGGGTACCGTAGATGTTGGTTTAATGTTTGAGCGGGATGATCAGTTTGGTCGACATGTGGTTGGTTATGTGGATTCGGACTATGCTGGTGATTTGGATAAACGCCGGTCTACTTCAGGCTATGTGTTTACACTTGCTAGAGGGCCAGTGAGTTGGAGGTCGACGTTACAGTCTACAGTTGCTCTTTCTACTACTGAGGCAGAGTACATGGCAGTGACAGAGGCCATTCGTGAGGCCATTTGGCTACATGGGTTGCTTGAGGACTTGGGTCTTATACAGAAGCACGTGAATATCTATTGTGATAGTCAGAGTGCTATTCATTTAGCAAAGAACCAGGTTCATCATGCACGAACAAAGCACATCGATGTCCGTTTCCATTTTGTTCGAGAGGTTGTCAATGAAGGTGTTATTCTCCTTCAGAAGGTTGGAACTGCAGATAATCCTGCAGATATGCTGACCAAGGTGGTAACTGGGATCAAGTTCAAGCATTGCTTGGACTTGATCAACATCCTGCATCTTTGAGCACCTTCGGGTGCGTGGCACCTTCGGGTGCATTTTATGGCAGCACAGTTTGTTTGTTCACTTGTGTTTGTTGGGCGTGAGATTTTCATGCCAAGGTGGAGATAGTTGAGAGGTGAGGAGGAGATGGCCTGCAAATATCGCCAAGGTGGAGATTGTTGATATGTGGCTCGATTTAACTCAGCCCAACTCAACCCATCACTGAGTTGATATTTATGGTTCTATTTAATTTAGCCCATAACTGAGTCAGTAAGCTATTGGGTGGTAGCCTTTCATTATATATATGTAATTACTCCTTATATGGGGGGTGAGTGAAGAAAGGCAGAGAGCATATAGACTCCACATTGTAACCTCTCATTGTGTGATAATGAAATCTCTTCCCTGTGTTGCCCGTGGACGTAGGCTTTTAGCCGAACCACGTAAATCTGCGTGTTATTGATTGTGTGATTTTTTTTATTGATTGATTTTCCGCTGTAAAACTCAACAAAAAGATCTCTTTGTTTGGAACGAGAATCTGATCCACAAAACTTTCCGCTGCAAGCAGAAAGAAAGGATCCGCTGGCAGGAAAGAAGGGAGAACTTAGCAATGCATGAAGCAGGGAAGGGAAAGCACAAGAACCATGGATTAGAAGGTTATCTCCACACAACTGCGAATCAAAAAAAGAGTGTTGCTGGACCTGAAAAAGGCCCAGAGTCAAAGTAGACGAGAATTGCCGCGGAATGCTGTGAGGGAGAGGAGGGAAGGAGGGGAAGGGATACGAGGCTGAAGGTCCCAAAAGGCAGAGAAGGTACCATCCAACTCAGAGAGGTTATGGTTAGAGAATAGGAAGAAAAGCCTGCTCCTAATATCAAAGGCTATAGAATAAGTGATCTTATTGGCACAGCTGAAGGTATTTTTGAAAATTCTCATGTTCCTTTCTCTCCAACAGTGCCAAATAAGGGCAGGGAGAGACAAGCAAGCAGCCAACTTTTCAAGGGGAGAAGATCTAAAGCAAATAAAATTAGAAGCTTGCGAAGCAATATCCAGAATACCACCATGAAACTGAAATCTGGCACATAAAAGGTTCCAAATAGAGGCAACGAAGCTGCATAGGAGGAAATGATGATTGGATTCATTAACGGAGGAACACAACATGCAAATGGATTGGCAATTAATGCCAAATCGAGTAAGCAAGTCCGTGGTCTTAAGACCATTGTTGAAGAGAAGCCAGGCAAAAGTAGAGTGCTTAGGAATACACCCAGGAAATCAGACAAGAGGAACCCAAGAGGGATCAGCAAAATGATCATAATGCGATGCAAGAGCAGAAGAAATGTTGAAAGTCCCATTTTCATTGGCAGTCCAAAGAATATCGTCAGAGGTGGGATGAACGGGTAACTGAACTTGAGCAACAAGACTCCAAATGGAAGCCAGAACAACAGAGGAGGCATGTGGGAGATGCCAGCAGCCGTTAGAGATGAAGGATGAGACCTTGCGGCTTAAACCCCTCCCAAGCATGTAGCTTGGTCTCCCACCAAAATGATCAAGGAGGATGAAACCCGCAGAAATCCAAGGATCAGTCCAGAAGTGGGTAGTGAGACCGTCACCAATTGAGTGAAAGATATGAGCCTTGGCAAGATTACGAACAGAGATAATAGATCTCCAAGCCCAAGATGCATTGCTTCTCAAACGAACCGTCCAGAAGTTGTTGTTTTTTAAGTATTTGCTGTGGATCCACTTTATCCAAAGGTTATCAGCTTTGTTAACAATGGCCCAAATATGTTTCATGAGGCAAGCTTTATTAATGAGCCCAAGATCAAAAAGGCCAAGACCACCTTTAGCTTTGGGTTTGCAAATAGTCTCCCAACAGACAGTATGCACTTTCCTAGGATCAAGGGAGCCCCATAAGAAACTCCGCATGACTTTCCCGATATCGGCCAGACAAGTTTTTGGCAAAAGCATTGGTCCTGGTTCTTTTTATGAACTCAATATTGTTTTTCCGATGAATGGATATGCATCAAGCTATGCAACTTCCCACTGGTTATTTGTAGTTGCATGGATTTGCAGCTTCAGTAAATTATGACTGTCATAGGGCAATGGCTGTCAAAGCCTTTGCTGTCTATTCGGTGGACCAGTTCAACGGGAATTGGGCAAGGACGCACTTGACGACCCAAGCAATTGGCCAGGATACTGCTGCCATTCCCACGCAGGCACCCCACTGTAACCAATGAAGGGGTTCTGTATCTGCAAATTTCTTGAGGAATTCCACCATCAACACTTGCAAAACTATAGTCGTTCCCACAATCCCAAGAAAGAGCTTGTTCTTGTGAATTCCCTTGAACACATTCCTTTTTTCCAACTTCCTTGCATTGAACTCATTGGAAACCTGGCACAGAACAAACGTATTGAAAATAAGGGTGTTTTTTACCCTTTCATCCACACTGAAAATTGAACGACCCCTGAATTGCAGAATCAGCAACAGAGCAATTTGATAAATAGCCTGAGCAATGAGGTTTCTCCACATGATGTTTGTTATGAGTGGCTCGGCTCGCCCAACTGGCTTTTTATCCATCAACTCCTTGGTGGGAAGCTCTGTAGCCAAAGCCAATGCACCAAGTGCATCCATGATAAGGTTCACCCATAACAGTTGGACTAAAGTGAGTGGAACTTCACCGGCAGAGATTACTGCAATGAAGTTGATAGCTAGAGCAGCAATATTGACAGTGAGCTGAAACTGGAGGAACTTCTGAATGTTGTTGTAAACGCATCTTTCCCATTTTAACACGGTGACAACAGAAGTAAGATTGTCATCAAGGATGACAATGTCTGAACTCTCCTTTGCCACTTCATGTTGGTGAATGGACCCAACTCACATACACCATTCAATCACAGATCAAGCACACACCAAGCAAGAACACAAAAAACACAGGATATACGTGGTTCGGCAATGTTGCCTACGTCCACGGGGCGTGCTTAGAATCCACTAAGAGGAAGAATGGCCATGCAGGCTAAAGGATTACAACAATCGTACTCACCCTTCCTCTCAGTCACTCTCCTCTCTGTTTCTCCCCAAGAGAAACTGCACCAGCCAAAGAAATCCTACAGAAAGAGACCTTAAATACTATCGCTTACAACAGACAGGGCCTGGGCCTGACCCTGGGCCCATCAGACAACTCAGGCCCCATAAGGCTTTGAGACATAAATCCAACACTTCAGTCCCTTAAATCCCCATAGAAAGTCCTATATCAACTTCTTTCAATGCTGGAGCATCATTCGTGCCATCTCCAGTGACTGCAACGACATGACCTCTCTGTTTTAGGCATTGTACCATCAAAAGATAGTCTAGAGGAGAAGACCTTGCCATCACACAGATTTTATCTACTATCTCCATCCTTTGTTCTGCTGTATAACTTCGAAATTGTTTTCATTCAATAACTGCTCCACTTAAGTCATCAGTATCCTTGAGTATCCCACATTCGACAGCTATGGCTGTTGCTGTGAAAATATTGTCTCCACTTACCATTTTGATGTTGACTCCAGCACCTCTACAAGCTTCCACAGCCATTTTCACTCCTGGCCGACACGGATCTTTCAAGCCCACAAGCCCCAACAACATGAAGCCATCTTCTCCAAGTAGTTCTACCCTCTCTCCATCACGATTGTTGATTACATTTTCATCAATGATATGTTTGTAGGCGAAAGCAATGCATCAGAGACTGAGTGCTGTCATACCTTGAATTATTTGCTCTAACTTCATCCTTGTCTGACCATCTATGACTTTTCGGTTCCATGACTGTCATAGCAATATGAACACATCGCCAAGATCATTTCTGCAGCTCCTTTCCAGTGCACATGGATGGACCTTTCACTATTCATTCTTACTGAAACCCCACTTCAAATGCCAGAGAGAGCACTGCACAGGCTAGGAGGATCAGAATCATGTGGTCTTTGAAAGCTTCCATAGCAAAGTGGAAGAAGCCCTTCGCATGCGGCTTCTTGTATTTATTCGAACCGAACACCTCTTGTCGACTGTCAAGATCATGCACAATGCCCAGGATTCCTTTCTCACAATCAGATTCAAGGCCTTCAGTGATTCTCTTGACTCCTCCAAGTTGATGAAGAGAATCCAGGTCCTTGTCCATGACAATTTTGGTGACTACTTCTGGGTCGATTTGCAAGAATCGAGCAATTTCCCTTTTGCTGTCATTGCTACCACTGAAGTAGAGGGAGGTATAAGAACGGTTACGTGGGATAACAGCGACGACCCGTTTTTCATTGTAGGCTAATATCATCTTATTGACAAGAGAATACAGAACCCTTGAGGAATAAATAACAGTAAAGGCCTTGTGCCATCTTTTGCAAGATGGGTTGGCCATCTTTTGCAAGATGGGTTGGATTTGCTACTACCATAATTGGAGAAGATGACATTTACAATGTCTTTAGGAACAGCAAAAGGAAGCGGGATGCTCATAGAGAGAGAGACACAGTGAAATACACCGAAATCAACTATAGAATCAACCTAAGTGTAAGAAATCGAAGAGAAGATCTCTTAATTGCAGAAAGAAAGTCGAAGGAACAGAGGAAACAGTCCTAGAAGGATGGGAGTACACCAACTCGATCTCTGATCTTCTTATATAGACGTTCGCACGGGGAATTGGGGTTAGTGCTTCGTGATAAATTCCAAGGAACTTCTTCCCACATTCCTCCGCCAGACGTCCACAAGGTTCTTTCCTCCATTAAAAAGAGATGAGGAAACGGCATGGTTCTGCAGTCTCTGAAACGCGTGTCGGTTGTAAAAGAAGCATGAAACTTAACGGGAAGTGCGGCGAATGAATCTCGTCGACTGATCGACGAAGTTTCATATTCGAAAACTTCGCCGGAATTGAGATCCTCTGGACTCTCCGCCAACCTTCTCTGAGTTCTGAGTATACGCATTTTTCAAATGAGGATCCATTCTAGAGATGCACTTTTATGAAATTTTAATTGGAGAGATTATCTCTAATTGCGATATGTGCAAAATGAAAATGAGAGTGATTAGATCAAATTTAGACACCATCATTTATAAAAAAAAAATTATAACATTATATTATGATCTTAGATTTTAAAAATATAAATATTATAAACTATTGAATTTTTATGTTCATATAGTAAATCTATCGTAATTAACTAAAGATCAACGTAGTTTCTATTAATTCTATGTAATCATTCACATGTATTTAATTTGCAATAAATATATGATCTTTTTAAAGAAAATCATATATCCTTTGTAAAATTGCTCTTATTGGATGAGATGGATATAGACTTCTAAAACATTGTGAGATGGGATATTAGAAATAAACGGTTTATAGTAATAAATTTTCAAAGTCTAAAATCGTAAGGCTAAATAATTTAATAGGGCTCAAATTTTACTTAGCTAATGTCTTTATTAGTTTTCACAGGGATAAAATGATTTAATGGGGCTATAGCTAATATCTTTATTATTTTCTATATATTTTATCATAAAAAATACGATTCATTTTAATATTTAGAGAATATTCTTGGTAGAAAAGTTTCTCTAAAGTTTGTCATACTGTAGAAGCAACTCCATATTTTTAAATACTTTATACTAATTTAAGTACATCTTAGATACTCATAATCTTAATTTCATTTGTTATATTTGAATCAATACATGTGTAATGTTAAGGGATTGAATATTGACTTTTATAAGATTTAAAGTCTTACTAATGCCAATAATTAGTACCCTCAATCTCTTCTGTCTTTTCTACAGTTTTATCTTTCATTTTCTTTTACACTTTTTTTATTTATCAATATTTTTTTCTTGTAATGCCAGTTTTTTTAGAAAGATCTATTCCGAAATATACAGTTCATGAGCAATTACAAATTAAGTCGATCAAATCATATTTTTTAAATCTACAAAATTTGAGGATTAAAATTAATCTTAAATTGAATAAAATTTGAACCCTAAAAAACGTGATTTAATTGATCTAATTGAATTAATTTTTATAGGTCTTATATCAAAACATAAAACTTTCAATCAAGTTTTTTTTTTTTTTTTGGTAGTTTGGAATATTTTACGGTCACAAAATATTAAGACTGAGAAAATAATTTAAAATGCTTAAAGATTTGCAAGCTTTAAGACATATTGAGTTGATTTTCTATGGCTATTACATTTAATCATGGATCATTCAATTTTAATGAAGTCTTCATGGGTTCATAAAGACCTTTACGAATTCTTATCTAAGATAACTATTTCATAGTTTAATTTCTTTATTACAAGCTACAAACTTTAATCATTCAAAAAATAAAAATAATATGATAAAAAAATTATGGCCTGACTTTGTTGATCTAATTGGGAGCCCTTAGGTATAAATGAAATATCACTACTTTTAACATTATTTCACTTTGTTAATCTAATCGAGTTGATCTTTTATAAGTGAAAAATAAAACGTGTGAGTCATAGTGCTGTAAGGGGCTTGTATTCCATTAAATCATGTTTTTCTTTTTAAATAACAAATATTTGATCATATAATAAAGGATTAAAACCATAATAAATTATCTTGATCGAAGCTTGGGAAATGGGAACGTCTATGCTTGATTGAAGCTTTATTACGATGAAATTGTGATCATAAGTAGGGGTTAAAAAATCGGTATCGGCCGATATATTGGCCGATACGATATATTGACCGATATGTCGTTATCGGCCGATATTTTCTCTCTCCAACCCATATCGGCCGATATGATACGGCCGATATTTCAGCCGATATTGTGAATATCGGCCGATAACGGTATATATCGGCCGATATTTGCAACCTCAAAATCGGTACATATCGGCTGATACGATATGTATCGGCCGATATTTGTACCCCTGGTCATAAGATTAGTAGTTTGAAGCTTTATTAAATTATTAATCATTCGGATGCCGCTTGATTCTGAGCCATTTCTTGATTTTGATTATAATCTTTGTTTTTGCAAATTGCAATTAGTCATTCCGTATGAGGTTTTAGTGAAAACTAACTTTGATGAATGACACTATTGGAGTCAACATTTGTTGTAGCACATGAAATGTAGAATTTTCTATTCTATTTTTGGACAAATTTAGGCGTTCTGTATTAGTGGAATTTTTTTAAATAGGTCTTTATTGATAGTTTTTTTTTATGTGGGGATATGGGTCAAATGTAATATGGGACTAAACCTATTATATAAATCAATAAAAAAAATATGATTGTTGCTTTGAAAATAGAAAATAGAGTATATTCAATAAATTTGTAAATTACCTAAATTGAACTATAAGCAAATGATGAATCATGTTTTGAGAGAGAGCAAATAACACTCGACCGCTCAGCTTCATTACCATGATAAACGATGAGAGACGAATGAATAGACTGTGCCATTTCTGTTAGATTACAGCTCAGTTTACATAATACATGGCAGAATTCATGAAGGTAAGCATAAGATATCTTAATTCTAAAGTTACTACCTCGTTTAGAGAGCATTAATATCAGATAATCAATCATAATCTTAATAATAAAAATGCTAGAAAGTGCTATAATGTGTTCACTCTTAAAGTAATGAATTACATGTCTGTCATCTTGAAAGGGTGAACTCTTTCCTTTCAAATGTTTCAAATATCAAATATCAAAATTTACAAAATTTTCAAATCTCAATAGCAGGGGTACAAATATCGACCGATACATATCGTATCGGCCGATATGTATCGATTTGAAATTATAAATATCGGCCGATATATATATGGTTATCGGCCGATATTCACAATATCAGCTGAAATATCAGCTGGAGAGAGAAAAATATCGGCCGATATATCGGTTGATATATCGTATCGACCTATATATCAGCCGATATATATATGGTTATCGGCCGATATTCACAATATCAGCTGAAATATCGGCTGGAGAGAGAAAAATATCGGCCGATATATCGGTTGATATATCGTATCGGCCGATATATCAGCCGAAGACGATTTTTTAACCCCTGCTCAATAGAATTCTAGAAATATTGGCCCATACTTTAGTTTTTTAAGAGTAAGAGCAACTCAAAGACTCAAAGTCCAACCTTTTACCATATTTCTACTTGAGTTATATATATATATATATATATATATATATATATATATATATATATATATATATATATATATATTAATATAACGGTGCCTATTGGACCTATTAGATACTAGATACAACGTTTGTTTAAGAGCATTTAAAGGTCAGAAAGTAATCTTATGAGTGAAAGAGTATTTGAGACTCTAGCGAGGACCAAGGCATCCATTGCAGATGATTGAAAGCATATTATAAATTATTTTTTAAAATTTCTTATGCACTCTTGTTTGTCTTATTTGATTAAAATTCAGCATGCCATTATAAAAATAAAAATAAAACACTATAAAATGATAATTATGCATTGATAAAATAAAATTTTCAATTGTCAAGACACAATTCACTAAAATACACGATTGTAAAGCAAGGGGTTAATTGCGAATGAGTCTCACATTGAATATATAGAGAGATTTAGAGAATTTTTTTTTTTTTTTATAGCCAGGCCTCTAGTAAAACTAGAGTGAATAACCCGTATATGTTACGAGTGGGACTTGAATCCAAAACTTCCCACAGTTTATTGGAGTTCTTAAACGTCAAGTCAACCTTCACGAGTTAGAGATTTAGAAATCTATAAAAGACTTGATTCACTTCACTTAATAAGTTAATCTTTTGGAATGGATATCTAGTCCTAACAAGTGGTATTAATGTTAAATCTCAAACTACTTTATGTAGATTAAAGAGATCTTCGTTCGAAGGAAGATTATTGGAATTAACTGTGAATTAGTCCCACATTGGAATTATAGATAAATATTTAGGGATTTATAAAAAAAACTTAGATCACTCTATGTAATAGACTACTCTTTTAAGATGGATATCCAATCTTAACAATTATAAATTACATCCATAACACCTCTCCTCTCTCCCATAACAACGACCTCAACCCAAGTAATCTTGACCCTCTCTACCCAGTCTGCTTAATGAACTGCTTTAATATAGTTTGTCACTTCTTCTATATGGATATGGACTTGAGTTTCCCTTATATAATACAATTCTATTTAATGTATACGTGGCATTTTTTAATTGATCCACAAAAGGTTTTTCAATGACCAGCAGGTGACGTGGGATGATACTGTGATGCATTGAGTATCAAACAAATCACTACCGTTGAATCGGCTATCGTCTCCCGCGTGCTTAGAATTTGGTCTTGTATTTTGCTTGGTCATCTTTTTCCTTTGTTCGGCATAATGATTGAATGCTTCACGCTTCACCAGTAGAATACAAAGAAAAAAGGAATGACTGAGACTTGAACATAGCAGACATCATTGGACTTGAAAACGTGTTCACATTCGTGATTGGTTCACATCCATTAGCGACTTTAACGTTTACTTTGAAGTTTACTTCTAATTTTTCAATATCAATTAATTATTTTATATTTTATTTTTTAAGCCAGAGCTGAAAACTATATACATATATATCAATCTTAAGCCCTTCTTCTCTTTTATTTCAAATTAAAAAAATAGAATTTTATCTCTATCCACTTATGTCCACTAATGCAAGCATATTTACCTTACAAAATTGGTATTCTAAATTTTCTAACTCCAAAATGGAATTTGTTATGATGATGGGTTTTTTTAATTTAAAGAGAGATTTTACTTTTCACTGATAGTAATTAGAAAAACAAAATTATTTGATAAAATTATGAGCTATAATCAATTATGTTATATTGATATAATAGAATAAAAAGAGCTTTTAATAATGATAATGGTGACAAAAATAGTAGACGATAGATATAATATCAAATTATTACAATAAAATAAATAAAAGAGAAGATTATAATTTTTACTTTCATGGTAAGCAAATATTGTATACATTTTGATTATTTTGACTCCTAAAAGAAAATAGAATACATCGAAGACGGATTGAAAAAGTCAGTCAATGGTAAGTGGTGATTACAATGTAGAGAGGAATGTCTGACCAAACACAAGTGATCCTTTGAACTTGCCAGCTACTCAAAGCAGATGCTATATACATGCATTTTCTCAATCATATCATACCCAAGAGGGAAAGGCATCTTTCTGGATCCTCTACTGCAGCTGCAGTAGAGGATCCGGATTCTTCACCTCTGTTCCTTCATATTTATGGCTGATTCTTCGTCTCTCTCGGCCAACCAGTAATGTTTTCTTCTGCTGCATCTGTTGGTTTTGTTTCCAACTTCCCAATTTTCATTTCCTCATTCATGTTTTTTACCAAACTAGCAACATTTTCTTCTGCGGTAGCTGGTGTCCATTCTCGAGTTTCTTACTGCGATTTTTATTGAATGGTCTTCTTCTTCTTTGTGCCCTCTCTCTCTCTCTCTCTCTCTCTCTCTCTCTCTCTCTCTCTCTCTCGTTTTCTAAATAACCCAGGCTATTACAGCCATCTTTGCTTCACATTTCCTTCCAACTTGTGAGATTATATTCTTTTTTGAAGTCGTAGGCAGTAGTTGACCTTAAAGCAGCTATCGTGCAAGTCTGGGCTCAAATGAGTCCCTTGCTAATGACATCTTATTCAGCTCAAATGAGAAATGAAATCCTCTTGGTTATCTCAAGTCCTAAATATCTAATGCCACGGTGAAGATTATGGTTGCAATGACAGTAAAAATGGTGGGTTGTTGTGGATTGACCCAGAAACAGTCACCAAAATCGTAAGGGCAAGGATATGGGTTCTCTACTTCTCTTCATCGACTCAGAGGACTTGAAGTAATCGTTCTGGTCGTTCGTTGCAAGTGGACGACAATGAAAGATGAGTTGCTATGCCGGTGGGAACCCCTTTGTATTGTCTCTTGCAAAAGATGCAGGAATTGTTGCAGAAGGTGCAGACAATGGACTTCCAATCTGGGATTCATGGCTCTGTATAAACGGTCGAGGTACGATGATAGATATCTTCAAATCTTCTGGATACGTATTCTTTCACATACTCTTTATTTTTGAGAATCTTAATTTTCAGAAGAACTGAGTTTTGTTTTCAACTCATTTGCTTTTCTTTCTTTCTTTTTTCTTAAAAAAAATCTGAATTCTCTGAGGCAAACTTTTCTTGAAATATCCCACAAATTTATTTTCATAGGAATGAATTAGAATACTTGACATTCTAAATTTTCTAATTAAATACTTATCATTTATGGAATATAAATAAGCGTCATCCGGTCCTCGTGGCCAATATGCATTGTATCCCACCACATTTGCTTTCATAAGCGAATATACCAAGTTTTGGACTTATCCTCCCAAATTGGCCCACTGGACTCATTTATGACATTTTAAAGGGCCTTTTATCAATTCGTCTCGTCATGATCAAACACTTTAGACAAACATTGACAAATGACAGGTTAACAATTCATAAAACGAATTTTAAATCATTTTAATTGAAATAATTATAAAACTCTTTATCTTTTAAATTGGTTAAAAAAATCTTATTTTCTACAAGTTCAAAAAAAACTCTTAAATTGTAATTACACCCACTGTAAAGATAAAAATGGATTTGTATCAAATTATACACCGTAAGCATTGATTAATTACGACATTCTTTACTTTTGCAGCATTTGGTACCGAAGTTTGCATGAGGTTTTGTATACCAACAGTCTGATTATTAGGAGCCAAGTTCAAATTGCTACCCTAATTGCATCAGATGATTTACTAAGTGTTACAATGAGATATCTTCTTTAGTCTCGAGATGGATGGTTTGGATGGGGTGTTGGATAATTTTCAAACAAGATAACAAGTTCCCATTGACGCATTGATGTTCATATTTGTGATTCCCAGGCACTGCCGATCAGTTCTTGTAATACTACTGTGCTTATAGTGTGAAGGAGCAAAGAGTCCAACCCACAATCAATAAGATTTAGTGCAGTCTCTGTCTAAATCTATCTTCTTACATAGATAGAGAGGTGTTGGGAGGAAACGTCTTTTTTACTTTAGAAAAACAACAAACATGATTTTCTTTTGGTATGTTCACAAGTTCAACACCAATCATTATGTTCAACCTGCAATCCGATCGACAATTTATCTCTGATTTGGTCCAAAAGCAAACATACAGTGCTTGGCTGCAATAGTGACTAGCTGAAGTTCTGCGCCAACTTTGGTAGAGGCCATGATTTATGATCGAGACAGTTGATTCTAAGTTTTTCAAAGTGATGACAGATAGGGCTAGAGTTACTGCTTCAAGTCCTCTATGCCGATGAAGAGAACTCATGTGCTTGTCCTTACGATTTTGGTGACTGTTTCTGGGCCAATTTGCAAGAACCCACCCTGCAGTTTTACTGGCATTGCTACCATATACCTCATCATGGCATTAGATATTTTGAGTCACAAGAGTGGTAACTTGAGATAACCAGTCTGATTTCTTTCCACTTCCAAGGGGAATTTTCATCTGTCATTTTTAAGTAAATCAATGTTAGATGTCATTTGTAAGATGCAACTCTGAATAATGAATATCAGTTGAAAAATGAGTTTGATCCATATCATAGTTAGCTAAACAGAACTCCATGGAATATGAGTTCGATCAAAGGCTTTCGATTTGAAATTTAGAGGTTAGATCTGATGACTCGAATGCAAAAACAAAATTAAAATTTTACCTCTTTAGGAAATCAAAACTAGAGAGGGAAGTAAATCGATATCAATTATAGAATTCAAAGAAATTTCATTCAATGGGAAAAATCAAAGGTCTTAACCTTACATACGTCAACAATTCTCACTGAAATAAAATTAATAAAGATTTCAATTTCAATTTGCAATTCATAGAATTAAATGTGCAATAATTAATTTTAAGTTGTTGAAAGAATTCAAATAATTCACAAACAATTAATTGAAAATTGGCAATCGTGAAATTATTTAAAGATGATAAAATTTCATAAATTCAAATCAAATAAACACTCACCAAACTGTAGAGAGGAACCAAGCTCAAAGCTCTAATTTTATTAAATCTAAACTCAAATGTGTACATGACGATGGGCCTCCACTCTTATTTATAATGTGAGTGGGATCTTAAAAAATAGAAAAAGATACAATTGAAATCATCCAAGCTTGTGCATTATGTGCCCAAATTCCTACCAACAAATCCTAGTCTTTTAGTTAGGGCAGGAACTCAGGTCAGGTCAAGTCGAGTTTCAATAAATCCAATTCAACCCATGTAAAAAATTATTGAATCTGACCTAATCCAATCCGAATTTCTAACCTGACTCAAACCGAGTGTTGTTTTATAACTTAGTGCATTCAAGTCGGGTTGATTTTAAATTTCTCAATCCGACCTTAATTTCATATAGATTTATTTTTTTCCAACTCGACTTGGCTCAAGATACACAAAAACATAACACAAATTCATTAATTTCTCGAGTTAAGTCAGGCTAAAATTGGACCCAAATTTCACCCCCTACTTTTAGCCTTTACATCGGTGTAGGACGGCCATCACTTGATAGCAGGGGTAAAAAAATCGGCCGGGCCGTTATCCCGGCCGATTTTTCATATCGGCCGATATATCGGCCGAACTTTTTCTCTCTCCTCCCCGTTTTTTTTTTTTTTTTTTTTTAAAAAAAAAAATCCAAAAAAATTACAGCAAATGCAGAAAATTATGAGCTTATTGAATATGTAATTTTTTCATAAAATATCGGACATTTACATCTTCTAATATATTTTTGAAGTTACGATAGTGGGAAATTATATAAATAGTAATAAAATGGTGAAAATTACAAAAAGAAATAAAATAAAAGGAAAAAATTGCATCCCTTTAAAAGAAGTTATTATACATTAAATAACAGCAAATAAAAAAAAATCATGTATTATTTTATAGGTTTTACCATTTTCTAACATTTATATATCATAGTCCATAGATAATAATGAAATAATTACAAAAAGAAATAAAATAAAAAGAAAAAGTTGCATCCTTGTAAAAGAAGTTAGTATACATTATATAACAGCAAATAAAAAAATTTCATGTATTATTTTATAGGTTTTACCATTTTCTAACATTTATATATCATAGACCATAGATAATAATGAAATAATTACAAAAATAAAGAAAATAAAAGGAAAAAATTTCATCCCTGTAAAATAAGTTAGTATACATTAAATAACAGCAAATAAAAAAATTTCATGTATTATTTTATAGGTTTTACCATTTTCTAACATTTATATGTCATAGTCCATAGATAATAATGAAATAATTACAAAAAGAAATAAAATAAAAGGAAAAAATTTCATCCCTGTAAAAGAAGTTAGTATACATTAAATAACAACAAATAAAAAAATTTCATGTATTATTTTATAGGTTTTACCATTTACTAACATTTATATATCATAGTCCATAGATAATAATGAAATAATTAAAATAAGGAGTAAGTGAATGTAAAAAATGTTGCTGTAAATTTTAACATGTTAGTAACAGTAACTAAGAGCAAATGAAAAATGTTCATCTATTATTTTATAGGTATTATCATTTTCTAACTTTTTTTTTCATTTATGCTATTTTATGTTGAAATAGTTAACAAAAATGAATAAATAAATGAAAAAAAATAGTAACTAACAAAGTACACAAAAACTAACTACAGATACATTAAGATGGAAAAAAAATTATAATACCTATATAAAGCTTTTATTACTACATATCTTATTTAACTTCAAGCATTTTTTAACTTCTTTTATGTTATTTTTGGATAAAAAAATTAAAATAAAATACAGATAAATCGAAATAAATTACAAAACTTACAAGATCAGTAGATCTGTAAATGAAGAAACCTTTGAACGGTCTGGATCGTTCGGTTTCAAACAAATCCGGATCGTTTAGAACTTACTTAAATCAAGTAATGAAGAGTGCAATTTTTTTTAAAGATAAATAGTAAAATCTGATTTTCTCTTTGAAAATAAGGTGTGAAATTTGAGATGTAGGTGAATGGTATTTATAGGAAAAAATTGGACCGGTTCGATTTTTTGGATTTAAAAAAAATAATAAAATATTCAGGCATGCCGGACCAGCCGAATCCTGCAGTCCGCTGTACACAGAGATGTGATGGGGAGAAATTGGTTGACAGGTGAGATCTCGTCCGAGATCTCGCCCGATATATCGGACATGAGATATCATCCGATATATCGGCAAAATATCGCCGAACTTGAGTTGGGCCCAGGCCCGAGATTTACTGTTTTCAGGGGGAAAAACGGCCGATTCGGCTCAGATTCGGCCCAGATTCGGCCGAGATTTGGACCGATATATCGGTCATCTCGGCCATCTCGGCCGATATTTATTATGAAAAAAATGTTTTTTTAAAAAAAAAAAAAACAAAAAACCGAATTTTTAAAATTCGGCCGATATGATGACCGATAATTCGGTCAAAAATTCGGACATATCGGCCGAATTTTTTTTTGTACGGCCGATACTATACGTATCGGCCGATATGATTCGGTGGTTGAAAAACCGAATTATATCGGCCGATACGCACAGTATCGGCCGATATTTTGACCCCTGCTTGATAGGTCTTCCTCATTCACACACCTCAGGTCCTTGAATTTTGTCAAACTTCCTGCTTCTTAGACTCATATATAGTCAATGCTTCCCATTTCTTTGTTCATACTGTTGGCTTCCCATTTTTTTTCTTTCCTTCAACCATAGGAGATAAAAATATGAAATTACCACATGATTCTTGCTTTGCTTGGGTTTCCAAAAAAATCCCAACTCCATGCAATTGCCGTCCATTACATTTTTCACTTCCAAATTCGTTGAACAACTAGAAAATAGGAATTTTCATGCGCTCATGTTCCCAAGAATGAGAGGATTATTTGGAAACTAAAATTTAAGTTAACTTGATGATATGGCCATGACATGACTTTCACATAAACGATGTCATATCAAATTTGTCCAAATGAATTCCTTTTAGTAAATTTACCTTTTAAAGTGGACTTTTAAGGTTCATACTTCATACCACGTCTAAAAAACTCCGACCCATAGCAAATTCATCTAGATTTCAAATTCAGTGCAGTGAGCCAGTTAGAAAGCTCTTCCAACTCTCTCTTTCCACTATTGACCAGATCCTTATATTTCTGCACAGGGCTGGCCCTTGCTTAAGGCGATATCGGCAGCCGCCTAATGTCCCCACCAGTGTACTGGACTTAGGGCCCCTAAAATTTCAAGGCCACTCCTGTTTCTACAGGGCTCACCTAGGTAGACCAGACCCATCATTTCCTCTTTCAGGCAAGCAAGAATTAATTCAGGTTTTTAAAAATTTGGATAAAGGAGGATTGTGGTACAGATATTGTTATTGTTACCTATAATCAACTTGACTCCGCATCCTATGAGTTGGAGTTTGGGGAACCAACTTTTGAATGTATGGTTCTCACAACCTGAGCCGAATTTTCGACCGATATTTCATCTCGTCGAGATTTTTCTCTCTCCTCATCTGTTTTAAAACCTCGGTGACTTTTATTTTTTTGAAAAAAATCATTTAAAAAAATTAAAAAAGGCTTTTTTAAAAAAAAAAATTTAAATATAAATATAGGCTGATATCTAAGCCTGATAGTCGCCCATATCGGAAGAATATCAGGCAAGATATCGACTGGGCTCATGCCGATATTTTTTTTTTTAAAATAAAAAATAAAATTTGGTCGAGATCTCAGCCGTATCGGCCGAATTTTTTTATCTCTGGCTGATAAGCACAGTATCGATCGAAATTTTGACCCCTGCTCACAACTTTTATCCCACAACTAGTAAATTTGGCCTGTGAGCTTTGCCTGGCTTCAATAAATAGGCTCAAGCCTGCCTCTGAACCATGAATAACCATAACTACGTGCCTCAATTGCCAAGCACTATAACATGGCTCGCTTCTGTCATTCCTACTTATTTGATCTCAAATTTAATAAATTTAGAAAAAGTTAAGTACAAATTGTAAAAAGTTTATAGCTTAAAAGACGACCATTTCATAACTTAGTGTGTATTACTTACACTGTAGAGTTTTCAACACCTAGAACAAAAAGTAATTAAGACAGCACGACTATTAAAGACGTTAAAATTGATTAGGAATCAATTCATGTATGATTGTCTTTAAATTAGGTAGATTATCATCTTTCAAGGTGTGCTGTATTCGTAAAGATTCTCACAATAAGTTTATGACTTTGATGTCATGACCATGACAACAACTTAAGAGTAATTGGACTACCACAATCCAACATGGCACTACACAATGCCAGAAAGTAGCAACTATATCGGGAAACTCTGTTTTTAAATATCGGTTTCTTTCTTCTTTTCTACCCCTGTTCTAGATTCCTAATTTTTCTCCATTTAGAATGAGAAAAGTTGAACTACTGACCTTTATTATTTTATAGAGAAATATCACACTTATCATAGGTTGAACTTATATAATTAGATAAGATAGAGAACTTCACAAATAATATGATTTAAAAGAGAACTCTTCCATCAAATCACTATAACTTTATGAGATGACCACCTAATTGACTTGACTCAATAATGCTATAAATTTAGAAATTTATAATATGCAATCCAAAGTTTCAAATTGGAGGTCTTTAAAAAAAATATCTTTGATAATATAGAAAAAGGGTTTTTGAATGTATCCTCTGTTGGATCCCCAGAAAAGCATATCCACCAATAGAGCTAGCAACATTTAGACCCACGCCATTCTTGTTCACAGCAGTCAATAGGTGTTTTGGTCATGAAAAGGTATCCCACGTGAACCAGAGACTGCTTTCTACCTTCCCCTCTTGACCAAGCGATTAAGTTGAGAATTCCAAGTTTGGAATTAGCCCAAGTTGTTCAAGACTAACTAAATTAAGCTACTAACAGATGAGATCTATATGCGTCCACTTGATCAGAAGTTTATTATTGGATGATCTAATTACATCTCCAGTAATCTGATGTAGCACGGGTATCGACCCCAAAATCAGAATCTCGCCCGAATTGAAAACACGACCAAGAATCGAAGAAATCTGGGAAATTTCTATTTTTATTTATTTCCATTGTTTTACTTGTAAGATTAGATTTGCTTAGAATTCTATTTCTTATAGGATACTATTTCTTTTAGAATACTATTTCTTTTAGGATAGTATTCCTATTTCCTTTAGGATACTATTTCATTATTTTCATTTTTTATTGTTATTGTTATTTTTAGTTTTGGGTTTTTATAAAAAACCCCTCTCTAGCATTGTAATAAACAGATTATTGATAATGAAATTATTTTGAGATTTTATCTCCTTCCCCTCTGCGGGTGCGCCCGTCCCTCTCCTCTCCCGTCGGTGGATTTCGACAACCCTTCTTCTTCTATCTCCTTCTCTTCTCTCTCTTCTCTCTTACTGCAGATTGCATACCGAGATCTGCCCTTGTCGCCTGAGTCTAAGCGTGCTCCACCATTAGCAGCGTCTGACCGGATCGCCTCTGTCTCGGCTCTGCCCCTTCCCTCAACCTTACCACCGTACTGCTTGTTTCTTGTTTCCAAGCAGAACCTTTTAACCCTTTTCTCCCATTAACCGATCCAACACCTTTAATCCACCAGCCTTTTGGACCCATTATTTCCATTTAAAGCCCCTTTAGTTTACCTTTAATTAATTCAAGACCCTTTAAATTCACCCATTCTATCTATCCGATTCACCCAATTTAGTCTTCTTCAGACTAAGTTACCCATCCTAATTTCTTAACCCAATCCCCACTGCGTCATAATCAGTTTAGTTAGCATTTTATGGTATGCAGTGAATCCAGATGTTCAAATCAGTTCACAATCAATTCATTTTATTTGTGGTGTTGATTCGATCGTAAAGCTGCCCTCAGTTGTGCTATCTGTCTTGCGGTCAAGTCTCAAATCAACTTTTGAATCAATCCTCTTGAATTCAGGTTTTGCAAAGTCCAAACTCGAATTTGCAAATTCAAGGCTAAAGGAAGTTTGATTGAATTGGTGGAATTCAGAGCATACAGGGTAATTAGTTCTAGACATTTCTAATAGAATTCGTATCTATGATTCCATAAGATAGGAAGTTGTCCCTGGCAATGTTCGGTCTTGGGAGTATGAACTTTAAAGCAGCAGGCTATAATTGTTACAATAGATGAAGGAATGAAATATTGAATGTGATTCATTTCTTATTGGGGGCAAATCCAGTCAAACAGCCATCATCATCCTCACAAATTCTTCATAGTTAACTTGGCCATCACCGTCAATGTCTGCCTCCCTGATCATCTGCTCCACTTCTTCATCAGTCAATTTCTCACCAAGATTGATCATCACATGCCTCAGCTGCCAACAAGGAGATAAACAGAAATCCAAGTAAGAATGCATGTTCAAAATTGGAGAGTCTAAATCAATGGCCAGTGCAAGGATAAGATGGTGGAGATGACTTGGGAACTATGTTCTGTTGTATTCTCTACTGGGTCATTACTCAGTCCTCAAATTATGCAGGGCGATGTACCAAATCTTGAGTGGACCAAGATATTCTATCTCAATCAATACATTTAAGTATTGAAATTGATCTTTACCTCACTAGCAGAGATGAATCCATTTTGATCCTTATCAAATACTTTGAAAGCTTCTTTCAGTTCCTCCTCTGCATCAGTCTCCTACAAGAAATACAAAATAGATTGTTCAACAACTGGTTACTGTTCAATTAATTGTTTTTTTTCTTGGAAAAAAAAAACTGGGTTACTGTTCAATTAATAGTTTGTGGGGCTGTCCATAGCTATAATTGGATCTGTAGTAGTTGTCAAAAGAAAGTGTGGACATTGTAATATCTATAAACACATATAAATGGAAACTACAAATTCTAGTTTATGGGCAACAGTTTGTAGCTTAGAACAATGTAAATACGTTGAAGTAGAAGTGTATTATCTACATCGGAGATCAGTCCTCAGAGACCATGAGAACATAGAATCTGATGGTAGAATCCAAGCATGGTGTATTGTGTTTTTTTTTTCTTTTACTAGGGAGAATCTCATACGAAAGCGTTGGGTAAAACTTCGTAAGTTAAAACCTTTGCAGTTACATGGTATATTTTGTTTTTACCTTCATTTTTCTAGCCATGAGGTTCAAGAACTCCCCAAACTCAATAGTGCCATTTCCATCAACATCGACTTCACTGATCATGTCCTGGAGTTCTTCAGCAGTTGGGTTTTGACCCAAGGAACGAATGACCGTGGCTAGTTCTTCTAAGGTGATGCATCCTGCCAAGGAAAAAATAACACCGACATTTGAAAACTCATTAATACCAACCAAAATCAAAGTCAAACTCTTAAAGGTTCATAATCAACCTCACAAGTATCTAAGAATAAGGCCCCCAAAAATACGCAGAAAAAACATGTTTAAAACTTCATGCCAAATAAAATTGCCTCCACTCACCATTATCACGTGAAAAAATGTGCAGAAAGTGCTTTTCAAAAGGAAATAGTCATAAAGCAAATAAGAACTCATCGTAAACAAATAGATAGATGGTTCCAACTTGTACAAGCAAAATTCCAGAAATTCTTGTGCATAGAAATTTATAATAATAATAATAATAATATATTCAACATTCAAAAAGTTGTGCTTGGGGAGTAACCAGTGACCCAACTGAGCGCTTCCATAAGTGGTGGTTGGGGGCCAATTTTGAGGACATATGCAAATCACTTTACCCACACATTGGATAAGTCTAGTGGCTCTTTAGAGTGGAGGGAGAGTCGAACTCAACACTCCCGCTTCATGAAGCGCGTTTCTGACCATCACTCCAAGCCCTTCGAATTATTACTGGATAATCCGATAAAGAGGGGTAATTAGCAATTAAGGGCCAGTAGGTGTTGAAAATTGACAACTATTCTTCGCCCCCTTTAGGCTCTTTTACACTCAAAATATACCAAACTAGAATAATTTAACAGTCTCATCCTTTAATAAAATTCCTTTCCATAAGAAAGAAAGGAAGAGGAAAAAGGAAATCAAAAGCTCTGGCAAAAGGCACCATAATGTCATGCAATACGTTTTTAAGAGAGGGGCAAAACACCAAGGTTCATAACAAGAGCATTTTTTTTTTTAAAAAAAAAAGGGACAAGCACATGAGTAAATCATATCAGTGAAGGCTGATATAAAAGTTTTCATCAAACTCACTGAAAAGCCAGAAAATTTAAAACAAATTCTCACGACCAATTTATCGAGCACAGTCCGGCGAAAACAGAGCCAAACATAAGAAAAAAAATATATCTTGCAAGAACTCAGTTAGAAATGTATCGGTGTATCAGCGTAAGCCTCACAAAGAATGTAAAGAAGTAGAAGTCCATCCCACACAAAACCTTCAAGACAAGATCGACTCTTTTTATCCTGAGCAAACAAACAGAACTAAGAAGAGAAAAAGAAGTAAAAGAGGTGGGTCAAGAAAGAGCACGCACCGTCACCGTCCTTGTCAAACAAACAAAAAGCTTCTTGAAACTCAGTGATCTGCTCCTCAGACAAGACTTCAGCCATGGTAGAAGTGCCTCTTAAACAAACAAAAAAACGGAGCAGAAACTTGCAGAGAGAGAGAGAGAGAGGAGGAATACGAAGCAGCAGAAGCAGAGGAAAGAGACGAGAAAGAACTACGGAAGGTTACACGCGTGCACCAATCTCAACTCTTGTTGGGCCTTCTGTAATAATCTCAACTCTTTTATAGGAGGAAAATCGGTTTTATTTTTTTATTTTTTATTTTTAAAGAAATAAGAATGATATGTAGAAGTCATTGTTTCTTCCTGATTTTTATTAGAAAACATAGAATATTACAGCAGTTATCTTAATAAGACACTCTAAGCAAAATACTTTAACGAAATATGTCATTAAATATATTATGGTTTTTATATATTTTGATTCAGTTTACAGATATTTATATAGATATGAAGTATATAAAATTTCACTATCAAATAATAGTTTGAGTCATATAATCTTCGCCTTTAAATTTTAATGAGTACAAAACATTTATTTTTAAAAATTTTAAATCAAAAGATAAAATGATTAGATAAAAGTGAAATTTCGTATATATTTTCTTTATGTCACATCAAACTATATAAGTCTGAAAATTCATTTAATGGTATATCTCATTAATATATCTCAGTTAAAAAAATCATATTTCAACTAATAATAAAAAGTTAACCTTCTTAGTCTCTTAGAAAAATTACTAGAACAGTCTTTTTAAAACTGCTACTCTATAGAAATAAGTGGAACTTTTAAAGGAAGAGTTCATTTAGATTGGACTTACATTTACACTTAATCTCCTGTCATATCTAATGTTTTAGGTGAATTAAATCTCCTTTTGATCAGTTTCATTCTTTATTACATCAATTGTGTTAAACTAAAATTATTTAATTATCAAACACAAATAGTTGGATTAAACTAAAATTTTCACCACCAAACCCTTATATCCTTTGAAAACTACATGTAAATAATTTATGTAAATTATTCTTCATAGACGTTCTAACTAAAAGTCTATTTTAAATAACTTTATCTCATGGTAAAAATAATATTATCATTTTAATGAGTGTGGGGTTGAGGTGAATCTTGTCTTTTTGATGAGAAGAGATTGAGAGAAATGACTGAAAGCCACGTGAGACTAAGAGCTATTCCTTCTTCCTTCTTAGCTCTATTTTCTGTGACCAGATTTCTTTATTTCTCATTCAATGGTCGTTGGTTTGGTCCAGTCTTTGCTCGTCAGTCGACTTACCATGACCACCAACCCATCTTTTTATCCATTATCTCTCTTTACTTTACAAGGTTATAATAGCAAGCGACTCATTCAACGAGAAACTCTTTTAATGTGGGGGTTAAGTTAAATTAAAGATGCCTTTATTTTAAAAATATATATTAAAATTATTTGATTAAATGAGTGAAATTATATTTTCAACATTTATATTACTTTAAAGATAATATTTAATCTGATTTGAAAGAATTTTTTTATTTTATTTACATGAGGGAAAATGAGACGCAATTCTACTAAAATCTGAATTTGAACTTGAGATGGAACCATTAATAGTGCATGTAGAATTGATTTTCTTATAGTTCATGGATGATTCTTTACATATTTTAGGTGAAATCCATTTGGACATATCTATGATCATTGTTTTGGAATATAAAATAGGAAAATTTATATTTTACTATGATTTTTATTATAAATTAACTAAATGTCATCATCAAACATATTTTGGTCAATAAAAAGTTCTTATGATAACAATAACAATAATCATGATTATTTCTCTGTATAGAATTTAAGTCAAGTACTCATTTTTTATTCGACTCATATTAATATGATAATTATTCAATGCATGAAGTATTCTATTTGAAGTCCAAGTCTTTCGTGTTTGACTGGCAATTAAACACTGAGTGTAATTAAGTTTTGTAAATGTGATGAGTCAATCGCATGGAATCACATCCAAAGCAAGTATCGTCCAGAATTTGATGTTATTATTGAAGGATTATTTTCATATTTCATTTATTTAGTTGATTATCTCATAACTTATATTTTATTTTTTTTGAATTTACATATGAGAAATCACAAAAAACTCAGTGTAAAATTTCTACGAGTAGCACTCACTACCCTTAGAACATACCAGATGAGGTCATAGGAGCTCAAACTCTTTAACTTTAATTACACATATATCAATAAATTCTAAAAACTTAAAATTTGAGAGGCTAGTTAATTCACAAAATTACAGTCTCACAATTGTAAAACTCTACCCTAATCTATATTCGTATGATTCATATGATATATCATCGAACCCTTTGTGTTAAATGTCCATTAATGTTGGTTTATTCTTTTAGTGGTTTCTTTCAGGCCACAAAAACAGGAATGTAGCCATGAGCCCATGAACTAAACATGAAATGAAAGAGAGGATTAAATTAAATTTTTAAAAAATAATCAGAGAATCATTCACAGAGATTAATTAAAGAGAGTGGGAAGTTAAGAGTGACAGATAATAATTTTTTTTTAAAATGACTTGTTAGTCAACTGATAGGTGGGAAAATTGCCAGCTGTGGTGGTGTGTGTTCTTTGAGGGTGGGCGAGAGAGTCTAGGTCACAAGGATTTTAATAAAGATGTAGAGAATAAGCAACATAAATGCATGACTGAGTCACCTCGCTATTCACAATTTAATAATTTAATATTTTCTGTTACAACTTAAAATCTTTGATATTTTGTATTGGTCTTTTTATTTTTATATACAGAGATTAATGTGAACTTTCAATACAAAACCTTTCATAATAAAGATGCATAAATAAAATCTTAATTTTTAAATTCAATTAATGGTTCAATACTTTTTAATGATTTACAATCAATTAGCGTAAACTAGTTCACAACCCACGATTTCTTCCCACATCCAAGTTCAAGGTTCAAGGTTCAAGGCTCAAGCTCAATGTTGACCATTTCAAATTTTCGTTCAACTGCATATGAACAGTATGAGATATAAGATATAAGTTATGTTAATAAATTAGTCTTTTAAAATGGAAGTTCAAATTCTAATAAGTGGTATTAAAGTGAAATTTTAAGTTACTACATGTGGGATCAAGAGATCTTCCAAGTGATGAGATGACAGGCGTCGCTCTCTCCTAAGAGAGCCTCGTTCGAGGAAAAATTGTTAGAGCTGTTGCGAATGAGTCCTACAGTAAAAGTGTAGAGAAAAATCTATACTCCATCTAACTGACTAGTCTTTTGAGGTAGAAGTCTAGGTCCTAACAGAACTAAAATGAGTCTAATTTACCAAGTGTTGTCACGAGATCTTTAAGTTGTTAGAGGCGAATAAATTTCGAAATTGAATAAGAGGATTGAATTATAAAAACTTTAGTCTCAAAACGTTTATAGACTGGGGTCAACCATACAATTATAATTTGTTATGAGAGTGACAAGCTCTTCTTGGAATACGCATTGAACATCTGCCTTATATTCGTTGCACTTAAATTGATTCCCTTCGATTATCTATTCCACTACTAAGTGATCACAGAGGCCTTAACAAGCCCACTACTGTGCTCTGCGGCCATAATAAATATTTTCTGTTTTATTTCCTTTATAATACTAATACAGTATCTGTGTTCTTATCCACCTTACACGTGTCCTTCTCTCTCACCTAAATTCTTCTTCTAATTTTCATAAAACCCTCTTACGCCCATTATAATTATATTGCACGTGATAGGACTCACCAGTGAGACGAATTAGTTATCTCACAAGAAAGATTATAAGATTTCAACCTTTTGTTTTAGTTGAATAATTATATGTAAAATACCTTTTTTATAAAAATAATTTTAATGTAGTCAAGCCATTCATCTTTATCAATTACATGAATTTTCAAACCTTAAAATATAAATTTTCAAATAAATAATAAAGATATAAAACCTGAGGTTTTTACCATCAAATTCTTCCACATCACCATTTCTCATATTTAACCTTCTTTAATACGTTACTAACTTTCCAATTATACCTGTGTAAAATCTTTAAAATAAATATTTATAATATGTTTATAAGATTATAAAGCTTAAAAAATACACACTTTAGTTCAAAAAAAATTCTATAGACCGTCTGAAGTGAGCTATTAAAAACATTTGATGTGTAAATATGTTAATTTTTTTTTTTATAAAATCAGCCGTTTATGAGTTGTAATTTTCGGCTAAGAAATTACTGTTCATTACATGTGCGTACAATAAATGTCCCAATAGATGTGGCGCATCTGCTGATTTTAGGGGGCCTGGCCCCGGTTCTGTTCCTGGTCCTTGCTTGGATTAGCAACTGTGGTACGATATCGTCCATGGCTGTACATCTGCCACGTGTTCCGCGGTTTTAGCCGAGGGAATCAAGCCCTCGGTCGTTGTGTATGAATATTTAAAATAAAGTCGTTGAGAATCTAAATGGATCACAGATCCTATTTCATATATGAGCTCAGTTTCAGTGAAATGTTTAATTCAAAGTTCAAATCAGGTCATACCTCTCCATATTTTTTTATATCGAGATTTAGCATGTGCTTACGTCCATTTTATTCGTTCTAATATTAGATTAATATAAAAATTATGTTATAGTTTAACTTTGATTATCAAATATATGAGTTATGATAGCACCTCACTTTAGATAATTTAATAATAGGTGTCGATTTTTATAAATCTATCTTTTTATTTTCTTTAAATACAAGAAACAATTAATATATTTATTTAAAATAAAATGAATATTATCCAAAATTAAGTAGCTCAACTGTGATTACTTCCTATCTTATAAAGCGGAAGGTAACCAATTCAAGTCCTAACGGCATAAATCGGAGATGTCCTATGTGAATGTAGGGTATTCCCTCAAAGAGTTTATAGGAACTCTTGCCTCGTGATTCTCCTCAATTATCAAAAATTAAAAAAAAAATTAAAATGAACATTAAATTCAAATATGTTATGTTAATAACCAATGATTTTAATTTTAGATTAGATAGCTATAAGTGGTGTGGTGAATGAAAAGAATTGACATTGTAAGTCCTATTTACATTGCTGTCACCAATGAACTCATTATATGTTAAGTATCATACTTTTTATTATTATTATTATGATATAATTAAATAAATAATTCACTGTGGGTTTTGTAAGTTATATGGTCAAGTTAGAAATTAGAATTAACTGTCCTAGCTGAAATTGATAAATTAATGGCCGCTGCTTCTAACCATGTATTTAACCTTCACATGACTTAAACCTGCTTCATTTGATACTGAAATGAGTGAGGTTAGTCAAGTGCACTATAAGCTTTTGTCCACTTTACACAAAGCTAAGATAAAGTTTTCTACTATTTAAAAATAAAAATAATTGTACATGCAGATGCAGTACGTGCTAATATGCAAAATCCATGAGTTAAGGTAGAAATTTGGACTTGGCCAAATAATGGCTTTAATAATTGTCTAATTTAAAATATTTATTAAAATTGTGAAGCTGACTCAAGTCATATTCATACTTTCAAACGTGAAGCTAATTCCAAGTCCTCCCATCCCATCCAATGTTCGTACACTTTACACGAGGCAAATAACCACAGTAATCGAATGGATGATCAAAGCCGTTCAATTGCCAGTGATTTGACTCATGAACTAAATGGACTCAACCATCAATGATCACCTCTCTTTTGTGGTTCAGATCAGTTCTTACTTTCTCAAGTTGAACGAAGTGTTATTTATGAAACTAAGAATTTAGAAAGAAAGGCCATCATCTTCTCCCACGCGTTGCTTGACTTGAAAAGGGAAGAATGTTTTGTTTGAATATGGAGACCGAAAAGATAGAAAGAAAGAAAGAAAGAAAAGAAAAGAAAAGGGCTGATGAAAAGTTGAACAAGTAAAAGATGAAACCTTTCTCGATGGCCACCATTGTCAACACGCGCTTCTTTTTCTTCAAATTCATGAAAGCAAGGAGAATTAAAAACCATTCTTTTCATGTTTACGCGGTATTACTGTTTTTTATTAGCTTATTCTTTAAGCAGGAGATTTGATGTATACGTACGTTTGATTCGATGGAACCCACTAATTTCCCTTGTTGAACACAAACCAAACTTGGTAGCACAGCAATGGGATGAGAAAGGCCAACACCGAGTCCAACAAATTTTCAAATACGTGTCAAATCAGTAGAGACAGAAATCACTCCACCAGACAAAGCTAGAATATTTGGACCCAGAAAATTTTGGCATAATAATTGGTCCTTTCAAGAAATCATAACAAAGATGATTGTAAAAGAAAAACTTTCAGTTTATGATTTAAAATTTAGATGGAAGAGAGAAAAAAACAATTGATATGATTACTTTTTACTCAGAATGATTTATTTACAGCGTTATTGGTCATCATTTTAAAATGGAAAATGTAACGTTGAAAATGGATTTTGGAGAAGAATGGGCTTCAAATGGATGAGACAAGACAACCTTAATGCCTCTCACAGAGATACGGACCTTCAATGGAAACTCGGGCTTCAAGTAATTCAAATCGGTAACGTCGAGCACAAATATAGAAAACCTGTTGAGCTTTCGGGGGTGCGCTCACAGTCACACGTTTTGCATAAATAAATGGCTTCTTTTGTGAGCTGAAAAAGAGTAGGGATCACGAGGGGGTAACGACAAGCTATGTAGGGGTGTGGACTTTTGGGAAAGTTGGGTGGCAGAGGGTGTGAATGGTGGCAGACTCAAGGCTGAAGTTTAGTTCAAAGGCCTATTGTATGTTGAGCTCCCTTTGTTTGGATCTGGTTTTCATTCTTTTATTATTCATTCTCACTTAATTTATATAAAGTCATGTAGTTATCAACATCATCTGAATTGGCCATACAATTTCCATTACTCCATTTCACCTCATCATGAATTATACATTCAGTTCTTTAATTCATGCGACATATTGCAGATTATTCCCTAGAGAAACTGTTCATTTGGAACTTTGGCACTTTCTTTGTAAGACAAACCTTGAATACTCGGTATGAGTTACTTGGTCTATGCCTTTGGGGAAAAGTACAAAAAATGATCTTTAGTAAATATGCAATCGTGGTTCAAAGGCTACAGAGACTTGATAGTTGAGTAGCTAATTCAATGAGAGAAGGGTCCAACAGGTGACGTTACAGTGGATGAAAGAGAGGAAAAGAGTGTAATGTGGTCCCATACAAAGTGCTAGTTTTCTACAGGTTAGTTCCCAATGGATTCTCATAACTTGCATGGTAGGATCAAATGTTTTGTGGACCTGTAAGCAGTCAGTAACTCACCGATGTAAGTGACCAAGTACAGATCTAGCCCATAAACATTCTCACCGATCTTAAAAACTTGAAAACTAGGAGACTCACAAAAATAATACGAAGAAAAATCTGAATATAAGATCCAGAAACAAATACGAAAACTATAGAGTAAAAGATGAAAAGGAAATTAGAAAATAAACAAAAACAACAGATTTTTTTTAAGAAAAAAGAAGAATAAGAAAGTAAACAAAAACATAAAAATAGAAAATAAAATAAAAGGAGAAGAGGAAAATGAAGAAGATAGAAAGTAAGAAAAGAAGATAGAACTCGTGGGATAGTTTGATGGAATCTTGGGTTATTTGTCGTGTTAAAAGAAGAAGGAAGCTTGCTTGGGTTTCGATCCCTGACTGTGGTATCGTGGACTATTTGGAATGAGATGAATGCTAGGATTTTCGAAGGTCAGTTGTTAGAAGTTAATGATCTCTTTCACAAAGTAAAATGGAGGTTGTGTACTTGGTTATGCTGGGGATCTATGGCAATATTGGGAGGGATGCTTGAGGTGTGCTCCTATGGTAATTAGGCCTAAGCAAGCTGAGTGGTCCCCTCCCCTCGGGGGACAGTCAAGTTTAACGTGGATGGAGCTTCTTTCGACAATCCGGGCCCAGCTGGTATTGGAGGTGTTCTTAGAGACCATTTGGGTGGGATTCGGGCTGTTTTTTCAGAAGCAGTGGGGTTCAAAGATTCTAATGAGGCGAAACTTCTTAGCATTAGGAAAGCCTTGACCTTAGGAGTAAAGTTAAGGAAAGTCAAATTAAAAATTGAAAGTGATGCTTCCAACGCTATAAAATGAGCTAGGGGTACAAGGAGACCTCCTTGGAGGTTAACTGCCACTGTTAGGGAGATTAAGGGGCTACTCTTGGGCATAGAGGTTTCCTTCAATTAGATTAGTCGTTCAGCGAATGGTGTGGTGGATTTTTTTGCTAAAAATGGTCTTGAAGGGCCGACTTCAGGCGTTTTTCTTTTATAGCATAGTTTCTATGGTTGTTAGGTTATGATTTCTTGGTATTTTTGTTTTCTTAGGGCCTAATCCTCATAGGCTTTTTGTGCCTAGTAACTTTGCCTTGTTCTTTTCCTTCTTTTAATGAAATTTCTTCTTTACCGCTCAAAAAAAAAAAAAAAAAAGATGGAAGAAATTGCAAGGGGAGAGAGAGAGAGAGAGAGAGAGAGAGAGAGGGGGAGAAGGATACACATCTTCTCACATGCATCCTGCTGCCGCCCCATTTCTCCTCCTACCTTTCCAAAGGTGGAGGTCAAAGAAGTCTAGGGTGTCTAACTGTGGTTCTCATAGTGTCACTCAATGATACCATTTTGCCCTTGTCCAGCAAGATATGACATGCTATCCCTTACTCAACTGAGACGAGTCGAGTAAACTCAACTGATTTTTCACTTGGTGAGTCGGATCAAAACTCGTTGGTGGACCAATTTCTTCGAGTTACTCCGTTTTGACTTCGAGGTGAGTTGATTTGACTGAGTTAACTGAGTTTCCACCGAGTTTTAAGACTATAGTTCTTGCCCATGAATGTTAACAACACATGGTTTTGACTTCGAGTCGAGTTGACTCAACCGAATCAATTGAGTTTCGAACGCGTTTTAAAACTATGGTTCTTGCCCATGAATGTTAACAACACATGATTACTAACATTAAACGTAAGCTTTAATAGCAACATGGAGCACTTATTCTTACACACAGAGAGAGAGAGAGAGAGAGACGCTAACATGATGTGGATTGATTTAAAAAAAGTTGTTACTTGCAGCTTGACAGGAATAAAATGGCAAGAACCATGCATCTCATATTGGCCTACCTTTGGGAACTATTTGATCCTTGAGCCACATGTAAATTGGTACCAGCACAAAATACGTAGCCGCCATGGCACCAAGAATGAATCGAAGGAAGAACACAAATGGGTTTATAGGCTCACTCACATCCTCTGCCTTAGGACCAAGCTGCATCAACACCCACCAAGAAAAAACTATAAATCGTCATTTACAAAAATGATGATGGTAGGAGGCTTTACAATGAAAAACAGTTCTATTTTTTCCATTCAACCTAAATAATGAACACGTTAATCAATCAAGAGCTTGGAGTGTCAATTTTGCATAACTACAAAAGAAGGCCATAAGAAAGATATGCCTATTCTTTTGGATGATCAACAACCACCAATCTCGGTGTAGTTTAGCATAGTGTAAATATCTTTTAACTAGGATAAGCAATCCACGTGAACACATGCTTACCGTGGAAAGCCCTTTCAACTGCACTATGAATTTCCTTTGGGTGGAAATATGGATATGAAGGACCCATTTTGGATTTCCTAGATATTACATGCAACTAGCTTTCTACCAAGAGCATACGAAAATGGATACTTCTCATTCTACTAAATTTGATCACATCCCAATCCATTGTAGCCCATGATAAATAAAGGTTCTGCATGACAAGCATTCAACCATTTCGTCCAACTGTCACTTCGTAGCTCTTCATAAATGGTTGGAACTCACCAAATATGGTAAAAGAGGGGGGAGGATTGACACCTAGGGCATCCACCGTGGATGTCCATTATGCAAATTGAAGCTGGTCCTCATCGTCCTGAGTAAAGACCTCTTACTTTTTGAAATTGTAACTAACCTTCTCCTATGTTCAATTAAGTGAAAAGAGCTTTTTCTTCTTCTTTTTTTGAAAAATGGCACTGAAATTCTATTAAAGAAAGCAGTATGCATGCTATGAGCAGATCAAACGACCAAAGAAGGGAAAAAGGAAAGTAGAAACTATTGAGAGCACCAAACAAAACTTAAAAAGCCCTATAAGGAAAATTACATGATCAAAGCACCTTTTTGTACATGTGCATGTTAGGGCAATTTTATAAAGTGACTATTAGACTCACAATGTTACATGGGGCAGACTGCTGGACAATAAAGAAAAGACAAATAGACAAAATTAAGGTGATGGAGGTACACATCTACATTAGATGAGAGGATTAACTCTAAGGGATAAAGTTTGAAACGACTAAATTAGAGACAAGTTAAAAATAGCCCTAATAGATAACAAATTGGAAGAAACCTGTTTTAGGTAGTTTGGACATGTAACTAAGATATCAGAAACAGCTACCTAGAAACAAAAGATTACAAATTGCAGATCAGGTGGAGGGGTAGACCACTGAAAAGTTCGATGGAAAGGATATGAGAAGATATGGCAAGTTGAGGGGTGACTGGTCATATGGTTTAAAATATGGACAGATGGAAAAATAGGAGTCGAAAAGCCAATTCCAGATAGATCTGATTTTGGCTTTGATGATGATGATGAAGCTATGAACCCCACAAAACTCCTTTGAGCAAACACCGCACAAGACAGCAACCGACTCAATTTCCCCTGCTTGCTCCTGTAGAGACAATCGTTTCTTTCCTTCTAAAGGCCCAAATAAGCACCATGAGAGAGAGTTTTCAGATTACAGGGAACTTCATTGATCCAGTCTAATAGGACAGCTAAGCCCATGAGTTGTGAATCACTCAACTGACTGAAATAGTGAAAAGATGAGGCCCATCCTTCCCATGTAAAAGGGTACTTCAAATGGTGATCAACACCATCAGCTGCCTCTATGCATAGCTGGCAAGCACTAATAATGACCCTCTAACACTAATGGAGATTATCTTCATTTCTTCCATCACGGTTTTTAACAATCATGTTTTCCAACAAAAGGCCAGGATCATTGGAGGAGTTTTCAACGACTGAATACCCAGATTAACCACCACTTGATGCACACTAACATGATCCCAATATATATATATATAAGATACTCTCGGCTCCAACCCTCAAATAAAAATTTGAGGACCCCAACCAAATGGGCCCACCATGGCCCCAACAACACACCTTCGTCCCTCACATTCACTTGTCACTGAGAATTGGATCCTTACACAAATAAAATTTTGAGGACTTGTACATGGGGCCCACCAAGGCCATGTGGAGGGCTTTGTATGAAATAGAGTGCCTTCTATAAAAAAAAAATTACCTTAATAAGATAAGTGAAGCAATGTTTTTTAAAGTCTCAAATATTCAATTTTATCTAATAAAGAAAACTCATGTGGTCAAATTAATAGGCTGTATAACTAAGATTCGGTGTATGTGTATTTTTGTTTGTATCTATGTTCCCTAAGAACTGTTCTAACAGATTTTGTGCACACAGCTTGGTAAGCCCCACCTTGTCCCACATGGATGGGTGAGTTTGAAAGGTCTTGCCCTCAGTTACGAATTTCGGCCAAAATTGTTCGGATTTAGATATCAGCCAAAATAAGCAAATTTCAAAAATTCTAACTGAAATTTTCAAATATTGGCCAATTTTTTTTTGGTCCATAGTAAGACTAAAATATTTTGTCGGCCAAGAATTGTAATTGAGGTTTTGGCTTATGTATGGTGCTTATAAAATTTCATTTTGATCAAATAAGTGAATGTCTGTTTTTAAGGCTCTCAAAACTTCAACTTTATTTGACAGTGGAAATTCATCAAGTTAATTTTTTTAAATAGTAATGTTACTATTTATTAACACAAGAAGTGCACCAAAAAGGAAATACATAGAAAAAGGGACACCAACACAAGATAACAATAAGAAAAATAGGAAAGGGCGCAAAGAAAGCAACAACTAAACCAAACAAAGCTACAAAAGGCCAATGCTCTCCTTCCAAGCTCAAAAAGTTAGATTGGTGTCAATTTGGATATGGGTGCAATTCATGCGTGGTGAGTGTGTGTAAGGGGTGGAATGGACCACAAACACGCATGCACATGTGCACGAGCACATATGTGAAATGCATCTTATATGTGAAAACCAATCTCCATTCAATATTCTTTCAACGAGTCAAAGCCATTGGTTTCCACTTGCCTTTGCTCTCTCCTTTACTTCCTCTAGCTAGTGGGGACAAGAATTGCATGCCCAAACCTTCAAGTCCCACCACATCTGCCAAGAATCGCACTGACCTTCCATTCCATCCATGATCACTTCTCACACCTTGCAACCTTATCCACCACAAAACCCACAATCCCCTAATCTTAGAATGAAACCCCAACTTACCAATACACTGAGATTAGTCTAGAGCACATGAGCATAAGTTAGGAGAAAGATTGCCTGAAAATGGGTATGGACGAAATAGCAGAAGAGTGGTCGAGATTTGAGTCCCTTGTACAGGAGAAAAATGAGGTGCACTAGTTCAAGAGGGGTGAATATGGAGGAATGAGTGAAATTGTTGATTAATTTGATTTGGAATGTCTCCTTGGATGATGTAGAATAGATATAACTTTGCAAAAGGAAATATTGATGGAGACTTTTTTAGGAAATTTAGACAGATTTTGTTTTCCCATTTCAGTTTTTTGTAAAGAAAACTAGATTTTCTTCCCTTCTCGGTATCATTAAGGAAGAACCAGCAATGAATAAAGTGATCGTGTCTGGTTTGCATTCAGCGGTGATTGATCAGATGTCCATTTGGAGATTTGTAGGTAGTTTAGGTGGTGTTTGGTTGAGATCTGGGTATGGATTTGCAGGAAATCGGGAATCAAATTCTTGATCTACATGTAGTTCACGCAATTCCAGAACACTATATTAGAGATCTAATAAGGATAGGAAGGAAAATGAAGGATGGGAATAAGGATGAGGGTCTGTGGTTGAGAGAAAATGAAGAAAAGTAGAAGGGTTCTGTGGATCCAATCCACTGTTGCATCTTCTGCAAGGAGTCCAATCACACTATTTCAGGGGAGAATATATATTCCAAAGGTAAAAAATTTGACCATGAAGATCCTTGAGGAATCCAGCTATCCCACCCCACTACCAGCAGGAAGAAAAGTTCCTTGTAGAATCTGGAATAATCCAATGAATTCTGAATCCACTAAGTTTCTTCGCTCCACACTGTCACATCTCACATTTTGTCAAGATTTTCTACCACTAAAGATCTTGTATCCTGCATAACCTAGAAAAGAATTTGAAAAGGCCATAAAAGGGCCTGCCACTAAACCAAACATCTTTCAAAAAATACTTCTAGACCGGTATTGCACTTCATAGCAATTTCCTTAATTAAGCATACCAGCACTGCACTAATAGCCTTCTGAATGTCTGAGTATCTGCTCGGGCATGTGATATTAAACAACCCAATCTTTGAACTTCATTGTTTAAACTTTAAAGACTTCCAAAGGAACTTGCCATCACTCAACTGCCACAGCCATTAATTTAAAGTACCTCATTCAAATACAGGAAAGGTTCCACACCCACCCACGCACATGCATGCAAGTGTGCACAGGTGCACACACAGGAAAAAAAGGAAAAAAAAAATTGTCCTCTTCATTTGTAAGTCACCCCTGCTCCCATCTCACTTGGACTCATTTTGTACTATTCATTAAGGGAAGCTCATCTCCTCATTTAGTTGCCTCAATTAAGCACATCTACATGCTTGATCCCATAAAGATGGTCTTCATAGATTTAGAGAGAGAACTGAAGGTGGAATTACTCTATTCATTGATTTTCTCTTAAGCCAAATAAAATCAAAATGGAAAGGCAGATGACCCCATGGTTCCTCAAAGGCATCTAAGGGCCAATGATTCAAACTGCATGCTAACCATCTGTCCAACCCAGAACAAGGATTCTCATGGCCACTCAAGTGAATTGCACTAACAGCCCCACCTCCACCATTCTCTCCCTCTCTTTCCTTCTTGAATTGTACAAATTTACAAGATTGTTATACTGAATCCAAGTTGGGTTTAGGGGGAAAACACAAACATAGAATAAGCTGTTCTGGTCTGACTACTACTTTCAAACAGAAACCTATTAACATGAAAGCCACCCATTAACCTACTAAATTAACAATTCCAACCACATTTCAAGCCTCATTTTCAGCACCTTTCAGATTCTGACATTAAAAAAATCCATCACCATCATATTTATTATTTATATTATCAGTCGTCATTGAAACCAAGAACATGTCCAAAGAAAACTGATGTTTCCAAGTTTCATGGTCTCACACAGAACTCAGGAAACCACCAACCACTACTTTCATAATCCAACCACACAGTGATACCTCAAGTTAATTGGATTCATCAACCTGATCCAACTTAGTCTGCTCAAAAAAAATTTAAAAAGAAAACATCTGATCCAACTTAGTTTTTCAGAAAACTGTTAATCACCACCTTTCAGAAGTATTCCCCAAACCAAGCACATGGTAAAATCTTCACAGAGAAGCCCTTTCCTCTCTCCAAGTCATTCTTCCTTCATTTGTAAGGACTGAAGCTGATTTAAGCGCCTGGACCCTAGAGTTCCCTCCCATTATGTTCCCTTTTAGTCTTTGTTTGTTCCTGCCATGCTGTCTGTAAACCTTCTAATGAAGCCCTTAGCCTCCTCACTACCTATAGTTAGTCTCAAGGATCCAAGATATCATTTGTTCATCCATCTAATGGTGATGGTGACGGGGCTGGAGGGAGGGGGTTTCAGATTCGCATCTTGCTACCAACCAGTCAAGCCACAATCTGCATTTAATGCAAAAGGGGACCTTGGTGCCAATACACACACATATATAACTGCTGAAGGGTTCCTGGCACCCAGGCAGGCTGAGAAGCAAAGGGGCTCAGGTGCCTAGGCACAATTATCATGCCAGAAACCACCAACGTCACGCATCGATGCATCAGCCCAAATATTTTACATCAATTTCCACTGATCTGTTAACTTCATCATTGCCATTTCCAAGAAGAGGATTTATTCAAAACATGAAGCATAAAAGGAAAGCTAAACTCTTCCACTATTTTGATTAAAAAGGGAGAACTATTGCCACCATAACGGAATTCGATGACTGGGGAGTAGACCGTTGCAGCAAAATAATGTTGTGTAATAAACCCAATTTGTAGGGTTAGAGTGATGTGGAATGTATGGTATGTGTGTGTGAGTGTGTGTGTGTGTGTGTATATATAGCAATCCAATAAACCTCAGATGTGGGTCCCACCTGGGAGCTTGCAAATCATAGGAAATGGTAGGAATAGAATGATATTTACATGGATGTTGCTTGCGTAAAAAATCAACCCCATCTAGTGATCCTAAACTATGATTTACTTGTCATGGTTTTTAAGGACCATGTCCAAATTCAATGGTGTGTATTAGTTTGATGTGCATCAATATCACAAGTCATAACAAGGTATGGTTTGTTAGGGTTCAGATTGAACATAGGTGGGCTATATTGTCTAGTATAAAAATGAATTATAGTCTACAATCATACTTTTTGAGAGTTTATCTAACATGACAAAAACCCACAATCACTATGGTTGCAATAAATGAGCACTTATTGCCTGCGCTAGAACTTCTTATCATTTATATGGTACAGAATGTTGAGTAAAAGAAATAATGACAAACCACAAAAAAAAAAAAGATAAATAAATAAAAGATAAATGCATGATTACAAGCCAAGTATTGGTGAATAAAAATGTGCATGTCGAAAAGTGGGAGTAACAAGATAACATTGAATTAGAAATCAGAGTGTTAGAGAAAACCAACAGGGGGGAACAAAAAGTGGTAATATATCCTGAAGACTAAGAATAGCCTACGACAACAACCTAAGGATTACAAATATAAGGTACTATAAGCACTTGGAATAATGTGATAAGAAAGGGCATGATGGGTTCTAGAGTAAAGGGGAAGCCAATTCTAAATAAGGTTGAGTGGAAAAATAAAATCATAAAGTTGACCCCAGATAGATGTGATAATGCATGTGATTGTTTGATGATGATGAGACAATGATAATGATGACGATGTCTCTCAACTGTAGCATTCATTAGATAATAAGCATGCAGATATACACCCTTTGTACCAGAAAGCCATAAACCCAAAGGCATAGACCAAAGTTTGAAAATGGTAATACATTAGGTCAAGTATCATTTCTCTCATGTATGACCTCAGTGGCACAATGATTGACAAAATGAATGTAAAATAGGACCATCACATAAACAGAAAGAATCAAGCCCATTTTGAGTACTTCTGGTATTTCAAAATTCTATATTAACGGTCAAAACTCAGGATAACATTTTCTTTCCTTTAAGAACAGTAAGAACTCATTATGTACAATTATATTATTATATTAAAAACAGAAGAAGAAAGTCAAAAAAGGGGATGACTAAAGGTTCTATTTTGAGAACACATCAAAAGTAAACTAGAACACCATGAAGAAAAGGAAAATTATGATGGCCAAAATTGAAACTGAACAGGGACTAATGGTGTTGATGACCTTTGTAAACCCAATAAAAAGTAAAGCATGGTGAAACAAGGCATACCTTCAGAGGAGAATCCCCAGACGCTTTTTTAACGCCCGTCACAGAGCATCCCATGATCAATCCGTGCCGACGCACGCCACGGTACCATTTTGGGCCTATCCTTTTCAACTGCACATCCTTGAATCCAGCCTTTTCAAACCATTCGATGTACTCCTCTTCCTTGGGAAAGAGCATCCACACGTCTGCAAAGAATCGTGACAACCAAAAGGTTGGGTATACAGGACCAATCAAACAGGCTTTTCCACCTATTTTTAAGACTCTGTATGCCTCCTTGATGCCTCTCTGAGGGTCAGGCCAGTACTCAATGCTGATAAACAACACCATTGCAACTTCATTAGAGACCAACTCTTGTCATTCAAATGCATTGAATGCTCAAGGATGGGTTTGGATCTCCATTTCTTGAAACAGACAAGAAAACCATGAAAGTACAATGATTCGGGGATCATTGAACAAGATAGATATGCATAACAGAGTAGAACTACACTATAGTCTAGCTTGTGTGTTTCCTCCACTCTCAAAAGTAATTTTTGTTATGTATGGATGTTGCCATAAAGGTTTGAATAATTCAACAAAAAGGGACGGTTTCCCATATGTTACATATTTGAGCAATGCAGAATCATTTCAAATTACAATTGCATATTTTAACCAATAACATTGAGGCATGATCACATGTAGTCAGCAACATGAAGTTCCAACGTTGCCAACTAAAATATGCAAGATAAGGTCTAATGTCTAAGGTCTACCATTCATGAAGCCAAACCATTCAATCACACCTGCCACATTTGAAGCATCACTCCAGTCAGAGGGATACTAACTGCTGATGGGACACATGAAAAACATGTTGCCAACTCCCATTTGGTAGTAGATGAATAGATGCAATCCATTCTGCCAATATAACATAACCATTTGAAATATTGACATATCTAAAAAAGTGGCAATTTATTACAAAGAGCAAAGGTTGAGATGAGAAATAACTACAAATTTAATTAAATCTGGATACAAATAGTAATCATTTAGCTCAGGAACAACAGTGATACAATAATGCCTAGATGTAGTAGATATGGTCCTAAGTTGCCTGTGTATGGGTGCAAGTGTCAGAGTCCAACACCCATAGCACCATATTTAAATAAATTTAAATCTAAATTTATTCTAAATGAAAATATGCAAAAATAACATCAATAGAAAATGATATACTGGTTTTACTCTGAAAAATTGACAAATATATTGATATTTTGATTAGATTTTTAGAGAGAAACCATGATAAATAGGTGCACGTGTACAACACAGGTGCATCACATATCTTGAAGAATCCATAGAACACATTATGCTGAGATACAGATATGCAAACAAATATACAGTACCAACCATATGCATGTGAGTGATGGAAGTTTCCAAAATGCTCTGATGTGATACATATGCATGCATCTGCTTCAATGTGCATATATCCAAAAACACAAGAGTGCTAAATTTTTGGTTGCTAGTTGTTAGCAAAGCATGCGATATGCACCTGAGTGAGTGTTCCCATAATGTATTGCATCAGAATTTCCATTATAGAAAATTTTCATATCCAGAAACATCAGAGCACTACTGTGTTGGTTGCTGGGCTAATTGTATGCAATTATATGATAGACACTTAAGTATCCCTGTAATGAATTGGTTAGTTGTTAGAACCATGCAACAAACACCTGACTAAGTGCAACAACCCCAACCCTGAAAAGAATTTATTGGATTGAAATTGGCATTGTACTGCATCATCACAAAATGTAATGGCTAATAGCAAGTTATCGCTACAAAAGAAAAAGAAAAAGCAGAGTTCATATTTCAGAGACTATATCATGAGAATTCACAATGAATGAAAAGTGTAACATATGAAATCATACTTCTATCTCAGTTTGAGATCAATTGCAGAAAAAGAAGTTCAGACAATTACCTCCCTGCAGAGACATATCTATCTGCATAATCAGTTGGGAATGGGAGATCTTCAGCGTCCCCTTCAATAATCTTGCAGTCCTTCAATTCTTTCTTCTGCTTTGCCTTGGCAAGTTGGTGGGGTGACTGATCAAGGATCGTGACATTCTTGGCATCAACATGTTTGACTATACCCAAAGTGGTGAAACCAGTACCTCCGCCCACATCCAAGACAATCATCCTCCTATCATTGAGGTCTGCAGGCTCAAGGGCATCATCCCTCATGTCCTCGGTCCAATGGCCGGGGTTAATAACATGGTCATAGACAATAGAGAGGAATCTATAGAACCAAAAGGCCTCCTTCTTGTGCTGTATGAACCTAGGCTGTGATGCCTGGCCTTGATGATGAAAGGTTGCACTTTAGTGAGGGACTTCTACCCCTTGAATTTCTATTTAAAGGAACAAAACCCAACTTGGGAAAACATCTCCCATGAAGACCAGATCCCGAGAAACTTAGTCCATTTGGAACACTTCCTCTCAAGGGTGTGAGGTTTTCAGCTCTAATGAGCATTGAAGAAGCCATAAAATGATCGAAAGCAGAAAACCCAAGATGCAATTTTGCTTACCCTCTTGTGACTACAGACAGATATAAAAGAAAGAACAAAACCTATATAAGCAATGAAGCAAGTAATAGTTTCTATTAACTGGAGGTTAAAGGTTATTAAACTGAAAGAAAGGAATTCCCAGATTCAGAATGTTGTTCCCTAGTAGAGATAATCATTATTTCACTATCCATTCATCTGGGTGTTTGATATTCAGAAACTAATCTTGTGAGTTTGGCTGCTGCTGAAAAAATTTAAACCAGAAAGTGGAGTGACGAGAAAAGAATTGTCTTACCAGTTTGGCTAGCAAGAGATGGAAGACCAGCGAATGATTGGGAGAAGTATGGATGGCAGCAGCAGAGAGAGAAGAAACGAGAGAAGGAAAGGAGGAAGGGGAGAGCAACTAGGCGCTAGGCCATCAAGTTTCAACAGACACCACAAATTTGAAGCCAGGAATGTGCCCCATGTCATCCCTTTTCAGGTCATTCATGCCTTGTGTCTTTAATGTGAAGTAAATTATATTATTATTATCATTATTATTCGTTCTCATATAACTATTATTATTATTACCGCTAGAGAGATTAGGAATATTTTACATTTATAATATCAATAAATATGAAAGAAAATGAGACCTATTAATAAAAAATAAAAATATTGTTTACAAACTTTACAGAACTTATTAACTCCTTAGTTGTCCATAAAATGAGTGTGATGATGCAAATAAAAATAATGACTAAACTAAATTTGAATATATATGGTTTAGTCCAAGACTGTGAGTAGGCTAGGCGAGTTCCACCCACCAGCTTGGTAAGATTAGGCAAATTCTTAAGAGCTGAATTATTGAAGTATAGTAGGCATTTTCTATTATTTCTTAATTTTCCTTTTTTAGTCGCTAAAATGATACAAGAGTTACTAGCACGACCCATACAGGACTGACTGCCTTCAGTCCTTCACCATCACCAGCGACTCAACTGGGATGAGTAAAGATTGAAGGTAAATCTCAGTGAATTGAGTAAAGATTTTTAGAATGTTTTGATCTATTAAAAAATAATTTAATGAACTTAAAAATCTAAGTTGATTGATTCAATAAATGTGACTTTCAATAAGAAGACATTTTAAACAAATCTATCGCCGCGTAACAAATACAGAAATACAATCCAGAGCCCGGACTAGACAAGTACAACCACAACTCGGGTTGAGATAATAAAGGGGCCCAAAAATGGGTCAAGACCCAAAAGAAATAAGGAAGTCCACATCCTGGGCCAGGCACCAGGAACATAAGCAGCCTACAAATCACGATCCAGGAAGCATGTCCAGCCCAGATATGCTGGAGATGCCAGCAAGCTAGAAGTGTCTACAGAAAATTCTTGTTTAAAATATGAAGATGATCATTAGAAAATAACTTAATGTAATCCAAAGGGCATCTCAATCTGATGAGCAGAGAATAGATAGCAGCTGAGTGGGTTCGGCGGCACCATTTTGAAGGGTTGTATACTTAGCATACAAAATAATGTACAGTGATTAATTTCACTTTCGATTAAGCATTACGATACATTAAAAAGTTAACACCAATTAATATAAATGTACTTTTTTAAACAAAATCATGCTAAGCCAAATGGGTATTGAGATGCTAACTTAAAACTATTCATCCACATAAACATGATGCAATACATGGAAATTATATAAATTAAAATCTCATTTATGGAACTTAGATCCCACGAATAATTTGACGACAGACTTGTTTCAGTCGTCAATTTGCTTCCTAATAACATATTGTCCACACACTAAAATCTGATAAACATTGTTACAAAAAATCTTTGTTCAGTAAAATTGCTCACTTCAAAGATATATAGTTTAAAATAACCACATAGAAGCATTAAATAAAAAGAAAATTCCTAACAGATCCATTCTAACGAGCCTCCCACACTTGTTGAGCTATCTCTTGTAGTCAAAATCTATACTGATAGTCTGAAGTTTGACGGAAATAAGACTTCTTGTAGGACCCAAACTTGAAAACACGTAAACAAGTTAAAAAATATATATTATTCTATCAAAATCTAAACTATATTAGATAACTTTCTTACTTATACATAAGATTTTATTAAAAAAGGACTGACGTTGGAATTTTGAGGTTAAGCTTTGATTCAGACTTTCATAATATCAGGCCTGGTCCAACCTGAATAAAAAATCAGCCCAACCTGCGCCCTTATGGCTGGATCTAATTCGTACCCTTTTTTTTTAGACTTTGTGTGTGATAGTAAATTTATATTTTGTATGCTGATTCTTTAATCAACTCATCTTCAGTATATTCGCTGACCACCTCCACCTCAAATGAAATTAAAATTTAAATATACAAAGGAGATCTGAAGTATCTCGATTACGAAGAAGTATTAAGTATAAACTATAATTTATATTTACACTTCACCTTCAACAAGGTGGTAACAGGTGTACACATTCTACCCATCATGTCTAGGCCCAACTCACTCTTCCTACTTCCAACTCTTCCTACTTCTATTTGTCCTAATCACACTTTGGAGCCATGCTCGACTCAAGTCGATCCAACTCAGAACCATTACTCGGAGCGTAAGATGTGAAGTAAGGGTCGGTCAGGCCCAGTTGCAATCAAGAACAAAAAACGGGATTACCCCACTGGGTGGCGGTATTACTTTAGGCGGACGTGCTGGTGGGGGCTCGGAACCTGGTGGACTTGGCGGCGGCAAGATATCTGGTGGAGTTGATGGTGGGGGTTCGATCCCTGGTGGATTTGGCGGAGGCAAGACATCAGGTGGCTGCTTTGGCAAAATATGTGGTGGAGGTGGCAAAGGAGTCTCGGGAGCCGCTGGGCCTGGAAAATCAGGCCAACGGCGCGGGCCAGGCACTGGGGTTGATGGGTCTTGTTCAGGTGGTGTACGAATTCCAGGCATCTCAGTAGGGAAACTCGGGGAGTTGAATTCAGCAGGTGTTGGAATTCCGGGCATCTCAACAGGCGGCAAAGATGGGGAGTTGAGTTCGGGAGGCGTTTGAAGTCCGGGCATCTCAGGAGGGGAAGATGGGGAAATTTCTGGTGGGGATTTGGAAGGTGGGTCGGATGAGAGATGGTAGGGATTGTAGCTTGCTTGAGGGGCCATGTTCGATGGGTTAGGGCAATTCTTACCGAATGAGATGATGGCAAGAGGTGGTGAAGAAGGAAGTGAATATCTTGGGATGGAGTAGAAGGGTATGGACTTTTTGAGTAGGTTGATCGAGATCGGAGAAGAAGACATTTTTCACCTTCTATCTTTGAATTTCGCTCTTGAATTTAGAGTATTGCAGTGAAATGTAGCTGAATATATAGGATCCAATGGATTGGAATGTGTCTTCAAGCCTTAAAACATGAGTCAGCAGTGTATGTTCGGGTCTTGAATCTTGATGACACATTGAGCCTTGGACGGGCGTGGCAGACAAGAGGCATGTCATGATAATCAACGACGATGAGGTAGCCACGTGCCAATTGACCTGATCTGACGGTGGAAGACTGACATACGAAGACACCTCTGTAGAGTCGCACAACGCCTGAATAGTCTAATTTTTTTTTTTTTTTTTGGACTTTAATATAAATCTAACCAATGTTCAATGAAATCGAAAATTCACTTGATAAACTGATAGTGGCTCTTAATCTTATTAGTAAAAATTATCAAACATATTTGTTTTTTTCTTTTAAAGATATTTAATGATTTGATTGCTAAGATCAATTGATTTTGAATTTTATTTTTCGGTTAAAATTTGGTGAACTTTCAATCTTACTTAATTGTTTTTCTTAAAATTGATATGTAACAAATAATTAAAAAAGACTAAAATATAACTTATGTGACTTTGTGAATAAGTTGTTCTAAGTCATTAGATTCTTTCTTTATTCTTTAATCTCGTCGAAGCAAGTGATTTAAGAATGCTTTCTCGAAAAACTTTTAAATATTATTTTCTGAATTCTCTGATTATAGGAGAATCTACTATTTAAATTCTCCCCTCTAAACACAAGTTTAAATAATCCTCTACCTTTCCCTACTTTCTTTAGATAAAAAATATAAACTTCTTCACTAATCAAATACTCCTACAATGAGTTACTTCACTCAAGACCCACAAGAGCACTTTACACACTGATATAATTTTTTTTTTCTCAACGCAAAGGCTGGATGGATTTTCTTACAATGTTGGCCTTACGGATCCAGTGGATTTCATCTCTTTATCACATCCACTTATCCTCATGTGTTATACTCATATCTTGAATTACCAATTGTGGCCAATATTTTTGAAAAAAAAATCATAAAAAAATAGATTTTAATTGAAATTTTGTCTACTCAGACTTCAATTTAAGCTTTTATAACTAATTGATCTAATATGATGAATTTCCGCTGTCAAATAAATTAAATTTTCGAGATAATTTTTTTTATATATTATGTACAAACAACTCCCTCAAACTATATGCGTACAAATTCATGAGATTCATTGACAGGAGATCGACCCTAGATAGTTGTAATAGACCAATTTTGAGTAAAGGAAAAAATCTTAGTTATAGGTGTCCATCTTTATAAAAAATCGAGAGACCCTTGTTGATTTGACCTTAATTAAGTGTAATTCAATAAATAATTTAGAATATTTTTCTTTATTCTTTCAAATAATCAATTGCTTTAGTAGATTTTGAAGACCAAAGGCATTTGATGAAACGAAAGAGACGCATTTGCTCTAACTGACCCAGCCAAGTTAATCTTACGCGCATTAAATTCTTTCATTTTAGCCATCCAATAAACATATTATCAAATGACACTTTGTCATGAATTGAGTGTGCACAAACCACACTTAATACTAATGACAAGTTTCGTAGCTTATTCTACTCAACTAATGAGATCATCGATATGGTATTAGCACGCGAAACTCGTTAAGAATGATTATATGCTGAATATATTTTTTTACTATTTCAACAAGAACAATTTAAAAAAAAAAAATGAAAGATTGAACATTGATTGGATTATCATTCTACTATATCAACTATATTGTCTCATCAAATAAAATTCATTCTTAAAATGAAACGACATGATATAGATACCAACAGTTGCTCATGTGGGATACTTCATTACAACATCTATGCATCTTCACTGTTGGACGTTCAAGTTGTCTCGATTCAATAGGATTTTAAGTTGAACAAGCCAATGACTTTTACCAAATCTTTTTAATCAAATTCAAGTTTTGAGTTTTTAAACTATGATTCCTATATAAGAGTGCGTTGAGCGCTGAAGCCTGAGGTTTGTTCGGATAAATTTATAACTATAAATGTATAATATGTCCCATTTAAATCTCTAAAAATTCCATCCCAAACCTCAGTTCCACTTGAAACATCACTCAAATAAAATAAAATTCAATTTTATTCAACCGGAAGGTAGAGCTATTCGAACATGTCAAATTTGTGAGACGACGTCAAAGTTACAACTGATGAAGATCATTAAGCAAATGTAGACCATTCACTTTGAGATAAAAAGTTCTAAATTAAATAGCTCATGTTATGATGATTTTTATCTCACTAAAATCATCACAAAATAATTCTCTTTATACTGCACACCATCCATTATTTAAAACCATAAAAAACCCTGCAAAACTAATCTCTACGTTCGAGCAGTAGCACATATTAAGATGATCTCTCAGTGAATAGTACAAAGTTTTGAAGTTCCAAACAGATGATTGTGTCCACACAATTCATTTACCTAACATTATGATCGATGTGAACATTCCCAAGAAAAGAACATATCTAAATATAGAAATGATCCAGTGTACAATGACGTCCATCTTGTCCATAAAGAAAAAGAAAAAAAATGAAATAGAAGTAGAAACAAAATGTCGCAGTAAAGCTATAAATTGGGACAGCTATGATTCTCCATTGTTTTTGTCAATCGATTAAACAACATACCAAACAAGATCTAAGAATTTTCCTAGGGAATTCGGTGCTGTCGCTGCTGTATTTGTTGGATTTTCCGCCAAACAATAGGAGACAACTTAGAGCCTAAACAAGATGACTGCTTGGCTATGCTTGTATTTGAAGTAAATAACAAAAATGATTCTGGATTTGGAGGTAAGCCCATGGTGCTTTTATAGGTCATAAATAGGTCATTCTATACTCATCAAATACTTGAATTTTGAAGTTTTTTTTTTAAAAAAGCCCTCAAATTTTGACGGGGAGAGAAAAAAATTTGACTAATGTTATAAAAAATAAGTGTGATTTTTCAATTAAAGGCTTTACATAAAAATAAATTAATAATTCAGTTTAAGAATTATCCTTCATATTTTTTAAATGAGTGTGAACTGGTTCAACCATGGATGATTTCTCCCACTGGCACACACAGAGAAAACAACTGCTTGACTTGTCGTTTAGGGATTTATAACTTCTATTTAGGCAGGGCAACCCTTCGTTTGAAACATCGTACTCTTGTTCTCCTCTCCAGGTTCTGCAATAGCAAGAGAAGAGAGCAAAACACATACATTAAGGAGAGGGAGGGCGAAAATTCTTCTCTCTTTTCTCTAATTGAAAATGGCTACTCCTCCTGCTCCCATGTCCAACTTCACCCTTCCATCAAACCTCCAGTGGAACGAAGCGAGCCCCGAATGGATGAACAAAGGCGACAATGCGTGGCAGCTGACGGCGGCGACGATGGTAGGACTGCAGAGCGTGCCGGGACTGGTGATCCTCTACGGAAGCATTGTGAAGAAGAAATGGGCCGTAAACTCGGCCTTCATGGCTCTTTACGCATTTGCGGCCGTCCTGGTTTGTTGGGTGGGATGGGGATATCGGATGTCCTTCGGAGACAGGCTCCTACCCTTCTGGGGAAAACCGGCGGTCGCCCTTGACCAGAATTACCTTCTGCAACAGGCGTTTTCAGGGATGTTCCCGACTGCAACTATGGTGTTCTTTCAATTTGTGTTCGCGGGAATTACGTTGATTCTCATTGCGGGAGCTCTTCTGGGGAGAATGAACTTCCATGCATGGATGTTGTTTGTGCCTCTGTGGCTTACTTTCTCTTACACAATAGGCGCCTTCAGTATATGGTGCCCCAAGGGATTCTTGTTCAAGCTTGGACTCATCGATTACTCGGGTGGCTACGTTATTCACCTCTCATCCGGTGTTGCTGGCTTCACCGCTGCTTACTGGGTAAGAAGGAATTAGAATTTAGAACCCTACTATCATATCCAACAACATGTATGCATTCTTCTTTCCTGCTAAAATGAAATTTCTCGTAAATATTATTATCAAAAGCTAAAATCTCGTATATACGAGACCAGCTTTATACAAAATCCATCTTTCATGAAGATGACTCTTCTATATCTTTATTTTATCACTCTCGATCTATTTGAAAAACATGACCGGAAAACATTCTCAATATAGAAGCTATTGAAAAAATTGTATCTCAAATGTTATATAGAGTAATTAGTTTCTCAAATTAATCGACATGTGTCTTTTGTCACTTCCATACTGCCTTATATGCAATTTGATCCTATGACTGCACAGACCCACTCTTACATGTAGCTGGACCCTATGACTAGACGCAGAACTTGTTCTGATACCATATTAGAAAACTATTATATTTAATATTCTTAAGGTAGAGCTCATTCTCAAAAGTTAATCGGTGAGTAAAAAGTGCCTAAGTATTATATAAAGTTATTAATTTATCAAATTAATTGATATAAAACTTTTGTCACTTCCATACCATACCATTATATTTTTCCGCCATCGTAATTTCCTTCCAAGTCTATTTATTATATTGGAGGAATTTTCATGTCCTTGTGAATTGAGAATTGAGTTGTGGTTATATATGAATAGGTGGGACCGAGAGCGGCAAAAGACAGAGAGAGGTTCCCTCCAAACAACATCATCTTGATGCTTGCTGGGGCGGGTATGCTTTGGATGGGTTGGACAGGATTCAACGGTGGAGATCCTTACGTGGCAAGCGTGGACGCATCTCTGGCCGTCCTCAACACCCACGTGTGTGCTGCAACCAGCCTTCTTGTTTGGCTCTGCCTGGATATCGTCTTCTTTGGAAAGGCTTCCGTCATTGGGGCCGTACAGGGCATGATCACTGGCCTCGTTTGCATCACACCTGCTGCAGGTCATCCACTCTCACCGCAATTAAAACAAAATCATATTCATAATTAATTCCACCTTGATTGATTTTAATGATTTAAAATTCCGATATTGCATTTGTTCAAAAATTATTTCATTAATTCTTTCTGAAAAAAATTCCAAAATGAAAATTATCTTAAAAAATAAAACTTCTTTTAAAAAATTATATAATCACAAAGACACACTACAAAGTACAAACTATATTAATCACATTAAGATATTTCTATCCAATTTCATAAACACTTAATATTATTTTTTTAAATTATTTTAAAAAAACTCTAAAATCAGAATTATCTTAAATTTTATTGGCGAAAGTATCAAAGAATGGCTGAGCATTGAGGAAATCATAATTTAAAATTGATCTTTTTACAAAATTGATAATCATGCCGTATTGCTGCTATTCCCTGCCTTCCCGGGTTACTAACCAATATCTACAGCAGCGAATGCTTCAACGATGCACTGCTTGCATTTTGTAAGAGAGAGCTAATTAAATCAAGGAAGAAACCATTGAACAGTGATAAATTTGAGAATCCTTAATCCTCTTGTATTATATTAGTCCACTTATATAAATAAGAGGGGTTACAACAATTCCCTTGATTACAGCTCTAATCACAGTCAAAATTAGAGCAATCATAGTTATCCAATCTTAAATTACAGCGCTTCCTAATTTGCAGCAATTATATCTTGACAAACAGGAGTGGTGCAAGGCTGGGCTGCCATTATCATGGGACTACTCTCAGGAAGCATCCCTTGGTACACAATGATGGTTGTCCACAAGAATGTGGCGCTACTGAAGCAAGTCGATGACACAATGGCCGTCTTCCATACACATGCCATTGCCGGGAGCCTAGGTGGTCTCCTCGCCGGCTTCTTTGCTGAACCTAAGCTCAACCGCCTCTTCTACGGCGACGATGTCAAGTACATTGGTCTGAGTTATGGTCTGGAGATGGGGAGGAAGGCAGCGGGTTTCCGTCAAATGGGCATTCAATTAGCAGGAATCCTCTTCGTCGTGGTCCTCAATGTCGTTGTTACTAGCTTGATATGCTTGCTCATAAAGCTAGTGGTGCCGCTTCGCCTGAGTGATGAGGATATGCAAGCAGGGGATGACGCGATCCACGGCGAAGAAGCCTATGCTTTGTGGGGTGATGGAGAGAAGTTTGAGAGCTCCAAACATAATTCGGTTTACGATGTCGAAGATTTTTCGGCCATGCCTCCAAAAAGAGGGGGTGAAGTTGAGATGGCATGAACAATTTGAGAGAGGAATTTGAAAGAAATGGAGAAATGCAGAACGATGGAAGGGCATGTCTTGGTGTTCCCAGGTTCTACGTTTCCGAGTTTTGCATAATGCCATGAATCTTGTTGGGCTAAAAGTTGAAGTTAGAATTTGACGGGCATTTCATTTCATGGGTAAAATTAATAATTTGTAGGTGGTATTGTTATCTTCTTTCTGCTTGCCACTCGCTATGTCTGAAAACCTTAGTTTGTATCTTTTGATTTAACTAAAGAAGTTCCAGTTATTCGAGTGTCGAACCTCCCAAATTTTACGAGTTTTTGCTTGTTTTTGAAGATCAAATATAGAGCTGGTAAGATAGGTATAATAAATTATTAAGAAATTTCTACCAAGGTGGGAGGATGATTAAATGAGTTGGATGTGGAACAATGGATCAGAAGCCAAACCCACATTGAACCCGCTTATTAATAGCCGCACATGGATCAGTCTTGAAGCCTACCACTTACAACACTGAAAGGTTTTGAAGTCCTGGATAAACATTGGTGCCTAATCGAAGACTCAGACAAGGCGTTACGGGTCTGATTCATAAAAAAAGTTATAGCTTTAAAGCTATAAGCTCATGCTTTCTTGGATTATACCCTTCCTCTATCAGGTGTATTGTTCGATAATTCAATCAGAACCGGCCCAACTTGGACAGGCACAACATGATAGATCAAGAAACTCAGGGAAAAAAAAAATCTAGCCTAATCTCTTTCAAAGAAGTCAACCAGACAGAAGACAGTCTTCAAACTTCTGATTGCGCCACCTTCCTAGCTTAACTTAGTCAAACTGAATTTTTAAGATTTGAACTATACAGGTCACATCGTGTACCAATGCAGCCTCGTTGTAACAAATGGAGTGCCATCTTTCAGAAACTAAACGTGCCAAGGTCAAGAAACGGCACAGCAGAAGCTGGAATCAGCTAACACTCAATTCATTCCCAATCTCAGAACCACCACTTAGGCCAAGTATTGTGCATTCCTGCTATAATTTGCCGCACTTTGAGAGAGAGTAAAGTAGTGACGACTAGAATTCTCAGGGAAGAAGAAGAAAAGGAAAAAAAACCAACGGGCACGCTTGCTCTGTACTTGATGACATGCTCCTGGCTACTTATCTGCGGTCCGAAACATGCCTACATTGCCTGAAGCGAGCATTGCATTATGGAACAGCTAAAGACCATTTGTTCTTCATTGTATAATAGTCTCAACTTGCTATCGACACCAACTCCCAGCCCAGCAAAATCATCAGTGGAACTATGCTTATGCATAGCAGCAGTTGGGTCCTATACCCAGTCCATCTAAATGTAGATCTGAACTTGAGGTTATGCTTCGAGTCTCCTAAATGTTTCTTGCTTGATTACTTCCATCAGATCAGCTGAAACAAAGTATATATACATATTCTCATCTTATATAGAGGACCTGGGATCACATGACATCAGTACCTTAGAGCATCCAGTGCATCTTCACCATCGGATGCTCACTAATGTTTAATGTGTTACCTAACACTAGCAGCTTTAGCTCAGCTTATATTAACTCCTGCCCTCATTCATTTTTACATGGCTTCCATTTTTCTGTTGGATTTTCTCCAGCTTCATTATTCATCCATTTACCTGGCCCAAAATGTGGGTGACCGTATTTTACCTCAGGAAGTTCTTTGTGACCTGGCGTTTGTGGCCCACCCTTTTGGGTTGTACTGCAGACCAATTTTGAGGAACCCCCCTAAATACATAAGATGGGAATTGGGTGATGGGATGGGTTCCTACAATTGATTTTACCATTGGATTTAACAAATCTGTTTTATGTGTGCCTAATTGCCTTCTAATGCCACAAAAGCTTATACAACAAGCTCGACAATGGATATCACACAGACAAATTCGACAATGGGTATCAAACAGACAAATTGGTTGGGCACGGGGATAGAGAGAGATCATAAATCCATACGTTCTACAAATATTGAAGCACAGAGATGGATTTAAAAAGAAAACTTCGTTTCTAGACAATGGTCCTAATACATATAGCAACACAAGGAAACAACACCTAACCTGACACCATGACAAGTTGCAAATCGTCTGTCATATAAAATTCAACATTCAAGCCTTCTATCTATCAATGAAAAATGAGAAACAAACTAGGCTCATCTCAGTCCTTCGAGGATTTGTTGATGAGGGATTTGTGAATATGTGGGATGACACCTCCCCCAGCAATTGTTCCCTTGATCAGAGTATCCAACTCCTCATCCCCTCTAATTGCAAGCTGCAGGTGCCTTGGTGTAATACGCTTGACCTTCAGATCTTTGCTCGCATTTCCTGCCAGTTCCAAAACCTCTGCCGTCAGGTATTCAAGGATCGCTGCAGAATAGACAGCTGCTGTTGCACCCACACGTCCATTAGCTGCAATTCTGGACTTCAATTGACGGTGAATCCGACCAACAGGAAACTGTACTCAGCAGCATGAAATTCATTGGTTAGATAGGAAACAGTGGTTATTTGATTCATGATAAAGGGCCACCCATAAGAAAAAAGTACAAGTGCAACGTTTAATGGAGAGTCTAATTAATAACAGGTTGTCCAGAACCAACACAGATACATCACAATCACTTCATTGGCCAGAAATACAGATACAACCAACCAAAAATACATTTGTTAACCATTCAGGACAGTTTAAGGGCGCAAACAGGAGAAGGAAGCAAGTTAGTTCAGATTACCTCAGCTTGGCTTGGTATTTTAGCTCCTGTCACAAATTAAACAACCCAAGCTCAAAATAAGCCCTGTTCCACTTGGCTCAATCAAACTCAAGCTAAAGCCCAGCTTGCAAATAAAACAACCAGGCTAAACCCAGGCCCTACTTTGCTCCTGATAAATGCACTATTGTACGTACTCATGTTGGCAACATCTCCCTGTCTGATTCTTTACAATTTCCTCGGTCATGCACCAAACTTTTCATGAATTATTTTAATTCTATCATAACATTATTTTGCATAATGACAAAAGCATTATACTTCAATTCAAAATACTATAAGACACTTTTTACTTTTGGCAATCTAAATAAAGTATTGAAATGTTTATCATATTATTATTTCGAGCGACGTACATTAATTTCTAGATGTGATAATTTTATGTTAAAATAAATAGTTATTTAAATTTATTTAGACAGCATGTTGGATCTGCAAATCCCACATTTTGGAATTTTGCTCAATTAGACACCTTGAATCTATGTTGGATTCTGACCCATGCATCATAGCTCAACTCGACTTAAGGTCAAGTTTGTTCTAAGTATCACTTAGGTTGCCTAATGTTGCACCACAAATGTTAACCCCCATCTCACTTAGGCAATTTTGCAGAACTTGTACATGGAGAATGTAGAGTTCTCCGAAATATTCCAAAGTTCCCGAGAGAGGGAAGAGTCTTGAGAGTTTCTAGAAGATTCTAGGAGAATAGAGATGTGTAGAAATTTCTAGGGTTAGACAAGAATGTTCCTGGACTGATGGATGATTGCCATGTGGTGCGACCTAGCCATTCATTGTCAAGCCTTGAAGTATATAAATAGAGGAAGAATCCTCATTTGCAACCCACTCCTCAAGAGTTGTACATTTCCAATAGCAATACAAGTTCTTTTCCAAGCAAGACTGCTTGTTCCTTGTGTTTGCTTGTGAGAGTGAGTTGGATGTTTGGCCTTTAGCATTGAGGGGGATCATGACCAAGGCAAACTTGTTCAACAATCCCAATGTTGTTCAAGTGCCATACAAGCAAATCATGAGTGCAACTCTAACTCCGTGACATTGAGCTTGGCTTGCCTGGAGTGCATAAATGTATGTTTGCAACATGTACTTAATTTATGAGAAGTTCTCAGGTGTTTGTAGACACACATACATTCCCCTCGTTAGTTGCACATATAAGCAATAAATGTTGTCATACCATAGCTTATCTTTATGCCATCGGCTGTATTTGTATGGATGCACATACATCCACACAAATGTATTTATGGAAATAAGTGCAACAAATTATTTTTTTTTTTTAGCAACAAATGTATTTATATTGTAAAATATCTTACATGTATTCTAGAGCTTGAATAAAATTTGAGTCACACCTATACTTGATATGCACTATTTAAAATGAACTATGCTTGGCTTGAATGCAGATACGAAGAGGGGCAGACCAATGAAAACATGGAGAGAAGAGATAAAGAAAGACATGATAGATAGTAGAGTGACAGACTGTACATATATGATAGGGTCAAATGAAGAAGTCGAACTTGAAAGCCAGCCCAAATAGATGGGATTGTGGCTTTGATGATGATGATGAAGGTCAACCACAATGTTACCTCTGCCAAGCTTAATGCTTTAGGTCTGAGCTTAGCTCAACAAACTTTCAAGCTAAACTCAAACTGGTCGCATCCTAGCTTCGGTTAGTTCAAGCTTGACTAAAAAATATTCAAGGTCAGTTTGAATTGAATAAGTTACTTTTAGTTGAGTCCAAAGTTCGACATAGATGGTGTAGTGATGTAAGTGGGTGAGATCTAGTTGTAACCCTACATGTGTGTACAGAGAACCGAAAACATATCAATGGCCAAATAGTAACCAATTCCATAAAATCCACTTAAAAATTAACACACACCTAGGGCTGCAACTCGGGTCGGGTTTTGGCCCGACCCGCATGACCCGACCCGAGAAATCATGCGGGTCGGGTTACAATAGTCGGGTTATAGGGTCGGGTCGGGTTGACAAAAGAAAAACCCGACCGAAATTCGGGTCGGGTTGGGTTGAGGCCTTTAAATTTCAACCCGACCCGACCCGACCCGAGAAAACCCGACCCGAGAAAACCCGACCCGAGTAGACCCGACCCGTTTTTCTTAACTTAATATAAAAGGCCATCTTACTTTCAAACCCTAGCAGAACTCTTCCAATTTCCAGCCGAAACCCCAAATTCCGATTCTCCTTTTCTTCTTTGTGTTGGGAATCTCTGAAAGTGAGAAGCCAAACAAAACGCCGAAATCCCAAATTCCAGTTCTCCTTTTCTTCTTTGTGTTGGGAAGGTGGAGATTCTCTCACCTCCGATCACTTCTTGCTCCAAAGAGCATGAAAAAATCTACCAACTATGGTTCTCCGTTGCAGATTCAGGTCCCTACTCTCTTTCTCTACTTTATATCTATGTATTTGTAAATCTATGTTACGGCATGGAATGTTCATGGGGGTTCTAAGATGGCAATGCGAACTTGATTGTCTTCAGATAATAATGGGCGAATCACAGGAAACGACGCTACCAAGTTCTTTGCCATGTCTAAATTATCCCGTACTCAACTCAAACAGGTTCTCTTTCTTTGTCTCTCTCTCTCTAATTCCGATTTTGTGTTCGTTAGATGTTCTTCTGTTGTACAGTGCTCTAGACTCTGCATTGTTGGAATGCTAATATGAAACTAAGAGAATATAAAATGCCCCAGTCATTGATCAAACTGACCTTCAGAGTTAGCAAGTCCCTGCACACCATTCGACTTTCACATGCACATCAGATGCCTACCACTATTCGGGTCGGGTCGGGTTAAGGGTCGGGTCGGGTTGGGTTAAGGGTATTACAATCTCGGGTCGGATCGGGTTCACTATCTCGGGTTTTTTTTTCGGGTCGGGTCGGGTTGGGTTCAATATGGAGTGAGTCGGGTTAGGGTTGGATTTATTAAAACCCGGCCCGCCCGACCCGAGTTGCAGCCCTACACACACCTCAGACTAGTTGGTCTGAATTGACGTGACTGATGGTATTTAACGTCAAACAAGTTTTACCAAGATCCTAAATCGAGTTGAAGAAATCACCCAAGTTACTCAACTTGATAGGATTTAGAATCAAGTACAAGTTTTGACTTTTTTAACTATGATTCAGATCCTAAGGAATAGAGAGAGAGAGAGAGAGAGAGTGTGTGTGATGCAAGCGCGGGTAGTGTCAAAAGCCTTCCCATGCACTCGCCAAGATTCCAGGTCATCTTAGGGTTAATGGATCCCCTAACCGCTCGAGTATCTACGAACGGGCTACTTCTAGAAGTACGGTTAACTCATCAAGTTTTCCCATGAATCCAGTGTTTTAGGAATGAGTTAAGATTAAAGCATTCTCTTAAATGATTTATTTAGGTTTGAAAAATCAAAATAACATTCATTCAAGTAATCAAAACTCAAACCCAAAACACAAAGATTAACAAAGCATCCGAAGATCAAGTGGACCAAAGCACCGTGCTTATGCGGATTAGATTCAACCTAACGCGGTAGACCAGTCTTTAATCAATATCTCTCATCTATTTTATTCAGCAATGAATACCCCCGATGGGCCTGTAGATTAGATGGGTATGATCTAAATGAATTAAGAGACCCAAAAAAATACTAACATCAGATATATGATCGATACAACTAACTCAACCATGTTAGGCACACACAGCATTTGTTTCTCAAAAACTGAGACACCTACATATTGGCCAAGTTATGAAGAATGACCAAAGGATCAAGTACTTAAACCCGTTAAGCCATTTAAGTACCTAAGAAAAGTAGTTAAAAGAATGCAAGTGGCACACATGGTTAAGGAATGAGATGGTTAAATCCCCTGAGACTTGATTTGGGTATATAAGTAATTGGGTATGAGCCAAATCAACCCATTCCTTATTCATATACATTAGATGGTTAAATGAATGGGAGAATTAGATAGTTAAATGAGTTTCATGATCAGATCAGACTCTGGTAAATGAAGATTGATTGCCATGCCAGACAGGTGGCACCTGATGGCTTGGCCCTACTAGAAGATTTGATTTTCCCATGCATTGACAATGCTCCACGTAAAACTAAGGCCACCAGAAGCCCATGCAAAGTCCGCCATGCTAAAGTCGGACCAGGTAAGAAAACTTTAACCCTTTCTATTGAGTGTCAGTGGTAACTGGTGAACCATTCTAAGGTGTAGTATGGAGTTTGAAAAACTTCCAGCTGAACATGGATCTAGCACATCTTTACTTTCAATAATCTGTTTGACATGCAGTCTGCTGATGGTTGACACTAAAGATGATAACTCAAAGTAATTTCCAAGCAATACCCAAAATCATGGGCGATTCATCTTTAATATAGAACAATCAAAGGCATACAGAAATCTAAGAATTCAAATGCAATGTTTAAATGGGTAAGAACCGGTTGGTGTAAGACAAACAGCCTCAATATAAAGGCACTGTTGAATCAGAGCCTAAGCCTGAGCCTGAGTTATATTTATCTATTTTATTGTCAATATTCTTTTGGGCAGAACAAGAATAGAAAATAAGAACAACTTGAGTGGATAACAATGTTTATATGTATTATTTATACTTACCTATTTCCCGAAAAGGTCAATAACTTCAAAAGTAAATCAAATGCATTTCTCCTGATGTCTTAGAATTTTCAATATTTCCCTAAAGGGTGCAAACAACCACATTTCAAATCTACTAATCGCATCATCACATATCACTCTCGAAGCTCCACTCATTATTCATCCTAAAAATGCTTCGATGAAACAGTTCAAAGTGTGTTTTCCAGAAAATGCACACCGCATTTTTCCATTAGTTTTTTTCTTTTCTTTTTTTGGACAGGGGGTGGGGGGGTAATATAAATAATAGACAAGCCAAGAAGCTGAGCAAAAATCAATGGACAAGATCATTGCGATTTCATCCCACTGTCAAGATGTCAAGCACTTGTAAGGCAAAGCTATCACAGCCTCACTCCATCAGCTTCACAATGATAGAAGGGTAGAGTTCAATTGATGCTCCCGCAGTACACAACTACCTTGCCTCCAAAACATTTACCCAAAAAAGAAGGGTGCGGTTCCTAGATCATCACGTTACAATTTACGGCTGCGTGGCCTGGCAGACTACATATTCATGTGTAAATTACATTTCACTCCCAACGAGTACAGAACACGGAAAATCAATCACAGTCCAATTTCTCAAAGAAAGATGGGAAATACAGAACCAGCAAAAGAGGGGCAAAGGGAGAGATTACCTGGAGACCCGCTCGAGATGACCGGGAAACCGGCCTCTTCTTATCCTTATCCTTGCCTGCAGCGGTTGTTTTTGCCGCCAGAAGCCCCTTCCCGCCCTTTCCCGCCATTCCTGCACCTGGTCTTTCTTAGACAGAAAAAAAAAAAAAGACAAAAGGAGAGAGATCCTTAGAAGCAGAGGGGATGAGGAAAGGGTGTGAATGGGAGGGTTTGGCATTTAGAAATGGAAATACGGAGAGAAAGGAGTACGAATTTACGATAATATCCTTACTTTTAACTTAAATAACCGAATTTTCCTTGTCAAGACGTTGTAATTTTCGAATTCGGAAACGCTACCGTGCAGGCCCATGGATAATTATTAATGGGAATGGGTAGCGTACTCCGCGGGATATGTTTATCCTCCGTGTACCCAGTTTTCTGTTTTCTGAATCGTGAAGAAAAGAGGAAGCGGGCTTTCTCACCCCACGAAATGTTTTGAAAATCGACGTTTGAGCGGGTTCAATAAGCACACTAAGATTTAACCGACGTTCAACCTTAATCGAACTCAGTCAAATCGATTTCATCACATTATAGTATAAATTATATTAAATTATTAATTATTAAACAAATATAATATAAGATTATATTTTATAAAAAATATTCTTATTCTCACAAAACAATTATAAGTATTAATTTTTTTTAATAATCTCAAATTGATGTTTGCTTTGTCTTTTGTGAAGGTCTAAATCTGACATGCATACATGAAAATTTATAATCTTAATTTATTGGGAAAACTCAAACAAAACTTAAAACTGCAAATATTGCAAAAGTTGCAGCCACTATAAAAGAAACTAATAAAGAAATTATATGTTTGTAAAATTGTTGAAATAGAATAAAGACGGGACAAATTATACATGATTTGGAGGAGGTGTTGAGATCTCTTGAGCTATCATCTTAGAAGTGATAATAAACTAAAGGGTCATGAAATTTGTTAGGAAGTTTTAAGGAGCATTGAAGCTAAAAGTTAGTGTATTAGAGAGCTTAGGTAAAAAAATCGGTTGATTAAGTGTCTATCGGTCATTACATAATAGTTTTTTGAGAATCGATGTATTAGTTCGTATCGGGCCAACTGGGTTACACCGCGATGGGCCATGATACGGGTGCTAGAATTCCCAGGAATTTCTAGGTTTTGGGCTGGTCTGCACAGTATGCACGACTGGTCCGATTGCATTCCTCTTTCTTTTCTTTTTTTACTGTTTTAGAGTTCACAACCGTCAAAAATTATTTTTTAGATAAATAATACTCTACACAAACCCTCTCATAACATATAAAGTCCATTAGCTAGCTAATCTTCCTTTCTCAATCTTTCATCCATATTTTCTTTCCAACTCCATTTCTTTGAAATTTAACCAAAAACAAACTACGAGTTTTAGCTCTTTTTCAACAATCTGTAACTGTTGAAACTCGAGTTATTTTCTAAACTTACCGGTAGCGAAAGTTTATTTCACAAACTTTTCTATTATTTTTTAAAAACATTTCAAATTTTGTCATTTGTAACTTAAAAACAATATTTGAACATGTAAATTACCGCTACTTAATTATAAAATTACATATATATGAAGCCCATTTTTTTAAAAATTCTGTAAATTTTCATAATTTTTTTTAAAAAATAAAATTAAAAAAAAGGGAGGAGAGAAAATAAAATTGGTCAAGTGGAATTTTTAATCCCAGTTCGAGAGTATATTTTTTAAGTCTAAGGAATTTGTGGGCCAAGGCTAATATTTTTTTAGACATATAATTGTATTTTTAGCACAGGTAAAATTTGTTAGAAAATATGGGATGAAGTGAAATTCCTATTTTATCCCTACTTATGTACCGCTCATCAAGTAATGGTGTACCAATATGCAGAAAATATACATGCAGAAAAGCATGTTATTGGTACACCATTATTTGATGAGCATTACACCAGTAAAAGTAAGATGAGAATTTCACTCTATCACGTGTCACCTAACAAATTTTATCCGCCCTTTTTTTTATTTAGCATATTATGTTGTTTGTTTCCTTGCATCAAAGTAGATACATATTTATTTTGAGCACTTAGAGTTAGGTTCCTTTCAGAATTCGTTCTTTCATTACAAACGTTTCCCAAAGAGGGTTGTGCCTAGCTGCCTATATTGTATGTTCTCTCTCTAATTTAACTAGTTGTGAGAGACCGAAATTTACCTGTAGTGATTTTTTTTTTTTGAAATGGTGATCAAGATTAATAATAGATGTGGACGTTAGAAACAGAGCAAGGATCCCAGCATGGAAACGGAGCTTTGCTTGGTTGTTGTGGGTGGCTGAGCCGAAGAAATGCACCGGCAAATCACGTGATGATATGGGGCAGGAGAAGTATAGGCGCTGGTTCAGGTGACCTTGCGCCGGAAAGACACCATCACCACCGCAGCTGGTGGTGTGTTTCCAGTAGGGTGATGTTGGTCTATTGCACGTACATCTCTTCTGGTTAAATCATGTGGTCGCTTTTCCATCAATTTGAAGAAATATCAGGGCATGAAAACGATGGTCGGCTCAATACTGAATGTAGGCTGCTTGGCTTTTAGGATTCGTGTAACCAATCTCGTAACTCTTGTACGGTTGATTTTTAAGGGACACACCACGCTGCGTGACCTAATCACGAGAGTCTCGTGATTCAAATTAAAATAACTTATTTTTTATAATAAATTGAGATCAATTAATCTTATAAAGTTAAATATGTGATGGATGGTTTGTATGAGAGTTAAAAAGGAAATCATTTCATTAAATTTATAAAGTTACTTAATTTAAATTAAATAAAATATATAATTAAAGTACAGTTTTCTAAATCTATTAATTTTATTTGTTTAAATCAAAGGAATAAAAATATTTTTTCATAACCAATTAATTTATAATGTGTACTTTAATTTAGTAATGCTCATATATATAAAAAGTTTATATTAAGAGAATACATAAGATGGGTATTGGGGGATGGGGTGGCTTCCTATTACTGATTTCTACCATCATCTCTAAAAAAATTAAATTTATCTTCTTACTTAAATAAAAGAAAAAGATTCATGGAAGTACTTTTCTTTTTCCAAGAAGGCATCCTTCACTGTTTTTTACCTTAAAATGACAAAAGACTTTCTTTATGATGGTAATTAATTAAATATCTCTGGCACTCTCATTCAAAAAAAAAAATTATCTCAGGCACTAAAATTTAACCAAAAACTTATTTATCACTTAGAGCATCCCATCAAATCCCAATTAAAATAAATACAATTCACCATTCCCTACTCTAGTAAATAGTTGAAGCTGTCAATGGCTAATTGAACATTAAAACGAGTGCATATTTTATGCCACAGTGCCCAACAGAGTACACTCAAGGCCATCACAAATGGGTAGGCATTCATTTTAAAAGCAAACAGAGAGGCCCAATAATGAAAAATTATTACTCTAATGCGGTTGATATTCATATTTGGATTTTTCAAATCTGTTTTATGTGTAGTTACTTGCCTTCTAATGCCACAAAAGCTTGTACAACAAGCTCGAAAATGGATGTCACACACAAATTGATTGGGGCGCAGAGAGAGAGAGAGAGAGAGCATAAATCTATAGATTCTACAGAATATTGAAGCATACAGATTAATTTAAAAAGAAAACTTCATTTCTAGACAATGGATCCTAATTCATATTGCAACATAAGGAAACAACACCAAACCCGACACCATGACAAGGTGCAAATCATCTGTCATATAAAAACATATCAACATTCAAGCCTTCTATCTATCAATGAAAAATGAGAAACAAACTAGGCTCATCTCAGTCCTTTGATGATTTGTTGATGAGGGATTTGTGAATATGTGGGATGACACCTCCCCCAGCAATAGTTCCCTTGATCAGAGTATCCAACTCCTCATCACCTCTAATTGCAAGCTGCAGGTGCCGAGGTGTAATGCGCTTGACCTTGAGATCTTTGCTCGCATTTCCTGCCAGCTCCAAAACCTCTGCTGTCAGGTATTCAAGGATTGCTGCAGAATAGACAGCTGCTGTTGCACCCACACGTCCATTAGCTGCAATCCTAGACTTCAATTGACGATGGATCCGACCAACAGGAAACTGTACTCAGCAGTATCAAATTCATTGATTAGAAAAGAAACTGTGGTTATTTGATTCATGATAAAGGGCCATCAGTAAGAACAAAGTATGAGTACAACATTTAATAGAGAGTGTCATGACTAATAGATTGGCCAGAACCAACACAGGTACATTACAATCACTTCATTGGCCAGAAATACAGATACAACCAACCAATTCCAAAATTACATTTCTTAACCAACCAGAACAGTTTAGGGCTGCAAGCAGGCGAAGGACACAAGTTCAAATTAGCTCAGCTTGGCTTGGTATTTTAGCTCCTGTCACAAATTGAACAACTCAAGATCAAATTAGACCTGCTCCACTTTGCTCGATCAAACTCAAGTTCAAGCCCAGCTTGCAAATAAAACAACCAGGCTCAAACCAGGCCCTACTTTGCTCCTGATAGATGCACTAACATATGTAACCATGTTGGTAACATCTCCCCATCTGATTCTTTACAGCTTCCTCTGTTATGCACCATATGTTTCATGAATTATTTTAATCCTAGCATAACATTATTTCGCATGATGACAGAGTATTATACTTCAATTCAAAATATTATAATACACTGCAATCTAAATAAAGTATTGAGATGTTTATCATATTATCTTTTCGAGTGAAGTACTTTAGTTTCTAAGATGTGATACTTCTATAACATAGAAATAAATAGTTATTTAAATTTATTTAGATAGCATGTTGGATCTGCAAATCCCATGTTTTGGAATTTGTTCAATTGGACACCATGAATCTATGTTGGATTCTGACCCATGCATCATAGCTCAACTCAACTTAAGCTCAAGTTTGTCCAAAGTATCACTTAAGTTGCCTACTGTTACACCACAAAGGTTAACCCCCATCTCACTTGGGTTTTTTTTTTTTGACAAAGTAAAAAAGGAGAACTATCTAATGTAGGCAATTTGTAGAACTTGTACATGAAGAATGTAGAGTTCTCCGAAATATTCCAAAGTTCCCTAGAGAGGGAAGAGTCTCGAGAGTTTCTACAATATTCTAGGAGCATAGAGATGTGTAGAAGTTTCTAGGGTTAGGCAAGAATGTTCTTGGAACGTTGGATGATTGCCATGTGGCGCAGGCGTAGCCATTCATTGTCACGCCTTGAAGTATAAATAGAGGAAGGATCCTCATTTGCAACAAGGGCTGAAATCGGGTAGGATCGGGTCGGGTTTTTTAAAACCCAACCCGGCCCGAGGTACTAATATATGGAACCCGACCCGACCCAAACTTTTGATCCAGATGTCTTGACCCGACCTGGCCCGAATTATAACCCTACTCAACCCGAAACCGGACCCGACCCCCGCATTTTGAACCTACTTTAGCCTACTTTTTACCGGGTTGGGTCGGATTTGATCGGGTCGGATCGAGTTAACTTAAAAATCTCTCAACTCAACCCGACCCGAATTCAATGCGGATTTCTGACTTCTCAACCCGACCCGACCCGACCCGCTGAACCGACTTTCATAACCCGACCCACATGATTTTCGGATCAGGTCATGTGGGTTCGGGCCAAAACCCAACCCGAGTTTCACCCCTATTTGCAACCCACTCCTCAAGAGTTAAACATTTCCTAAAGCAATACAAATTTCTTTTCTAAGCAAGAGTGCTTGTTCCTTGTGTTTGCTTGTGAGTGTGAGTTGAGTGTTTGGCCTTCAGCATTGAGGGTGAGGGTGAGGATGAGGTGAGGGTGATCAAGGCTAACTTGTTCAACAATCCCGGTGTTACTTCAAGTGCAACATAGACAAATCATGAGTGCAACTCTAACTCTGTGACATTGAGCTTGGCTTGCCTGGAGCGCAAAAATGTATGTTTGCAACATGTACTTAATATATGAGAAGTTCTGAGGTATTTGTGGATGCATTATACATTCCCCTTGTTGGTCGCACATATTAGCAATAAATGTTATTGTCATACCACAGCTTATCCTTATGCCATCGACCGCCTCTGTATGGATGTACATCATCCACACAAATGTATTTATGGGAATAAATTCAACATATGCATCCACGTCTAAGTGCAACAAATGTAGTTTAGATTGTAAAATATCTTACATGTATGTATAGCTTAAATAGAATTTCATTCAAGCCTGTACTTGATATGCAATATTTAAAATGCATAAAATGAACTATGCTTGGCTTAAGTGCAAGTACAAAGAGGGGTAGACCAATGAAAACATGGAGAAAAGGGATAAAGAAAGACATGATAGATAGAAGAGTGACATACCGTACATATATGATAGGATCAAATGGAGAAGACGAACTTGAAAACCGACAACAAATAGATGGGATTGTGGCTTGATGATGATGATGAAGCTCGACCACAACTTTACCTTTGCCAAGCTTAAAGCTTTAGATCAAAATTCAGCTCAACAAACTTTTGAGCTTAACTCAAACTGGTCATACCTTAGCTAGGGTTGGTCCAAGCTTGACTAACAAATATTCAAGGTCAGTTTGAATTGAATAAGTTAATTTTAGTTGAGCCCAAAGTTTGACGAAGATGGTGTTGTGATGTAAGTGAGTGAGATCTAGTTGTAACCATACCTGTGTGTACAGAAAACCAAAACAAATCAATGCCGAAATAGTAACCAATTCCATAAAATCCATTTAAAAATTAAAGAAACACACACCCACCTCACACTAGTTGGTCTGAATTGACTTGACTGATGGTCTTTCAAGTCAAAGAAGTGAACAAGTTTTACCAAGATCCTAAATCGAGTTGAAGAAGTCATCCGAGTTACAAAACTTGATAAGATTTAGAGACAAGTACAAGTTTCGACCTTTAGAGAGAGAGAGAGAGAGTAGCACCAAGCTTGTGCGGGTTAAATTCAACCTAACTTAGTAGACAGTTTTTTAATCAATATCTCTCTTCTATTTAATTCAGTAATGAATACCCCAATAGGCCTATAGAATAGATGGCCATGAGCTAAACGAATTAAGAGAGAGAGAGAGAGAGAGAGAGAGAGAGAGAGAGAGAGTAACACCAAGGTTATGCGGGTTAAATTCAACCTAACTTCGTAGGCAGTTTTTTAATCAATATGTCTCTTCTATTTAATTCAGTAATGAATACCCCAATAGGCCTATAGAATAGATGGCCATGATCTAAACAAATTAAGAGACCCAAAAGAAATACTAACATTGTATATATGATCGATACAACTAACTCAATCGAGTTAGGCACACGGCATTTGTTTCTCAAAAACTGAGACACCTACATATTGGCCAAGTTATGAAGAATGACCAAAGGATCAAGTACTTAAACCCGTTAAGCCATTTAAGTACCTAAGAAAAGTAGTTAAAAGAATGCAAGTGGCACACATGGTTAAGGAATGAGATGGTTAAATCCCCTGAGACTTGATTTGGGTATAATAAGTAATTGGGTATGAACCAAATCAACCCATTCCTTATTCATTTCTTAGATGGTTAAACAAATGGGAGAATTAGATAGTTAAATGAGCTTCATGATCAGATCAGATTCTGGTAAATGAAGATTGATTGCCATCCCAGTCAGGTGGCACCTGATGGCTTGGCCCTACTAGAAGGTTTGATTTTCCCATGCATTGACACTGCTCCACGTAAACTGAGGCCACCACCAGCCCATGCAAACTCCGCCATGCTAAAGTCGGACAAGGTAAGAAATTTTAACCCTTTCTATTGAGTGTCAGTGGTGACTGGTTAACCATTCTAAGGTGGAGTATGAATTTTGAAAAACTTCCAGCTGAAAATGGATCTAGCACAACTTATTCCAATAATCTGTTTGAAATGCATACTGCAGATGGTCGACACTTTAGATGATAACTCAAAGTAATTTCCAATCAATACCCAAAATCATGGCCGATCCATCTTTAAAATAGAACAATCAAAGGCAAACAGAAATTTAAAGAATTCAAATGCAATATTTAAATGGGCAAGAACCAGTTGGAGTAAGACAAACAGCCTCAATGTAAAGGCGAATCAGAGTATGAGCCTGAGTTACATTTATCTAGTTCATTACATTCTATTGTCACTGTTCTTTTGGGCAGAACAAGAATAGATAATAAGAACAACTTGAGTAGAGTTCAATTGATGCTCCCGCAGTACACAACTACCTTGCTCCAAAACATTTACCCAAAAAAAAAAGGGTGCGGATCCTAGATCATCACGTTACCATTTACAACTGCGTGGCCTGTCAGACTACATATTCATGTGTAAGTTACATTTCACTCCCAACGAGTACAGCACAGGGAAAATCAATCACAGTCCAATTTCTCAGAGAAAGATGGGAAATACAGAACCAGCAAAAGATAAAAGCAAAAGAGGGCAAAGGGAGAGATTACCTGGAGACCCGCTCGAGATGACCGGGAAACCGGCTTCTTCTTATCCTTATCTTTGCCGGCAGCGGTTGTTTTTGCCGCCAGAAGCCCCTTCCCACCCTTTCCCGCCATTCCCACACTTGGTCCAACACTAAGATCTTAGAAAGATAAAAAAGACAAAATGGATTAGAAGCAGAGGGGATGAGGAAAGGTCGTGAAGGGGAGGAGGGTGAGGGGGGGGGGCCGCCTTGGCATTTAGAAATTGAAATACGGAGAGAAAGGAGTATACATTTACGATAATATCCTCACTTTTAATACAAATAATACAACTTTCCTGGTCAAGATGTTGTAATTTTCGAATTCGAAAACAGAAGCGTGCAGGCCCATGGATAATTATAAATGGTAAGGGGTAGCATACTCCGCGGGACATGTTAATCCTATGTGAACCCAGTTTTCTGACTCGCGAAGAAAAGAGGAAGGCGAATCTTTCCGGCTTTGCTTTCTCATCCAACAAGCCAACTCCCTGGCATGCAGCCACACGTGTGCTATTCCACACATGTCAGAGTCGAATAGAAAACCTCACACGCTTTTCATCTTACCTCGTTAGTTTTCTCGTTTTGCAGCTCCATACGTGCTATCGGGAAGACTGGCCATATATGCCAACTTCTATCGGTACTAATGCTTTTATTATACTTTATCTCTTTCAATTTTATTATATTATATGAATTTTGAAATTATTTTAAAATAGTTGTCTAATTCGTATTAGAGTAGTATAATGTGGATTGAAATTAGATGAGTTCACATGAATTGCTAATTTTATATAAAGAATTTTTAAAAAAATATAAATATTTTAAATTAGACAATTAAAATGAGACGGATGGAGTACTAAACACTATCTTGTACTAAATTAATTTATTTTATTTTTTCTTTCTACTTTAAATTGATCTTTTAACTTATTATAATAATAATATAAAAGGATAAAATGAAAAAAAAAAAAAAAAAACTTATCACTCTCTTTGAGGTAATGCTAATGTAAATGCAATATCTATGTCAGAGTTCTATGGCTCTTTCATGGCTGCAGATATTCCAAAAATGCATACATCATTCTCTGTAGCACATGCTACGTGTAAAAGGATGAAGCTAATTCATCAGTGAATGACCAGGTCAAGGAAGCACCCGACGGCAAAATCAAACATAAGACTTCACTACTGACTTTTTGCTATGGCTTCGAACTTTCCCCGAGACTTTGTTTGTTGGTACTAAGTATGAGGCATTAGGTGACGTCTACTTTGAATGTAAAGAGGCAACGCCATTAGATTCCTCTCCTTCTTCTTCTTCTTCTACACCCTTTAGGCACTGCTCTAGTTCAAACACCAGTAACCACTGACTATGGCACCATCACATCTAACTCAATTCGTCGATGCTGCCCTTTTCAATTCCGGGCCTCAGGCACTATCTTACACCCACAACCTCAAATTCATCATTCGTGAACACCTCTTCGATTACTACAAGAGTTCCCCTCACTCACCCCATCCGCCGATACATTCACCCACGACGACGGCACGTCGGTGCACCTCCTCAATGCCAAAGGCTCTCTATATATCTCCCACAACGCGCCTCCCATCCCCCTCACCATATGGCTCCATCAGTGCTATCCATATGCTCCTCCACTAGTCTTCATCTCTTTGACACCCACAACGCCCATTCGCCAACACCACCCCTTCGTCAACGCCTCCGGTGCCGCCACCTCTCCATACCTTCACACATGGGGCCACCCTCGATCGAATCTCTGCGGCCTTGCCCGGAACCTTGTCCGAATTTTCTCCCAATATCCTCCATTCTTTACTTTATCTTGCAACAAACCGTCCACTTCTCCTTTTCTTGCTTCGAAAAGGGAGGCCCTTGACCGCCTCGTCGGGTCTCTCCACTGCGACATGGTATCCTTGCAGGCTCAGGTAGAGCAAGATGTAGAGGAACTGACAAGGCAACAGATGATGCTGGTGGAGCGAGCCAAGTCCATCTCAACTATCGTATTAGATCTTGAAAGTGAGCAGAAGAGGGGGAAAGGTATGCTGGTGGAGATGGCCGGACAGATCGATTTGCTTCAAAATTGGTTGAGAGTTAATGAACTCAACTCGAGAGTTGCCGCTTTGGATGGCGAGTTGGAGGTGTTTGAGGCCGCCGATGAGGAGTCGAATCAAATACTGGAAAGCATGGCTGGTGACCATGCCATAGAGGATTTGCTGTATGAATTGGACAAGGCCATGGAAGAAGGGCTGGTGACCTTTGCTGCCTATATGAAGCATGTCAGACTTTTAGCAAGGGAGCAATTCTTCCACAGAGCTACCCATGTCAAGTTATAGATATTTCTCAGAAAAAAAAAAAAAATTAGCAATTGAGGATCATTTCAAATTTGATGATAGTGTCTATCAATCAGTCGAGCCTCTCACCAATGTAACCATTTAATTGACATTTAAATAATAAGATGATGTAAAAATCTATTTTAAAAAATGGTTGCACTATGGAGAAAAAGAAAAATAATAAAAAAGAAGTATAATAAACGTCATTCAGATTTAAGAAATCTTTTTTATTTTTTTATTCTATGATGTATTTTGATGGGAACATGTAAAATACTAATAATAAGGCATTAGTGATGATTTTTTGTATATAATTAGTCAGTAATGAACTTTCAACTTTTCATTGAGGAACATGGAATTTTAATTTTCTGATATATTTATTTTAGAAATTGAGACGAATGAGTCAAGATTGAGCAAATTAATATTAGTTGGGCAGTATTATGAGTCAAACTCATCTAAAATTAAGCCTTTTTATGCTCATCAAGATAATTAAATTGTTAAATGCTCCTTAATACTGAGTACAAAATTCTGATTCCTGTCTGCTCCCTCCCTTCAATGTTTGCCACAATAACCCATATAAAATTATTAAAAAAGGGTGAGCTTTGTTTGGTGTTATAGAGGTTTAGATCCTTTCTGCTTGGATTCTTTCAATTTATGGGCCCATATTTTTCTTTTTTACTGAATTTTTTATTTTTTCAAAAAAAATCAGAAAAATTATAAAAAATCAATAAACTTATGGGGATCATGGAATGTTGAAATATTGTCTTTAAGTTGCAAATTTGAGAATTTCAAATATTTTAAAAATAATGCTGAAAAAATAATATTTTTTATCGGCCAATACCTATAAACAATTATTTTTTTATCTATGAATTTCTTCGAACCAACTTACCCGATAATTGGAAGATAAGACATGCACATGCTGTGGTGTTTATCTGTTTCTTAATTGTGCAACCTTTGTTTACCTTATAAGATGATCAATATAATCAAGTTTTGAAATAAAATACATAGACATGCTTTTCTGAAGTCGCTGCAATTTGCCATTTATAATTCAAGTCAATGGATCAGAAAACAAGTTTGCCTTTTTAAATGAAATTGATTGTCCAAAGTTTTGGTTTCTCCGGAGCTTTGGGTTTATTAAATTCGAATGCATGACTAATTCTCATGCTTATACAAAGAATTAAGAAACCATGCTCTGCTCTGCTTGCAGGAACAGTGAAGAGAGAGAGAGAGAGGGGGTGGTTTGTCTTATAATGTTATAGCTGATATGTGATTACATCATTATTATGACTGACGTGTAATAATGCCTATTCACTTTTAATAAACAAACCGGCGGATCCAGATCCAGCAGAAGCAAACCTCCCGCTTATTGGGCCGGGCAGATACGTATCCTTCATTCCTTCCTTAACAGATTAAGAATTGGATAATCTGTGGTAGGTCGGATCCAAGCCCATTGACAGGCCAGGTTTAGAGTTACCTGGAAAATCTTGACTCTTCACATGTTTATCTATGGAAAAACTGAGCCATATCATTCATTTGGCAGCATTGAACTCAACAATTGTATATAACTGAAAAAACTCTAAATATAACGGGCCCATAGCTCTTTGGATAAAAACTTGACCGCCACTCAAAGTTTACTAGATCGAGTACGGGTAGGCCCAATTATCACTAATTTTACCTACGCGGGTGCACTTCAGCTGGTTGCGTCTCGTTTCAGAAAGTGAGACGTGAAGGATTCGAACTCCTATGGACTAATCTGGTGTATCCTTATGGTAAGGGGTATCAATCGTGGAAGTTTCATGCTGAGTATTCCGCACTTCCTACATATAAATTCAAAATAAACAATTCTAAATACTAGATGTAAGATGGTAGAGAAAACTCAACCACGCAGAAGAAAAAAGCACACAGCACGTGAGAAATATGTATTAATAATCAACTGAATTTTGCTTTGATATTTTTTGGATGCATGTTGTAACGCTGAAGTAAAGACCACTTCAAGAGTAGGGTGTTATTAATGTCTAAAAATAAATTAAATTAAGCAATCAAAGAATTATATTTTAATACTAAAAATCAATGGTAAATAAGAAGCTGGTTTCAATCCAATGTAGAGACTTGAGAGTAACTTTAAACAAAATTGAATTAGGAGTAGTGATGAATGCTTAATATGTATTAAATATTTAAATGTGAAGGAGGAAGATGGGTGAGGAACGAATCTCATTTTGATTCTATGAAATACTTAACAAAGTGGAAACTATTACTAAAAGTCTAAATGATTCTCAATAGAAGTTGACTTTTAACTAATATGATTGAAAACCCTTTCTAGAGTATTTATTAAAAATTAAGAGTTTTAAACTAAAAAAAAACTTAAGAACTTCTTTTAAATATGTACAAAATAATATTTGTTTATTTAAAATTTATTAATTATTTTTAAACATAATAATAGTGACAATCAACCTACCTGCTTCCTACTTAATATGCCCCAAATACTAAAAAACGAAACGAATGACTAACACTTGCTCTACTTCTTTCACAAGCATTTAGAAAATCACTCTTGTGTCTTAAAAATAAATAATAAATTTGTTTACAAAAGAGGTCAGTCGTTCATCTCTTCTTTCTTCCGTACATTTCGGTGTTGTTTTCCTAACGAAACATTTCGATGTTTCAGCTATTTCCGAGCTTCGTACTTTTGCTTTAATAAAAGATAATATAAAAAAAATAAAAAGTGAAAAATAATAAAATATTAAATTATAAAGGTAATAATACATGTTTATAAGTATATTGAATTAATTATTTTCATTATTTTACAGTAATCTACCTAAATAAGTTATAAATTATCATTTAATAACTATTTATGTTTGTAATCTCAATTCATAAGAGTGTCATTATCAAATATTAGTTTAAAAATATTTGAATTTTACTCTAACAAGAATTAAATACTAATTGAATTAGACAAAAAAATCCAAAAATTATCTAAGAAATAAACTTGAATTCTTATTTTATTCAAAATTAAAGGTCAAAATTTAAAACACATAGACACACTGGATCCATTTTATTTTTTTTCAGTTTTCTATTATATAAATTAAAAATAAACTATATAAATTGAAAACATCTTTATGAACTACAATCAAACTAAATTTCAATTCATAGCCAAGTGGTTATAAATTAAGTTTTATTATACTTTTTTTTTCAATTGTAGTTCATGAATTCTATTTTTTAGTTATATAATTGAATTTTATATGTAAATTTAAAATTAAAAAAAATGAAATATATAGAACAGAACAGGTAAGATTGTAAGACCAAAACAGGCCATTTCAACCCGTTTGACCCTAATCGAGCCCGTTCTAGCCGAAATAGAACAGACCAGAATGAAATTCGGTATCCGAAGTGAAACCCATTCTATTTCATTTTTCAAGAGAATCTAAAATATTCCGACTGTTCCTGCAAGAACGAAACAAAATTAATAATTAGCAATTCTCTTCGTATGTATAACATCTGTATAACATCTCCAATTCTTTAAAGAAACATGTGCTTAGATTATAAATCAATAATAGGAGCTTGTTAGAAACATGTGAAATAAGAAGATTCCAAGATCTTGCTGTCAACTTGGGCAAATAATTGTGTGGGCCTCAATTTATAATATTTCTTCCAAATTGTTAGAAAGAAAAATTACTAAAGAATAATTCGATGCTGATGAATGCAAAAAATATCATTTAAGACCTTATTAAATTATAAATATAAGAGTATATTTATATATTTGAGAATTTGTGAGATTATCAAATTCAATATTGGATGTATTAAATGATAAATATAGAGGAATGGAAAAAAGTCAAATTCCATTCCATTCAGGAAGCAAAAATGAAGACGATGGGCCCCTCCAAAATTGATTCTTTTTTTTCTTTGACCCAATTCAATAATAATTACATTGAGATTGATATATGAGCTGTGATATCTAATTTTTTATTCCCAAACCAACAAACCAATCTCCTCTGCCTCTCGAGTGTATATAATAAGGCTTAAACCTAACAATAATATGGGAACAAAAGAGAATCAAAGAAGGAAGAGAAGCCTCTTTGAAGGCTTGTTGTTCCTCTGAGCGTAGCTTGTCTACTACATTGGAGAAACCCAACAACACCCCATCCTCATGGAACCATGCCGGGATAGAACCAACCCACCACCTGCAAGACCCAAGGTCTTGCTAGGTAAGTACGAGCTCGGCCGGCTTCTGGGTCGTGGCACACATGCAAAGGTGTACTACGCTCAGTCCCTTGCCGACGGCCGTGGTATCGCCGTTAAGGTCATTGACAAATGCAGGACCGCCGGCACCACCATGGAACCACGCATTGTACGTGAAGCATCCATCATGCATCGTCTCAACCACCCCAACATTGTCAAGCTTCATGAAGTAATGGCTACCAAGTCCAAGATATACTTGGTGATGGAGCACGCCAAGGGAGGTGAATTGTTCTCCCAAATCTCCGACGGCCGCCCTTTAACTGAGCCCGTCGCCCGCCGCTACTTCCAGCAGCTTGCTTCAGCACTACATTACTGCCACTTGAGTGGCGTCACACACCGCGATATCAAGCCCCAAAATCTCCTCCTCGACCAGGATGGGAACTTGAAGGTATCTGATTTCGGGCTTTCAGCACTTCCAGAGCAATTGAGAGATGGCCACCTCCACACGGCGTGCGGCACGCCGGTGTACGCTGCACCTGAGGTTCTCAGGGGAAAGGGCTACAATGGGGCTAAGGCTGATGCATGGTCTTGTGGAGTCATTCTCTTTGTTCTCCTGGCGGGGTACCTCCCATTTGACGATGCCAACATTGCACTTATGTACCAAAAGATCCATAGCCGGGATCTTGAATTCCCACATTGGTTCTCTAGATCAGTTCGTCGGGTAATCTCCCGACTACTCGATCCAAATGCAGACACCAGGATGACAATTGAGGGACTGATGCAAGCCTCTTGGTTGAGAATGTGTCTCGAGTCAAATCATGTGAATTTCAATTTGAGTGAGTCACTGAAACAGGGCAAATTTGATGACTTCAAAACAACTTCAACCATGAACGCTTTCGACATAATCTCATTGTCTTCGGGTTTAGATCTTTCTGGGCTTTTTGAAAGGGAGAAGAAGACGGCGAAGAGATTCACATCAACAGAATCAGCCGAGAAGATTCTGAAAACATTCGAGGAGATTGGGGTGACTTTGGATTACAATGTGGATAGAAGAGGAGTAGTTGTGCTTGTTAAGAACAGGACTGTCTTCTCCGTGACGGTGTCGGAAATGGCGCCATTGCTTCTTCTGGTAGAAATCGAGGGAACATGCAACCAGGGTGGAGTATCTGAAGAAGTACAGTGGAAAGAACTGGAATCACAGCTGGAGGATTTAGTTACCTGCTTGGCACTGTTATGATAATCAGAATCATGTCCAACAAGATTTGGGCTGCCACCAAATTTGTCAGTATAGTGTTTGTTAGATTCTTGTGTAATATGTAAAGACACGATTCTTTCCAAAACTTGGTCTTCTTAATCGTTAATAATCCTGTCATCCTAAGTAGAAGAATGTGATGGGAGAGAACTGGAATACAGACTGAAAGAAAAGATAAATACATGTTTCCTCTTCTTTCCTTTTTTTTGTTTATTATATATATATATATATATTAACTAGCAAAAGGTACATAAATCTGTCAGATATATGACCATCCTCAAAAAAGACAAAAGAAGATAGAAAAAAAAATAAAAATTAACCCATCACATAGCCATAGATCTAGCACGATTCTCGATAAAAATATTCTCTCTATCTCAATTTAGTTGTCTGAAATGAATTTTGAGAGTGTCTTATTTATATTTGAATAGTATAAAGTATGTTAAAAATTGATGAGATCACGTAGAATGTCAAAGTTCAAATATTAAATGATTCAAAAAGTACAGCTAAAATAGGTGAGAGAGAATATTTTTTTGGGATGTTCATTCACTGGTTTTACTACGCCAGTCACCATCTAAATACCCCTTTCAAGTCAGGCCGGCCATCCATTAGCTCTTCTATTGAAAGCAAGAACAGACCATCCCAAAACCCACCACGCACTGCACTTCCAATATTTCTCCGTCGCTCCCACTTGGGTCCTGATACTCCCCTGGGCTAGCGCCCATATCCAAATTGACAGCTAACAAACACCTGATCATCCTCAACCACTCGGGAACCACTCCACCCTATCTAATATACTGGATTATGATGAGATTATTTATGATTATGATTGACTTTGAGAGATTATACAATCTCTCAATTAGAAAGTTAGAATCATCAATTATCTCTTGTACTTTATATATTTGACTTCTATTTAGTGAAATAACATAAGAAAAATACTGCAGTGATTTTATTGTTTCTCCCATTTCTGAACAATATTTGACTTTCAACCCAGTTGCTTCTGAAGGTGTATTTAAATTTATAATTCTATTCTATTATTCTAATAAATGGATCAAGTGGATCTAAGTTTATCATTAACTGTTTAATTTAACTCCATGGATCATAATCCTCTTTGAAGTTTATTTCCTCAAGGGTCTTCAAATTGGCAACTCGAGGTTAATATCAAGGTCTTCAAATATTCCATCGAAGCCCTTTAAAAATTTCCTCCAAATCAAATACCTCCTTGAGGTCTTTCAAAAATTATCTAATTTAAATTTTCAGCTCTTCAATCTCATACAACTAAATTGGATTAAAGTATGTGTCATTGTGGAATCTTATCAAGAAATAGAGCCCAGGCTCAGAAATAGAACTTTGTCAGTCCAATCGACGGCGTGTAGCTAGTCGGACATGTGGGTGTAAAAAAGGTTCCACAGCACTCAGGAGCTAGTTTTGAATGGGGCATATATATGAGGGAACACACCCCCAACCTATCATAACACATTTTGGGTCAAGAATTGAGCTTGAATCCAATACAAAGGCGTGTGGGCCAGTGTGGATCTAAGGGAGACAATATTATGCCGAGTCAAGTGCGGGTCATTACAACTTAGGCCTAGCCAATTCAACTAGTTGATGATATGTTACCATTGTGATTTGAATTCCAAGTAATTCAATTTTCATATTCAAAATAATTGTGAATAGGTCATGGTTATTCTTAAGATAGATTTGGTCCAATGTTACCCGATTTTATAGATTGATCTTATTTATTTGGTTCATCTTGAAGTCAGATTGGGCCTTCAAATGGGCTCAATTGTTAATAGAGCGAGTAAATTATTCTTTTAATTGTGCAGATTGGAGGAGTAATTGGGCATGACTCGTATAAACCATGGTGCCATGTGATGAATTTGGATGTTGAAGAAGCAAGATTTGCACACGAAGTCTGAGAAGGCTTCACAGTATCACACGTAAAATCTAAATTAAAAGTTTCATTAGTCGATATCAATAATCAAATCATCAATTCCAATGTCTATACTCATCATATTTATAGATTAAGCCAAATCTTAAATTTCTATTCTAAACATCTCATAGCTTCTGTATTAGAGGACTACTAATTAAATTAGATCTCCTATTCTACTTGTTATTGACTTCTATTTTTAATGAATAAAATAATTATATTTTAAAACTGTTCATCAAAATAATAAATAAATAAAAACCTTATACTATTTTATTCAATTTTTTTATCGGAATTTTCCGCCAAAGCTCCAATTAATATTCCCTCAAGTTTTCACTTCCACAAAATATGTGAAAGAACTCTTTGTCCGAAATGTTTTCTTAAAAAGAGTAGATGCAGAAGCAGTTGTAGAGTTGAGTCCGACACGAGGTTGAGTTGCACAAGAAATAATTTAAAATTACTAAAAATAAGTAAAAATAGTTGAATCTCAATTAGTATTAAAATGTTAAACCCATATCAAAATCAATCAAGTTGGTTTGATTCAAACTAAGTCCAATTTTAAAACCACTGAAAATATCCTCTGGCTTCTACCAAATGATATATATAAAAAAAGAACATCCATTTTAACACAGATAAAATTTGTTAGGAGATACAGGATTGAGTAAATTCTTATTTTATCACTACTGATGTACCGGTGATCAAGTACTGGTGTACCAATATGTAAAACATATACATGCAGAGTGGTGAGTTATCGGTACATCAATACTTGATAAGCGGTGCACCGAGAGTGGTGAGTTATCGGTACATCAATATTTGATAAGCGGTGCACCGATAGATATAAAATGAGAATTTCACTCTATCCTATGTCTTTTAACAGATTTTGTTCATGTTAAAATGGCTAGCCAAAAAAATTAAACTTGTTTTCAAACATTTTTTTTTGTTCATGTGACGTGTACTGGGTGGGATAAGGGTCTAACCCTATTAGGTATAAGATTATAAATTATTAAAATAAAAAAAACTAAGATCAAAGTCATTATCCAATTCAAATATATTGGAATTAATAACTACTTGCCATTGATTTTTATATATTTGAATTTTAATAGTTAAAAATAGTCTTTGACATAAAATTAAATTCTAAAATACTCTATAAATCTATATAAAAAGTTCATCGACTTATATCATGTTTAGATGTTAAAACCATTTTTATTATTTTAATTCTTCATCATCATCATTATCAGTAAAACCAAAACGTTCACTTCAGCTTTCTAATATTAGTATATTACCAAATCTTTATCTTTTTTAGTTTTACTTGTTGGCTCTCTCTACATTCATTATTGTATATTTTTGCCTGGCCTGAGCTGCGAGTTTATTTATTTCCCTTTTTCTTGCCCAAAATCTCCTTCTTTCTTTTCCTTTTTATTTTTGCCTTCTTAAATTTTTTTGGAGGATTTTCCTTTCTTTTAATGAATTATTAACCCATTATTAAAAAAAAATCCGACGCTGAGCTGTAAACAGCAGTGAGAGAGCGACGCTTTTAATTCAGGACCACTTACAGTGGTCGTTAGTGGGTGGGGTGGGTGGCGGTGGTGTTGGTGATGGGGGAGGAGGGGTTAAGGGACACTATCGACTCACGAACTCCACTCCCAAAAGCGGACACAATTTCAGGCTTTTAGATCCCTTTTTTGCCCACTTTCGTAGCTGTGGACCCCGTTTTCCCCACTTTTAAAATTCAAGACACCTAAAAACTAAAAATGACACACGGTGCTCTCGTGCAACACTAGCGTGGCTTCCACAGACGAAAACTCCCCTCGTGACGCAAATTAGTTCTTTTAATATATTTTTTTATATATTATCTTTTATTATATTAAAAATAAAATATAACATTTTATTATAAAAATTAGTATTTTTGATTTGATTTAAACAAATAAAATAATTAGTTGTTAAAAATTTCACTTTACCCGTAAATAGATGGCTTTATATATTTAGATGAAGTAATTTTTTAAATTCTTATGTAATAGCTAATTATTAGATTTTATAAGATTAATGAAACCTAACTTATTATAAAATATTCTTATTTTAATTTGAGTCATAAAAAACTTGTGACTCAACCATGTCAGGTAAAATTGTTCTATTCACTTAATTGACTTAAAACTCTTCATTATCATTATTTAATTCATTTATCCCATCATTTTAAATTATGTCTTTATATTTAAATTTGATAAACTATTTTTTATGAACAGACTGTTTATCTATAGGAATTGAACCCACACTCTTTAAAGTATAATCATGGATCTTTAGTCAAATAAATTTAAACTGTGACTAAAAGATAGAAGTATTTACTTGGTATTAATGTGGATGTAAACTTTTTTCCTTTTTGGATTATAATATTTTCTCCGTCCTATTTTAGTTAATTCTTATATATTTTCAAGATATTTTATGCTATTGTAATATAGATGAGACAACTATTTTGATACAATCTCAAAATTTATATCAGACAACTAAATTGGAATAGAGGGAGTAAAAGAGTTAGCATTCAATCAGTAGTTAATTTAACAATTAATAATAATTTTTTTTACTTTCTTTTTTTTTTTGTAAATTTGTTTGATTATGCAATATAATATTATTTTCAATTTTATTTTTTCACTTTGAGTGAGATGTCTTTAAAATGAAAAATATGAAGTATGTCTATGAAAGTATTAATAAAATTTTAAATTGATTAATTCTCTAAAGTTACTGAAGAAAAAAAATCAAAGGGACCCTTTTTTATTAACTTAATATAATAGAGGCGAGACTGTGAGAGTAAGCTTTAGAGATGCATGAAACTCTTTCTAAGCTCAAGAGAAGTTAAACTTGAGGCTTTTGTTCCCGAATCAAGTTATTCATACAAATTAAAATATTTAATTATTTAAACAAATTTAAAATATTTCATTATACAAAATGCCACATCAATTTTTCAAAGATACTCGAGGAATAATTTTTTAGACCATCTTCAAACCATGTGCCCGTAGCTAAGACTCATTATTTTTATTCCACAAACGACAGGAAAACATTATTGTTAGAATCATGTTAAATTGAAATAATTGTGTTATATGATTTACAATTTATATAAATTTATTTTACAATAAACTGAGATACAATTATTAAAAAAAAATCAAATAATGGGTTTCTGATATAAGAAATTTAAAAAATTTGTGTCATTAAATATATAGAGCTATCTGTTTTAAATCGAATAAATAGATGACTGAACTAAAATTTTAAACCTTCTATTTTATTTATTTAAATCAAATAATAATTAAAAAAACATTTTCTTACTGTTAACATATCGATGCGCTTTCTTTAATTTTCTGAGATTGATTGGCCTTGAATGATGTTTATTCAAAGAATATTTTAAACATTAAAATATAATTACTCAATTATTTCAGGGTAGAATTTTCGTCATTGTATTTGTACCTGAGGCGCCGAATCAAGTGTCAACGTGCTGTAGCTACGGTCCTGACTCACGACTGACAGAATCACGAAAGAGAAGTAGTCAGAGAAACAACGACTATGCTCTGCTCTTTTTTGCTCTTGATTTGGGTTCTTCCTCACCTGTCTCATTCTCTAAAGCGATAAGAATTTCTTGAATATGTTTCTTAATCCAAGAAAAAAAATAGAGGAAGAGGTACACTATCCATCAGAAGAACAAGGAAAAAGATGATTTCTGTTTCTCAGTTTCACGCCTCGATGATTTCTGTTTCTCAGTTTCACGCCTCCCATTGCCAGTCGTGGAATCCCTTAAAAACTCCCAGACTTAACAGGAGCAGTCCATTCAACAACAGGTAGCTCAGCATCCTCTTTTTCTTCTTGATTCTTTCGTTAGCCCTCTACTTATTAGATTCAATTCATGAAAGAAAAAGGAAATACGAAGATGGACGTATATGTGATGTTAGGAAAAGGGTTCGGGTTTGTAAGATTTATTATGCATGTTTTGTGTATTGAAAGCATGTTTCCTGGAAATTAGTGGCATTTTTGCGTCACAAATTTCCCAACGTTGAAATGGTCTGTGCTGGCTGTTCATGTAATTTGGATTGAATCTGGACATTGCATGGTATGGATTCTTATTTCTTAGGGTGGTAATTCTGTAGTGTCTTCAACCACATTCGTTTGAATATAGTATGAGTCATTTCTCTATATTCTGCTTCACACTAAACCTGGCCACTACTTTTTACTTTTACTCTGCCATCTCATAGTGTTTCCTTCCATAAAGGTGCAGTAACAAGTAGATTTTCTCAGACAGCTATCATGCCTAATCTGCATCCAATGGCTTTCGATGTTTAGATGGCCATTGGAGCTGTATAATATAAATTTCCACAATGAGGAGCTCCCTTCAGATATCTTAGAATGCTTACCATAAGAGAATGCACAAACTAACTGGCAACACTAACAGAGTCATGGTGAGGTTGGTATCTCTTCCTACCATTCTGTTTTATCTGCCCCAATCACCAAACAATTCCTCTTGATTAATTAATGGGTCACTGTTCCGTTCCATCAGAGTATGTAGGCTTTGGTCCAAGCATTCCTTATTTCAACAAAATATCCACCGCATACATCCTTTGAGACATGCTTTTTCTAGATATTGCAGCTTAAATACCCTAGTAGTATTTTAAGGAGACATAGCCAGCAGATGCCGTTTGATTCTAATAATTGTGGTCACTTGGGAATTGAAATACCAGGGGAGTGGGCTGCCTTGAAAAGAAGTCCAAGCGAAATGCTTGGTTAAATATATGAATGCCTATATCTTGCGTGTCTGGAAAGAATGTATTGACTCAACTTAGTTGTGTTATGGGTTTTTTCCCAAGGCTTTTGTGGCTTTGTGCTTTTCTTTGGGTAGCGGGCTTCTTTGTTTTCTTTGTTTTTGTTTTTTTTTGTACTCTGTATTTATACCTCTGGTGCTTTCTTTTTTTCTTAATATAGTAACCATTCAAAAAAAAAAAAAAAAATGAATGCCAACATTCTGCTCATTCAAGAGACAAAACTATAGTAGATGGTTTTGCAAATTATTTGGGAAACAGAGCTAGTAAAGGCCAGATTGGATTTTGCCAAAATTTAGTTGGTGCTTGGCAGGCATTGCAATATTATTAGGTGAGCTTCATTTTCACAAAGAAGATGAAAAGATAGTTAAGTTGTCTATCTCTGTGGGGTTAATACTTGAGAGACTCAATTAACCAATTGAGATGATCAGAATGTTGTATAGCCTGAATGACCCTAATCATTAGTTGGATCTTTGGGGTAAGTTAGATAACTTCAGATCTGGGTGCCCTCTCCCATGGTGCATCAGAGATGACTTTCTGTCCCTTGTTTCATGGCAGAGAGAAGATAGTGCAATGGGATTACCTCTTATAAGGTGAGTTTCAATGACTGGGTGAACATGAATACTTCAATGGACCTGCAGCTTGATGGTGTGGAATTTATTTGGACTGACAATCAATCCCATCTATCTCTTTCCAAACTTGACAGGTTTCTGTTGTCTCTCCTGAATGGTTTGGCTCTTATTTTGAATCAATGCTTAGATGGGTATCATATCTGCTTTCACAAGACACGTTTGTTGGACACATTTGGAGAATGGCTTCAATTATAAGGTGACCAACTCATGGAAAAACACCTTTTAAGGACAATGAGCCTATGAAGTGAATATACTTTGTGGCTGTAATTATCTAGAAATTTATTTGATGATGGGCTTGAAAATTGGTTCTTGCTTAAAGAAACAAGAGGCCTACGAAGAAAATTGATCAAGTGGTTTAATTGAATAATCTGGGAATTTATCGATGATGCGCTTGAAAATAGGTCTTGATTAAGTCTTGAAGCAAAGAACTCTGCAGGAGAATGCTAATTGGGAAAAAGAGGTCTAAAGTTTGGTTGGTTAAGAATGGAAACAAGAGCAGGATTTCTTTAATGGAGTTGCCATCTCATTTAGATGGTGAAAAAGAACCAGTGCACCCCTCGAGGATCATGTGAAAAGAATAGAAGAAATCATCTTGGAGAGGATTTGATTCCATCAACATCTATTTTTCTTCTCCTTTTTGTGGCCAATTGTTGGCACTCAAGTTAGGGAGGCCTTCACTCCCTCTCATTAGTGCAAAATTGATGGAGGGTAGGATCAGGTTTAACGCCTACCTATGCCTCCATATCAAAAGAAAGTAGAAATAAAGAATTCCACAAGATCCGGCTCCAACCCGATATAGATCCTAGAAAACCCGGACTCAAAGAACTTCGATGTCTAAGGAGATCCTCATATCAACTTTGACAGAATAACGCCTCTCGATCACTCACCCAGTATTTACGGGCAAACGGAAAACTCCAAATTCTCACCGGAAGAATGGAATAAGGTCGATAATTTTCTTAGGCGAAATTGACACCATGCAAAATTCAACAAAGAAGCTCGAATTCTAGAATTGAATTTCTCAATTCAATTCCAAGAACTAGAAATTAAATTCATCGAATGCTTAGACAAAATATAATTCTAGAACTAGAATCCAAACTAGAAGAACACTAGAAAATCAAACAAGAACTCGAAGGGAGAACTCAAAACTTGCACAAAGCAAACTTCAATTGATTTTGGTGCATTTGTACACTGGCCTCTATTTATACACAATTGAAAGAAAATAATTACAAAGGATGCCATCCATATTAGCCATCCATTTCCACCTACTTACATGAGATTAAATTCTAGCCATATATTAAACATTCTAAAACCATGCTTGCTTTTTCCTTTTCCTTTTCTCTTTGGTTCACCTTCCTTTGTTGCTTCTTGGGACCACTCCTTGCATGTGTGAGCAAGGAAATTCATATGGACACCTTATCCCTTGGATTTGGGTCTCCAATTGGGCCAATTATGCATGGAAACAATTTAATTGGGCAATTGGTTCCATATGTCATAACCTTAAGCTGATTTTCCATTGATTTGAGTGGCTTTTGAGCTTGGAATTGCGGATCTTGGCCACCAATAATTTCTTCATACTCAATTGATGCTAATTGAGGAATTTCATCACCCAATTCATCTTGAAGGTCATTTAATTAAGCATTGTCTTCAAAAATTTTATGCATGGAATCTTTAATTTCTCCCGGATCATAAATCTTACATGTTGGGGAAACCAAGTCTTCATCTTCAATCTTCAATTGATCTTCAATTCTTCTAATTGAGCTTTTGATGCCTCATAAAAAAGACAGTAGATCAAAAAGGACCTTTTTAGTTTGGTAGCAATATCTGATATTTATGGGGACGAATCACATTAGCCTGGTGACTTTCCAATTCAAAATTTCAAGAGGTTTCGGCACACCATAAAGGGTGAGTTGTGAAAATTCTTTAATGAGTTTCAAGCTATGTGTGGAGGAGGTTACTTGGGCTTGATGGCTTTGCCATTCAGTTTTTCATGACGTTGGCCCATTGAAAAGGTTGACTCGTTGAAATTCTGAGCTTGCCAGCGATAGACTTTCAATTTCTCAATGCCTCTATTATCTATTCCAGTAATTGATAATCATTTGGGTATAGTATGAGAACAATAATCCCTTTTTTGCTTCTCATGACAAATAAAGAATGATTAGCTTGACTAATGAAATAACAACTTTATGAAGTTTATCAAACCATGCACATAGAGACTTTTAATCCATTGATTAACTTTTTCAATTTAGCTTAGTTTGTAGACTCTCTTTGAACAATATAGTTTGGTGGTTGATCCATATATACTTCTTATTCCAGATTGTTGTGGAGCAATGTATTTTCAGCATCTAGTTCCAAAATGCAACGATTGCTCATCTAGGTCTTGTTACAACAAATATCACCACCCAATGGAATTCAATTATGCAACAAGATAGAAGGTTTTTAAATAAGTCAAAAATAGTTGCTTGACACATCTTTTGGCAACAAACCATGCTGTCAATCTCTCAATATTTTGATCTAAGATGTTGATGCGGGCATCAGAACCAATAAACCCGATGGCAAGCCGATCGAGACCCGATAAGATGAAATCGAGGAATTAACCCTCGAAATTCATGATCGAACCGACGACGGAAAGTGAGGGCCCAAACTCAACTCATTGGCACCAATCCCACTGGCCCATCTTTGATCTCCACCTCAACAAGCATAGGGTCCCAATACCCAAATAAATTATCCAATCCAATACCCAATTAGCTTAATTGAACATAATAAATCAATTGGTTCCCAAGACCAGCATCCGCAAGCCCAAAAGCCAATCCAACTGAGCCAAAATTGCCCTAAGATCATTATATATGGGTCTAATGTGCCAATTTCACGCCGCTTTTCACCTAATTTAGCCCTAATTGAAGCCTTTTGCTACCCAAACCTACCCAAAAAACTTTTTACACGGGATTGTAGCCCACATGCTTGGAATGAGCAAGGAATTGGCAAGGAGGGGAGTTTAGAAAGTTGGTGGAAAGGAGGAGAATAAGGCAAGTTGTAATTTTAGCAAGTTGATTGTGTGGTTAAGATTCTTTTGTAGTTAAGTAGGTGCATCCAATGGCTAAAAGGATGTCTAGTTTGGTAATTTACCTTAGGCTAGTTTGAGTATAAATAGAGGTGCCATGCCATTGTACAAGGCATCCCATCCCAGACTTGAATTGAATAAAATTTGAAGCTTTGAGCTTTGTTGAAGTTCTCCCTGGTGTTAAGGTGAGTTCTTGTTTATGGTTCTTTGAATTTTAATTTGGTTTTGTGTTTGAATTAAATTTAACTATTTGGAATTAAATTTCTGCATGGTAAATTCATTTCATTTCTTGCATTTTATTTTCAAGTAGTAATTAAATTTTAATTTTGCATCCAAATTAGTTCTTGGAAGGTTCAGTGTTTTCAAATCGAACTTGTGCCTGATTTAATTTCCATACGTGCTTGTGATTTGACCGAAGCATTCGGAATAACAATTCAACTTTCGTTTTAAATTCGATTGAACACTTAATTTCATTGGCGAATCTGATTCAGCCAGATTATCCTAGTGAAATTAGTGCCATCTTTCTTTTCTTGAGTTTGTTCGAGAGAAGGCCCCCCTTCAAGGTTTCAATCCACTGAAATAATTGATTTGGATCTTAAATTTATCCCCTTTTTTTTTAAAAAAAAAACCAAAAAAAAATATAAATAACAGATTTTTAACTACATCAGATGTTTTAGCATTATATGATCATACAAGTTACATTTTATTATAAGACATCATACTGTATATTCTTTCATCTCATCCATTCAATGAAGAAGGGGCTGAAATGTAAAATTAAAATTTTAAGACTATAAAGGAATAGAAATGTTGAACTTGGGCCCTTTAGGCTCGTGGTCAAGGCTCAGGCTAATCCAGTACCTGGCCTAGCTCACGCAGTTTCTTCCCTTAGGGACAATGTAAAAGGCTTCTAGGAGGGAGATGGATTTGAAAAGCAAAGAAATTGAGAAGTAGGATGCTGAGTACAAGGTCTTGTACCTTTCTGGTATGGCTATTGGAAGATCAGACCCACTTCTTTGAGAGGTAAGTTTTGGGAGCCTTCTCTCTAGCACTCGAGATTTGGAGGAAAGCTTTGGGACTTTCTTTGAGAGATCAACTTGCAACAAACTTAGAGCAACTCTTTAGTGTGGCTTAGAACTCTAAATTCAATTCCACATTCACACTTGTTCATAGTACTTGCAATTTCTTTTTTCTGAATTGTGATGTAGGTTTTTGCTTGATGAGATTATTTTGATCTTAGGTACAAATTTAATCTTGTCATGAGCAAAAAATCACATATAACTTGGTTTCTCACAAACAAGGAATCTTATGACATGACTATCAAGGTTGCACATGTAGTATATCATGAACAAGGAATCCTTTTTTTTTTTTTGGTTGATTATAAAATAAGGTAGCTTAGTTTAAATCTTGCATAAAGATTGGTCTTCTTTGTTGTTGAACATTCAAGTAATTTGTTATTAACAGATCCTTCCTTTCAGGAATTTTATGGTATACAAATATTGCTGGTTCAAATCTTCGATGGCTTGTTCTATTTTTGCTGCAAGACATCATAGTGGTGAGCTTCTAACTATGTCTGCCTGTAACCATAAGATAACCATGTTTACTCCATTTACATCATTCTAGAAAGCTTCTTATATTCACTTCCTTAGATTTTTAACATTCTGGAATGAAGAATGACATCTTTAAGAACTCATTGCCATACAAAGAGAAATGTTAATAATTACATGAGACTATGATGAATTGTGACAAGTGTTGGAAAAATTTCACTGTTCATCCAATTTTGTGAAGTCAGCCACTGGTTCCTTTTTAAACTACATGGAATGCAGTGACGTAATTATCACTCAGACTACTATTCAAACCTAAATATGTTATTTTTATATAATGACATAATTAGTTTGGATTTTTGGATGTTTATGTTTGTGTGCATGTGCATGTGTGGGTGGGTGGGGGGTATAGGACACCACAATATTGAAGCAAGGGTTGTGGACCACCCCGACAAAAATCGATGCCGAAGATCAATCCTAGTATCTAATTCAACTGCATTGAAATCAAGAGTCATATAGCTATTTTGTTTTGATGCATTTGGATTAGATGGCTAGCAATGACTTTCAGCCCAAATTCTTGGTCATCAACTACTGGATAATTTACCATTTTAGACTACGGGAAGTCAATGAAGAGTGATACTCATGCCCTTTTCTCTCCAAAAGGACCCCTAATTGTTGCTTTTGTCCTAGAATTCTCTGCCTGAAAGGTTCTTAGAAGCTAACGTGCTTGAAAATTTCTCAGAAGCCATAGCCTATTGATAGAAACCATTTGATTGCCACGATTATTCTTCCACTTCATTTGAAGATTCTGTCATTTCCACTGCTGCCATAAAATGACTAAAAGGAGCATATTTCATCATAGTTTCTCCATTTCTTTGCAGATTCTAGCAATTCTTTCTTTCCAAATTCACCTTGTAGGTTATCACTTTCTTGCTAAACATTCTAATGGACTGTTACTTTTGTTAGGAAAAGGGGAGGTCAAGTTTGGAAGGACATGGGATGTTTTAGACATGAGTACACCTTCAATCTTGGATACCAAGTCTTTTAATAAGAATTCCAGGTATCAGCAGGAGGACTTGGACCAAACAACATTGGATAAACGGATTGATTCACAAATTACAATCCCTTCGTTGATTCCTAAAGATGTATGTTGTTATTCCACCTTAGTAACTTCTGGATTTGATTTTATGATTCATTTGCAGTTTCACAGTTCATACCATCACGTGTTGTCATTTCTTTTGGCATTTATTTACGCTTATTAAGTTATTAGGAAATCTAAGTTTCTATGAATCCTACTTGAATCTTACACATATGTGGCTTGCTTGTATGTGATTACCATTCATTCTATGGGCAATACCTTGGTGCCTAAGGAAAAACCCTAATTGTTCAATTGGAGGGTCTTTTTGAAAGATTAACAATTGATGGAACTCTGTCTGGCCTTTTCTAGTCATTTACTTCTTTCCTCAGGAAAATCCTCTAGGATGGCCAAGTTCATCTTGTGGGTTTTGATATTTCACCTATTATCCACTTAAGATTGTCATGTAGGCCAAGCTGCACTCTGAGATTTAGATCCTGGGTTTTAAGCCAAATCACGGATTTCTGTGAAGAAACCCGACGTTCTCGAGTTTAATTACGGTCTGAACACGGAGAGCTTTTCTAATGAGTTTAATTAAAATCACGGAATCTAACTTTAATTAGCTGAAAGGAAAAATGCAACAATTGAAATTCCAATTCAAGATGCAATCAAATAATTCCACTAATCTAATTAAAATAAATTCGGCATGATAAATTAAATTCAAAAGAATTCATCAACTCACCGTCCTGGAGAGAAGAATAAAAAGCTCAAGGCTTGATAAATTTCAATAATCAAAAGTCTGAATATTACAATGCTTGGCCTCCTATATTTATAGGCCTTCAATAAAAGAAAAAGAAAAGAAATAAAAACACAAGCCAAGTTGTTGGCGTGGATGCCCCCCTCCTTCTATGTCATTCTCAACCTTCCTTTCCCTTTTCTAGTATTTTCCACTCTTTCTTTTTCTTTGGCTTGGCAACAGTGCAGGCAGCACCCTCCATTTATTTTCTTACTTCTTTTCTTACCTTCCTTTTCTAATTTTATTCCCCATTCAATCTTCTCCTTATCTCTTCATATTTCTTTCTCAATTTTGCTGATTTTTCTTTCTTTTCTTTAGGATTTCAACAAATTTCTCTCTCTCGCTTTATCTTCTCCATTCGCCTACTGCATACAGCAGCACCTTCCAGATTCGGCTCCACTCTTCTTTGGTGTTGGGTCCCTCTAGGATTTCTTTTTCTATTTTTAACTTCAACTCTGCTGGATTCTATCCTGAGCATTGCAGGCAGCAACAGTTTTCTCGGATCAACTCCGCTTGAAGTGGTGGGCCCCTTTTCTATTTCAGCACGGCAATGCCAATATGCAAACTTCTTCCGATTCTCATGGGCTGAGAGATCGTACTGATCTCTCTCTCTTTGGTGGCTTTCCATACTCAGTTTCGCATGCTCATCCATGCACAGATGTCCCTGGATTTCCCTCCTGTTATTTTGTTGTTTCTCCTTATCACCTACGGTTTTGGAGGGTTGGGACAGAGAAGTTTTCACTGTGTGGGGTCCACATGTGAGTCCACTGTGGCATACAGGTGGGGTCCACACGAGGCTGAGTCAACAGGTGATTCAGCTTTCATGGGTTTCCTTGGTGGGCTGTAAGCTGGTTTGGATCCATGAGCTCTGAAGGCCCAAACTGATGAAAGTGGGCCTTAATAAGTCGAGTCTGTGGGCTTGTCTTCCCCCGTCGATCCGATGGTAGATCTCAAGGGCTCTCTTGTCAATCTGGTCCAATTAGGCCGGACTATCGTCCTCTGAGCTTGGGTTGGACTTGATGCTTGCATCAGATTGGGCATGCTAGGTGGTCAATACAAGTGTACTTGTGGAAATAGTCATTGATAAGAGTAAAAGTGCATGACAATTTATACCGATTAAATTGCTAATGGTGACTGCTTTGTTCAAAACTTGTACTGCCTTATTGACAGATGAGAAATATGGAGAGCCTACAAGAAAAAATAATGTGAATTTGAAAGATAGAGACCTTTTAACACAATGGCTACATGATTGGCAAAGAAAAATTGCCATTTGTTAGTTGTTCGTTGTTGATTTTCAACATTCGTCAAGGCTAAGAATAACACTGTTGTCCTCCAAACATTTGTTGCCACTACATCTTTCTAAAAAATGTTGCCATTGTGCATGAATAACACCTTTGAAACCTCTCTCTCTCTCTCTCTCTCTCTCTCTCTATATATATATATATATATATATATATATATATATATATATATATATATATATTTGCCATTTCGCCACAATTCTTAGGCTCAAGAAATTGAATATAGAGGACAGAGATGGATTGGTTCACAAAATAAAACCTTTCAAGAAACATGGTCTAGTTTCCATGCTCCAAATAGCTAATATGAAATCTAATCAAGGCACGTCCTTTTTTAGGTGACTCATATCATCAGTAGAAACAAAACAAAGAAAAAATCTCATCCTTTTGTGCATTATTCTTGCTCTGTGTGTGTGCGCGCGTGCACGTATCTGTTGGAGTTCTGTTGTGAACTGGTTCGTCGTGAACAATATGACTATTTTTATAGGATTTATATTAAATGGTGAGAATTAGTTAGTTTGATGGACCTACCTTCGAACTTTGTAGATTCAACAGAGATAAAACCTCCTTACTAGAGATTGATCCCAACCATATTCTTGCTTTAGCTTCTTCACCCAAATTAGCATCCTGCTCAGTATCAATTAACAAGTTCCAATCCTATGATTATTTATTTTGTTTCCTCATGAAGCAATGATGCTCCTTCAGAGTTCTGGTTTTAAGTAAATCCATTGGCATCACCACTTTGTTGCCTCTTGAATGAACTACAGAACCTTCTTGAGTAAAATCTTTTTGCCATGCTTTATTTGGTTGATTTTTTTTTTTCTTGTTTCTTACTTTATTCTCCCATCCATGTTTAGGCACTTCTTCCTTCATTTGTAGATACTGAAGCCTATCCTGTTCATGTATGGAAAAGTTGATATTTTTCTCATTCCATTATATTCTATCATTTTGGTCTAGACCTTATATCAAAATCTACCTGTCTGTTTGCAACAGAAACCCCTGTTTTTTCCCAAACCCTTCTTCTCCAGAACAAAGAAATTGATTACTCTCCTAATCTGCAGCAAGGTGTCTCCATTTTTAGACATTAGACTTGAAATGGTGTGTGTGATAGAAAATGGAAGAAAGCATTCATTCTTGCTCTCCTTCTAACTGCACCTCCCTCTACGCCTTTGATGCTGTTGTTTTGACAGCTTCTATGTCACAATTTGGTGTTTGATACGTCACAATTTTTTTTTTTTTTTTAACTTGTTTGATTATTTGCAGTTGTAAATTCATTATTACATTGCCACAATGCTTTTTCATTTTTTGACATTATATTTTTCTGTGGACCTGTTCTTTTGGTATTGATAGAATGTTTTCTCATTTCTTTGACATATTATATTTTTCTATAAACCTTTCTTTGGGTTTTAATAATTCTCTATGGGAAAGTTGTTTATTGCGTTTCTTCATGTTGTAGAGATGGTAACTAAATCTGTAATTTATGGAACTGATTGCCTTTTTTCCATGCTTTTGAAAAAAAAAATACAGGGTTGCCAAGCTGAACTCTTAATGGGATCTATCTCGTACTATTTAATATTCAGATTGATATGGGTAAATCCCGTGCATGTGCTGATAAAGATGGCTCAGAAACTGTTTCCATATGTTCTTGAATCTTTTAATGGCTCAAACTTGCACTTTGCTTGTATATCGAACTCTATGAAGAAACCCGTTCCTCTCCAATTGGATGTATCTTTCCCATCTTTTGAAGACGCTAGATGGAGCTTTGCAAGGTTGCTTTATTTATTCAACATACAACTTGAGCGGAATATAGCTATGTAAGTGAAATATATGTAATGTTTGTTGGAGTAGGTATTACTGATTGTGTTGTTTAACGTCTGGAGGTTTTGTTTAACCTTCTTTCTAATTTCTGGGTTTTCTCAGCATATAAACATGGCACCATATGTGTGTTTAATCGCGTGAGTTTCAGGAGTTGTCATATTTTTTAACAATTACTACTCCTTTAAATACATTATAACAATGTGAGGTCCTTAATGACAAGCTGAAACTTGTAGTAGTTTTGTATCCTTTGAAGTTACATGGGAATTTGAAGTGCGTTCTAGCTTGGATACTTGCATGCTACTTTAGTACTTGCAATATTCTTTTGTAAACAAATTCTTGTAATGGGTTGGGAGGGGTTTTGGTGGTTTTTCGTGTGTGGTGGGTTCCTTTGAGCTTGCCTTTTTTAGTCTCTCTTGTATCCCTCCTTTTATTTTTGATTAATGAAGTTACCTTTCAAAAAAAAAATATTCTTTTGAAATGGATTAGTAATTTGCACTCTTGATTCATATCTTGTAAATTGTATAGTTAATCAATAAGATATCTACAACTGATCAACTATGAAAAAATTTCAAATTTTAAATGCAATCACTTATAAGATTTATAACTCTTATGTAAAAGTTTCTATGAGTTGTTCATAAATCAGATAATGTTGAAGACAAATCTAGTATCTAAGAAAGGAGAAAAAAACTTAAGGGTAATTCTTCTCTAATCCATTAAGAATGCAACTAGCATAGCAGTCCTTCCATTTCCATCATCTATTTCAAAAGTTTAGATTCACTTAGCTCAAATTCTTGCAATTTTAAACTCTAAATGCTCAATAAAGCAAATGAACTTGGAAGATAGAATTAACTAGCAATGGTTCCTTTATTGAGAGAGAGAGAGAAGTCCCACCTATTTTCGCTCCACTCAGATGCAGGTCCATTTTAAACTTGGTTGAGGGACTCTAAATCCTTATAACTATTCCTCCTGGGCCCCTCTTTCCAGTTGGAAATCTTCTAATATACATCCATTTTAAAGGTTGCAAATGCTCATCTAGAGAAAAACTATGTGATGTCAAAAGATGCATGAGTATTATGACTTTTTCTTTGTCACTGCTGATCTTAAAACAACAGTTGGTTGATTATGACAAATTAAAGAAAATAGTTTGTGTTATTATTTTAAAAGGATTTGGGTGTTAAAGAATGTATTCATTATTCTCACTTCTTTTGAGCTAATCACATAAATATTCAAATGACCATTTACACGGTTGGCCTGAATTTCTATTTGCTTGACCTGAAGATTTTGTTATTTCATTCTGTTTAGGTTTCTGGTGACACTGATTGTAGCATGCTTCTCATTTGTCATCATCGGTGGCTTCCTCTTCTACAAGTACAGGTAGGCTACAATGATTCACATGTTTTTGTGGCCACTAATTTGTTTTGAACTGTATGATCTAGTGAAGTTGTTTTAGTTATTTCTTAAAATGATACTTCAGAGTAAGTCTCTTGCTTCTGGTTCTACAGTATTCCCCAGTCCATCAAACAAGCTAACACTAACATCAGTGTATTAGAGTAAATGAACCTATTTGAGAGCTAATGTGCACTTACTATTTTTTTTTTTCTGGAAATTCCTGTTATACTTTGACTTTTGGGATCCTAAATCTTTAGTTCCTTCATCGGTCCAAACTTCCTAGTTGTTCAATATTTTAGTGAAAAAAGTCAACTTCTTTTGATATTTGTTGACTTCTCAGGTGCCATTGATATCATAGTTGGACAAGTTCTCCATGCGTGCATGTTTGCATATTGATTTCTCTTCTCCCATAGTTATGAAGAAGTTCTTGTCTCCTATTAGACTCATACTAAAAAACACGATGATGTCATTTTATCACACTCAATCATACCTTGGGATTTGTATTTGGATTTGCATGAAACTACAAGTGGTTTAGGTTTTGAGGCAAACTTATGGTTATGCTTGTTTTTTGGAAAAATAGAAGTATGCAAGTGACTACCACATGTATAAACAATGTTTTAAAAACTGGCCCGTGAAGCAAACTGTCTCGATGGGGTGGGGTTAAATAAGGTTCAACCGTAGTCGAACTCGGTCAAACCTGTCCTATAAATACTATATTATTAATAATATTAAATTGTGAACTAAGGTTTAATTGATGAGTTGAAATAAAATTTTAAGAACAATTTTTTTTTTTGAAAAATAGATGTTGAATTTTTTGAAAAAAAGCAATTTTATTTATTTATTTTATAGATGGAATTTTATGAAAAATTAAATTAAATTCATCCACCTATGTCCAATCCAAATTTATCATTAAATCTTGTAATAAAAGCTCCATTTTAAATCTTAATTTTTAAATTATTTTTTAATTGAAACCTGCTATTTGCCAACAAGTAAGAACATGCTGCGTTGATAACTAAGAAGTTGAACAACCACGTTGATATACCACGTCCTAGCTACCACATGCTGGAAGCTAATGGTGTAGCAAGCAAGGGGAGGGGCTGGGAGTGGGATGATGAAACGCCCAAAGTCCCAAATGAAGGGGGAGTGGGGGTTGGGAGTAGTCCCACATCGACTAGAAAACAAAAGATTTACTCCATATGAAGCTTTTGAATACAGAAGTGAATTTCATGGCTCATGCTTGGCCTTGTTGGACTGGGTAGTGTGTGGCCCATTGAGCTATATGATATAAAATAAAAAAAAATTAATGGTTGTTTTAGTTTAAATATTTTGAAAAATTATTATTTTTAAATATTTAAACGGTCACGGGTTGATTAACAAAACCGGGTTGAACCGCGGGTCACCGAGGTCTTTTAATCCAAGCGGTTTTCTACAAAACTGGCCCGTAAAGAGGACGGTTACAGTCAAACCAGCGGTTCGACACGGCCCAGTCCGGTTTTAAAAACAGTGTATAACACAAGAAAAACTCTAACAAGATTTCTTCTGGTAAGAGTTGATACTGAGACTGCCTTTTAAATGGGTCTTGGGCCTCACGTGGTTGAGTGTGATGTAAAGAGGACCGTATTATTGGGAAGTGTATGAAGTTTCACTTCCATTCGATCATCTTCTCTCGTTATTTTAAACTTTAAAAAAGTAATGACTTTTATTGAGTGAAATTTCAAAGGCCAAGACTAAATGGCTATGAAGATAATTTGATGATGAAACTATACATACTCCTTATTCATGTAGTCCAACACACTATACTTTGTAGGGCCCATGATTCATTTGATGGGAAGTCTCTTTAGAGTGTCACTAGTTTAACTCATAACATAATTGCAATGTTTTCCAAATGGAAATTACTAAAATGCTCATAACAACCAAAAGATACATGAAAGAAAGAATAAAAGAACCATTTCTTCTACTTTCTTACATGTGAACATGGTTGCTACGCTGAAACATGGATACTAAAAGTGATGGTGATTCTGAGATAGTGATGTTGTAAAGACGCCCATGATTTTATTGTGTGGAAATCTAAGAAATCTCACTGGCTGGTACCTTTTCACAGGCAGAGTGGTAAGATTTGAATAATGAATTCTTAGATATGAAGATGGAGTTTATTTTTTAAAAGATGCAGTTTCTTGTTATCACAGTAAATAATACTTGGATTAATGACAACTTTTCACTGCATTCTGTTGGAAGAGGCTACAATTTTGTGCTTGGAGATCTTTATTTGGTACAATGAGCATCAGATCATTTTGATTTTATCATGTCATGCTCATGGTGAAGGGCCCAATGATGACTAGTAACCAGAGAACCCTATCTATCTATCTTTCTATATAATATGTATTCACTTGGTTATCTCTTTAATCTGCTCCTTCATTATCATAATCAGCATGGTAGCCCTTTTCCCTTCTAATCTTGGGTTTTTATCTGTTAATTGGATTGGTTGTTTGAGTTCTCTGCCATGTAGAAAACTACTAAATATTTTAGGATCACTAGCTGCATATAGTACAGCAGCTATCTAACTCTTGCTCCTAATAATTTTTGTTTAGTCTTATGCTTCATGCATGCTACTCTAATTAGTTGGTTCTCATTATTAAAAAATTCAGGAAAAGTAATCAATCTCTAGAGGATTGCTTTTGGGAAGCATGGGCATGCCTTTGTTCAGCGTCAACTCACTTGAGAGTATGTTTTAACCATCTTCAAAAATGTGAAAAAAGAATAATTGAGATGATATCATACCCAATTTCTGATACCTAACAAAAGCTATGATTACAATATTACTGGTTTCATTTACAGTGTTAGTCGAATAATTCAATGCTTCTACTTGTTCTACCACAGCAAAAAACACGCGTTGAACGTATTATAGGTTTTGTCCTTGCTATTTGGGGGATCCTATTTTATACCCGCTTATTGAGTACAATGACTGAGCAATTTAGAGTAAGTTTCCATCCATACATGATTATAAAAGCTTCAAGATCATTATTGCTCATAATTTTAGGCTCACATTTTTACAACTAGCATATGGACAGGATAATATACAAAAAATCAGGGAAGGAGCACAGATGCAAGTTATCGAGACTGACCATGTTATTATATGTGGAGTAAACAGCCATCTGACTTTTATACTGAAGCAGTTAAATAAGTATCATGAGGTTGCAATCCGCCTAGGTACTGCAACAGCCAGGTACTTGCTTCTTAAATCATGATAGCATCCATGATAAGTTAATAGCATAAGTTTTTCTAGGTACTTGATATTTCCATATCAATTACTATTCTTTGTCACGTCCTTGAATGGCAGAAAACAAAAAATTCTCCTGCTATCAGATCTTCCTAGGAAGCAGATGGAAAAATTTGCAGATAATGTCACCAAAGATCTAACCCACATTGATGTTCTCACTAAAAGGTAATGCTTCTTTGTTAGTTTTAGTTCTCATTTCTGCAAGGAATGACATCCCTTATCAAAGATATGACCCTCTGCCTCTTCTCTAACAATATGAATATTTTCCTCTTAAATTTGCCGTTCTTATCATTATTATCAATTGGGGTTGGGGAGGCAGGGGGGTTGGAAGGGTGGGGGGAGTTGTAACCCTTTCTCACCTTTAAGCCAAAATTCACAGCTTTGACTTTGAGGAAAGTAACACCTCCATCTAAAGAGCCCTTGTCATCATTGTTATGAGTTGCATAAGAAATCATATATGGTGATGGAAGTGATGAGCTTCCCACGCTTAGATCTGATCACATGGATACTCAATTGAAATGGAGTCATCACCTAGTGTTTTGGTGGACAAAACTTGAAAAATAGTGTCGTTAGAGATTTCTCCTCTCTTTCACAATTCGGACTTGGAGCGGTTTGGAGGTATTCTTCCAGGCACATATCATTCTACAATGTAGTTTGGGACTTCTACTCCCATTTGTACTAAAATTCATAATTATTGTTTGGATTCCTTGAATCTATTAATACTTCATTGGTTTGAAGATTTGGATCTTCACCAAGTTGTGATCACAGTAAGTGAAATGAAGCCTCTTTCAACCTTCGCTTGTGGTCCATCAAAACTCTCCACACCAAGTGTTCATTCGGTTGTCCGGATTTATTAGAGAGATGAGAGTATAACATTTAGGCATACTCAGTCAACCGGTAAATCATTGGGTCGTTCGAGTTTGTAAAATTTGTCTCATTTAAATCCAACATTATCAAGTCAAAAATGATTTTAAATAAGTCATGGGACTTGGGTAATATCCAGAAAGCTATTAAAGTGTCATCTATTGGTTTCATAAGGTCCTAGAGGTACCACTTTAGCCATGGTGTTCAGTCAATGAATACTTTACAATGAATCTAGAACACACACGCCCTAAACCTAAAGACACAAACTTATGATCTTCAATGCTTCAGTCTTCAAGTCTTGAGTCTCAAAATCTTCAATATCATCATAGCTTGTGTAGAACTTGTTGATATCCAATACATTTCTCCTTCACAATTAATCACATTTTCTTCTTCCTGAGCTGTAACTAATACACATTATGCTTAAACATAGAGTGTTAGCACAATTCGACAATGGCTTTGTTATCATTAAAACCATCCAATAAACAGGGTTGCAACCTTGGGGTTAACAAAACCTATAGCACAATTGGTAAAGGCTAATAGTTGTAGCCTAGAGGTTGTGGATTCAAATCCCATGGGTGTCAGATAGGCAGTCGGCCATAGAAACAATTTGCAAAATCAAAATATAGAGGCCAAACCCAAATTGATGGGATAAATGACTTAGAGATGATAATGATGATGAAGAGTGGGTGGTTAATGTGTTGTGCTATTGTACATGTATATGTAGCTTATGTATGCACTTATGCAATAACTGTATACAAGTCATTGGCATCACCAGTAATACATGACTTAAAATTCTTCTCCTAAGATTTTTGGTTCCAATGATCTGTTTGGAGATAAGGTTTTAGTGCAAAGATAATGAAGTTTAGAACCTTGATAGAATAATGTCCATCTTTCCATATCACCACAAAACAAAAATGGCTTCATAATAAGGTCATTGATTATAATTTCAAGGCATATTTTAAGAATGTGTCCATTTATAAGTTTATGGAAATTGTTGTCCATTAGAATATGTGGTCTCAATTAGAGGAATATGTTAGGTTGTTGCTATGTGTGCCTTTTCTGTTGCTCATACTTCAATTCTCTTACTTACTTTGCCCATTTCACTTGGGGCCTCATTGTGTGAATTTTGTCTCCTCTATCAAATTGGTTGGCTGATCTCTTTTTTTTTTTTTCATTAATTCAATCGAGGTGCTTACTAGGTCAATTTTAAATCGTAATTGGGTTGTTATTTACCGAAATAATACCAGTTCTTATCATTTTTCATTTTATTGGAAATGGTTTTAACAATTAGCATGGTTCTCATTATGCCGTAAAATTTTATTGATGGGTAAAACATGATGACGTATTTTGCTTTTGGAGGAACGTTTCCAAAAGTTTTCGAAGAGGAGCGATTCCAATATATATTGTCATTTGTTCATTACTATCATGTGTGTGAGTTTATATAGATGTCTAAGTTTGTTTTATTCCATACCTGTCCAAAAGGAAAAGAAATGAAGACTTTCATTGCTTATAGCATTCACTCTTGCTCTACAGTTGTAGCCTCAGTTTGACAAAATCCTTTGAAAGAGCAGCAGCAGATAAGGCTCGTTCCATTATTATATTACCACCGAAGGGCAATAGGTAAGATCTTGAACTTACAGAGGTACTTCATGTCTACATCAGCATTTCACAGTTTTTCTGAGAAGTTTTCCTTCTACCTGTCATTGCTCACAATTGATTGTGTACAAGTTTATGTCATGCTCTAAAAAGTTTTCCTGCTTCTACTTGTCATTGCTCAGAATTGATTGTGTATAAGCATTTCATGGCGCACCATTTAATTGTCTGCTTAGAAGTTTATGGCAGTTGTTCAATTTTTTTTTTCTTGAGCAGTAAAGAGTAACTTCCATTGAAAGAGGAAACTTACAAAAATACAGAGAAAGAAGAAAAACTAAAGCCTAAGAAAATTAGGCCCCCACAGAAAAATAGATGAACAAAAACCCAAAAACAAAGACGTAAAGACAACAAGCTCCCCAAAACTGAAAAGCCACTATCCACCCGGTAAGTGGAAAGTTCCACGGGTCGCTCCTTCCACTCCATTTTTTGCAAAGAAATCCACCAAACCATTGGCTGATTTACTGATGTGTACAAAGGATGCCTCCAAACCCGCGGCCAAGTCCCTAATCTCCCTCACTAAGTTGATTAATCTCCAAGGAGGATGCTTCACACGCCTGGGCCATTTAATGGCGTTGGATGAATCACTTTCGATTATTAATTTATCTCCCCCTATTCCCCCCAAAGCTCTCCGAATAATAAGAAGTTCCGCCTTATTAGATTCCTTGATCCCTACAAACTATGAGAACACGATACTAGTGGAGCCCAAATGATCCCTAAGAACACCCAATCCCAGCCGGTCCGGGTTTACCCCTGGAGGCTGCATCTGCGTTAAATTTCCACATCCCGCTAGGTCGGGGGACCAATCAACCGGGTTGGACCTCAAATAGCCCTCCCAAGACAAGACCAAATCTCCGGCTTTGAAATCCTTGTTAGCGCAAAGCCACAAACACAATCTCCACTTAGCATTTATAGAAATTGTTCATTGGAATATGTGGTCTGGATTAGAGTATATTAGGTTGTTAGTACGTGTGCCTATGCTGCTTTTTCATACCTCAACTCTGTTACTTTCATTGTGCACTTCTTTTAGAGCCTTAGTATGTGAATTTCGTATACGCTCCATCGAATTGGTTGGCTACTTGTCATTGCTCAGGAACGGATGATTATGTTCCATGTGTGAGAACTTATTCCCCCCATGCGGAAGTGAGGAAGAGTTTCTAATGGATTTGGAATGGAGTTTCTAATTGATAATGGGCCTGTTTCTTTTAGGCAAGACCCAACAATAATGCTGAGCCCAGATCCAAACCTACTATGGAGGACTGATATTTCTACTGGATCCTTTTCACTGGTCCCTTTCTGTATCCTCAAGAACATGCTATTGTTGATGCTCTCTCTTCAAAAACGTTGATACCCCTGGATATACACCCATGCAAAGAATCTAATGAAGATACACTAGTGTGAGTTGCATGAAATCATCATTGCCTTCATGGATATTCCTGAAAGTGGTGGATGACCGAGATTATTCCAAAATTGCAGAATAAACCAAATGGTCAAAAAGGTGGGATGATAGTGACAATAAAGGAAGTTCAAACATGATTTTTAGTTCCCAAGTGGATAATCTGAAGTGCATTGAGGACATGGAATGCACAACAGCGACATGAAAGAGATTGGTGATGACTTTCAGAGGAAACCCGCAAACTCGAAAAATGTCTTTTCAAGTGTGAATTCAATGGTGTAAAAAAATTTAGATTGATGGACAAAATCTCAGAAGGGAGCAGGGGAACTGAAGGGCCTCACTACCTATGTCAATTATGAAAGAGGGAGGAGAAATAGAAATTGAATGTTGAGTCACCGAGCTTCTTTTTTGGTGTTTAATATACCATCCTCAATGAAGGTCTCAAGTTGGAATATTAGATGCCGAGGGCCTTGGAAAAAAGATAATTTTTGAGAGAGATAATTGACAGGAGAGAGTAGACGTTGTATTACCTAGGAAAGGAAGACTGGTCAGCCATGTGCAGCAGCATTACAATATCTGAATGGTACTAATTCTCGGGCAGGTGTATCAGTGGATTTTGTTGGCCTCTCAGGTGGCTTGTGGACAATTTGGGACACAAAGGTGTTGACTCTAGAAGTTTCAGAGTGGATCCTTTGCATTGTCAATAGAATTCAATATGATTGCTTTGGGGGATCAATTTGCTGCCTTAATGCTACAAAATGGGATTTGTCCCCTAAAAGCCAATTCTAGACCTTTCACCTTTTAACACAATTTAAAACCTTGATATTCAGAATTTTATCAAATATGCAGCTTTATTTTTCAGGGTTTCCAATTTCACTTTGGATCACTAACTTGATGGCCATGCCTCTTTCAACAACAATGCACTATTTTGTGGTGATCCTATAGCTAAATTTGCTATGCTCTTAAGTATGTATAGTTTTAAATTTTACATATTCATCACTCAATAAATTTCTTTTTAATATTTTGATTAACTGCTTTTGGACATCTAATTAACTCTTCAGGTATGAAGTTGATACAGATGCATTTCTCTCTGTCTTAGCATTACAACCTCTTCCAAAAATGGCATCTGTGCCGACCATTGTTGAGGTATATCACTTGGAGTACATTTGCACATTTAAAATAATACTTGATTGTGTGCAACATTTGTTTTTGTTCTATGTAGTAGAACATCAAACTTTGTTTCTGTTCTATGCAGAAAACAAATTTTATCATAAATTGTGGGAATTTTGGATAGCAAACAGTTTTCTAATGAACCTTTCTATAGGAACTATGGGGCTCACCTAAAGGAAGTGAAATCACTAGCCCTGCCTTTTCTATCACTTAGAAAAAAGAGTCAACCGTGCATCCCTGTGTAAAGTGTTGAAACTGTGGTCATTGTTGCATTTGTGGGATTGCATGTTATATAGTTATACATGTTATACCAATATTTGTACATTGCAGTTTGTTAGCATTTTTTTGAAGTCCCTGTGCCTCTTTATCCATTACTTGAACAATGTATTGATCTGTTCGAAAAGTACCAATTTCTTGGTGCCATTAATTTCTAAAAGTGTTGTAGTTGATGAGATGGTACACTTATTGAGGCAAACTTATTTTCAGTTGAATCTGTTGAAGGAACATCCATTCAGCATGGTCCCTAGGAGCATTTGTATTTATAAAACTTGTTACACTGTATATTGTAGTCTCCAGGTGTACTATACCGTAGTGTTGACTTTAGCCAAGCAGCGCAAATAACACTTCTCTTCATTCTCTATAAAGAGACATCTCTTGTATACAGGAAGAGAGAGAAAAAGATACTACCATTTTTCCCATCCATTTATCCTTCCTTCTTCATACATTCACAAAATCTATGGAAGATAAAATAATTAGGCCTTTTGTTTCAGTATACTCAAACTTTCGTTCCCAAGTCTTGTCAAGGATCATCAACTCAACCTGTATGTTGGCTTTATGAATAGACTGTTTCTTAAGTTATTTTGGGTTGTGTGCAATCTTTTACCAGATTAATACACTGACTTGTACTTCATATCATCTTACTGTAGGTTTCAAACTCCAGTACATGTGAACTTTTGAAATCAATCTCAGGGTTGAAGGTGGAGCCAGTTGAAAATGTTGCATCCAAATTATTTGTTCAGTGTTCTCGGCAAAAGGGGCTTATAAAAATTTACAGGCACTTGCTTAACTATCGAAGTATCTCTCTCTCTCTCTCTCTCTCTCTCTCTCTGATTATTCTGTTGACGTCTGTCCTATAATAACATGGATTTCAAACATAAAACAGTTTGTTGTGAATATCTTGGAGTCTTCTAATTTTACAATAATTTTATGTTTTAGACATGCCTTTCATTGTTCTGCATGTATCAATACTTTCTGGCTTATACTCGAATGATAATTCATGTTACCTGTTGAGTCAAATTTAGAAGTGATGGCACCTAAAAATTCAATATTTGATATTAATTGGGCCATCTGGATCAATGGTAGATAATCAGATCATATAAAATTTACAAAAACCAATCTAATGAAAGACTGACCAACTGAAGATACTCAATTAAAATGGAGTCATCACCTTTTTAGTGAAGGGAAAACTGAAGGAAAAAAAAAAGATCAAATGGAACTAAAATTTGTGACAAACTCCTAGCAATAGGTCATGAAACAGAACTAAATGACATCGAAAATGCATAAAACAAACTCCTGGTGGTCATCTCTTATTTAAAGGACATGTAGGGTCTTGAACCTCGTGGTCATGGAATGACATATTTGTGGAAGTCACTTTTTACATGTGCATCTGGGACCATGTCCCAATGGTGTAAAATATTGAAGCAATGAGATCAACCATTTAGTATTTCTATAGTGACTAGTTTTCAAGTATAAATTTTGTTAACAATGCTCTCTTCTATGATAAACTATTTTTTCCTACTATGAGATATTTTTCATTTCTTCTTCCAAGAGTCTTATGATCTGTAAGCTTCTTTTTGATTTCTAATAATCTGATATTTTCCATCCTGCAGAAGATGTATTCAATCTTCTCAACTTTCCTAATCTAGCAGGGTTGACTTATAGGCATGTGAGACGTGGATTTCAAGAGGTGAAACTTTCATAAAAACATAACAACACTTGCAAACATCATCTTTCATTTCCATTGCCTGAGCTATGTGTTTGTTACAGGCAGTAGTTTGTGGTCTATATAGAGATGGCAAGATATACTTCCATCCAAATGACAATGAAGTACTAATGCAAAGTGACAAGGTAATGCACTCTTATGAACAGTATATAAGCATCTTATTGGATGCCTCAAAATGGAGTAGGAGTTCATAGCTCTCAAATTAGGATCCTTTTTATTCGATGTGCCCAGTTTTCTTATTCATGCGAGTATAATCTGGAGGAAGATCTACCTAAACCTACACTGTTTGATTGATGATATGGCTATTACTAATGTATCTAAACTGCTCTCAGTGTCAATAAGGCACTCAACGACACTAAACCTGTAAACTCAATGACAACAGCTTAAAGTACATTGATCTCTGAGATTTAGGGAACACTGATTTCTGGTCTTTATATAAGGAATTTCCTTCTGTTTCATGAAAGATCAATGGTGCTGATGTGGTAACTATTAACTGCATGGCACGTTATCTTAACCAGACCAACATAGATGTATGCTTCTTACTCCTGATGCTACAAGGTTACTTCCAGCAGGAGAACACTAATCTGTTGTTTATTGATAACAGTACATGGTTGATGTTTTAGGACATGATAGATTGTGTACAGATAGAGGATATGATTTTTGATAGGATAGAGTGTAAAAACTCTAAAAGTTGACCCAGGGTAGATGTGACCATGGCTATGATGATGATGATAATGTAATATGGTGGATGTTCATAGACAAACCAATTGCGGGTAATGTGTGGCAATAGTAATTATGGAGAGAGCCTAGGATGGTAACAACAAGTGTAGAAGGAATGTCACCAAAAAGGCATATCATTGATTCACTTAATTTACTACCTCGAAGATGGTGTATGTTCTATTATAATTAGGCTCACATAATCTTGCTTGACATTATAAAAATCACTTCTTAGTTGTTGCCTTGTATATATCCTTCATGCTTCCTCTTACATAAGTACAAGGTGGACCTTCATAAATGTAATGGGAGACCAATCACTTTTTAGTTGCTGCCTTGTATGTATCCTCATGCTTCGACCTGTATTGGTACAAGGTGGAATGCTGTATATGTAAATGTTAACATGGCGGATGTTTGGAGACAAACCGATTGCGGTAATATGCAGTGGTTATAATATTGAAGATAGCCAAAGATGGTGAGAATGTTTAGAAGGAATGCCACTGAAAAGGCATTTCATTGATTTGCTTCGTATATCACCTTGGTGATGGTTAGCTATGCTCTATTATAGTTAGGTTCACATAAATCTTGCCTGCTATTATGAACATCACTTGTTTGTTGTTGCCTTGTGAAATGTGTTTAGCTCTTATTCTTCTTTCTCATATTTGTGCAAGGTGGAACACCATATACATAGATGTGAGACCAATCTATGATTCTGACATCCAGATCTGTGAAATAAGAGTGTACAAACATAAGTGCTCTTTTAAAACATACTTGCCTCAATCAAAAAGATTTTGTTTTAAAGTCCTCAATGGAATACTTCTTCAAAAATCGGTCTGCAACATGTTCTACTTCACCGTGGGTTGTACTCTCTCTCTTTCTCTCTCTCTTTCTCTATATATATATGTATGTATCAACAGAAATACTTAACAATATTGACCTTCCTCGTTTGTACATTCCTTATTTGTTATTTTCCCTAATCAAGGGATTGTAATTAGGCCCTAATTGATTCCTTCCTCTTTAACAGAGGCTTGTAAGTTCTATAAACTCAGTTATTAATCAGAGAGGCTTAGAGCCATTTTCCAAAACTCTTCATGGTATCGAGCCAAATCTCGGGTTCCTCACGATTTTCCCAACATCAATTTTTTTCACCCATCCTTGGCTTCACGATCTCCTCCTCTCTCTTTTCACAAATCGTTCAGGCTTGAGAGCTCTTTGCTTCTCTCTCTCTCTCTCTCTCTCTCTCTCTCTCTCTCTCTCCACAACCCTCTTCATCTTCCTTGGACTCTCAGTCCCTCTGGTGGCGCTCTGCTGATGAGACTACACCCGATCCCAGCTAGCGTCTGCAATCTCCATTGCTGCCTGGCTAGCCGTCGCTAACCCCTCTCTCAGAAAGCGTAAACCATCTTCACGTTGCCTGTCTGCAACTCTCATCTCTGGCAAGCAGTCCAATGCCTAGGGGAGAACCCCCAACCCATCCACTGTTCTTGCAGACCCCAGAACTGTTGTTCCTGCTGTTGCTGATCCCTCTTCTCTCAGTACTTCAAGATCCCTAGCCCGCTCTTGTCTTCTACCCAGATCTGCACCCTTCGCACCCTCGCACGCTCGTCTTCTGCCCCAACAACGATCTTTCCGTTGCTGCTGCCATCACCTCTCTTACTCGCACTTCGCTTCAGACAACCTCTTCTGCACCTCTCTTGTTGCCGTTGTTTACTGTCACCACCCCAGCTCTTACCTATTCTCTTTCACGAGTTGGTACCGCACTCGTGGGCCCACCTTGTTTTGCTTGCCATTCTCCATTCTCTTTTAGCCCTCTGCGAGGCTCCCTTGCCTCTCCCCTCGTTCTGCTTGGCTGAACGATTGCACAATTATCTAAAGCAACATTCTTCTTAAAAAAAGTTGCTGCTTTCGGGACTACAACCTATCTTTTGTTTATTTGACTGATAATTTGATCTTGTCTATTCTCTTCTCCCATGGCCACTACCTCCTCCTCTACCCTCACCATCCCTAATTTCTCCAGCCTCATCTCCATCAAATTAACAGAGACAAATTACCTTCTTTGGCAGGTTCAAATCAAACCCTTCCTTATTGGTCAAAACCATTGGCTCTTTATTGATGGTACTCACCCTTGTCCCCCTCAGTATCTCTCCACTGATGACCCCTCCAAATCTATCCCATCCTGCCTACACTACCTGGATTCAGACAGATCAAACTATGGTTGGCATTCTCAATGCTACACTCTTTGAACCAGTCCTAGCTCAAGTTGTTGGACTTTCCATTTCCCTTCAGATTTGGGAATGCTTACAGCGCAACTTCTCCCAGCAATCTCTTGCCAATGCATCTCACTTGCACTTTCAGCTGCTCTCCATCTCTAAAGGGAGCAAGTCTATTTCTAAATACCTCCAGCATGCCAAATCTCTTACCGATTCACTCACTGCCATCAATGCACCTGTCACCAATGATGACCTCGTCACATCAGTTCTTCGAGGACTTGGCCCTGACTACCCAATTGGACGCATACCTAACTTGCACCAATCATTGATTAAAACTTGATAAAAAGTGAATCCTTTTTAATGTTGATAATTGGGGCCTTGAAAACCATATTATGGTAATGTGATCAAGCTTTTCCAATCAAATGCTCCCCATGTCCACAAATGGGTCCAACAAAAAGTCTCATATAGATTTAGGGATTAAGAGTTTGTGGGTGACCAATTGAATCATTTCATGCTGGCCAAGTGAATGATGAATAGCTATGCTTAGATTGTGACATCAGAGAAATGGAAATACCAAGTGAAAATGTGCATCTGCACCAAAAATAGTTGATAAGTTACATGTTTAAGAACTCAAAAAAATATATATAATAATAACAATAAAAAGTAGATTTTGTTTGGGAAACCATCTAAATAAGTGTGCTGCACATTGTATTTCTTTGCTTCCTTAACCTGGTTTCCTTGCTACATGCAGCTGCTGTTTATTTCGCCTGTTTATGGCAAAAGAAAACCACAGCTTTCATTTTCAGATGCTTTAGAAAAGGAAAATCATATTTATCAAAGCAAGGAAGTGCTGGAAAAAAATGTTGTGTCCACTCATAAGGAGTTTGAATTGAAAAGAGCACGGATTGAGAACATTGTGCGGCGTCCTACAAGGAGTGGTTCAAAGGTATAATTCTGGTCGAGGATCACTTGTTGGCTTTTAAATATTTGTGAGTTCTCTATATTCTTAGTTGTGGTGTGCAGACTTCTGATTGGAACCTGGGACCAAAAGAGTGCATATTGATGCTTGGATGGCGCCCAAATGTCAATGAAATGATTAAGGAGTATGACAACTATCTTGGACCTGGCAGTAGACTGGTATACTCCATTGAGAACCTTATATTTCATTTTTGCATCTTTTCTCCACACTTCTGCAATACCCGACTATTTTATTATGCATTTTTTGTATCATATACAATCAAATATTACTTAAGCAAACTAGTAAAAACTTGATAGTACTTCATCTTCGATTCTTTATTCAGGAATACAGAAACTTCAGGCATTGAATTCTAACAAGGGTGTCTATATCTCTACTACTATAAAATTGTAAAGGCTCAACATTTGTCCTTGCATATACCATCTATTTGGTGTATGTGCAATAGCCCACTAAATTGGAATTTTGGTAAATAATTGATGATTGTCAGTCATTCCAAATATTAATCATGCATTGGTAACTTAGGTCATGATATACCTTTATGTTACACATAAACGCACTTATAGAGTTTCAAATGCAAGAAATGATAACATTGCTTCTACTGTTCTACATTGTATCTCCTCCTGGTGATTAGCACTTAGTTCAAAATACTGCATTACAAAGCATGGATCACGTTCTAGTATTAGTCAAACATTTTTTGAATTAATGGTCATGGAGGAAATGTATTCATCATCATCGTGATCATCCAAGACAAATCTCATCTATTTGGAGCCAGTTTTTTGTGTTCTACTTCTCCATTTGACCATATCATAAACCATACATTCAATCACTCAACTATCTTTCATGTCTTCCTTTTTCCCTTACCTCCAGATTTTCATTTTTGTCCATCAATTTGTAGGAAATACTATCGGATGCTCCTTTAATTGAAAGAGATCAAGCAACTAACCTTATTGGTTTAGATCAACTGAAAAATATTCGGGTTTCTCATAGGGTAAGCTTGGTCTCATTATCAACCTCTTAAATAGATAGGACACCACCAAGAACAATGATATCTCATTTTCCTCTTTTCCAATATTGCAGATTGGAAACCCTATGGACTATGACATCCTGAAGGAAGCCTTATTGAGTATCCAAAGTTCTCTTGAGGGGATCCCATTTTCAATTGTTGTAATATCTGATAGAGAGTGGTGTTCTGGAGGTAACAATAAGTAAATATTTAGAGTGGCTTTCTGGAGGTAATAATAAGTAAATATTTAATTTTATATTGGAATTAGTGTTACCTTTGCAGATTCCTCCAGAGCTGATAAACATTCAGCATATGCTCTTCTACTTGCTGAATGCATTTGCAACAAACATGGTGTTAAGGTGAGTCGATCTCATTTATTGTTCACACTTCATACGGTGCCAGCTTTCATGCCAAATCAGTAAAACCCAAAAATATGGCTATCTTTTAAAAAAAAACTTTAATTCGCTGACAAAATATTCATCCAGACTTGGATTGCACTATAAAACATGTAGATATTTTAGGCTGATGTTGGTCGCCAGTAGGCAAAAGCATATAAGCCGTAGTTGTAGCTCAAATTCTTGGTGCTTAATGCCATTAACGTAGTGGGCCACCACATGTTATGCATATTTTATTTTTTTTTGAGCGGTAATAGAAGAAAGTTTTATTAAAAAAGAGATAAATACGTCATGGAAAACACAAGGCCTAAGAGAATTAGGCCCAAAAATGAAAGAGAAGAAGAAGAAAAACATAACAACGAAGCATGAAAACAAAAACGGCAAGAAAAGAAAGTCTCTGCTGAACAATAGAATCTATCCTCCTGGTAGCTGAAATATGTACAAAGTAAACCACCCACACCATTCTTTGCAAAGAAATTTGCCACTCCGTCAGCTGTATGGCTGATATGCAGAAAGAAACCACATGGTATGCATATAGATGTATCAATGACCTCATTAAGTGCTAATATTTTGATTGAAGATGGCATATACATTCTCTTGCACATCTGGGACATCATGGAAATAGGACCTCACGGTGTTGTGGTGCACACTTCGGGGTGGGGATCAGGTTCAACCGTTAAGCTTTAGGGTCCTTGATTCAAAGTGACCTTTAATGATCAAAGACTTTTCATGTCTTTCAGTAATATTACTGACAATAAGAGCAATGCAGGTGGAAAACCTGGTTGCAGAAATTGTGGACACAAAATTGGGCAAACAAGTAAGAATACCTTCTCACTCTGCTCTTTTTTTGTTTTATGAATCTTTCCGTGCAAGAGTCTCTGTGTACTGTCATGTACAACAAATCTTTTATACCTGCAGATTGCAAGAATAAATCCATCCCTAACATATATTGGTGCAGAAGAAATAATGAGCCTCGTAACAGCTCAAGGTTCCATTGTCCCTTCAGTTTTGATTTCCCATTTCTGATTGTTTAAAAAATATCGATTAAAATGTTGACTTTTGCAATTGAATCTCGTTGAGTGGCAGTGGCAGAGAATGGTGAACTAAATGAGGTGTGGAGAGACGTTCTCAATGCTGAGGGGGATGAAATATATGTGAAGGTAAATGGATTTTCCCGCTCAATTTTCTCATGTATTTGCCAGAATAGTTTGTGTTTCCATTCCTGATGATACAACAAATTGAGTTTGGATGTTGCCTAACAATCAGTTTCAATATGTTGGCTCAGTGACTCGAAATGTGTTTCTGTTTTGCATTTGGGTAATAGCAGTCATAAATCAAAAATGGCATGACAAACTTTTCTTGATTTTTCTTCTCCAAGTTGTTATAGTTGATGGTAATAATAATGACCCAAGGCAGAAATCACATGAAAAATAGACCATCTACCTATTGTGCTTTTTATGAGCCACCTGAGACAGTGTTCAGATAGCTCCCCATCCTGCCAAGATAGTCAAACTATGGTTGCAATTTGGGGTACATCTAACTATCTAAGTGCCATGTCTGAAAATTGACTCCATCCCAGAGGAAATTAAGGTTGAGTTTGTGTCGGGGTCAATATCATCCATGTTAAATTAGTGTGCCATCGACAGGATATTGGCCTCTACATGAAGGTCGGTGAGAAGCCATCATTTTTCGAGCTTTCTGAAAGAGCACATTTGCGTCGGGAAGTTGCTATTGGTTATGTAAAAAACAATAAGAAGGTATGCATCTGGCTTTTCTCTTTTTCAAGTTAAGAATTTTGGATCTTTGGCTCTCATACAACTGTTCATTGCAGGTTTTGAATCCAAATCCCAAATCAGAGCCACTGTCTCTTGAAATGACAGACTCACTAATCGTAATCTCAGAGCTGGAAGGTGAACAACCCATCCAAGAATCGGTGTCTGTGTAACGAAGGCATCTTCTATTGATCAATAGTTGTGTCATCTTTTTGTCAACTGGTTACAGGATGTGCTCAGGTAATTCAAGAGTTGAGGAATTAGAGTTCTGATGCATCCAAGCAACAACTGGTAAGGGCTTATTATTACAACTCAAAACTGTGGGCTCAAGTCTCATGGGCGTAAGATGAACAATCAGCTCATGAAAATACTCTGTCAAATCCAATCCAAATATAAAGTCGAACTCTAGATTGATGGAAAAGATGACTTAGATGATGATTGATGATGATGCATCCACGTATGTACCTGCATATGTTTATGGAAGGGCCCTGATGAGCAACATTTAGGGCTTGATTGATGGTCAAGTAATAGAGTCAATCTACTTATAAATAAGTTAAGTAAGCGATATGATCAAGTTGACCCACTTAAGACTCTTTGAATTTGGTTAACCCATTTAGTACATAGGTCAAGATCAACTAGGTTGACTCTTAATAAACAAATCAAGTCTGGTATGAGTCAAATTGAGTCACTCCCTTCATAAATGCGTTGAGTCGTGTACAAATTTGTTCTGTGTGTTTAAGACTAATTAGAATAATTCCATGAAGGTGTGCTCTTGAAAGTTTTTTTTTTTTTATCTTTATAAAAACATTTTACTATCAACTTTGATAAAAAAAAAAGAAGATTTTTTGGCTATTTTTTAGAAAATTTTGTCCTAAAGCTAGAAGTATAACATTTTTAAGTTTTCAAACCCACTCGATGAACTCCCAGTAAACTGGACATGCTACAGTACTGAAGTAAAATTAAAAAACAGAAAATTATATTTTTTGATATAAGATATTGTTGGTTAGTTTGGCTTTATGATGTTGAATATAGAGTTGTAGGCTCTTTTTAGCCATCACATTTAGATTCCCCAAAATTGACAATAAGATGGTTATGAATTTTAATGTATTTCAATCGGATGCCAGTAATCATTTTTTTTCTCAAAATTTGACTTTAAGGTATTAGTTAAGATTATGTGTTTGACAATGATGAAATTCATTGGTCCATTACATGCTACACTTGACTTTTATTAGCATAAACTAAGGTTGCAAATTTAAAGTTACCTAACTAATCTTTGGAACATGTGTAAACCTTTCAATTTAGACACACTCGATACAAAACTAAGGGGAGTGGCTCTTTTTGTGTTAAGGGGTTTATCTCAAGATCTCTACAAATAAGAGTGAAAATTGACGGTCAAACTAACCCGTTAAAAGTAGCTTGAAATCTTTCACTTCAGCACTCTAATACAAACTATATATATATATATATATATATTTTAAAAAAATTTAAAACCAAAAAGTTAATTTTAGCATTATATTTATTTAAGTCAAAATGAAGGGTGATTAATTTGCATCTCAATATTTAGATTAGAATTTAAATAGCTTGAATCATTCATAATAATGAAAATCTAAAGTTTGACAGTAGTTGCTTGAGATCCTTTTAATTAATGAACTGGATCACCGTTAAATTCTAGAATTTCTTTAATTAGCCGTACAAATAAGCCCACACGTATTTTATTTTTTCCTCTCCTCAACTTTATGCACGAATGCTATAGAATCTACAAGATTTGTGTTGAGCGCTGAGAAGAACCACAATATAAAAAGAATCTTCGTAAAATAACTCTCATCTCTAAAGACTTACCAACACATTAGTTTCCCTGATTAGATTAGTAAATTTATAATTTAAATTTTACTAAATAAACATTTAATAGGAAATATTACACATTGAGAAAACAAACTAAAGCGGTTAGCATTTCTGTAAATAAAAAATAAATTTTAGGATATGTTTGTGCATAACTATTTTTTATAGAAATTAATTTCCTTGATGATTCCTATTTCTATTAAAATGAAATTTATAGACTTAGGATTGTACTATTAAAATGATGAAATTTTAGTTTCCCCACACGGCTCAGGAGAGCATGGAATCAGATCAGGACCAATTACAAATGAGTTGCAGGATTCCCTGAGAAGAAGGAATGTATATTTCAAGGTTCCCTTTATTTTTATATTTTTTTCCGGAATTTACTCGAATTCATTAAAAAACACAAGTTTACATTTTATGGTTGGATTTCTTTTCTACAAGCATCAGAGGTTCGGTGAATGGGTGTATTACAGATGAATTTGGAGTTCATGCATTCTAGGATTGAGAGAAACTTGAAAAAAAAACTCAAAGAATCTGCTTAACTCAAAATTTTACTGAGTCAAATCGATTCAAATTGACCCACTCAAATTATTTTGGGTTTTTTAAACAAGAATTCTAACAAATGAACTTATTTCAAAAAAGTATTGACATAATCAATTCAACAAGATAGTACTTCCACAAAGGTTGTACTGCCATTTCTCTCTTGAGTAATTCTTGGAGATTTTAATTTTTTTTAATACCTTCGGCTGAAACTCATGACAATGAAAATCTTTAAAAAAACACATATAAGTGCATTAACATAAATACTAAATAAATTCATACAAATTAGATAAAATAATGTTATGCTATTAGATTTATGAGATGTAGACGATACTTTAAATTGTCGTATTAGTCTCAAGAATTTTTCTTTTAATTTTTTTAAAATAATTAGTTTGACTTAAATCTAAAACCTTTATAATTATATCGATGTGCACTTGCTACCCAGTTTCCCTCTTCTTGTCGGTGTTAGGATAATTTGATGTGAGAGATATTACACTAGTCATATCTCCGACCAGAAAGAAAAACACACATACACAATATTACAGACATTTCTTCAATATTTTCATTACATCATCAATTAGTTTTTATGCGTAACACTTTATTTATTTATTTTGCCGATGAAAAAACTACTAAACCAAGAGAGTTCTTCTAATTCAACACGAACATTGAATAACCATTAAACTAGACAAATCTTGCTAAAGACTGAGATGGAGCTGAGAAGATCTAGGATCACCCTTGTCCAATGATGCTATCTTTAATGATATTAAAATTATACTAAACAAAAACATAGATAAATTAAGAACTATCACTTGATTTATTCAGGCTAGCTGTGTGGACAATGACGTTGCGGGTCTCAGAGAATTAATCTGGTTGAATCAATATTTCAAGAATTTCCTCGATATAAAAAAAAATTGAGCAAAAATTTAATGCGAGAAAAATTAAGAGGTATTTCGCTGGTACATTTTCAAGGAACTTGCCACTGTCTTTCTCATTTGATGAAATCTTTCAACGAAGAAATTGGAGGAATTTTAGTGGGTAACGTTTCTCTATGCAGATAAGATTTCAATGAATAATCGCCCTCTTCTTGTGGGTGTTAGGACAATTTGATGAGAGAGATAGTTTAATGAATAATTGCCAGGCATGCTCTCTCTTGACTTTAACATGGGATAATTGCTTTGCAATCAAATATTCTAATTATTAATAATACTTTTTCTGTTTTATTTTAGTTGTTTTATTTGAAATATTTATATTTTTAAGGAATTCTCTATATAAGACTAGTACTCCATGTGATCTCATCAATTTTTAACACACTTTATATTACTCTAATATAAATGAGACAACTATTTTGAGACAATTCCAAAATCCATATAAGACAACTAATTTATATAGAATGAATATTATACTTTTCAAAGTCAGACGTGATAAAATCATTTTGGTAGCTATGTCGTATTTGTTCTCTTATTTTCCTCCAAACGGTGTCTGTATCAAGGGATCCTTCCAAACTCTCTGGTCTTCTGCCTTGCCAATTCAATGATTCATCATCCATCGGTACAAGACGAAGAACACGATGAGTCTGAGGCTGAAATACAGTCACGAGGTTTTCATGACTCGATTATAAAAATATATACAACTCTTTGTTGATTCTCTCTCTTTGAAATTCACATAAATCAAGGGGAGAGTTATCTTCCTCTCTCTCTCATTAAAGTAGAAAATGTTCTTATTTAAAAATATTTTGGAAAGCTTACTCAACTTAACAATTAAGATGAATCATCAAAGCAATCTTTCTGTCTTAAATTAAAGTAAAAGACATCGATTGAAGTACGTATTTCAAGTCCTTTCAAACTATTTTATAATATAATTTGATAGAAGTATTAGACTATTAGTTATATCGTAGTATTTATCCTCTTATTTTATCTTTTTTCAAACATGGATAAATCATTTGATAATAGGGTAGTAGGGTCTTCTTCTGCATACTGCACCTGCTAATCCTCTCACTGGAAAAAAATAATAATGTTAAATTGACATAGTTGACTCTTAATCTTCTCATGACTCAGTTATAAAAATGCTTCTCTCTTTAAAAATTATGTAAGAAGATCTCTTGAATTAAGTAGAAATCGGAACCACCTTTCTTGTAGAAGACATCCTTCTTATCTTAATCAATATTTTTTTTTTTCCAAACTCTTTATATAATATAATTTGATATGGAGTGTAAGTTGTCTCATATCTTTTCCCTTATCATATCAAATATGACAAAATCATTAAGGAGTCGTTTGGCTTGAGCGAATTGGATAAATGAATTTACAACAAATTTCTGTATTTAAAGTAGTGTTTTTAAGTGATCATTTGATATTTAATTTGAATTAATTAACAAAATTATCCTACGTAGGACTTGTCATGCCCTGAAATGTTTAAGACCATGATTTTATGAAGGTAATGAAATCTAGAGTACTTTTATTTTGATGTATATGAGTTATAATGAAGAGAGTCCGAAGCCCAATTAGATTTATTATTGAGAATGGATTGGTAGTATGGGAATGTTAATTTGAATAGATTTGATGGTGAATGTTTTGGAGGGAAAACTAGGTTCCACTGTAGTAGGAAGAATGAATGCATGTGTGGAATGATAATTTCTGAGATTTTAAGTCGAAATTTCAGCTGATTTTTTTTGGAAAATTCAATCTAAAACTTTAGTTGAAAATTTCTGAAATTTTAGAAAAAGTTTTAGCGGAAATTTCTGAAAATTTTAGCTGGATTTTTCAGAGACGGCGGTTCCACGTTATGAGGAACTCTCGAGGAAGGGGGATGGTGCGCATGCTATTATTGAAGGAAGTAGAGGGACGTACGTCTGTCAGCTGGCATTGCACCAACGCCTCCTTCTATAAATAGCAATGCATGCAGCCAGGTTCCTCACGTCCTAAACACTCTTCTTCAATAATAGTTCTAATTTTGAAATCTCTGGCATTTCGCATTTGCCCATCTCGTTCACTCTTTACTCGTCAGTCTCTCACCTACTCCCGCCATGGCCACGCCTCTGCCCCCCACCGCCGTCCCTGCCGTTAAAATCTCACGATTATGCTACGTTTTTGCCGAAAAACGCTCCCCAAACAACACTCACCGGCCGGACATTCCCACATGTCGGACGGCTCTATACAAAGGCACCGTCTGTGGTACCTTGCGCATCACTCGAGTCTATGTCGTCCATCATCACCGAGCTGGAAAGAGAGAATACACAGGAGAAGCAGTCGGACAAACGACTCTCTGACAAGTGGCACGAGATCCACGGACAGCACAACTGGGCTGGGATGCTGGACCCCATTGACCCGCTTCTACAATCTGAGCTGATTCGGTACGGGGAGATGACACAGGCCTGCTACGATGCCTTCGACTTCGATCACTACTCCAGGCACTGTGGCAGCTGCAGATTCAATCGTAGGGCATTCTTTCAAAGCCTCGGGATGGCCGGCAACGGCTACGAGATCACCCGGTACCTCTACGCCACGGCCAACGTCAGTCCCCCCAGCTTTTTCAAGAAGTCGCTGCATTCGCAGGTTTGGAGCGACAAAGCCAACTGGATCGGGTACGTCGCAGTGTCGGACGATGAAACGTCCAAACGCATCGGCCGACGTGACATAACGGTGGCGTGGAGGGGGACAGTCACTAAGCTCGAGTGGGTTGCCGACTTCATGGTCTCTCTGGAGCCGATCAAGTTGGAAGGGATCCCGTGCCCCGACGACACCGTGAAGGTGGAAACGGGTTTTGTGAACCTGTACACAGACAGGGATGATTCGTGCCGGTTCTGCCAGTACTCGGCCAGGGAGCAGGTACTGACGGAGGTGAAGCGGCTTATACAGCAGTATTCAGAGTCGGGGGAGGAGGTCAGCTTGACGGTGACGGGTCACAGTCTGGGGAGCGCGCTGGCGACACTGAATGCGTACGACATAGCGGAGACAAGATCGAACGTGATGAAGGACGGGCGCAGTGCGCCTATATGCGTGTTTTCCTTCGCAGGGCCTCGAGTGGGGAACGACAGGTTCAAGGAGAGGGTGGAGAAGGTGGGTGTGAAGGTGCTGAGGGTGGTCAACGTCCACGATGCCGTACCAAAGGTGCCGGGGCTTATGTTCAACGAGAACTTGCCGGCAATCCTCCGGATAATGGCGGGCGGCTACACCCACGTAGGAGTGGAGCTAGAGTTGGACCACAAGCACTCACCCTTCTTGAAGGAGACCAACGATGTCTCTTGCTACCACAATTTGGAAGCTTACATTCATTTGCTCGATGGGTAAATTTTTTTTTTTTTTCTACTTTTTTTCCATGACTCGGGGTACAAATCAATTGCATCTCAGCTAATACATTTTCTTTTTAACTCAAGTCAACAAATATAATAAAATATCAATGGATGTACATTTTTATTTAAAGATTGATCTAATGTGTCACCACAACCTATTTACCAAATAACTAGGTCTAATTTTATACTTTACCACAGTAGGTGATATCTATTAATTGTTGAACCAAATTTATTTCAAAATATTTGATATTGAATTTAATTTTAAATTTTAAAATTTATTAATAAATAATAAAGAAGAAGGAGCTGATTATATTATAATTAAGTTGTCTTTTTTAATGAATGAATTTATGACATCTGTTTTGCAAAATAGGTTCAAAGGAAGAAGGGCCAGGAATTTGTGTCTGCCACTGGAAGAGACCCAGCACTGGTTAACAAGTCGTCTGATTTCTTGAAGGAGGACTTAGTGGTGCCACCCAATTGGAGGCAAGATGAGAACAAGGGGCTGGTGAGGAACTCGGAAGGACGGTGGGTTCTACCTGATAGGCCCACTCCAGATGATCATTCACACGTCTGACATGCAAATCTTCACCATTCATTATAAAGGGTTGCGGGATGAACTCTCTCTCTCTCTCTCTCTCTCTCTCTCTCATTCTCAATAAATGGATATTCCAGTTGAATAAAGGGGAATGATAGTAATTATTTTTACTGAAAGTGTGAAAATTAGTAGGATAGATACACCTTTTGAAGAGAAAAATGGTGTAATTTTTTAATTTGTATTTACATGCACTGAATATATTATATTGTTCGATGTAATTTGTCTTTTATGTATGTTATAGAAATCTTAAATAATATAAATAAATGTTTTTAACAATGACAATAGTGTTGATTAATTTAAATGGCTAACTTCAAAATCTCGTTAAGTTCTATTTCTTTACAATTCGATGTTTTGCTTCAAACTGCCTCTATTTCTTGTTGAGCAATGCCCATTAAAATTTCTTTTTTTCTCATAAAAAACAGCCCAAGTCTTTATCCCTTTCAAATTAGAAATGGTAATGTTAGGATGACAGAATCCAACTCTATGTCGGTTAGCAGTTGAATTTGATAATATCTCTCTGCAACTCCGAATTTCTGTGATATTGATCCGATTTTCTCTTAGTTTTCGATCTGTTCCAACTCTCTTGTGTTCTTATTAGAAAAAAAATAAAAGAAGAAGAAGAGAAACTGGTCTCCGAATCTCTCTCAGTTTTCAACTTTATCGTGTCGTCCGATTTGGAAGTCGAAGGAGGAAAGAATTGGAAGTCTGAGTTTGAAGGCGACGGAGGCAAGATGATATTACCGTTGAAAGTCAAATAATTGTCCGATTTGGAAGTGGAAAGAGTCACAACGTTGGAATGTACTAAATTTGAAGGCGAAGTAGGCAAGATAAAGTCCGGCGTTGGAAGTATGCATATGCATACACCAAGATTTTGGTGTATGCAAAGACGGAATTCACTCCTCTACAATTTTACAGTAGTAAGTGTAAGGATATGAGTGGAGACTGCAGAGTGCAACTCAGAATAAATTAAATTAAGCATGAATTAGTATCCATCCGCCTATAATGAAAATGGAGGGTGTTGAGGCATGAAAAAGAGATCTTAAAAATCTTCAATATTTTTTCAGTTTTATATAATTTTAAAAATATTTTTTTATATTTAAATAAATTTAATAAAAATAATTCCAATATACGATTTATAGAATCTATAAAAATGTATAAAAAAGGAATACCTTAACCCATTGATGTGCATAGGTCAGGACATAAATGAATTCATTCACCTTTGTGAGCTTCAAATTTACTCACAAAAACCAAATTTTGCAATTTGTCTGATTGAGTTGATATATATTTTCAAAATTTACATGATGCAATGCACTGGATTTTTTTTTTTCTGAATTTACATGTGGAAAATAGTAGAAAATCCAGCGTAAAACTTCTACGAGTGATACCCACTGCCCTTAAGGTACACTAAGTTAGGCTACGGGGGCTCGAACTTGGCACCTCCTACTTCTTGAGACGGGAGGTTAACTAGTTGGGTTACACCATGTGGGCAATACTACGATGCATTGACCAAATGCCTAAGAATAGCAGATGATGATCGTTTTGGATTGAATATGGAGTTAGGCTCAATTAATTTAGCTTAACCAATGTAGTGAGACTAAATCAAGTTGGGTCACATTTAATAAATTAGATATGTAAATGATAGATCACATTAAATCACTTAAAATTATTTCAGTTGAATTAATCATTAAATATATAATTTAAGACTAATTAAGTTAATATGTTAAATAAAAATTGAATTTTATATGAGTCAAATTGATAAATTGAATCACTTATTTCATATATAAATTAATCTATTTAAATTTAGTTGAGATTAAAATAATTAAGTTTGATTAAAATTGCATCAATCTATTTAATAAATTAATTAAAGAAGTCATGTACTTTAAAAAATATTTAAAAGACTGAAAGTACTATAAAATAATTTATATGGGAGGAGCCTATTATAAATTTCATTGGAAAGGTTGATTGTCATTAAAAAAATTAAATTATCTTTTAAAAAGAGATTGCTAACAAAAGAGATTTTCTCTTTATGACTCTCAAATCTTGGCCTGACACTTTAACTACTCTCATTTTGTCATATTTTGGTTCAAGATTTTTTACTGAATTATAAATTTATTTTTGATCCCTTCGAGATTGTTCGTCTGACTCTGGCTGTGGATTTCTTTTGGCTAAAGTTCCGAGGTTTTTTTTTTTTAATATATTTTTCGAGATTTTTTCCCGCTTTTAAATGTATTTTACCCATCGTTCAAAGAAAAATTAAATTCCTTAAAAATGGAAAGCAAGTAGCGTTTTCTTAAAAAATTAAGTTTTCCTTCCCGACTCGATTGAGCATGTCCCAGTTCGCACTCGTTCCCACTGAACGGAGGCGGAAGAGGAACGAGAAACACTAGGAGCAGAAGGCGCAATAGCTCCACTCGACGGAAGTGCCAGCACCATCTTCCCTGCCCTGACACGCCGAAAGCCCTGAAACTAGGTATTTTCCTCTTCATCTGCTTCTCCCTATCTTGCATCTCCTTTCCTTCTCTTGTAATTCAAAAACCCTTATCTAGTTTTGTGCAAGCCCTTTTCGTTTAAAATGTGCAAATGATTGCCTTATTTTAAGTGGTAACGGTAGTTGGAAAATGCATTTGTTGAAATTTCAATGGTAACATAGGCCAATTAAAGTTACATATGCAGCTTCACATTTGGAGGAGTATTACTGTGCACCTTCGAGTTAAAAAAATCCCTTTTGAGATGGATTCGCCTTAAAAAAAAAGAAAAAAGTTCAATCATCAGATTGCATGATGGGTAGTTGGAAATGTTACAGATTCACTCCTACTTCCCCCCTGCATTGTTTTTAATCTTATCAGAATGCATAGAGAGATGTTAGAAAAAAAATCCCATTACTGGCAGATTGAACCTTCTGAGATTCTTCTTCCTAAATTCTGCACGAATCAAATGTAATTCTTGAGTTTCCTTCTGTAATTAAACCCTCAACAACTTACTATATATGATTCCGCTGATTTGGGCCAATACTAAGTTGATTTGGTAACGATCTTCACTGAGTATGACCCCAGAACTGGGATTTTAAAAGAGAAGATCTTTTACTGCAAAACTAGATTATTCATAAGTCCATAACTCCTCTGTCTCCTAACTCTGATACATGAAACAACAATGAAGCTCCACTATTAAGATGGTCCAGATCCACTTACAGCTTCAACTATAAAGATGAAGGTCTTGACTTTTATTGGGAGTGATATATTGTTTGCAATGCACTTTCCCTAGGAAACTGGCCAATTGGATCAGCTTATTCTTTGGAAAATGCATGTTAGAGAATTGATTTTTTTAGGAGAAATTATAAACAAACATTGAGAAAATCTATTTTCCCATTAAACTCTCTGCAAGAAAATGTATCCCTCATAATTTATTTATTTCACTTTGATCAATTATTATTCCTCGATTCTTTCTCCATTCCTCATCTGATAATATTAATTCCTTGACAGCTCCTTGCTGTGATGTAAACTATCAATTGATGCCCCTCCCGATATTTAAACGTCCAATTATTAAATTGTATAGGAATTTCCCATGTTAAATCCATTTTGAAATAAATAATAACTTTGTGCAACTTTTTTTTGGAGTTATGTCCCTTTTAATCATGAGAAATGATCTAACGTAGTCATATTGCATTTTATGTGAAATAGCGTTACATGTAAGTCCATTGCGTCCACTATGCATGTATTCATGTTTTGTTGCTCATTGTCTATGTTGCTATGAGAATTTATTTTGTTTTCCTTTTGGATGCTTCAAGGTTTCTATGCAATTTCCAGAAGAAACCAAAGTATTCATATTTCAAGCACAACGTACTAGGGAGCTTTATGAATTGAACTGAAGCCCATCATTTGTGAAGGCTCAATTGTCTATACTGGCCACAGGGATGAATCTCTACATGCTAACCAAAGAAGAATGCCTGTTTCTTTTATGTTTGGTGAAGATGCCATACCTTTCTGATTGCTCCTTGTGGTTGTGAGATGCTGAATGTTGGATAAGCGTGTTGAGATTTTCTTTTCTGTTTCTTTAGTTGGAAGGCTTTGGGATGTTTCTTCCTTTCTTTTCAGCCTTCCAAAAGTTAATGTTCCATAGTAGTTACTAGTCGCTTCTGATGTGTTCTGTGTATCGTGAAATTAGTAACAATTTAAAAAAATAAAAAAAATTCTAGCTTAGTTTCTCTTGCAGCATTAATTAAATAAAAAGATATTATGATTCATATTTTCTGATGTAGCCAACTTGACATATTGAACTTATTCAGACATTATCATCAAAAAATTTGAAGCTGCCTTTGAACTCGAATCAATAACCTTTGGTCGACTTTGACAAGACCACTTTTTCCATATCTGACACATGTAACCAGCTCCTTGGGTTGTATATGTTTCGTTATAGCCGTTGCAGACATTCTTTTGCTTCTGCTGCTTTAGCCTATAGTAGAAGCAGCTGGGATGCAACTGTTTCACTCTCTCTCAGGCATCCAACTCTTGTTTTGCTTGAGAAGTGTAAAACCAGGGAACATTTTAAACAGATCTTAGCACAAATGATGAGGATTCATCTCATTACCCAAACCTTTCCCATGAGTAGGCTCCTCCTCTTCTCTGCATTATCGCACTCAGAGAACTTGGATTTGGCCATTCTTCTCTTCTATCATTTTACTCCTCAACCCAATCTGTACATTTACAACACCATGATCTCTGCACTATCCTTCTCTTCTAGCCAATCCTTAGCTCTCTACAAGTCCATGCTTCAGTTATGCATCTATCCTGACAAACAAACCCTCTTGACCCTTCTGAAAGCCTCCTCTTGTTTATCAGAAGGAAAGCAGATACATGCTTATTCCATTGTTACAGGGCTCTCATCATATACCTACATTCAAAACTCCCTCATCAAGATGTATGCAGAGAATGGGCAGATGGATCTTACCCATCAAGTGTTTCAATTGATGCCCGAGAAAGATGTTATTTCATGGAACATTATGATTTCTGGATTTGCTAGGTTTGGAAATGGCTTGAAAGCTTTAGAGCTACTTCACAAGATGGAGGCTTCAGGACTGAAGCCAGACGAATTTACCATAGTAAGTCTCCTCAAGGCCAGTGGGCTGTTGGGATATGCATGTACTGGGAAGTCAGTTCATGGATGGATCAAGAGGAGGGAGTCCGTCATTGGAGGGAACTTGATTGTGGTTAATGCTCTTTTGGATATGTATGTAAAATGTGGTGAGATAGAATTAGCCAGGAGGGTTTTTGATGGAGTTGAAGAAAGGGATGCCATCACGTGGAATACGTTAATTGCAGGATATGCGAATACCGGAGAATTGGAATTTGCTCACAGGCTTTTCAAAGATATGCCTAACAATGATCTAATTTCTTGGAATGCCCTAATTGCTGGATATGCCCAGAAGGGTGACTGGAGAACTGCAATGGAACTATTTAATGACATGCTTCTAAAGAAGGTTACACCAGATAAGGTTACAGTTGTCAGTATGCTTTGTGCACTTGCAGGGGTAGGGGCTCTGAATCATGGGAGAGAGATTCATGGTTGGTCTCTTAAAACTCAGATGAAATTTGATGCGGTTTTAGGTTCGGCTTTGATAGATATGTACAGTAAATGTGGGAGCTTTGAGAGAGCTCTTTTGGTTTTTGAGGAGCTTTCTGAAATGGATGTTCAAGTATGGACAACAATGATCTGTGGACTTGCATTCAATGGTTATGGAAACAAAGCTTTGGAATTTTTTTGGATAATGCAGGAAAATCTGGCACCTAATAGTGTGACTTTTGTCGCTGTCCTCACTGCTTGTAGCCATAGTGGTTTGGTAGATCAGGGGCGAAGAATCTTTCAGCAGATGAAGGAAATCTATGGTGTTGAACCAGGGGTTGAGCATTATGGGTGTCTAGTGGATCTACTAGCACGAGCAGGGAGGCTAACAGAGGCAAAAGATGTGATTGAGAAGATGCCTATGAAACCAAGTGCATCTATTTGGGGGTCGATGTTAAGTGCTTGTAAAGCTCATGGAGATGCCCAACGTGCTGAGATTGCTTTAAATAAGCTATTGGAATTGGAGCCAGAGAAAGAGGGTGGCTACGTTTTGTTGTCTAACATATATGCTGCTTGTGGGAGGTGGAGCTTTTCAGACAAGATTAGAGGAATCATGGAATGTAGAAGAGTGAAGAAGATAGCTGGTTGCAGTAATTGTGGTTGTTGACGGAACAAATCATGAGTTTGTTGCCGCAGACAAGCGGCACCCTAGGAGGGTGGAGATCTATCATATACTAAAATGTTTGAATGAAGATATGAGGTCCAGCACTGCTTCTGCATCTCATTTCATGCATGCCTATGTCTAGATTTAGGTTTTAGATTCTCTCCTCTTAGATTACTGCATTCCTTACAAAGTTGGCATGTAATTGCAATGTATATAAATTTTTGATGTTACTGAATTGTGGAAATAGGCATAAGATCTCGTTTCAAGCATGATTACATCCATTGGTGTATTTTACATTTTTACAATATACATTCTGAACATATTTTGATATATGTTTGATGTTGGATGGCTTGCATTACAGAATCCAGAAGAAAATGTGCTTTGCAGGGCATTTTGGCGGCACCCAACAAGCTATTTTAGACTCTTCAAAAGAAAATCTATTAGTTCCAGGATAATGCTGGAAAACACTATCCACTTTTTTTTTAAAGACCAAGGTATCCATGCCTCTTAATACACCTAAGTAATCCTTGCAGCATTTGCAAATCTCTCTATCTATACACACCGGATAAAACTATGGGGAGTGGCCTAAACAGTATCCACTTTTTAAAACCACTTTTTGAACCACGCTCTAGGTATTATAGTTCCTTCGCAGGCCATTGGTTGAACAAGAATTTCTTAATTTTGTTTCTAACTTTTGGTTTCTCTTTCGGAAATATTTCCATTTCATGCAATATCAAACGAGAAATGAAAAAGATGTCATCATAATTTAGTTTTTTGTGATATTTTCTTGTTCCCAAGGCTTCTTCCTCTCTTGAGGAAGAAGAGGTGTCCTTTCAAAGGAATTGCAAAGAACTTACAGAGGAATCATCAATTTTGCACTGGCACGCATCAAGTTGAACCCAAAGTCAACCTGAGAAATTTTCTATTTAGACTCCAGTTTATTGTGAACTAGTCAACTGATTTTTTTTTGAAGTCCACAATTACATTCTTCTCCTTTACCCATTATCATCTTTTATGAACAGGTTTGTCTAGGTTCCAACTCTCAAACAACGATTCAAGGTCCTCAATCAAATGGAGCTCACCGATCACCGCGGCACGAAGATTCAGCCCTCATAGGCACCTACCCATTTGAATTGGATCATTATCCAATTTGAATTACACAACTCACTAATCTAATCAACCAGGTGATTTTTGTTGGATAAAATTGAATATTTGAGACTTAATTTGTCCACTCGACGATATCTTTTATGAGCCATCCTATTCAAGTAGATTTTGTTTTCCAACGGACCCATCACATGACCCTAGTGGCCCCGTAGACTCAAATTTTTGTTTGATGGCAAGTCCTTTTGATCATTACTTATAACTTGGATTCATACTCATTGACACATTTGCTATTGTCTTTAAGCCTAAATTTTACTTACCGTTAAACCTTCTTATTATATCACTGGATGTTCTCTAAATAAAGATGCACAAGAAAATCTTATATTTTCTTCTAAGTCTATAAAATAAATAGACACAACTACAAGTTGTACGTAGATCTTGAATTACAAAGAAATTCTGAGCACTAATTCCATCATTGAGATTAAAGCTCTAAATTTTTTTTTTACGTTTTCACTTCATCAAGACTTGAGCCCATCCCAATCCTATGAAACCACCAATCATGGCCTACAAAGACAACGAGTGTCGGTGAGATTAAAGCTCTTGATATTAGAGTAGGACAAATTGAAAAAAAAAAGGTTGACAGAGACTGATTTAATAAATTGGGAGAAGGCCTCAACCACATAAGGAGGTGTAGAGGTTCATTTGTAAATCACACTCAAACCCCTGTAAGTTTGAGAGAGGAGTAAATTAAAGAGGAGTTTATCTCCTCAAGTCGTGAAGTTCGTTGGCATAGCTTTGAGATTGTAAGACTGCAATTGCTTGCAAAGTGTTCAAACTTTGTTTATTTCTCTGTTCATCATCAATATAAGTTGAACTCTTATTTCTTCAAATCTTGATGTTTCATTTATCATTCTTTTATTGAAGTTGTGTGTCGTTCAGTAAGATCATCTTACTCCAAAAAGTGATCAATTTAGTGAATACGTTTATTCACTTTTGTGACACCCAATAAGTTTTTATTTAATTTAATATCATATTAATCTTTATAGAAGTAATAAGTATATTATTCTCTCTGTTTCAAATTAGTTGTCCTATATAGATTTTAGAATTGTCCCAAAATTGTTGTCTTATTTGTATTGGAGTAGTATAAAGCAGCGGTTAAAAAATCGGTATCGGTCGATATTTTTCTCTCTCCAGCTGATATCGGTCCGATATTTCAGCCGATATTGTGAATATCGGCCGATAACGATATATATCGGCCGATATTTATAATTTCAAACCTATACATATCGGTCGATACGATATGTATCAGTCGATATTTGTATCCCTGGTATAAAGTGTGTTAAAAATAGAGTAGATCACATAGAGTGCTAGCCTTATATAGAGAGTTCTTTAAAAAAACACAAATATTTCAAATGAGAACTAAAATAGGACGGAGAGAGTAATATATTCTCGTTTGTCTGAGAGATGACTGTCTATTGGTCCACTATAATTAAATTACAAAAAAAAAAGGCGCCACTTACAAACACCCGATTCTTCTGCCTCTACACACCCATTTTCAGATTTTCGTGGCAAATTACCATTTTACCCCCACGTTTTCATTCATTCGAATGAACTGCCCGTTCATTTTGGCATTCATTCGAATGAATCTCCAAGTGTAATTTCAATTCATTCGAATGAATGGATTGAACAGTAACACGGAATAATGTTCAGCTCTATTCATTCGAATGAATATATGGTTTCAAGTATACATTCATTAGTCTCATTTATTCGAATGAATATAATTTCAAGCATAGAATGGGCCTTGCTACAGTAGTAGTATTAAGTAGTAGCATTATTTAAATAATAAATTTATTTTAAAACTTTAAAGTTATTTTTTGAGTAGTGTGTATTTTCAAAATTTCTCAAATTAAATATTTAGACTAATTACGATAATCTGATAAAAATACTTTAAGACTTTAAGGTCTTTTGACACTCTTAAATATTTAAAACATAATATTTTACAAATAAGGGTATCCCTAGGTTGTGCCGAAAACACATTTAGAAGTGTTAAAAGACCTTTAAGTCTTAAAGTATTTTTATCATGTTATCGTAATTAGTTCGGATATTCAATTTGAGAAATTTTTGAAATACATAGTGATAAAAAAATAACTGTCTATATTTTAAAGAATATTTTATTATACATTTGAATAAACTTGTTCATTTGAATGATTGCTGTAGTAGCAGTATTATTTAAATAATAAAATTTATTTTAAAATTTTAAAGTTATTTTTTGAGTAGTATGTATTTTTAAAATTTCTCAAATTAAATATCTGGGCTAATTACAATAATCTGATAAAAATACTTTGACACTTTAAGGTCTTTGACACTCCTAAATATTTATAACACAATATTTTATAAATAAGAGTATCCCTAGGCTGTGCCACAAACATATTTAGAAGTGTCAAAAGACTTTAAAGTTTTAAAGTATTTTTATCAGATTATCGTAATTAGTCCGGATATTCAATTTGAGAAATTTTAGAAATACACAGTGCTTAAAAAATAATTGTCTATGTTTTAAAGAATATTTTATTATAGTATGTCAACATAGACAATTATTTGTTAAGCACTATGTATTTCTAAAATTTCTCAAATTGAATATCCGGACTAATTACGATAACCTGATAAAAATACTTTAAGACTTTAAGGTCTTTTGATACTTCTAAATGTGTTTTCGGCATAACCTAAGGATATCCTTATTTGTAAAACACTATATTTTAAGCATTTGAAAGTGTCAAAAGGCCTTTAAGTTTTAAAGTATTTTTATCAGATTATCGTAATTAATCTGAATATTTAATTTGAGAAATTTTAAAAATACAACTGCTCAAAAAATAACTTTAAAATTTTAAAATAAATTTTATTATTTAAATAATTTTACTACATGAATGAGATTGGACAGTATTCAATGTTACTATTTAGCCCATTCATTCGAATGAATTAAAATTACACTTAGCTATTCAAATGAATAGAGTCATTGGAATGAATGCAAAAAATTAACTTTAATTCAAATGAAAAAAAATGCTGGGTAAAATGATAATTTACTGGGAAGGAAAATCGGGTGTCCGGCGGAAAAAAAAAAATGGTGTGAGTTTGCAAGAACCAAGCAAGCAGGTTCCTTTCATTGTTTTGGATAGCTGCGTGGTTTAGAATTTACATTATCGAAGCAGAGGGCCATCACGATTACATAGAATAATATTAGGAGATGACGTTCCCACAATCACACCTCCGACACTCTCCTCATTTCTGAGAGAGTCCGAATTCCAAAGTTCCTTAGAGAACATCCATTTGCCCATCGCCGTTACCATTCTCATTACTCTTTCCATGGCAACTCCTCTCTCCACCACCACCGTCCTGCAGTTCAAATCTCCCCGTTGCCGTAAGTCTTTGAGACAAACAATGCTTGTCGGCCGGCCATTCCCACATGTCGGACGGCTCAAGACACAGGCACTGTCTGCGGCAATTCCCGCGTCAAACGAGTCTATCTCGTCCATCATCACCCAGTTGGAGAGTGAGAAGAAAGAGGAACAGCAGCCAGACAACCGACTCGCAGAAACTTGGCGTGAGATCCACGGTCAGGACGAGTGGGCCGCAATGCTAGACCCCATTGACCCGCTCCTACGATCCGAGCTAATCCGTTACGGGGAGATAGCACAGGTCTGCTACGATGCGTTCGACTACGACCCCTACTCCAAGCACTGCGGCAGCTGCAAATTCAGCCGTCGGGCGTTCTTCGAAAGCCTCGGGATGGCCGGCACCGGCTACGAGGTGACTCGATTCCTCTACGCCACGTCCAACATCAGCCTCCCCAGCTTCTTCAAGAAGTCGCTGCAGAAGCATGTGTGGAGCCGCAACGCTAACTGGATTGGTTTTATCGCCGTGTCGGACGACGAAAAGTCCAAACGCATCGGTAGGCGCGACATTACGGTGGCGTGGCGGGGCACAGTCACTCATCTCGAGTGGGTTGCCGATCTCATGGACTATCTGACTCCCATCTCGTCGGAAGGGATCCCATGCCCAGACAGGACCGTGAAGGTGGAGTCGGGTTTCGTGAATCTTTACACCGACAAGGACGAGTTGTGCCGGTTCTGCAAGTACTCGGCAAGGGAGCAGATACTGACGGAGGTGAAGCGGCTGATACAGCAGTATTCTGAGTCGGGGGAGGAGCTGAGCTTGACGATGACGGGTCACAGCCTGGGGAGCGCGCTGGCGATACTGAGCGCGTACGACATAGCGGAGACGGGATTGAACGCGACGGAGGACGGGCGTATTGTACCTATATGCGTGTACTCGTTCTCGGGTCCTAGAGTGGGGAACGTGCGATTCAAGGAGAGGCTGGAGGGGCTGGGGGTGAAGGTGTTGAGGGTGGTCAACGTCCACGATACGGTACCAAAGGTACCAGGGATTTTCGTCAACGAGCACGTTCCGGCAATCGTCCGGAGGCTGGCAGAGGGAACGCCGTGGAGCTACTCGCACGTGGGAGTGGAGCTGGCGTTGGATCACACGCACTCACCCTTCTTGAAGGAGACCTATGATCCCGCTTGCTTTCATAATTTGGAGGCCCACCTACATTTGCTCGATGGGTAATTTATTTTTCCACAACTCTGGCGACATTTTTAGTTTCCTTATTGCGTAAAGCTTTTTGTTTTATAAAATTATAATGATTAAATTTAATTTATTTTTTCTAAATTTATATCATTTATGTAGTCCTTTTGATCATTTCATTTAACTATGTAAATCTATTCTATAATAAATACATAGTCTCTTCTTTAAAAATGGGCAGTCACCAGGGTTATTTATTTTCTCTCTCTCTCTTCAGAGCATCAGCATTAGAATACTAGCAGATTCCATCTCCCAATTGCAAGGAACAAAACATTTACATCTCAGCTAATACAAGTTTTTAAAATAAGTTAACCGATTAAATACATTAGAATACAAATTGATGTCAATTCTCAAACTTGTTTCAAGAATGTTTCTATAAAATGCATGTTCGTAAGTACACCCCTTATTCATTTTTTAAGTGGCGTGTTTTATTTAAGGATCAATCTAATACGTCACGTCACCTTATTTACCATGTGACTAGTCGATAGTCTACTTTCACCATATTAATATGAATAATATTAATATTTAAGTCGAACTATAATTTATGTTAAAATATTGATATTGTAAGACTGCAACTCAGGCCCAGTTTTGACCCGACCTGAGAAATCATGCAGGTCGGGTCGAGAATTTTGGATTGTCGGATTGGATCAAGTTGAGAAGATAAAAACCTACATGAAATTCAGGTCGCGTTGAGGATTTTACAAGTTAACCTGATCCGGCTAAAATTAGGTTAAAATGGGTTCAGAATGCCGGTCGGATCAGAATTCAGGTTGATTCGGGTTAAAATTTGGGTCGGGTCAGGTTGTGAAGTTCGGGTTGAGAATTTGAGTAGAGTCGAGTTTTATATATATCAACTCGGGTTGAGTTGGGTTTTAAAGAAACTGATCCGCCTGACCCGAGTTGTAGCATTATGATATTGACTATTAATTTAATGCATACAAACAAACATCAGAATTCAAGAATGGTACTGCGAGTTAATTAGAAGGGTGTCGAGTTAAATATGTGTTTTGAGTTTAAGAGAATCAAATCTATAGTTATTTCTTAATTTTTTACGACCAGTAGACTAAGCTAAGCCTCCAGTCTCATTAATCAGACCTAACCGTCAAATCCAGCACTTCCGTCAACGATGATGATATTCTTAAGGTTTATTACGTGTCATGAAAGTATGATTCATTAGTTTGGGATGATTTGTCTTCATACTGGAAGGAGAATTAAATAAACAAACCTAATACATCTAATGAAGTCAAGAAACACAACCAAGTCCCACCCAATGTGCATATATAAAAACAAGCAAAGCTTCCTTCAGATATCTATTAAATAAGAAAAAGAAAATTGATGATTCTAATCAGTTTGTTTCTTTTGGCCATTTCTAATGGGTTTGTTTCATTTCTTCATTTAAATAAATTAAATTGAGTGATTAGATTAGAAGTAATTAATGAAAGCCACCTTTGTAGAGTCAATTTTAAATAAATTTTTAGCCTAATAACAAGATAAATTCAAAATAAATTTAAATTGAATATAAGTACAATTTGGTGTTAGAAAGAATGTAAATTTAAGCACTGATGAACCCCATATTAGACCATGAGCAGATTGTTGCCCATGGAAAACAGTCGCACGGGTGAAATTTTTTCGTACTTTTGGAGTCACTTTTGCTGAACTGATGAGATTTTCTTTAGGACGACTATTTCACAAATACTGATCAGTATCACACATTGTAAAATAGGTACCATGGGAAGGGCCAGAGATTTGTGCTTGCCACTGGAAGGGACCCAGCACTGGTTAACAAAGCCTGTAATTTCTTGAAGGAGCACCTCTTGGTCCCACCAAATTGGAGGCAAGATGAGAATAAAGGGATGGTGAGGAACACGGATGGACGGTGGATTCAACCTGAGAGACTTGCCGATGATCATTCTTCTGACATGCATGATCTTCTCCAACGTATCGGTTTGGCTGACCAGTAGAAAGGTAAAAACGCTCTCTCTCTCTCTCTGTCTCTCAAAAATAGATATTCGATTTGAAAAGAAAGGAATAATGTGCTAGTAATGGAACCTTGGATGCGATCTGTAGAAATGAAAGGTGTACCTTTTATTATTCAGTGCAGCAATTTGCATTTACAACAATTGATTATATTATTATTTATTGCAAATGTGCCTCCTTTTATACATGTTTATAGAAAATAGTTTGTTAAACTTAATTATAATATCAATTTTAAAATTATGAAATGTTTTTAATGAATGACAATGATGATTTTGAGTTCATTTTCCATATTTTCCTAAAGACTTGATTAAATGATTCAAAATCTGTATGAGTCCTAATTCTTCGGCTCTCAGATGTTTTGCTTCGAACTGCCTAACATATTTTACTACAGTTGAGTCTTTATAAAGATATTTAATGACTTGAGTCTGAGATTGAATAAATGAGTTAAATCAAAAAAAAATTATCGTCTCAAAGAAATGCAAAGCATTGTGAAAACAAAAACCGTTTGTAAGATTTTAATCCAAACAAACGTGAATATGAATTGATTAGAGAGAGAGAGAGAGAGAGAGAGAGAGAGAGAGAGAGAGAGAGTTAGCTTACTAAGGTCTATGTTCTGACAATAAACATTTCAGATGTATTCCTTTGGAATCTACATTCAATTAGAGGAGAAAGCTAGCAAATTTATCCAACAATCTGACTGGAGATGATCCTTACATCTAAAAGAATGGTACCCAAAAAAATTAAAAAAATTCAAAAAAAAAAAAACAAGTGCAACAAGTTCCGGACCTCTGAGGATGTTGAATGTATTGCCTTCAAGACCCAATAAGCTAGCAAATTGATCCAACAATCTGACTGGAGATGAACCTTACATCTAAAAGAATGGTACCCAAAAAAATTACAAAATTTCAAAAAAAGAAGCAGCAAGTGCAACAAGTTCCGGACCTCTCTGAGGATGTTGGATGTATTGCCTTCAAGACCCAATCAATACACATTTTACAGAATGGGGCAGAAAAAATGAGACTACATAAATTCCTTTCCTTTGGTTGGGGATTTTGTGCTGGAAGCACTGGCAACAGCAAGCAACCGAGACAGACTACTAGAGACCTCAAGGATCAACAGGAAATACAATGACTAGAAGAAGATGGCATCCCCAAACACGCAACATGTGCGAACTCGTTTATTCAGCACGTGGCAACAAGAATACGAAGCCTGAGTTTTCACGAATTAGCGATGGTGGTTCAACATCAGAAACGTCAATCTTTTCCATTGACTTCGATATATCATCAACTGAAAATGGTATGCTGCAAAAATAAATAAAAGTGAATACTTGTGCACAAAGTCTTTAATCTTAAGTTGGATGTTCTCTGAAAAACAGTGACAGGAGTGGGCACAGCAGGAAGGTGCTCATAGTCACAACCACAAAGGTTGAAGATTCATACCATTCAACCGGTTTTAAGAACGAAGATATTTTTACCTTGAATCATCATCCAACAAGAAAGAACTACTGACAGCATTATTTGAGTCTTCAGTCATCAATACCCTCATGTTGGATATAACCTGGTTATCAATTGACGATCAAATACAGTAGAAGCAGGTGATCATAATCCATAAACGTTATGACAGAATGGTATAGATGATGATCAAAAAGACAATTTGAGTTCAGGCTTGAAATACAACTCACTTCTGAGGACAAACTCTGCGTTCCATACTTGTCATCCCAGTACATGGTACTGATCCGATATAGCTGTTGTATGCTGAGCACCTGAAAGGGAGTAAAGGTGGTATCAATACAAATAAATTGAGCAAAAACCTAGTTACTCGACTCAAAAACCATCGCTTACAGGGCAAAGATCATGGCTTATTTCATCCAATGTCTTCTTAGGCTTTTGATGTATGACCTGAAACAGACATCAAAATGTATCAAGAAACTCCCGAAATGGCCTTGCTCAAGGATCAATTCCTCATTTGGGAAGAAGATCAGATGTAATCTGAGATGCCAACATTAAGAACTGTGGAACCCGTCAGCTAAGGGTGAGAATGATATGCACGATTATGGAATTTCATTAGTGGGCTGGATATGGAGGGGATGGAGATTCAGGATGTGGTGTGAGCAGTAGGGTACGGAAGAATTCATCGATAAATGGGGGATTCTGCCAATTCCATTGCATGGGCATCTAGAGAAAAAAAGTTGCCCTGGAGGTCCTTTATATATTGCTAGAGGTATCATCCAGTTGTGTAGGGGTAGGTCTATCTCCTTCAAGCATGTGAGGTGGTCTCTTGATGTAGTGGCGGATTTTTTAGGTCAATGTAATCTTGCTTTGTGATGATTCTCAATGTGTTTTTGTATTACAGGATCAGAAAATACCACATTGAGAAAAGAAAAACTCTGCCAATTGGTTTTGACATGAATAATGGTAAAAATTATACGGTAGAAGCATATTAATAAGCTTTTAAAACTTAACTCTCAGAAAGGGACTCACCCATGGTGAACTTTCGTGGTTTGTTCAATTTCTTCCAACATAAGCACGATATAGAATTGTTTGAAAACATTGCATAGATCATACACGTGACTCATTTTCCATAGTGATGTAGTCAGTTTGGTTAGTATTAAAACCTCAATGTTTTTAATATTTAAAACATAAAGCCCCTCTCTGTTCGAACTAACATATCAATTAGTGTTATTAATGATGAAACAACATACCAGGAATCCTATGGCCTGCCTGATGTGCTTGAGCTCATCCCATGCTGAACCTGCATACTGTACTATTTTTGTTTCAAGAAACTGAGGGGAATAAGGGTCAACAAAGTGAAAGAGAAATGAGACTGGACTACCTTGTCAGTGGCATTGTCGCACCAATGCTCTAATTCAGCTAACCCTGCTTTAACATATTCACCGTTGCTAAATGAACAACACTCTCGTCTCAACAGAAGGCTGAAAAGAAAAGGGGAGAAAACATGATGCCACAAGATTTTATACATTGAACAACACAACCCAAGGTCAATCCATTACCTGTTGAATAGCTGTACATTGATGAAGGAAAATATCTGTGTAAAAATCTTGCGAACTAAAAATGGAGGTACCTGAGTACAGAAAATGGATTAATCCATAAGATATAGGAAAAATAAAGAACTCAAGCATTAAAGTAGTACCCAGGTAATTGAACCCAAGCTTTTAAAGCTTGATTGAAGCAGTACTCTGATGAGGTGGAATGGAAACGTAAAACTTCAAGAGCCAACTCTAGATAGTTGGGAAGAAGGCTATTGGATTGAGTTCAATAAAACTGGGTCATAATGTGGTCTTGAATCACATTCTAAGACGAAAAAGAATAAAACAAGTATGCAATAGAATTAACTCCTCTTACATTATTATTTCTCAATATACCCAAGAACATTATAAGCTTATTCACAATTGATTTCCAGTGGCCAATCAATTGATTCTGAGCTGCAGCATTTGCAACTGAACGAATTCCTTTAATCATACCTGCTCTGGAGGTTCTTGGTGCCTACAAGATTCATCAAATACATGGAAACTGATCAAAATAGATCACCAGAGAGAGGAAAGATTATGATGCCAACAATTCCAAGATAATGTTTTAACCCTTTTAGCTCACTCCCCATGAATCTCAACAAGACACTTTGGAGCTTTTGTTCAATTTTACCTAAATCTAAAATAGCAAAGGTTTACATCTCTCGGAAGTTGACGTTCCACCTTTCTCCAAGGAAATGTTTTGTGTAAAATGCACCACACCATTGCACAACCCAAAATATATCCCATAAATAAGCCATTATTATTTAGAACCTTTAGAACATACGAAAATATAGGTTTGTCAATATGATTAATATATTGTTATGTCCTCAAATCAGAAATGTATTGGTTTCAGATCGTGACACTTTACAAAGAAGCAAATCCAATAGCAAAAAATGAATGGAAATACCTGTATACACAGCCCAAGAAGGGGAGAAATCTCTTTCTTCAGGTTATCACGGATCATTCCATATATCTTTTCTACATATGCGGTGAGTTGCTGTTTAAACAGTAAAGCTGGGTATTTGGCTTCAACTTGGCGCAAGGTATCGATTCCACTAATCGAGCCTCCATTCACAAAGGCAAGGTCAACTCCCTGAGGAGTTCCACGGAAACTCTAAAGAAAGTGTGGAAATCAATGTGATAAGTAATCCTGGAGTTAGTAATTTCTTTGAAGTATGCAATGTGATAATAAAGAAGTTATCAACAGGCTTTATGATGAATCTGGACATGTACAAGTACATCCCAATGTACTCATTCCTGGCACACAGAGACCCACTATTCCAAACCCTTAACCTGATTGGACCAACATGAATGGGAGATAACTACATTTAGGATAGTTCGGTATGCATTGGATCATATTACATAAGCTTACTTGAGTCATCCTCCCAAAAAGAGAAGCCGACGATGATCTACGACGTTGTGGAGCCATGCCAGCCGCACCACTTGCTTTCAGAGTTCGTTGAAGTAGTAGCAACAATGTGGAAGAATTGGATAGCCAATAGGACAATATTTCATTGTTGTCTTGTGTCTTCTATATATGAAAATTGAAGCTCAGAACAATGCCTAATCCATAAAATTGCCAGGAGACAGTATTGTAGAAAATAATGGTTCAAACCTCAATGCAATGGCCTATAATCTGAATGATCCGATCAAAGACACTAGTGCGTTCAACTTCAAATGATCTCCATTGGAGAAGACACTTGTAAATGATGCAGGCAGCAACTGGTCTGTTCCCTGCGAACCCTAGGTGTTGTGCAATACATCTGATCAACAAATCTTGGTTCTCCTGAAAATGGTAACACTCGACAAGTAAGTTACAATGTAATCAATTCATTAAGCCTTTTCAACAAGGGCACGACAGTTTATACATGTCACACTTATGACAAATTCCACATACATCATAGGAAGCATGTTTTACCACAGAGAGAAGGAAATTTATGCATGAAGAACTTGTTTCCAAGGAAACCATGAAGGAATACCTGCTGTTTCTCATTAAGTGATTTCTGTGGTCTTTCCTCTACTTCAGAGAGATCCCTTGGGGTAGATAAAGCACTATGTGAATCCTATGACATTTTCGCGAATGATCAATAGGCAATAACATAAGCGCAATTCATGAAAGAATCTAAACGTTTGAAATATCCTATATCATTGAGATAGAAAAGTCCACATACTGTTGTTGTCTTCGTATCAACATTCAAAACAAGACCACTCTCAGAGTTCCTCTGTCAATCAATGGACAAAATAATAAATAACTAAATAACTCACATAAAAATCTGCAATATGGAAATAACTAATTCTAAAATATAAGCAAATCCTTAGCTAGTGTCACCTGAAGAGAAGATTTAGAGCGTCCAGAGAGATATTTATTATTGGCTGCCATGGTAAGAGCCTGCTGACGAAGAACTTTATTTTCTGTCTCCACGTTGGTAATCTTCTCTTCAAGCCTAACATCAAGAATAAATACAATGGCAATCAAAACATGTCAACCTTCTTCGACAGAATCCTAGCTAAAAAACAAAAGTTGACATGGATATTTCATATATAAACATGTTGATTGAAGCAAATTTGACATGCCTATATATGACAATAATATTAAATATTACAATCTCATGAAACATTAACATCATAACAAATGTAAAAATATTACTCTCTTCGTCCCATTTTAATTGTCTCATTTGAAACATTTGTATTTTTTAAAGAACTCTCTATATAAGGCTAGCACTGTATATGATCTCATCCATTTTCAACACAATTTATGCTAATCCAATATAAATGAGACAACTATTTTGGGACAATTCCAAATCCATATAAGACAACTAAATTGGGACAAAGGGAGTATAAAGGATAAGTACGTAGATGTCAGTTCATTTTTAAACTAGTATACGCATGACATATGAACCACGAATAAACATTGTCAAATGAATCGTCAACCCGGGCATACAAACTGACACTTGATAGTGGCTGATCAACATTGAAAAAAAGACAATTTTTTTGTGGGCCCATATGAATGGATTGGTCGGGAAGGTTTTTGCAAAAATAGGGTGCCTATGAGATAATCTTACAAATGGGGTGAAAATTGGTTGACTTGGTCATAGAGGGTAGGTTAGTGGTTATATGGCTGGCTCAGTACCAATAAGGCTCTACCATTTCAGTATTGGTTGGGACTCATCCATTTTGATTGATTTTTAGTGATTTGCACCCAATTCTCATTCAATTCAGCCAGTGCAATTTAGACTTGACTCGAACTTGATTCCTCCTCAATAAGGAATGCAGCATGGTAGAGAATGATTGAGATGCAGATTAAATTAACTTTCCTATCATTCCTTGTTCATGCATAATAAGCCAAATAAAAGGGAAAAAGGAAGCTAGTGTCACCATCATTCTCTTAATCCTTTTATATGTTAAACCCGTTAGGGTTTCAATCAATACTTTGATCCTTTAATATGCAGAGCTCTCCCACATATACATCCCTCATGATCGTGCTAATTTTCATGCCTAATCTGACTCCACATCCAAGTAGTAATCGTATATTAATTTTGAAACAGATTCCTAACCAAAACTTAAGCAGATCAGAAACTTGTATCAAAACACACTTATATCAGACAGGTTCTTTGAGCTTTTAAATATCAGTATACATCCCTACAAATAGGACCATTATTTACCAATAGAAAATAATACAGATGCCATAGTAACCAACTCATTGTAGTGCCTGCAACAAAAGTCAACCAATCAAAGACATATAGGGTTGATACAATTAACTACATGTTGGTTGACTATCATTGAATCGGTACTGTACACTTTACAAATAACACCAAAGTGAATACGGTGAACTCTTGTTCTTGGGATGATGTTTCAAAATATTTGGCCCGTAAAATGGGTCAGAAGATGGGTACCTTTTGAAGATTTAATCAACCATCAATATAGAGAGGTCAATCATTTTATTTAGGTCAAATACACTCAGCATCACTTTGCAGCTGAGGCATGTTAAGATAAAGATTTTAGATTAGATCAGATCATCTCTTTATCTTAAAAAGGCATACTGAATCTGAAGCAGTGGAAGCTATCGAGTTTTAAGGGATCTGATCAAAATTGGTCAAACGTGGTGAACATAAGTCAAATATGGTCAATCAGGTGTCAAACCTGCTGGGCCCGGTTGAAGGGTAGTGGACTTGGTCAAAGGGATTGATGGGATAGGTGGGTAAAAATTTAGTAGGTTAGAGGTATTTAAGGAAATAGAAAAGGGTTCTTTTAGTGTCTATAATGGCATTGATGGATGGAGATGAATGTTTGCCCAAAGTTGCAAGTCCCCACGTTGACTAGCTCAAGGTGATAGGAAGTTGGGTTTCAAAGGGTATTTGAAGCACACATGTGGGTTATGGAAGGTGGTGGAAACAGGTAGAGAAGATGGAAAGATGGAGAGAGGGTGAAGAAGCACAGGGACAAGCGAAACCTGGGGATGCTTTGGGCAGACTAAGTGATGGCAAATGGAGGTGCACTGGCAGCCGAACTGGTTTGTAGGAGAAGAGTTGCAGGCTTGTTTTTGACTTTTATTAAGCAGAAGTAGCGTTACCAATAAATAAATAACGATTGTAGTTACCTGCTTAATGATTCTTGGAGTTGATTTACTTTTCCTTCTGTTTCTTCCAACTTCTTACTTCGTTCTTCACTTGCTCCATGTGTTTCAGTATATTTCCTTTCAAAATCATCAGCTTTTTGTGTTTCTGACTGCAACAAATCCTGTAAGGAATTAAGTGATTGCGATTATCAGTACTAGTTGATCACAGCATAAATTCCATATTGCTCACAATGAGAATTACTATTATGTTGAATTAAGATAGTTCCCTGAAATAGTTATTAAACTCTTTATGCAACAAGAATAAACACCAGGGTTGCAGGTACCTTTAATGGATACAGTTCAATTACCTTCAAGCGTTCCACTTCTGCTGTTAAGGAATCAATCTTTTCAGTATCTTGGACAAGCACTGGTGTTTCTTTGATGACAGGAGGTGCCTCTTCGATAGTCCTTCCGTGCAGCTTCTCGTTCCTTGACAAGCATTGCATTTGTCTCATCTACTTTGCTTTGCATGCCTTGCAAAGAATTCTGTAATTTTAGTATCTCCTGTCCTTTGGATTCCTCCAAGTCAGTCTACATAGACAATATTGCAACCAGGGTAAGCACATTGAGCAATTGAAGAGGAGAGAAAAAAAAAAAAAAGAATCAGTGAGTCATCGACTATATCAATCAACTGCCAATCCACTCATATGTGCTTTTGCACAAGAGCTTACTTGTGGCTAAACAGTCTAGAGTCAGTAGTTTTAAGTTTCTTTTAAAGAGCATATTAATGTTTGCCTCTTTGGATAATTAATGACGGCATGCTAATAACCAATTGCATTTTTAATACACATTATTACCCTTAAGCTGGGAATTAAATAGGCAGTTGGTCCATAGAAAAAATTAACTAAATCCAATTATTAGCACCAACCCTAAATAGATAGGATAAATGACTTTCATGATGATGGTGATGATAATGGTTACCTTTAGACGTTTCTCTAACTGTAGACGCCATGTAAGATCCTCCACCTGCTTTTCAAGTTTATCCTTTGCTTCTTTAAGTGCACCCGTTTCTCTTGCAGCCTGCGCAAAATAGCATGTATTCAAAATTATGATGATTAAGGACATAAATAATTTCTTGAGGAAAACAATTGTCTAAAGTGTAATGTTCTAGAATTATGAGAAAATGTCTCTAAAAATGGTGATGGTGGTGGTGATATTGACGATGGAGATTTAATTGTGGACCCATTCATGTTGGAGAATTTAGACAAATAAATCTATTTGGAACATTTTGCAGACTGACTGGAACTCTGGTTCAACTCATAGATTCATTTCGGCAAGACACACTTGTTTCTATAATGGCTAAGAACAAAGAACCATCAAAACTTTCCTGCGACAGCAAATAACAGAAGACAATATTCATGAACCCATTTCAGTAACGATCAAACTACTACGTTCCTCTTGTAACATGATTTTAATGCCAAATGCATGTTCATATGGTGCATTCATGTCATCTAATTAATATCTTGAAATTCGTGGAACTACAGCGATCAATCTCATTTGCTTTCACAAACTTGGAACAGATAATAATAATTTTATGCCCCTAAAAAAAAACTGATTGGTACAGACCATTTTAAGCTTTCTAAGCTCTCTCCGCGCAATCCTTCCCCTCCATCTGCATTGGGAAACGACAGATGCTCTATTCAATTTCTGATAATATGAAAAGTCTCTGTGACGGCGCCACTGGGCCTGCAACCTCAAGAAGGTAACTGTTTGAGAAAAAAAATTGGACAAAGATGGGCTTAGTTGAATTTCTTATAAGTCATTACACCTAACCTGAATAATAGTGGCGGCTTTAGTTTGTTTCTTAAATCTGAATTCATTACGAGCAGCCATTGCCCTAAGACCCGTTTGCAAGGTAAGTACTGATAACCAAAGTTTTTTGTATGCCGTCCTTGATTCGCATCTACGGACATTCTTCTGAATTTTAATTGCAGCCGATTCCCTTCTCTTGTGCTCAAAAAATTTGCTAGCCAATCTCCCTATAAATCAAATCGTAGATGGCAAGAATCAGAAACAAGATCTCAGGCTATAAAGCAAATGTCTTGGACTCCCAGACTAACAGGCAAAATTTATACAGATAAAACACACTTCCTTCAGGTTAATGGACTAATGAAGAAAAAAAATCGACGAATGCTATTACCATTAATAACAACCTTCTTATCTTTAAGGTAACAATTGATTGCATGCATTGAAGTGCATCTAGAGGCGTACCTCTACAAACACATTGCAGCTGAATACTGGCCTTCCTCAAAGCTATGAATCGTTTCTGAGTAATATGTGTTCGTATTTGACGCTGAATTATTTTTGCAGCATTGTTAAGTACCTCAGCTCTTCGAGCATCTAACTCAGCCATCTGACCAGCTCTCAGGAAAATCTTTGTTTTGCCTATCTGTAAAACCATATAAATAATTATATGTAACCAATTCTATGCCATAAGGTTCATAATTTTCTGTATCTCTTAATAATTCTGTCATTGTATTACAACAATTCAGATATAAATATCTAGATGTGTCCTGGATTTTCAGAAACAGGAGTTATATTTCGTTCAGTTATCCATATTTACGTCCGTGGCCTGCAAGCCAAATCCTTGAAAATAGGCTGTTGCATTTGTGTAATGTACTGATTTTATTCTGAGGTTCAGAGTAACAGATGTTTATTTGTAGTTGGAATTGAGAAAAAAGAAAAAGAAAAATAGATAATCTAGGGATATAGAACAAGATTACCCAAACAGATATGGAATTACTGTCATTTTACAACTGAGAGGTTGACAAATGCACAAAAAAGAGAGTAAAATAACATATAGCTCTACTGGGACATGAGATTTCACACCAAAAAGGAATCTGTAAAAATGTCCTAAAATTACCTGAAACCCTTTCAACCCTTGCTTTTCCAAAATCTTTTTGCATGCAACCTTTTCATCACAGCTGTTAGAACAAGCAAGACATTATAAAAGGGAAGCATCAATGTTCAACAAGCCAAATAACACAGATTTAACAAATAAATTACGTTTGTTTCAATCAGAAGTAGAACCAAAATAGAATGCTTACTTTCCTTCCAAAGCCTCAGGTGCAAGAATGCCAAAACGGTGAAGAAATTCGTAAAATGTCCGGCGAGTAGGGTATCCAGCACAACTGATCCTGATAGCTTCAAGAACACCCTGCAAAGATAATTAAAGGAAGCATTGAAAGCAAACAATAATTAGGAAATTCTATCAGTTGCATTGCATCTAGTCTAAGAAGAATGTAAGGATGAATTGAAAATATACTCACACCACAGCGCAATTGTTGCATGATGTTGACATTCTCAAAGATTGCTGGTTTCAGAAGATTGTTTGGCTTCACACATCTTATGTAGTGAGGCTCAGTTGAATTCAGTGTCTCCATCAATGATTGTAGTTGTAGCTACATAAATTGAAACAGAATTATCAATCAGAAAGAGCAAAAAACAAAAAACAAAATGTTAAATCATTATGTACAGAAATACATGTAGACATCTATATGGCTATATGCATGAACATATTTATGAATTTTTATAAATAAGATTGAATAGTTTGACCTTATTGAAGCAGTCTTGAAAAGTTTCCATAGTGTGAGCTCCACGAAGGGCTCACTATGATTACAATTTACAAGGGTGCAATGATTAGAGAGGTCTATGCCAACTCATAAAAAATTTAGCTAGCTGGATAGCCTCTGAGTATGGTTTCTAATGTCCTAAAGGTTAATAGTATCCACAATTTTATTAAGCAATACATCTAATAAAAAGGACCTAATGGCTATTGAAGGGAAAAGGGCTCTATATCAACACCACTTCTGTATTGTGCTTAAATGAAAACTCAACTAAGTTTGTACAATAATTGGTAAGGCCAATCTGTGCAATCTTAGGAGATTGTTTATCTATTTCCTTATGAAAATAATTCTTTGATATAAATTATATTTATTTGATTCATGAACCCATTAGGTGCTTTGAGATTTAGTCTCGCATAAAGTTATAAAAACTTAATATCTTTGTTATTTGCAACAAAATCTTTATTTTCATTGAAAATAAAAGAAGTGTTGTCTTGAGATGCGAGAAAAACCTCTCTTTATCTCATTAAAATTTTCTCTCCCTCGTGAGATATGAATTTCTTAGAAAAAGAAAAGAAAAGAAAATTTCTTTTTTTATGATCTTGACAAATAGTAGAGGAGAGTCTCATTTCAAATAGCGCCTAAAGGTTTTGAGGTCAAATCATGTTAGAACCGAGAAAGAGAGAGCCTATGTGGTTTCCTTGGTCCATGACTAGTTCACCCAGGTCTCCGGAGTATTATTGGACTAAAGATGTGAAGTGAATAACACTTGAGTCACCCTTCTCTTAATGTCTAACTGAGAGTAAGTTCTACCTCAAGAATGTTATAAAGTCATAGTTTTCTAATAAAAGAATACAAACCCTGAGTAGACATTGTAACTGCTTTGCAATTAGTTGCATGAACATGATTGTATGCAGCTCCATCACGGGTCATCATTTGCGACATATGATTTGTACTTAACTACACAATAGAATGATGAGTGACATTATACCTTAAAACGAGAACCAATTGATGAAAACTTGGAACTTTTACTCGTCTCCTCAGGAAGTGGTGGGAAAAGGCCTGCTACAAAAGAACATTTAGAAACACTCAACAAAGCTTGATGTTCACCCACCACGTAGTCCTTATTTTTATCCAGAAAATAATGAGCTTGATACAAGACCTGAAAGCAGATGCCAAGAATGATTGGAACAAATTACAATAAAAAGGAAACATCATAAAACAGTGATCCATGAACCAAAATTCACCTCGCCAGCATAATGAGAGAGAGTGAAATCTGTACAAGACAATTTGGGCTTAATAAAACGCTTGTGAGATTTGAATGTCTGATAGAGCTTTTGACAAAATGTTTCGTGTGTCGACTTCGGAAACATACTGTAAATAAAACAAAAGCAAGCTCAATTTCACAGATGAAGTGGAAAAGTTCATTTTCATTCTTTTTTCTTTCTTGATAAAATCTCTGTTGTTACCTCTCAAGGATAAAAAAAGGCATAAAAGTTAATCAGTCCTTAGAGTAAAATTCAAATTTCATTGCTAACCATCACTTCAAGTGAAGATTTTGAACAAATAGTGATCATCTTCTCTCAAGAGGACGGGGAAATAACCCTCAAATTAAGAGCTAAAGAAAGACGACTTACCAAGCTTCATCAAGGAGAGCAATTACTCCGCCAGGTTTCTGCAGAGGGAAAAAGAATGAAGTAAATGTGTACAGAAAGTAGCAACTCGGTTTAATTATATATCCAATCCTAAAGCACTAGATCAAAAGACAAAAAGCTTGTGGACACTGCACATTCATTTTGGTCAATTAAACAGAGGATGCTGATATGGTCATTAGTCTAAAACTTCATATGAACATGAAACAAGGGAACTGAAGACCCATTATTCCTATTTGCACAATGGTATTCAGCTACAAGAGCACAAACATAAAAACAAGCAATAATGATGAAACATGGTAACTGAAGACCCATTAAAGAGAGTATGCAAAACATCAGCTCTTTTTTTTTTTCATTTCTATTGCACTTGTTTATATTTACAAATCAACAGCTATGAAAGGGAAGTATTAAAACCTTCTCAATTAGATCCAAGACATCTTGGTTGTCAACGAATTCTATGTAGCTCCAGTCAATTTGCTCTTTCGTGTACTCTTCCTGCTCCATCTTGAACACGTGCTGGAAAAGAAGAAAACACAGGCATCTTAGATATTATGAGACATTATAATCAATGTTGCCATGCAAATTGAGAGTACAATAACTTACCTGGTTGAAATGCTGCTGTAGTTTCTCATTTGTAAAATTAATACAGAATTGCTCAAAGCTATACAATGTCAAATAATGAAACTAATTAGCAAAACCTTCAATGGGGGAATCAACTTCTAATTTTTAGCAATTACCTGTTGGTCTTAAAGCTTTCAAAACCATAGATATCAAGGACACCAATTAGTGACTTTGAGTTTGGGTCTTGCCCGATCGAGACATTAATTTTATCCACAAGCCTGTAAATAAGAACTTTGCCCTTAACACCCGATACACATGGAAAAAAAGTGGTGCAATCTGAAAATGTACTCACTTGACAGCAATCTTACCAGTCAAACAAGCGGGAATATATAGTCTTTGCCAAACCATCCCTGCTAACAGTAGCATTATAAGGATCAAGGCTTCTTTTTATGACTTCTTCGGGTGTTATCATCACGCGCTTACAGAGTGCATCCTCCAAGGCCATAGGATCACACCTAAAACAATAACAGAAACCACATCAACACTTGGCATGTAATAGAATAAAAAATATGATAATTAAGACAAATTATCCCACATGAGAAGCTCAGCTGTCATTTTGAGATGGAACTTGGCTTTGTCATCTTTCAAAACTGATGAATCAGTTTCCTTCCCCTTAGCAAAATCGATATTACCCACATGAAGAATAGCGGCAACAACTCTGAAAATTGCTTCCTAGGTAAAAAACAAACAAACAACATAACGACAACTTGTGTTAGGAAGATGTCCCTGATGATAGTTTTCCTTTTCAAGTACAGAATGAAGTACAATATACTTCCATTTTATAGGTCAGGACATACCTGTTCAGCTTCACTGATGCCAACTATGTCCATAGCCCTCCTAGTGGCAAGGTAGTCATGCGCATCACTGACACCAACAAGCTCATAGCAAGTTGATTGGTTGAGATAGTGAAATGATTTAGGGTTTCCCAACTTATATTTCTCAATCTCCTGGAAATTTAAAAGCATAGTAAAAGGATCGTATGCTGTGAGAAAGCGCTACATAGAATGAAATATAAGATACACTCAGTGGCTTGTAAGAAACAATAACAATTCTTACTGCTGGTGGTGCTGCACAAAGAAGGTAAAAGCAATGGTAATTACGCTCTGGGTCAGAAACTTGGCAAACCCGGGATCTCTCAAGTAGGTAGGTTCTGATAGCAGCCCCTGATATTCTTCCACGCTTATCAAATTGTATTTCAACAAATTTGCCAAAGCGACTGCACGAATGTATTTAATCAATAAAAACAAGAATTACACATTACTGCCACACTTAATAAAATATACACCTTAAAACACACATTCCTTCATATGTGGAAGATAGAAATGAAAATCTCTTTCCATTTTATAGCACAGTAACCACCCGATTTACACATCCTAGGTGCCAAAAGCCAACAGATATACCATTTTTTCTCATAGAATACATATTCTTACACAGCATCTCACCTGGAATTGTTGTTTCTAACAGTTTTAGCATTTCCAAATGCTTCAAGAACTGGATTTGACTGCAATAACATAAAACAGTGCAAAAGATTCAGATTAATTCGCCTAGTCCTAATCTAAATGTATTTCAACTGAAATACTAGAGGGATTAGCTCATCCATCTTACTTCCAGAACTTGCTGTTCAACTGTCCGTCCTTCGGTTGCAACACGCCCACCCAAGTAGGCAAGATATCGCATTAGCATTTTTGTGGTTTCAGTTTTACCAGCACCGCTTTCACCACTAACCAGAATTGAGTTGCTTTTTCCTTCATTGCTCATTGCCCTGTTTCCAGTGGTAATTATTTCTGTAAACATGTGTTCAAAGTAGAAGTAGAACTAGAAAAACCTATCCTAGATAGATGAGATTCTGGCATATGATGATGAGGTCAAAGTAGGAGATGCTAATACCATCTATGTGAAACAGGACTGAGCTCACCTGTATGCAACATCTGCAACTGCAAAAACATGCGGGCTTAACTCACCAAATGGTGCACCCTTGTATTGTTCCATCATGTGAGCATCGTATAGATGAGGCAATCTTTGAAATGGGTTGATGGCAATAAGAATATTTCCAGTGTATGTCTGTGAAGTATATAAATATTAAGACATCTCAAGAACAACTATTAACTTAATACATATCTAGAACAACTAGTAAATATTAATCTTCATAGACCTAGTAATTGCAAAAAAGAAACAGAATAAGAAAGATTAAGACAATTCAAGTTCATCTTCTGGCTCACATAGATTTCATTGAGTTTGTATCTAGCTGACAAGTTCTCCAGAACTCCAGGTTCATGCAAGTAAGAGAGCTTGGTCATGTCATCAACTCCACCAGCAGGAGCTTCTGTGTCCCTAGGATAAATTTTGGACAAATGTGCAGTAACCTGAAAGCATCAAATGAAATCATGTCACATAGTTAAGACATCATCATAGGTGGTATTAATCAGTACAACTTAGGTGGTGCATCAGGAATAAAGTTGCAATAATATATTCTTTAAGACATAGTTATGTTTTCCAGCAACCAGTAGTATGAACTTGAAATAGGGATTACATATGCGTGTAAAATGAAACCAGAATACATTCCTGCACTCTAAAAGTAAGCATTGAAATATTTATAATGGTAAATCTGGGTTCGGGTTGCAGGCACTGGAAAGAACAGTAAAAACGTAAGTGATCAGTTTCAATATCCTCTCTGCTGTGTTTCTTGGAGGATTGATGGAAACTGTCCATTGGAGGGTTGACGACATACTGTATATCAAAAATCAGGAACTTGGATGGACCATGACCCTAGGGGGAAAATATGTTCTAGCACCTCCACAGTTGTTCTTCCATATCCAATAGTGAAATCAAATGTGGGGCTTGCAGGTAGTTTTTTTATCCGTGCAATTAGTCTCACCTCCAATGTGGAGTGAGAATACCCATGTCATCCAAAAAAAATTAAACACTGAAAAACAACACCAATCATCAAGTATTCCACGAGTGCGTAGACCCCTTCTGAGGGCTTAAGGTACCTGAAATCTCTAGAAAGTAAATCAAATTTCTGGACCCCATTGGAAGATTCATGTGCTAAGTTCCACCAACATGAAGAAGAAACTTGGAACTTCTAAATTCATGCAATTATAAGTTTTTTGTAAATTCATGTAATCTTTGAAATTGTAATTTGTACTAAAGTTCAACTATTTGGAAGGGTGGGGGCACCAATAGTTTAATGGTTAGTGCCATTATAGTCATTTTAAAGTTCATATTCGTACTTTCTGATTTCAAGTTTATGAGAAATTTTGTCCACAAAATTAAAATCTCATCTTAATGTATATGTTAGAATCAATTAGATTTGTGTTAAAGATATTATTAGATTATATTTGATTCTATTGTATTTTCCATTTTAGTGTCTTTCTTATTTTATTTTATTTACCTTCTTTGCTCCCTCTGCCGGAGACAATGCATCACCGGTAGAGGGAGTTTAACCCTTTTTCAAATTTTACCCCGATTTCTTCATGTCTTCCGTTTAAAAAAATAAAATCAGAACCACTTCTGCTGCCTTTTCTCAGTGTTTCGCTCAACATTTCTGGTTTAACAAAAATCTGCTCTTCTGGATATGGAGGTTGCATCAACCGCACCTCAATAGATTTGAGGTCTTCACCGGATCGATCTGGTCGCTCCTAGATACCCATCTCATCTCCTGTCTCTTACACTCCCCAACCATCATGACATCCATGTTCTCAGATCTGCATCAAATCTTGCTCCATGTTCAGCCTCCTTCATCTTCATCTCTTCCGCACCAGGCACTTCCAACAAAAAATAAATAAAAATCTGCAGATCTGGCACTCTCTTCTACCTGACATTCTTCAGCCATAGTACCTTCCACCATCTGCAGCCACAATATAAGTTTTGCTGCTGCCGTTTCCAGATCCAGACTTCTCTCGTTCGTTTCTGCAACGGCCAAAGCCAAACATATGGCTGGCCCTTGTTTCAAGTATTGCCACGTGGCAAGTCTTTGATAAAAAATTTGCCACTTTCTCTTTACTTGTTCGGTGGTATGTTGGACCACTCTATTTGGTACTCCTGCGAGTCTATCCTTCAAACTTTCAGCTATTCATGGAAAAAAAAAAGAGTTTATCATTTTTCGGGCCGCCATCTCTATTTGCATTCAATCAGTGCGTTGCCCAATTGCAGCCAATCTAATTTATCTCCGCAACCAGTCAATGCACTGCAAATTCATCTCTGCAGCTAATAGTGCTGCTCATTCATCTTTGCAGTCAGTTAGTATGATGCAAATTCAACACTATCTCTGTAGATAGTCAGTGCGCTGCTAACAACAAATTATCATGGCCAGTTAGTGTATCACTTTTCGCAGTTTTCAAATTTTGCGTTATTTTCATACAAGCTTTAGCTTGCGGGGGCGTGTTAGAATCAATTAGATTTGTGTTAAAGATATTATTAGATTATATTTGTTTCTATTGTATTTTTCATTTTAGTATCTTTCTTATTTTATTTTATTTACCTTCCATATTTGTACTCTTCATTCTCTATATAATAAAATCATCTCTCTCCTTAATTTACAAGGAAGAGACACTGCAAATCTGTGTCTTATTTTCACAGTATACTTATTTACTGTTGACCATTGGAGTCTTAAATATCGTAATTAGAATGATCCAATAAAGATGAACTTTGTGCATACCATAAATAATGTGATTTAATGAAGATGAAATTGTGTGCATACAAAACATTTATAGATCTTTCAAATAACAAGGCCAACAGAAGCACTACTTAAAAAAGAACACCACACATGTGTATTAGTCAGACCAAATACCTTAAATGTTAAGAGATTATCCATTGTTCACAAAAATTGATGTAATCTTTCAATTATAGCCCCTGGTTGAGCAAAGATTGCAATCTTCATTTATAAAATTCAATTCAAAGGTTGAGATTGAATGTTTATACCATTTACTCAAAGTATTTGCTAACTTTAGTATCTTAACCATTGTGCATGTACAGGTACAATGACAAGGACAGAAGCAAGATGTGTCATAGAAGTATAATGCAAATAGATTTTATTGAATAATCAGCATATTCTTCATACCTTTTTCCCATTTGAAGTCTGAATTTCAGCCTCTTGACCATTGATTTTAGAAACTTCGCCGTCAATCCAGGCTATTGCTGGATCTTCAAGCCATACATGAGAACCAACAATTATGTTTACTGGAGTACCCTGCAGAAGTTAAGAGCTTGAGTGCATTAGAAACTTAATGAATAAATTTTGCAATGACTCAAAAGAACACAGCATGTAGAGATCTTTAGCTCCTAAGAGTTGTTGGTGACAATTTATCAACTAGACAAATTTCAATTCAAGAATTCACATCATATCATCTTTCCTTGGTGGATTGTGGTCTAAACTGATATATGTACTTCCATCACCTCAGCCCTCTGCTAGGAAAGCTAGGACCACTCTGTATCCTCCACTTAATCAAAGACCAAATAATATATTTACGGGGTCCAGGATCATGCTTCCAACAAAATTTGCAACATAAGCCGACAGATCTCGTCAAGTGAATGATTGATAATTACAGCAAATGGAAACAAAAAAGCAAGAAGAGAAATGCAGAGCGAAGACATAAGCAATGATGCTTACCATTGCAGTAAGATTTCAAAGTCTGTGAAGCAAATGGGTGAATTAGAAAACCAAAATCTCTAGATCTTATTGTGCTCCTCCCATTGCCTGCATCCATCTACCAAATCTCATATCGAAACCAAAGGGAGAAAGAAGTCTCTGGTTTTCTCTTTCTTTTTCGATCAAGGCTTCTTCTTTTTCCATGGAAATGAGCAAAACCGGGTCGGATTTTCTTCTTCTGACTATCTCATTGCCTTGTTGTGCGCTTGAGGCTTGGCTTGTGGCCTGTAGTGGTGACATTTTTCGAACAAAGCTTTGAATCCGCTACCCGTTTTTTTGGCGCACTCCGCTGCTTCCTTTGTGATCTGCTGCGTTACATTCCCACCCAGTCGTCCGGACATACTTGTGGCTATTCGATTTTCGTTGGTTAAGGTCAATTTTAATTTTTACCCACCCCAAAATCCATTATAAAATATGGGATTGCCACGTGGCATTTCTACCATGAATTGGTAGTAAAAAATAAAGCAGCACGACCAAAATAACAGTGGCCTGCAACCGAGGCCACTAACTTGGGTCATTAATTTAAACAGTTGATCGGACCTAGTTTTCCTCATATATTAATCATGTTGATGAATTTAATTTGATCTATTTATTAAATAGTTTAACTTAACTTAGTTAATTTAAAATAAATTTGACTGACGTATAACAAAGTTATTCGTAGACAACTTTATTTTGTTCTAATTAATTCATTTAGTTCAATAGGTTGAATAGATCTAACACATTTATCAAACACATTAATTAATTGATGCAAGCATCAGATCAAATTCAAGCTCGAGTGGAGACGAGCCAACTCAACTGGACCCGATTGAGAGATGACCCTTCAACTTTATCAATGGATCAATGGAGGGAAACGAGGCCCACAAATATGGACCTTTGAAGTCCACTTCCATCAGATTTGAGCCCTGACCCATTTAAGGGACACCTTGGACCTTCAATGCAATTTGACTCAAGCTCAACTCCCATTCACCAAGTAGACTCATGAAACCTGAGTCATCTGGCATCTCACCACTGTGTGGACCACCCGTGAGCGGGCCCGGCACGGTGGCTGAAAGAAATCCACAGAAGTTCTAATGAATTTGCTGACCAAAACCAACGAAGAGTTCAGGATTTTCTTAGGAAAAAAACGCCCTCACCGATTAAGGCAGTGATTACAAGAGACTGAGAGCCAGCTGCTTTGGGTTGGATTCAAGCCTAGTTAACATGTCAGGTGGTCTAGACCCGGCCCAGTTCTGGACCTCACAATTTGGCCTTGGACTGTCAATGGGCCATGTTTGGGCTTTACGCCTTTACGATGAAAGAATTAAAACAGGCCCAGCTCAATCCAAAAGTAATCCTGACCTTAACTGATTGGCAGCTTTGTCCCAACTCAGTAACATACTGAACCGATATCCAGCTAAGTACAAGTCATGGACCTGTTGAACTAAACCTTAAGCAGGCGGGCTTTGGTTTTGGCAAATTTCTTGTTCTTGGTCTGTAGGAAGAAACTGGATAACATGGTTTAAAGCTCCTTAGATTCCAAGGGAGCTTCCATTGGACTTGAGTGAAAAAAAAAAAATCTAAATTAAGAGTTGCTAATTTTGGACCGTAGAATCTTTAGAGCTAAATTTGGCTAGTTAAGAATCAGTAATTTCTAATTAGAATAGGCTTAAATTTTCATACTTTCTTAGAGAGAAATCTTAGGATTTAGACTTAGGGCACTTATTTCCTACAATTTTTTCTAAAAGTCTAAATTCTTATGAACATAGTTTCTCGAGAAAACAATTTAAAACTTTTCACATCATGCAATAAAAAGAAATAAATTTTAGAGAAATTTATAAAGCAAACCAAATTAAAATTATCTTAACACACTTGACACAAGTGATGCAGTGCTTTTCCTTGAAAAGGTTGGTGTCGTTGTGGATAGGATCAACACCACAATACCAATTCAGAAATATGAACATGAAAGAGCTTCGTAGCTTGCGTGCACACTTCCATTGTAAAAGAGGATAAGCTTTGAAAAGGTTGAAGTTTTCGAAAGTCAAGTCGGTAGCTCCCAAATGCAAAACTTCCCCTGCCTTCGTACACTAATTTCAAATTCAAACATCAACTTTAACGGCTACGTGTTCAACAGTCAAGACACGCAAAATATACAAATCCTATTCTAACTTGTAAGCTGGCCAAACATTTTCGCTTCCTTATTCTATAAATACCATCCACCTCTCTTTCCACCACCATTACCATCCATCCTAATTCACAAGGAAATTAGACAAGAGAAGAATAGAGAAGATGGCATCTGAATGCACAGGTAAGGATTTTCGCTTAGTAGTTTAGTTCCAATCCGATATTTCACTGACATATATCACAGGCGACAAAGTTGACATATTATATAGTGAATTTAGAGTTTCTGCATACAAATAAATGTTGTATAGAAAATTCTGATGGTATGTTGTAAAGGATGTTGTAGTGATTATCAGGAATTATTAAGAAGTAGGAGTATTCAGTTTAATTCTTATTCTATTCTAAAGAGTCCACTTTTCGTAGAGTTATTCGTATATATGATTGGATAGAGAGATTTACACGTCCTGAGAATTGGTTAACATGAGTGAATTCATACTTATAAATGTGTGTAATTCAAGCTAATGAGCGTGATAATTGTTGACTTGTGTATTAAGGTAAAAGCGTATGGCCGGAGCTGTTGGGAGTGTCCGGGGAGGTGGCGAAAACAACCATCGAGGAAGAGAATCCTTTGGTGACGGCTCAAATCGTGAAAGAAGGATCGTCAGTGTACCTTCGACTTTCGCTGCGACAGGGTTTGGGTGTGGGTCGATGACAATGGTACTGTAACAAGGGTGCCTCAAATTGGTTAGAGCTACAGCTGCTGCTGATATCTTTCAATATTTGTACCTTAAATTACGTAATAATGTGCCCTATTAATTCTATGTAAAATGGATGCACACATGGAAAACTAGATCTGTAATTTTCCATCTACTTCTTCTATGAATAAACAATGATGATCCCATGTTTACTCATTCATCACTTGGGTCTTGAATTAAAATAAGAATGGGACTTGTTAACTAATGAATAGAGAAAAACTTCTCTTTCCTTCTCCTTCCTTTTACAATGTTGCAGTCGTTAGATTAATCGATATTTTAAGTTAAGCATCATAATCACAGGTTCCTAATCCATGTTGGGACAAAAATTTGTCAAAATGGTTTTTACTTTCTTTAATAATCTATTTGTTTTTTAATAGGGTAATTAAAAAAAAAAGTCTCTCTCTCTCTCCTCAGAAAATTTTCAAGCCATTAGAGTAATCAACAATTAATTCAGACCATCGTAATCACAGGTTCCTAATCCGCATTTACTTTCCTTTTGTTTCTTGAATAGAGCAATTAAAGTGCAGGTGGACCGCTAAGAAACTACTTCTGTATGTAAAATATTTATCTTCAAAGAGATAAAGATGTGAGCAATGTTTTATATATTCAAAATTTTTAACTATACATGATATAATTGTGACACTCAACCCAATCGGGTTGGAGTGACGGGAATCGAAAGTCCTAAGTTTGATCTCACTCTAACTCAAATGGCTACTTCCTATAGAGTAAATTAGTGCGTGAGACTTGGACACCTTGTTCATCTACGAGATTTGGATACCTTGGTCATAAAAAAAATTAGTTGAGATACTTTAACTTGATATTTTAAAGAGTGGCCCACTTTATTAGGTGGTCAAAATCATCTACATCGTTGTATCATTGAGAATTCATTATATGATATTGTCTTAATTAGTTGTTTATTTGGAGAATAAATTAAAACTTTTAAATGAAGACTTATATCTTTCAACATTTGATCCAATAGTGAAGATGAATTGGATGCAAAATCTTAATAAAATATAAATTTAAAAATAATATATTAAATAATTTAGATTTTTTACACGAAGGGGACCCACACAGGATTACACACTTTGGGCATTATCCCGCCCAAACTTATATTGGATTTGATTATAATAATTATTGAGAAGTTTTTTTGGTTTTTAAGTATACGATCATTTGGTCTAGTTTGGTTTGTCAGAAGCGAAAGCATGAGCCAGAGTAACTGTTCTTCAATTGCTTGCTTGCTCTCCAATAATGTTCTATCAGTCATTTTTAGATGGGAAATGCTCACCAATAATGCTCTATAACTCATTTCAGTCAAATGCAATGTTGTGATAAAGCTTATGGTGCTGAAAAAAAATCTAATGACAATGGCACTATTGGACCATCATAATGAATCCAATCAAGGATTTCGAAATGAAGCCTCGGACATTCAACTCTTACTCTCATTTTGAAATTACGAGATGGTTCTAATTTCGATGAAAATTTTGAATGCTAAATTCTAACGAACTTAATTAACTTGCATGAATCTAATCCAACTTGAATTTAGATAGAAAATCGAATAGAATTAATCTGAACGAAGAATTAAACTCACTATGCAAAAACATTCAACACTAGAGTGAAAATTAATTCAAATACAAATTCAAAAGAAACCCAGTTAAGAGACTCACCAAAATAGGGAACTAAAACAAGCAAATAATGCTCAAATTTTCACTCCTATTTTCTGTGTGTACAATTTTTGGACAAATACTGATTTTATAGAACCAATATGGAGAGAGAGAGAGAGAGAGAAAAAAAAAATCAGCTCAAATCTGTTGGGCCTGACGCTCAGATCTGGCCCGTCTGTCCTGTTTCCTAACTTTGGTTTATTATTCAGAACGAACAGAGATAGATAGAATCAGATCGACTCATTAAATAGAATTTAAAAATATATAAAACATGAAACGTTTGCTGAATCATGTTAGAATCTCAGCCTTTGATCCATCTTTCTTACCTTTGAAAACAGAGAGGAAAATCAGGCCCAGTTCCATTCCAGATCAGGCCTGCACCTCAGTGCTTCTTCTTCTGCAGAAATCTTGCTCCAACTCGGATTAAATGTTGGATTTTAGAGACTGAAATCACCCTGATTTACTGCAGTAACTCGTCCAACTCGGTGTGGATTTCTTGCTCTGAAAAATTGCCAAAGATCAGGCCCATTCAACGTTATGCAGTCCTCACATCTTGCATGCTGATTTGTAGTGGGTTTTTCCCCTCCATTAGTTGGATTTCTTGCTCTTTAAAAACAGAATATGGTCGGTCTCCCTTTCTATTACTTCAGCATCACACGTTGGTGGATTCTTTCCATGTTGGGCTTCCAAATTCGATCAGAAGCAGGCCCATTTGAGTTTGTTTCCATTTTGTAATTGATTCTTTCCCCTATGTAGGCTTCCATTTGGAATCCAGGTGTCCTCTATGTCAGAAGATGATGTGTACTTCGTGGGTCCACTGAATTGACAGTATTTTATATTTAATTTTATGGGCTTTTGAGACCCAAAAGTCACCTAAACAGGCCCAAGCCCAAATGTCTGTTACTGCCAGATCATTCGAATTGCAACTTTGCAAGTGAATGGATACACAGGCGCTGTCGGTAGCGTCAATGTCATAAAATACTGTTCTCGACGTATTATCAAATAATAGTAATATTAAGATAATACTAAATTTTCAGGTTTTTATATAAATAATAGTGGAAAAAATTCACAGAAATAATATTTAAAAAATAAAAAATTAATATATAAATAACAATTAATAATTTTATTAATAGTATAAATATACTATAAAATTATTCTAGTAATTAACTAATAGAGTAAAGTTTAATTCATCATCTAATATTTCTTAAACCATAAAAGATCATCGAAAGCTACCTAAGCCAATTACCAAATATCATCATCAAAGCTATTAAAAAATTTAACCAAATTATCAATAATTATAACTTAAAAAATTTCTATTAATATCACGTTTTTATCATATTTTCACAACATTGTCACGATATCATTAGATTTTAGTGATAATATAAGAATGGTATATTAAAAAAATATTGTTTTGTTATTTTTATAGTAAAAAAATAGTATCAGTATTTATCACATTGGTTGGTAAGCCACTTGAACACTGTGTTAGATTGGATGATCCACTCATTTTACGAAGAACTATGTGAAAAAATTTGAAGAATGATTTAAAATATAAAACTTAAAACAGTAAAATCCTTGTCTAGTTATATAAAATATTTGTGGGCAGATCACTTTCTTTAAAATATAAAACTTAAAATAGCTTAAAAGTGAGTATTGTCTCAGTGAAATAACTCCAAAGTGAGTATTTTAAAAAATCAAAATTTTATTAAGTTGATTTTTTATTAATTTTTAGATAATAATTGAGATGGAAGCTTATCCTCTGGCAGTCTCGTCAACACCTTTATGATGCAAGAGACGGGTATGGCTTCATGCCTTCATGTATAGCACTTAGGATTTGGGAGGCTGTGGTACTGAATGAATTACAGTTGAGACAGTGAAGAAAGGATTGATAGATGTCTGTGGGGGCATCTATTATTATCAGTTTCGTGGTCACTGATTAGTCAACTTACCTTACACAACTGGAAACATTGTAGCTCCACTACCTTACCCAATTTCTCCATTTCCTACTCTTTCTCATTCATAATTCTAGCTGTTAATATTGATAATTAATCATCAAATAATATTTCAGGTCATAAATATCGTCTATTTGAAATGACAATTACATACAAATAGAGATAATATTATTTTTAACATAACATTATATTATGAAATAATGGATATAGAATTTAGAAAAGAGTTTAGTTTCTATGTTCTTTATTTTTCCAATAATTTCTAAATATTTATATGAACGAAGTTATGATTAAAATATTTTAAAAAAGAAAAAGACAGCACGTCGGCATCCCCCTTCGACTGCTCTTTACATACTGTGGTGTCCGTACCTGTAATCTAATTCCTATTAATAAGACATTACAAGATAGTTACATACAAGAGTGACTATATAGTTTCTGGTACAGAAGAACCCACGTGGCTGCAGTTTAGCCTCTTAAGTCTCTGAGAGAGGGAGAAAATGAGAGAGAAGAGCGTGACCAGAGTCTGCAGTTCATGAAATCTGCCACGTGGCAAGAACTTCTTCTCGTTTTCAACTTCAATGACTTTTCTCCTTCATTCATCAACTTCTTGGTTAGGAACGGATACAACTATTCCTTCCTGCTGCGTGCTCTCACAGATGCTGAAGACTTGAAGCCATTTCATCAGCTAAAAGGTATGTCCAACCAGAAAGTAATTTCCTCTAATGGGTTTTGAGAAAATTTTAAAATCCATATACGACAATTAATTTGAGACAGGGAGTAGAAAAATTGCATCTTATAGCTCTACTGATGATGAAATGTAGATTATGTAAAAATACATAGTGCACTCTCGTTTTGGGGCCTGGTGATCCATATCTTTGTTCTATGGGCCACACCCCAGATGTTGATGAGCTTGTAGTCTTTGATTGTCTGTCATCTTAAGTCGAACTTTCATTCCCCATCTTAAGATAACAAAAAGAGCTATAACAAGCTATAAGCGAAGCTAAATATAAACATTATGACATTTTTTACACAAGTAGGAATCAAAGGGAAGGAGAGAAGGGAATATTAATCTTGCCAACTTGAGAGCAAGGAAAACTAGGGACTTTGATCATGTAAGATGTATTAAGAATGAGAATCAAAGGGTTTTAGTTAAAGATAAGGAAACACGAGATAGATAGGAAAAGTATTTTGAGGATCTATTAAATAGAAAACATGAGAGTAAAGTAAAAATGAAAGTAGAAGCCATTGAAAGGTTGATAAACAAAATTTTTTTGAAGAAAAATAAAAGTAGGCCTTATGGATCTTATTGAATGAAATTGGCATTAAATGACTTTGTTGTTTCACAAAGTCTTAGATTAAAGAAGAATGCCGTAAAGAATGTAATAAAATTTCGAAAGTCCCTTTCTATACAAATCAAGGAGATGTACAAATTTTGAGTTAAGGGAAAAAAAAATGAAAAATCTTAACATATGGCCTTTGTAGATTTAGCAAAGGCCTCTATAGGGTTCCAAGGCAATTAATATGACAAGATTTGAAAAAAGAAATGCAATCCTCGTAAATATGTTTAGGGTATTTAAGATATATATATGAATGAATGACAACTATTTTGAAAACGATATCCAAGGAGATAGGAAAGTTCCCAAAAGAGTTGGAGTACACCAAGACCAACTGTAAGCTCATATTTATTTGTTTTAGTATTAGATTACTTAACATCAATATACTAGATGCATTGTTGTGGTGTATGCTATTTCCAAATATTATAATGTCAATTGGTGAAATAAGAAATAGTGAATGAGAAATTGGAATTATGGAAGATAGTCTTGGAGACAAATGGGAAAATTAGTAAAGAGCACAATCATGACTCTTTTGATAGAGGTATCGGATGTGAGACTCAATGATATGACAAAAAGAGCAAGAAAGAGAAAGAAACGAGAGAGACATGTCTGAGGGGCTTTAAATAGGTTTAACGGCTCGATTCTCATGGTTTTCACCCCAAAATTCTCCAAAATGAGCTTTCTTTTGGTTTCACAGTGGTAAGGGATTCTACATGGTTGCTTCTTTGTAGGTCTTTTTCCTAGGTGCTTGGTCAAAACATTAAGTTTTAACCTAAGAAGCACCAATACAGGTGCGCGTACACGTATCTGATACGGGGATACGGCAAATTTTGAAAAAACTAGGATACGGGTACGGCGAGATACACCGAATTAAAAAAATTATTTATATATATAATAAATTCAGACATTTACAATAAACATCATAAATTCAATATGAGATAAAAAGAGCCAACAAATACTGAGTACATGATAAGAAAATACTATTTCAAACAAACAAAAGTCACTTAAGAAAAAATAATTGACTAGAATAAAATGTCTACGCGTGTCGTGTGTCCGGACGTATCGGTGGCTCATCAGTGGTGTATCGATGACTAAATTCTACTATGAGATAAAAAGAGTCAACAAATACTAAGTACATGATAAGAAAACACCACTTCAAACAAACAAAAGTCACTTAGAAAAAACAAGTGACTAAAATAAAACACCTAGGCGTGTCGCGTGTCCGGACGTATCGGTGGCGTGTCTTGGCGTATCGGGGGTGTATCGGTGGCGTGTCCTGGGCGTATCCACATTTAAAAAATATTTTAATTAATTGAATGCATATCCGACACGTATTCGAGCCGTATCCGTGTCGGATACGCACCCGACACGGATACTCGAAGGGCTTCGAAGTATCCGTGCTTCATAGGTTTTAAGAAAGTTAGCCATTAGTTTCTTCTCAAGGACATGAGGATATATCAAGTGGCGAGAAGGTAATTGTGGATTAAGAGAAACCACCCTGCTTTGATTCTTTTTTTATGACCAAGGTGTCCAGGCCTCTTAGAGCATCCAACTAATTCTCGGGGCATGTGTAAATCTCTCTACCCGCACACACTGTGTAACTTTATGGGGAGTGACCTTTTACTCTTTTGGAGTAAAGTGAGAATTGAACACAAGATTGCCGCTTCCTGAAGGAGATTTTTGGCCATCACTCTAACCCCTTTGGGTTGGCTTTGATCCCTTATTGACATTTGATGTTGGGGAATTGTCATCTCTTAACCATGGAGGTAAGCATCAATGCTGGACCATGTAACTATTTATGCTTCTTTAATGGTCTTTTTTTCTCTTTCCTTGCATGGCTGCTTCTCTGTATATGCTTGCACACAGTTCTATGGCTATTCACTGCAAATGGTATTGGCATTTTCATTTGATTGTGCAGTGTAGTTGCACTGATAAGAGAATCCTCAAAGTGAATGAACTTATATTTACTGCCAAACATTCTTTTAGAAATGTGTGGTAGATAGGTAACTATGTGTATTACCAAAACCACTTCTGATCAAAAAAGCCTGAAGCAACCGGGTTATGAGATCTATTTTACATGTAAATGAGAATCGACTTCTTTCATTTTGCCACTAACAAGTTTTAATCCATTGGTCCAGTACTCCAGTCACATCTTCTCTTGACTTCACTTGCATTGGGGATGGTTCTTATTGATATACAAGTCTTCTTTTTATGTAATTGAGACAGAGAATCTTATTTACTTCCTTCTATATATATACATTTTTTCATTTTCACCTCAATGGATTATTATTATTTTTTATGAACTGAAGATATGCTTATTTCTTATTTTATTTGTAGGAAGTAGGTATACGCTAGCATGGATGGGACAGCAATGGACTCAATTTTCATGTCAGCATACCCTATTGAACAATTTTTCCCAGAAGAAAACACGAACAAGTTCAATAAATCAATTGTTGAAGAAGGATTAAATATAGATTCAGGTGCAGGTGCAAATGCAGGACCAGGGGCTGAAATCACCTTTGTAACCAATAATCCACTCTCTGAACTAGTTTGGTCTCCACGTAAGGGAATAAGCCTTAAATGTGCTGAATGCAACTTATCCAAAAGGAAGTCTTCTCTTTTCTGGAGCTCTGAATCAGGCAACATGATAGTTTCTTCACGAATAAGCAGTAAAGGCTGGGAGTGTAGGGACAATGCAATTTTCGCTGAAGGCAGTTTGGGATCAATGCAACTGGAACCAAATCCAGGGGGTGAAAATTCTCATCGAGAAACCTTAGCTAAATCTCCAACATGCATTGGGGCTGCTAGTCCAGGTATTATTAATCACAGAAATGAAAAACATTGCAGATTCATCTGATGAATCTCAATATTGAAAATATTCATGGATGTGTATATTTTAAGGGTTTTGAAAAGCCAACGTTTATATTACTGATGAGATGTCCTCTGTAGTGGAAGCTTTAATGGATCCTAAATTTCAAATGGACCTTATGAACTTAATGCAATATTTCTACAAAGTGGTGCAACATGAAACTTAAATCTGAACATAAGAAGCCCAAAAATTATATGTTGGTACTTTGCACTTTTTGAACTTGTGAATCATGGTCTACGGTGTTACTGATCTGCTGAATCTAATTCGTGTATTTTCACTAAATGAATGTAAATGATTTATATCTGTTTCAGGATTAATTGGACATGTAGAACCATTGGCAACGGTGGAGTTAGAATCTGCGGATGTCAGTCATGATGTGGATGATCAATCAGCCAAAAAATATTCTCCCAGAGACGCTCAAAATAAAATTGACCTTTACAAGGAGATTGCAGTTACTCCTGCAACTTTGCCCGACAAGGCTTCTCTTCCAGGCATGTGCACTTCTTGGTTGATTCCAGGAGCATACATGATCACAATAGACATCATTTTTATCATTTAAGCCTCATCTGATCTCATCTAGAATTGGTTTTCTGAAAATTAATTATCAAATTTTCTCTTACAAAAAGACATTAATATTGCAGATCAAGTGAGTGGGAAATGTTCTTCTTTATCAGTTAAGCCAGAAGAAGCCAGATACGATGTACTACCAGCAGAACCTGAGCATGAAGATTTCACTAAAGGTGCGAGCTCTGAACTATTTGGCCGAAGAAGGGAGGTTAACCATGAGAAATTGCAGAGAGAAAGTATGGTAAATAAATTGGTTTTTGAAGCATCAATGGATAAACAATATAAACTTCCTGGAAATTTGATGTCAATTTCAAGATCCCCACTTAGAGAAAGTGATGAAGAGGATTTACTGCATGAAGGAAAAGACAAAAATGAGTCAGTTGAAATTCCTTTTCTTACTAGATTGGAATCAACTGTTGAAAGTGTTGTCGAGATGTTGAAAATGGAAGGTTTGAGACATTCTTCTCTTAGTAAATCAGAAGGTGTAGGTGGAAGTGATTGTGGTAATATGGGTATGAATGCACATCATCTGGAAGAGGTAGGTAATATTGGGCTTGCTCAGAATCACGAGATGCCTTCAATGGACACTAAGGATGTTCCAGTTGAAGCTTCTCCAAATAACAATGAAAGAGGGAGAAAAGAAAAGGCTCTTTCTGATACTGGAGTTGATTGGGTTATTACAAAGGAAATTAATGAAAGCCATGAAAGCATTAAAAGCCACAATAGCAGGGTGTTTCTTTCTAAAGGGAAGCGAGCAAATATCTTTGAGAGGAAACTACTTACAGGTGGTAAAAGGGTAAAGAAACAACACTTTGCAACTCCCCATTCAGCATCATTTATTGGAGAAGACAGGCCTTTAATGAACTTGGTATTGAACACGGTGAAGGGATTCCCCAAGCATAATCACTTCAAGCATGAAATGGATGGGATGGATGGGAAACCGCCCGTAGTGCATGCTCCAAAGGCCACCCATCAGAGAAATGGAAAATGCAGTTCCTACTCCATATCATGTGATAAAGGCCAAGAAGAATCTGGCTGCAGTAGTACAGAGTTCCAAAATGTCTTACAGGCCTTGTGGCATCCAAGTTTGCCAGTAGAGGGTAAGATAACTGAAGTTCATGATGATCAAATGGGTGCCACATACTCAAAAGAAGTTGAGGCCATGAACAAAATTCCATGTGACACTATTAGTGCCCATGGGAACTCTAACAAGGACACTGAAACATCTCAAGGGCAGGAGTTTCCTTCAATTCTACCAAACATATCTCCTGCCAACCATGCCATCATAGAAGAGAAAACTGAGGACCCTAACAAGAATCAGGATTCATGTAATCTTGCATTTGAGTTTGATAAAGGTGGAGTTGACTCTTCAAAGTCCTCTTTCCATGATGATTCTGACTCTCCACCTGAAGGCAAAGCAGCTAGGGAAATTGGTTCTGATTGGTCTAACCGATACTCTGATTTGGTCACCGACAAAAGCAAACCAATTGGGAGTATTTGGTTAACTCGATTTTCTCCAATAACGTCTGGACCCACAAATACATTGCAATTAAACCAAAATATTGCTGCTATTGAGGGGCTTTCTAATCATGATGGCTTATGTCCAAGTTCTCAGAATGCCACCGTTGCTCACAAAAGACTGAACAGGTTAGAGGATAGTCATAAGCCTTCTGTCGAATGTCCTTTGAAAGGTCAATGTAGAAATGCACAGAATCATTCGATTAGTCCCCCCATTTCATGTGGTTCGAAAAGAATAATCATGCAGACAGATTGGAAGGTCAAACCTAAGTTGAACCCTGTCCTACCTTCCCAACACTTCAAAAGCTCAGAAGGAATGTTTTCTATTTTTGCAAGGAGATTGGATGCTCTTAGACATATCATACCAATGAAAGTTACAGATAATAAAGCTAGTGTAGATACAATTTGTTTCTTTTGTGGCACCAAAAGTCACAGCTTAAAAGAATGCTCAGAGGCAATTAAATCTGAGTTCAAGGATCTTTTGAAAAACATAAATTTATGCTGTGGATCAGAAAAAGTGACATGCCTATGCATACGCTGTCTTCAGCACAGTCATTGGGCCATTGCATGTCCTCATGCATCATCAAGAGATTTAGGCAATAATCATGGTCTTGCTTCTTTCACTACTTGTGTCCAATCTGACAAAGAAAAATTTGATCCATTTAATCAATGTGATTCTAGCAGACATAATGGAAAAAATATGCTGCAGTCTGGCATTAGGCATCAAAGTTGCCAACTTATAGGTACGTATTCAAACTGTCATGGGAAAATCCAAGATCTGATACTGAATTTAATGCCAATGCTAAATATACTTAAACCTTTAGGTGTTTTTTTTTTTATAGATTTGAATCCAATAATGAAGGATCGTTCTGGAGATCATTATCACCAAGAAGAGACAAGAAGGAGAACTTCTAATGATTTTCTGTTGATGGGGAAGAAAACTGCTTCTAGTGTTGAGTACGGGTCAATAGAAAACCAAATTACACCTTTTCATAACTATATGACAAGAAAGATTATGGGCTTACCACCAAATGGCACTTTTGAAGCAATTAGAAAGCTTCAGTTGTCCCGCAAAGACATCCGCAAGTAAGTGCATCTCCCTCATTACTGTTAGAGATTGTATTTGCTTTTATAAAGGGTAGTTTAGTCTATAATGTGTTCTGATGGGTATATTTTAGATAGTCAACTATGACTATTACCTAGTTACATATATTTCAATCTTTATTGAGCTTGAGTTCTTGTGATTTGGACAATTAGTGCCTGGGCATGATTAAATTGTTGATTGCATCCGGTACTTGGTTATGTTTGAGTAGGCAGATTAGGGCTTGTGTTGGGTAATTCTCTTGATCTTAATGATTTGTATTTTTTCGTGTGATGGATAATCATCAGCTCTACCACGAGTTTGGGTAGGTGGGTAAGTCCAAAATTACATTAGAAGGGGTACTATTTTTCTCCATTCGTGGTTGAAAAGTAATATTGGCAACTGAAAAGATAATGATTTGTGTGAGAAATGTAAAAGGTCTACCTACAATGTGTGTTTCACCTTCCATTAAGCTCTCAACGCTTGGAGGTACAAATAACAATCTCTTCTGCTAAAGTATTTAGATTGTTTGAAAATCAGATCCAATCATAGTTTTAACAAGTTGTAAAATGCCTCAAATGCATTTCAAAGGTTCAACTTTAATTTAATGGTTGGGAAGTATTATCACTTTTTTATGAAAATATTAACATTATCGAATGCAGAAACAAATGCTGCAAACCTGCATCTTTGGTACTGACCCAATATGAAACTATAGGTAGCATGAAACAAGAGAAAATCATGCAACTGGGAAGATAGCTGAAGTGTTTTCCAAGAACACACCTGATTGACAAAGGCAGGAACCTCCTACAAATTTTGTTGGGTAAAGATGCTCCAAAGTAAGAAGAACTTGACACCTTATTTCTCCCCAAGTTGGTTCTTCAACAATTGTTGTACCATATACCCACAGTCAACTCAGCAATATAGTCAACCCATCTTGAGCTGACTGGCTCAGTTCTGTAGTTGTTGAAGAGCTTTCAGAGTAATTTGTTGCTTCTTGTTGATTCTTTGCTTCCTTATGTATTCAAAACTTAAGAGTAACAATGGAGGTATGAAATACAAAATGGTTTTGCATGGTATGGTTGCTCATTAAAACTGTCAAACTCTACAATAAAGCAATAGAAAAGGAGTGAAAATGTTTTTTTTTCTAAATTAATAAATGTATGTTAGAATATCTTCATGATAAAAGCATGAAACTATAAAATGAATAGCCATGTCATTTGTGCCTCATAAGCAACTCTAATTACGGATCAGTTTCACTTGGGCAATGTTGCCCACGAGAGGCATCCCCAATGCATAGCAATGGGATTCTTGAAAGGTATTTTTCAGAGAGAAGTTTCTCATAACAATTAGATCTATTGGATTTGAAAAGACATGACTTTTGAGGATCTCAAAATTAGTGGTCAAGATGGGGCCAATTTTAGATGGTTTTTAATGCAACTGCGAGATCAAGTATGAATAGGTTCAAACTGTATAGGGATCCAACTCATAGTGTTTAGATGGGTGTGATGAGAGGAGTAGTCTTTTTGGGACCCTGATGGGCTCCAATGGGGCTTCAAATGGGGATGCCTCTAATAGGTGGCATCACCTAGGTGAAACTAATCCCTCTAATAACTAGACCCCCAATTGATTAAATTATGAAACGGCTCAAGGAATTATATTCTGCCTGTTGCAACTAACCCTGAAATGCAATAGCTGATACAATTCAAATAATGTAGTTTCTGAGAATTGTTTTCATTTATTTTGCATATATAGAACTATTCAGACTAGGATTAGATTTATCATGAATTTTTTTATTAGAGTTTGAGTTAATCTCTAGTTGATAGAGATGAGGTTTAATTAGAGTTTAAGTATATCATGCCATTCATGTATGGATATAAATTAGTAATTATTGAATAAATCAGTTATCAATTTCCAACTTTATCAAGAACACATATAGGAGTGTTTAAGAAGGCTACCTACTTCATTCTACACATTTCTCCCACTGAGAAAGTGCTCTGCATTCACATGATTCACTACTTTGTCTATTCCCATGTAAATTCCTAATCGTGTATCCAAATGAGTGGATTCACTGCTTGATACTCACTCATTTATTACTCATCATTGGTGAAGTAAGCAAGTTATTGTGTTTCTTGGTTAATGTACCCATGAAAACTTGTATAATCAAATGATGCTAGAACTTTTCACTGTTGGCATTCATTGTTTATTCTCCTCAAAACTCATATGTCTTCCTGTGGTCTTGAAGCCTTTCACACCTGTATTACTGAGGTCTGCATCACCATGCCAAACATAAATCGTGAAGTTGACGTTATCGTCTCTTTCATCCATTACCATATTGTTGTTTAATTTCCTTCTTTATTTTCTTACATTCGTTTATGTACCTGGATATTTTTTATTCACAAGTTACATTCTGGCACAAGTGATGACCGGTGACAAAAACAGAGGTGCTTCAATCATCACCTCATTTGTTTATTTCAATTCCACATTACAAAATTATCCTACTTGAACCTGAATCCTCATCAGTGGATGCTAAAACCTTGTTTACAAGTGTGATCTTGCCCACTGCTTCCATGACTAGCAGATTATACAGCTGAATGAGCTTAGGGGGGGAAACTATTGGATGGATGGAAGGAAACAGGCTGGGCTTAGGCGCTCAGGCTGACGCTAGCCAACTCCTTGCCCAATTATTATGGGCCAGGATTACCAGTCTTTAGGGGTGAATTTCCTCTATATTGATGGAAACGGTCTGGCCTCATGCTGGGCATAGCCAGCTACAAGCACTATTATTGCTGGCCAAGCTCTTTCAGCTTTCGAGCAAGCAAAACTCTCACCTCTAAATTATCAAGCTTGTCTATCCATTTGTTTAATATTGATATACACTGGTTGTGTGACTTTTATGTAGTCTTATCTCATTAAGAAATCCAATTTTCTTCTGCAATTGAGTTTTTTTTCATGATCAGCTCATCACTATTCCATACATGAATCTCACAGATGGACAAAATCCCCAATATCTGAGTTCTGTCTTGAAGGTTTTTTCATAAGACTAAGGCTAGGGAAGTGGGAAGAAGGTCTTGGGGGTACAGGTTACCATGTTGCTTCCATCAGTGGTAAAGCACACTTCAACGCTGTACTATAACATTTCGTTGCATAGAAGCAATAACTTGCTGATCTCAAAAATCAAATAATTTGCCAGCAAAATTAGTTGTTTTATGAGAATTTAGGGAACTCTGAGAAGAAAAATGTTTTAAGCTGAAAATTGATTTACATTTCTTTTAATTTATGTTGATTTCTGGCCTTGTATCTTTGATTTTACAGGGTATGCCCAAGAAAGATCATGTAGCCCATGCAAACTTCCAATATCAGTGGATATAGGGGATTTAAAATGCCTAGGTTGACTGTCGTTATGTGTCCAACCATGATTTTATTGAGGTAAAAGACCACCCTTATCATTTCTCTATTCCCAATTTTTTATGTTTCGGTTGCTTGATGTGTACTGAGGTTTGTGTTGAGTTTTACAGTGGAAAATCAATCAATAAATCAATCACACATATGAAATAACACGCAGATTTACCTGGTTCAGCTAAATGCCTACGTCCACGGGCAACACAGGGAAGAGTTTTCACTAAATCAAAATGAGGAGTTACAATGTGCAGTCTATACTCTGGTTCTCTCTCTTCCTATCCACACTTTTTCATACAAGCAGTTATTACTTATACAGAGGAAATGCTCCTACAATTATGCGTACAATTATGCTACTGCACAATGGCAGTTATACAACTACCAAAAATACCAACTCAGTTATGGGTTGAGTTAAATCGAGCCAAATATCAACAATCTCCACCTTGGCGAGATTTGCAGGCCACCTCCTCACTGCCACCTCCTCACCTCTCAAATATCTCCACCTTGGCATGAAAATCTCACGCCCAACAAACACAAGTGAACAAACAAACTGTGCTGCCATCAAATGCACCCGAAGGTGTCACACACCCGAAGGTGCTCAAATATGCAGGATGTTGATCAAGTCCAAACAATGCTTGAACTTGATCCCTAGTGACCACCTTGGTCAGCATATCTGCAGGATTATTTGCACTTCCAATCTTCTGAAGGAGAATAACACCTTCATTTACAACCTCTCGGACAAAATGGAAACGGACATCGATGTGCTTTGTTCGTGCATGATGAACCTGATTCTTGGCTAAGTGAATAGCACTCTGACTATCACAATAGACATCCACATGCTTCTGTATGAGACCTAAGTCCTCAAGCAACCCATGTAGCCAAATGGTCTCACGAATGGCCTCTGTCACTGCCATGTACTCTGCCTCAGTAGTAAAAAGAGCAACTGTAGACTGTAACGTCGACCTCCAACTCACCGGTCCTTTAGCAAGTGTAAACACATATCCTGAAGTAGACTGGCGTTTATCCAAATCACCAGCATAGTCCGAATCCACATAACCAACCACATGTCGACCAAACTGATCATCCCGCTCCAAACATTAAACCAACATCTACGGTACCCAGAATGTACCGTAAAAGCCATTTCACTGCTTGCCAATGCATTTTTCCTGGATCATGCATGTACCTGCTCATTATACTGACAACTTGTGAAATGTCGGGCCTAGTACACACCATAGCGTACATCAAGCTACCAACTGCACACGCATATGGAACCTGAGCCATGTACTCACACTCCTTATCTGTACGGGGAGACATCAAAGCACTAAGCTTAAAGTGATGGGCTAATGGTGTACTTACAGGTTTTGTATTTTTATCCATACCAAAACGCTGTAATACTTTCTTCAGATATTGTTTTTGTGACAAACACACTGTTCCCTTCACTCTGTCTCTTTCAATTTCCATACCAAGTATTTTCTTAGCTTCCCCATGATCCTTCATCTCAAACTCATTTCTCAACTGAGTCTTCAATTTGTCAATCTCTAACTTGCTCTTACAGGCTTTGAGCATGCCATCCACATATAAAAGCAAATATATGAAGGAACCATCACGGAGCTTACGAAAATACACACAATGATCATATTGGCTTCTTGTGTACTTCTGCCCTATCATAAACCTGTCAAATCGCTTGTACCACTGCCTTGGAGACTGTTTCAAACCATACGACGACTTTCTTAGTTTACAAACCAAATTTTCTTTTCCAGTAACCTTAAAACCATCAGGTTGAGACATGTATATCTCCTCATCCAAATCACCGTACAAGAAAGCAGTTTTGACATCGAGTTGTGCTAACTTAAGATCAAACTGTGCAACTAAAGCTAGTAAAATACGAATAGAAGAGTGCTTAACAACCGGAGAAAAAATCTCATTGTAGTCTATCCCTTCTTGTTGTGCATAGCCTTTAGCTACCAACCTAGCCTTGAATCTCACACTGTCTGTTCCTGGAGAACCCTCTTTCTTGGTATATACCCACTTGCAACCAATTACTTTCTTTCCCTTTGGAAGCTATACCAACTCCCAAGTTTGATTCTTGTGAAGAGACTGCATCTCCTCACTCATTGCATCCTTCCATTCTACACTTTCTGGGTTTCTCATAGCATCTCTGTAGGTAGACGGAATATCATCATCAACAACTGGAAGTGCGTATGCCACCATGTCTGTGAACCGTGTAGGTTTTCTAACCTCTCTTCTTGGTCTACTGACTGCAATGGAGTCTGGCTGCTGTGTAGACTGCTGAACTGGAGCCTCATCTGTAACTGTGTCCTCACCAACTGAATTATCTGTGAGACTGTCACTTGTCTGAACAGGTATCACTGAAGTCACTGGAGCCTCAAACTCCACCTGTTGTGGAACACCCTTGGTCTTGTTCTCCTTCTGATCCACCTTATGCTTGTTCTGAGTGAACATAACAGACTCATAAAAAATGACATCCCTGCTTAGAATCAACTTCTTCGATTCGGAGGCACCAAAGTCGATACCCCTTCACACCACTGCTAAAGCCTAAGAATATAGCTTTCTTGGCTCTAGGATCCAATTTACTTTCTTTGACATGAAAATATGCTAGACAACCAAATACATGCAGAGAATCATAATCAGTAGCAAGTGTTCCAGACCATACCTCAATGGGTGTTTTACATTCATTTGTAGCTGAAGGCAACCGATTAATGAGATGAGATGCATATGATACTGCCTCGGCCCAAAATGCTTTGTCCAATCCAACATTGGACAACATACACTGTACCTTCTCCAATAAAGTACAGTTCATTCATTCTGCTACCCCATTCTGCTGCGTAGTGTCTCTTACTGTGAAATGTCTCACTATCCCTTCTGCCTGACATATCTGCATGAATGGATCTGACTTGTACTCACCACCATTGTCTGACTTGAGCCTTTTGATTTTTCTGCCAGTCTGAGTGTCAATCATCTTCTTCCATTTCAGGACCACATCCAAGACTTCACTTTTGTGTTTCATGGGATACACCCACACTCCTCTAGAGAAGTCATCAACAACAGTAACAAACCAATGCCTACCACTCAAAGATGCAACTCTGGTAGGTCCCCATACATCTGTATGAACATAATCTAGTATCCCCTCAGTGTTATGAATAGTTGTGCCAAACTTGACTCTAGTCTGCTTGCCCAGAACACAATGTTCACAAAATCCAAGTTTGCAGGTCTTAGCACCTTTCAACAGTCCTTGCTTTACCAAACCTTGTAAAGCTTTCTCACCCGCATGCCCCAAGCGCATATGCCATAATTTTGTAGTGTCAGAACCAACATTCTCTTTACTATCAATCACTGTCGCTGCTCCACCTACAATGGTACTTCCTTTCAAGAAATACAAATTGTTCTGTCGGGTACCTTTCATCACTACCAATGCACCCATGACAACCTTTAGAACTCCACCTTCCAAGGTAATTTTCAAACCTTTGGATTCTAAAGCACCCAATGAAATGAGATTTTTTCTTAAATCTGGTACATATCGAACATCTGTCAACACTCGGATTGCTCCTATCATGCAATCTCAAACGGATTTCACCTATCCCCTTTTGTTTTACAGGTATTATCATTACCCATAAAAACTGATCCACTATCCAACTCATCAAAGCTGGAAAACCAGTCCCTGTTGGGACACATATGATAAGTGTAACCCGAATCTAAAATCCACTCCTCAGAATAGTATGGCAATGATGAGCCATTCAGTGCTAACTCAGTATCATTATCTATAACATGAACAACATTTGCTTTTGGATTCTTCTTGTCATTTTTTTTCAATATTGGACAATCCTTTTTCCAATGCCCTTTATGTCGACAAAAGGCACACTCATCCCTAGCAAGATTTCTTCTATTAGATGATGTTGATGCTTCTCTCGTCTTAGAACGAGACTTAAACCGATTACCAAATTTCTTATTTTGTGACCTGCCTCTAACTGTCAAAGCCTCTGACTTTGAGTATCTTTGGGCATTTTTGTCCTTTTTTTATACTCATTATTGATCAATGCATTCACCACAAGTTCAAATTTAATCTAATTTTTCCCATACAATAGGGTGGTAGTCAGGTGATTATAATGGTCAGGCAATGAATTCAATAACAATATTGCTTTGTCTTCATCCAAAATTTCAACATCTAAATTTTGCAAATCTGCAAGAATTTTGTTATAAGCAGTTAAGTGATCAGTCATAGAAGTACCGTCCTTATATTCATACCGGAAGAGCCTTTTCTTGAGATAGAGACGATTCTCAACACTCTTGGTCATATACTTGTCTTGCAACATCTCCCACAACTTCTTAGCTGAATTCTCCTTCATAACAAAATATTTCTGATCTTTGGCAAGACAAAGCCGAATGGTGTCAGAAGCTTGACGATTGATCTTCACCCAATCATTTTGCTCCATATCTGTTGGTTTCTCATCTTGTAGAGTAATATCCAACTCTTGATGATACAGGACATCCATAACTTCGCATTGCCACATGCCGAAGTTGTTTGTTCCATCAAACTTCTCCACCTCGAATTTTGCATTCGAAACCATAATTCTTGATACAGTTGAAGACTTAGAGGTTGAAGGCTTCAGGGGACGAGTCTTCTGTCATTAGGTAAGCACGATTTCTATCTGGGACGATGGCCTCGGCCACTGCTGGGGCCTGTGATTCTAAAATCTGCCGTTGAAATTGCTTTCTTCCAACCTTTGTCAAACAGAGAAAACCCTCGTCACTTTTCTGCTGGTGCTCATGCCTCTCAGTTTGCAAGACAGCAATGCCGTCTTTGCCTACTTCTTCTGGCAATTTGCAGAAACTGGCAGCCCTTTGTTTTTTTTTTTTCCTTCTTCGGCTGCCCACGTCTGTGCGATCTGTACACGGCTTCCTCCTCTGCCGCTGCTGCTTGCAGCGCTGCCACTGTGCTCGGCTGCTTGCTGTTCCCGGCGTTCTCCTCCGGCTGAGATCTGGGTTGAAAAAAAAACCCCATTTTGCCAACGCTGCTTCTGACCGACGATCTGTACTCAGATCTGGCTGCTGCAATAATCTGGGCAGATCGGCCCTTTTTCCTTCCTTCAGATCTGCTGTCGTCGCCGCGAAGAGATCTGGCAATGGTTTCCGCCGCTGCCGAGAAAAACCCTCTGCGATGCTGGCCACCTAGGTTTCTTCGCTCGACACAAGGTTTTGGTCTTCGGCCATCTGGCCTAGATTAGTGCTCTCTCAAGAAAACAGCCCCACGATCTGCCGTCTGGGTTTGGAAAACTACAGATCTGATCTCAGATCTGCGGTTGTTTCCCTCTATGCTGCCTCCGGCCGGCTGGCTTGTTCCGTGCAGCCCTCTGATCCAGGTCTGGCCGCTGTTGCTTTGGGGAAAACCCTTAGCCGATGGATCTATTGATCCAAACCGAGGGAGACTTTATCTCTGATACAGAGGACCCTTTTTTCGGTCACTAGTGAACCCAAGCACGCTGATGTGCTTGATGCCGATCTGTGTGATTTCGCCCGAAAATCCTACGACGAATCCGACAATCCGATGAACCTGGCGTTCTGATACCAATTGTTGAGTTTTACAGCAGGAAAATCAATCACACATATGAAATAACACGCAGATTTACGTGGTTCGGCTAAATGCCTACGTCCATGAGTAACACAGGGAAGAGTTTTCACTAAATCAAAATGAGAAGTTACAATGTGCAGTCTATGCTCTGGTTCTCTCTCTTCCTATCCACACTTTTTCATACAAGCAGTTATTACTTATACAGAGGAAATGCTCCTACAATTATGCTACTGCACAATGGCAGTTATACAACTGCCAAAAATACCAACTCAGTTATGGGCTGAGTTAAATCGAGCCAAATGTCAACAGTTTGCATATCCAAGGGTCCATATTTGTGAAAATGACTGAAGATGATGATGTCTTAACTGTTTGTAGAATTGGGTTGCACCTACATTTGTGTGCAGTGCTGGTTATCTGTAACGCGTAGACCACAGTAACATGGGCCAAGTCATATTAGGAAGATTGTAACACAGTAATTTCTGTGATTTCATTTTGGACTGCTGTAACATTTCAGGAGTCCAGTGATGCAGTGTATAATTAACTTGTTCTGTGATTTGGGTTCATGTTGTTATAAGCTTCTATAACCCAGTCATGCATTCATATTATAGGATGAGCTCGTGGCCTGGTGGTATGCAACCTTGAGAGGTGACGGCAAGCTGCCTACTGTGGAAGATTTAAATTTGAAACTCCCTGAGAGAAGAAGGTATGGGATTTAGCAAGAACAGGTTTTTGATTGTTCTAGGAAATGAATTATGTGGGTATGGTAAGGTTGGTATTTATGTATTGCTACTCTCTCCGAATGATTCATGGTGCAAATAGAATTTCAGAAATTTGGATGTATGCATACAATTCTCTTTACGAGATTGAATGAGAAGAATTTTGAGTTTGAGGTTGCACTTTTTGGAAATGGGACTGTTTTTATGATAGATTTTTCTAGTTTGACATGTTCTGGGAAATCTGGCCTGCCTACTTCCAACCTTTGAGGCTTGCAGTGGATCATATTAACTAAGAAACGCCGCACTGTCTGAGAGAACACTAACTCCACAAAATGGAAGAGCTGAAAGATCTTGGCTAATCTATAATCTCTCCTCTCATTAGGTATACGATGGGTGTGCTCCAATCACGGCAACTCCTGTGATTAAGGTTAAGAACTGCATCTTGCATGACTCAACGATCAAGCTGGTCCATGCATAATGGCAAACTTACGTTTATATTCTTAGTTTTCAAATTGAAATAGTATAGATGAAGTTTAATCAAACTATTTAATATATGAGTTTGATCAGATTGACTAACAAATCAAGCCAATCTATTTAAAAAGATTGGATTATAACAATTGTCACAACTCGGTTAAACATTGGATTAGCCAGTAGATGGTTAAAATTGAATTAGTTGCAAATTAGAATGCTTGAGGTACCCTTTCTATAAATGGAATCTTTTGGGCATAGGCAGACTAGGGTCTCATTCTCTGTTGTTTAATACTTTAATAAATGGCTTATGTTTAAATCCATCTATCAATAGGTAGATCAGGTCTAGTTGAGTCATTTGAGAAGACTAAGCTAAAATAACCCATTTAATAAATAGATCTCAAGTTTGAGTCAAAATAGTCGAGTTTAGTCGATCGATAAATGCATCGTGTCTGTTTGTGGTCAATAATCTATTTAACAGGTGAGTTAAGTGAATTGTATAATAAAATGATTCCAACCCATTTAATTTTAATCAAATTAAATTGACTCATTTAAAGAAGGGTAGCATCCACCATTTAGAAGTATTGCTGTGGAAATGCATATTAATTATTAAACCACTTAGCTGTTTGTTTGTAATTTTGTATAAGATCTATCTAATCATCTTTAAGGTTGTGTTTGGTAATTATGAGATTCTGGGTCTATGAATTTAAATATTACTTGAATTGAATTTTGTTAGATAAAAAAACCTGTAAAATTCTGATTAACGTTATTTGGTAGTATCTAAAAATGGCAACTGATTTAAATATTATTTGATACATTTTGAAAAACTTGACATACTCACATGTTCTTATTAGGCTATTTCAATGGATTTAATATAAAAGTTTAAAATAAAATAAAGACTAAATTATAACTATCAAATTTTAAAAAAAAATTAATATTAATCATAATATAAATAAAATTAATATAAATTATTACATAACCATGTATAAAATCCGTTAACAATGTGTGGGAAGATATTTGGTTATAAAAAATGTGAGACTATAATCTCATAAAGATAATCATTGGGGTAGAGTCAAAGAAACAAATCTCTAACTTGTTGAGAGATTCAAATTATGTCATAGATGAGAGATTTTCCGAATACAAGAATTTCATCTCTATGGATTTTATCTTCAAGAAAATCTCATGAATCTCACCGCATTTCTCATTTTTCTACTCGAAATTGCAACGATTAAAAAAATCCACTGAAAACCGTCACCTCGTTTATCAAAGACCCTTAGAGTTTTCCAGAGAGAATGGCCGCCGGGGCCTTCTCCCTTGTATCGTTATCCGCCGCATTCTCGCCGTCTGGTTCCCGGAAAGCCAACCGGTACGCCTCTCACATCCTCAAACCGGACGGTTTGGTCCGGGATGTGGCATTCCTGTGCTCTACAAATGCGAGGCCTTGGAATTGCACGAGACATCGATCGCTTGTCGCTACCTCAACCTATCTTCTTTATGCTTCCCACAGCGTCAGTTCAGATTCATTGCTGTTCCAAATAAATTGATTTTGACGATGCTGTGCTTAATTTTTTATTATTATTATTTAGTGGAATTTGACTTGTTTGGACAGGAAATCGGAGAGGGCTCCTGCTGATAAGATTCCTAAGTGAGTTGGGTGTTGCTTAAATTCTTCTTTCTCATTCTGTTGGAATATGAGATTACTTGTTTATTTTGATTGGTGATGTCTTTGATAGGATAATGGAGCAGATGGTCCGCCTGGGCAATAAAATCGTTTGGTATGGCGGGGCTGGAGGCGAGGAAGTTGAGTACCCCACAACGGGTACTGAAGCTCTTCTAATGGGAATTTTGGTCGAGGGTCAGTTATTTTTAGCTCTTTCTGCAATATAATTTTGGAAATGGCTATAAATACCTCATTTGTTTGTATCACTTTTACACTATCATCATCACTGGATATGGCAATACCTTCGTCCTGATTATTTCTTCTAACAGGTTATGAAATCTCCTAACCTGGCATAGAATGAATGGTTAACCCTTCAGCCCAACTTTCTTTAACTTTCCAATAAGCTTTTGTGTTGTATTTATGTTCTTCTATATGTATGCATCATTTGTGTGTTCGTACAGCCGCACAACACAGTACATGTGTGTGATTAGTTTGTACTCGACGAGACTGACTTTGTTTTCATTGCCTAAATTTTTGTTAACAGGCACCAGTGTTGCAGCAAAGTTTTTACGGGCTAATGCAATTACTCTCTTCAAAGTAAAAGAAGAAACTGTCTAAGTTACTTGGTAAATCAGACCTGTACCTTTTCAGCCTGAGCATCCTCCGTTGACTGAACCAGCTCAAAGGGTGTTTGATTGGGCCATCGATGAGAAGATAAAATCAGGTAGACTATGAAATTGTTATCTTCTCATTTGCTTCTGCTAATTCTTGGTTTTAACTCCTTCGAAGAAGACATGCTTTCTTGGATATTTTCATTTGAAATGGTTTGACATCTATAATGAGGTTGAGTTTTGTTTAGTTTCTCGGTGCAATTGTAAAGTAGACATTAGTAGCATGAGGTACATTAGAATTTATGAAGAGTGAAAACTAAATTGAAAGGGGTACTGATCTTAGTCATTGGATTAATGAGTCCAGAGTTCGAAATTTTGTGTAGTCATCTTTCTTTATTCTTATAATCCTGATTTCAACAAAAAGACTTTCTCATGCTCTATGTACGGCACTGTTCGGATGATCCTCTTTCCCAATTTTATATACACAAGAGGGCATTTACTAGAGTAGAGCACCGCATACATGCCATCCCTACCTTGTCTGCCCTTCACTTCTGATAGGTTTTACCATCCTTGCAATATTACAACAAGTTACTGGATCTGCCAATCTGGGAGTGTCAAACCATCAGCAATCGAGCTTGGTTATCTACAGTAAATTCTGATTCTGCAATGCCATATGAATATTGATTGTCAAAGATCTCATTTGAACTCCTGATGAATGAATAGTGTTAAACCCATCATTAATAAGTCATTAGATTCATTTACAAGAACTCCAGGCCACCCTAATTGGTAGACTAACTATTAAATTTTTGAATTGTGTACACAGTTACATGGACAGAGATAGATAAAACTTCAGCTCTATTTGATCATCTTAGCCTTATGATTTTGGACCTTGAAAATTTGATTGTTATAAGCTATTGATTTTACATAGCTCACCTCACAAAACTAAAATGTTTGGATGAGGGAGTTTTCCCAACTTCTTCCTATCCATATAGTCTACAAGTTCCACCCAAGCATATGGGTTCCAGACCTTAATGGATGGCCAGCCTCCTTATAAAACATGATTACTTCAACCTCTTTAAAACTGGGCAATGGTTTTACCGTCCTTGTGATGTTATGGCAATTCTAGTCATTGGTACTGGTGACCTATAACTGTTAAACTATTAGCCATCAAGTTGTGAGCCTTCTGAAGAAGAAAGTTTGTTGTTGTGCAGTAAATTCTGATTCTGCAATACCATATGAATATCGATTGCCAAAGATCTCATTAAAATGTCTTATGAGTGAATTTCATTAAATCCATTACTATTATGCCAAAGACTCAATGTTCTATTGATTAAATTACCTGAGTATAAAACTGCAGGTGAAGGTGGGGAAGTAACTACAGCCCACTTGCTCCTAGGCATTTGGTCTGAAAAAGATTCAGCCGGTCATAAAATATTGGCTTCTCTTGGTTTTGATGATGAGAAAGCTAAAGAGCTGGCCAAGTCTGTAAGTTTCAGACCTAATGTTTCCCAGAACAGTTTTATTTTCTTTCTCTCCAGTGATGTGATTTCCATTTTATTTTGTAGATGAGTGGGGATGCTATTTTGACCTACAGGTAGAATCAAGATTGTTCTATAATTTGGGTTTGATTTCTTCCTTGAGGTGTGTAGAATAGCTTACCTATTCTGCAGTGACTTGCCTGCTAAATTTGTTGACGGGGAAAATGCTGCTGTCTGGAAGGTAATCAGTGCTTTACAACCAAAATGCTGCATCTGTCCAAAATTGGAACTCAGAATATTGTTAATAAAGGCTTTTTTTCTGGGTATTGTACCCAATTTTTTTAATGATTATTTTTCCCAATCTTGTTGTGAAGGCATATGAGGAATGAGGTTAACTTTATTGGTGGTTTTATAAACTTCGCCAAAGTTAAGTAGTTGCTGGGTGGAGCTTTGAAGAATCATCCCGTCATATTAGGCTCGCTTTTATTAACCTTGAAAAGATACAAGTCATATTGGTTATCCCCACTTCCCCGGTAGGATGAAAGTCAAGTTGCATCCAGTTGAGTTTTCACCAACCCAGAATTTTTTCTGCTAGACCTAAACCCAACCCAATAAAATGGAAAAGCTTAAAACTTTTGACCTGACTCAAACCAAAGAATTTGAAAAGCCCAAACTTTTGACCTGATCTGTTCCAAGGAAAAAAAAAAAAAACAAGAACCCAATGTAACCCAAGAACTGAGAGATTGGATCCCTAAAGCCAGCAGTTGAAGAGATCAGTTGAGAGAATGGGGACTTCGACAATGGAGGAACCGATATTGGAGGATATGGCCAGAACAGGACCTAGAAGCATGCATTGATGTTAGAGTTGTTGTGCCTACAATTCTGGGTAGAGGTAGAATAAGTTGGGAATTCCTATCGATGGGCTTCTGAAAGTTTTATGGTAAGTAGTCCCTCATGTTTAATGTTTTTAACTTTAATTCAGAGAAAAGAAAACTAAATGGTTATTGTGATATTTATGAGAAAGAAAAGCCTTTTTCATTGAAAGAAAAACCTTTTTCATTTGTTCTGACACAACCTTCCTCATTCAAAGCCACTTTTATTTCTTGCAAACCAAAAACGTCAAATTTGTAATCCACATCTCCAACTAAATCTCCAGTCTACCTAGTTGGAATATGAGAATTTTCTAACCAAAGCAGTTCAAAGGAAATGAGGACCAAAGTATGAGATTGTATAATTTTTAGGGAATTGAAGTTTTTTGAAATTTCTTAATTCTCTTTCAAAAATTTTGCTTCACCAAAATATGGAACTTGACAGTAGCAACAATGAATCTCATGGAATTTCGATTCCACTAAAATATTCTAACCTGCCAAATAGGCCCCTGATGTTAAAGTCATCCGCCGAGCAGGATAAGTACTGACTCAAGTCCAGTGAAAAATCTTCAGTTAATACTTAAAATTTTCTCTGATATATACTTGACCTCATGTTTAGAATCTATTATGCTTTATGATTCTTCAAATGTTCAACAACTAAGGATGGGTTCTACCCATAGAGAGAATATATCATCACCAAAATGAGAACTTCCATGCACACAGGAGCACAAATGATTAAAGGAAGCCCTTCTGTTTGCAACACTCAATGGCTCCGGCAAACATCTCCTCCAGCCCGTACTTGAACTTGAATCCCAAATCTAAGAGCTTCTTGGAAGACAATTGAAGTGGTTTTTCCTCTTCCATCTCACTCAGTATACTGAAAGAGAGAGAACAAGCCAGAAAATTATTACCAAAACCAAATCACCCATTTTTCTAATTGATAATAATAATAATAATGAGAGAGAGCGAGAGAGAGAGAGAGAGAGAGAGAACTGACTCATTTGGTATTTGGAAATTGGGGAATTTGTGGATGAGGAAGTTGGCCAAGGAATGAATGGTGGTATCATTTGAAGAGCAAATGTATCTTCCCTTGGCCTGCGGGCACTCCATTAAGAATATGTGGGCAGAAACCAAGTCGTCCAAGTGAACAAACTGCATCTGCTTCAACAGCTTGCAGTGCTGACGATCGCCTGTCATACTCAGATATTATTAGGAGGATATGATACTGTTGGATGCAAGACTTCCACTAGAATTATTATAAAAAAAATATGCGGGTCCGTCGGAAATTGAATTTAAGAAGATAAATCCAAATTCATTAATTGGTACCAAACTCAATTCATGGAAAATGCCCAAACAGGTTAATGGCTTTATGGTTTGGTCCGTATCTGTTGAATAATGGCCGCAGCACACCGTCTGGAAGGGGTGTGGACTGGTGATGGGTGAATCACTGTCCATGTCTTGAAACACTGTTTATATTTAACATGCACTTGGTAGAGTGCTACTGGAGTAACATTGAGTTTGGTTAAGTTCAACCTTTTAACTCTATTTCTTTTAATTATCTTTAATTTAAAAGAATTGTTTGTAATTTTTCAACATGAAAAGTAAAGAATTACTTTATTCTTGTGGAATGAAGTTTCTTTGCCATAATTATAGAATATGAGAGCATTCTCTTTTCTTTCAAATATCTATTTTTGAAGTAGAAAATTAAAAAATGTCATGAAAATAATAAGACAGAGATTTTCTTCACTCCACGAAAACTCTTAATTCATTTTTATATAAACAAGAGTTTTTATACAAACATAAAATATGATGGGTGCTCATGACCTAACATGATGATGAATTTCATGATATCGCTTGGATAACATAGATTGCATTTCTTAAGGAAATTGGCCCTAAACATATGCAATTCAATTTCAACGTCAGCAACCCAAGTAGAAACTAATCTAAACACATATTTTTTAACCTAACTATAATAAAATCAATTTCGGGTTGAGTAAGGTTGGGTTGGGTTCAGTTTTAGCAAACTAACAATTTTAATTGGGATTAATGAAAACAATAATATGCATGCTCTATATAATCTATTGCACTTAATAATCCAAGTAAAGATCATGCACATTGAGAGGGAAAATAGTCAGAAACTTCCTTCCGATATCCTTAAAATCTAAAAAATCCCGTGGAGACAGAATTTCATTCCACCTATTTTTCAGGAGGAAAGGGGAGAGAGTGACGCCCACTATTTCTCTATCGAACCTCAATTACATGGAATAGAATTGAGTTCGATTTGGGTCAAGTCATTCCATCCAAGCCAACAGATACGCGTATCAATCAATTGGAAGCAGGGGTTGAAATATCGGCCGATACATATCATATCGGCCGATATATATCGGTTTTAGAGATGTGAATATCGACCGATATCATATCGTATAGGCCGATATTCACAATATCGGCCTTGATATCGGCCGATATTTAAAAAAACGAGGAGGAAAGAGAAAAATATCGGCCGATACCGATTTTTAAACCCCTGATTGGAAGATCAAAAAACACAACTTGCCCACTTCATGCAATGGCTGCTTTTTTTTTTTCTTTTCTTTTGCTTCAGATGTCGGAAGTAATGTACCCATGTATACTGGGTAGAACTACGGAAAGTGATAGTTTGAAATGATAAATTTGAAGAAAATTTTAAAATAATTCTTATAAAAACAGTATTTTTAACCATTAGTATCATTTCGTGAATTTTAAATTTTGGCAGTTTAGATAAGATATATGAGTTCATAATTTTAAAATGTCTTATGACTTTAGATTAATCAACTATCTAAACTATAAGATAAGTATTTTTTTTCTTTAAAGTTAATAGATTTCTAAAATTAAGATTTGTAATCTAAGATATTTATGACATGTTTTTGAAAATGTGAAACTTAAATCAAGATGTGACAATTGAATAAGTCTAAAATTTGAAAATAACTTTATTTTTAAGATTTTACACTTATCTTTCTTCTTCTGATGTAATCAAAAGTAAAGGATAAATTAAAATTTTCAGATGAGATGAACAAGAACGAAAATTCAATTTTTTTTATCTTTTTTCCTTGTATTTATCTTTCTTTAAGAGCTTTCCTTTTAATTTCTCTGGTGTGCCAACTAATAAAAGGCAAGAGTGCTAGACAAACCATACTAAATTTAATTGGGTCAATATGATTTTAGTGACTCGATATGAATCACATTGTATTTGATAATGACATGGATCTAATGACTTTAAAAAATGTTAGTTGATTTAAAATTTTAAAAATTAATGTTATTAAACATGCGGCTTTATTTAAACTAAATAGAATAGATGGCTGAAATAGAGTTTATCTGTCAATTTTATTTATTTAAGTAAAATTAATGTTTATAATCTGCATCTGAGCAATATTTTTTTACTTTAATTTGATAAGGTTAATGTATTTAATAAAACCATATATATTATTTGAATTAAAATTGAATTACAAGTAGTCATGACTCAATTAGTATTGACAAAATATTGCAAAAGGTCTTTAACAGGTTAAAGAGTTTGATTCAACTAATCAGGGATTAAAAATAAATGTTGTGGATCCTGGGAAGTGCATTTTAGGGAACAATAGGTAGAATAAAAAGCAATTATTCTGCACATACAAATTAATACAGTGATTTTTTATATATATTTTAATATTTTGTCAATACTCAATTAGTATTGACAAAATATTGCAAAAGGTCTTTAACAGGTTAAAGAGTTTGATTCAACAAATCAGGGATTAAAAATAAATGTTGTGGATCCTGGGAAGTGCATTTTAGTGAACAATAGGTAGAATAAAAAGCAATTATTCTGCACATACAAATTAATACAGTGATTTTTTTATATATATTTTATTATTTTGTATTTGAGGGAATAATGTGTAAAATAAAATAAAAATAATGACGTGACAGAGTCTGATTACGCTGCAGTCACATTCATATTAATGCAGTGGTTGCAGCATGGCAGTTTAGTCGGCAGACTGCCGAGCGGTAAAACCGTGGAAGAAAGAGAAGGGAAGGGAAGACTTACCGAGGATCAAAGCGAGACTGGTAGAGAAAGAGTTAGGGAAATGAGAAACAAGGAAAGGCCCGACGACGGAAGACGGAAGGACGGTGACAAGATCGAGCCCATTCTCCTGTGCAAACTCCAGAGCAGCCCGTTCGGTGAGAGTCTTAGAAACGAAGTAGGACGAGATGGGGACGTCTTGCGCTCGGCAGAAGTCAACGTCAGTCCACAGGCTCTCATCCATCACCTTGACGTCCTTGCCGTGGAATATAACGGCACTGGCAGAAGAAGTGTAGACCACTCGCTTCACCGTCTTGGAATTAAGGCATGCTCGGAGAATACCCAGGGTTCCTTCCACGGCTGGCTTCACCACCATGTTCTCCGGATCTTCGGCGTCGAAGATGATTGGATGAGCCATGTGGAACACTCCCACACACCCATCGATGGCCGCCTCAAAGCTCTGAGGGTTGCTCAGGTCTGCGTCGAATATTTCGAGCCTCTCAGATGCACCTGGAAGGGCTTTGAGGTGGCCGGTGTCTTCCTTGAATGCTGGTCACGATATACAATAATACAAAAGCAAGAAATTCATGATTTGGAAGGCAAAAATAGAAAGATGGTGAGAGAGAGAGAGAGAGAGACAGAGAGAGAGAGAGATTAGGAGTAGGAGTAGGTACATGGGTCGGATCGGACGGTGGTGGCGACGGAGTAGCCAAGTTGAAGAAGCCTCATAACGAGCCATGAAGCGACGTAGCCAGCTCCTCCGGTCACACATACCTTCCCTTTCTCGCCTTCCTTCGCCATCCTTTCAACCCCTCACTATTTCCCCATGAAATGAAGAAACAAAAGAAAATAAAAAGAGGGGTTTGGTGGAGAATCCAACCATGGAATACGTGTAACAATCCAAACCGTTAGTTCTACCAGAAACCATCACATTGTTAAAATAAAATTTATTGAATTGTTTTAATTTTTACATATTCTGACAAATTTAATAATGAGAGTATATAATAGAGATTAGAAATTATTTAATTAAAATCTGAAAAAAAAAATATGATTTTATTAAATTAAATTTAATATTGAATTAGTCCCACATGTCACCTTCTGGTATGCCTTTTTGACATTAAGCATTTTGCAGTATTGCCCCCACCTTAATTTACATAACAATATAACATATATATATATAATTTTGCATAAAATATAATGGCTCAGCGGCTCTTCACATTAAATTTAAAATATTAGTATAATTTAAAATATAATGAAATTTATTAATATTTTATTATCGATTTAAATATATTTAAATCTAATAGTTGAAATTAAATTTTAATTCTCGATTTTTTATAAAGTACACATGCAATTAAATATTCAAAATGGTAAGATTTATTTATCCATATAATTTATAAATAAAAATTACTTTTTCTATTATTTTAACCAATTTAACCTTTCCTGTTATTTTTGCATTTTTGGAGACGCTTGGGCTACGACAGTCCACGTTTCCCCGCCCCTTGTGGTTTGTCCCGAGTCCAGATCGTCTACGACTGGACTTTCACAGTTTTTACACGTTTCAACGTGCAGGTGCATTGCAGCTGTGAGCAGTTTTTGCTGGAGACAATTTTTTATGAAAATTAAAATTAAAACTCTAATTTATTTTTTTGAATTTATTTATAGGAAATTGTGAAAAATTCAGCATAAAATATTTATGCGTGATATTCACTGCCTTTAGAACTTAGAATCTGGTACCTCCCACTTTCTGAAACGGTTGATTACCTAGTTAAATTACACTTATTTAAATTAGAGTTGACTTATTTGAACTGAAACTCTAATTTTGTAATATATAAGGAGCCTTGTCAGTGGTGTAAACTGTAAAGTACAAAAGTTGAAATAACTGAGTCATGAGTTCTTGTGACTCAGGCTGATGATAACCCAGACTTGGGTTGACCCGAGCTCATTCGTGGGTCCAAAATAGCAAGCCTGAATTTGGAATTGAGCACAGGGTCTAGTGCTGTGAAAGCCCAAATTTAAGCCAATTCATAAAAGCTCAAAATCATGTACTAAAATTTATTGAATACATAACTTATTTTCTATAAGATTTAGTAAATTTAATTCACACTAACCCATCTTGGACCCCAAAAAAAAAAAAAAAACAAGAGACTGGATTAACCCAAATATGCTAATTGAGTTTAAAATCTCACCCAAGCCTTACAAATACGAATTTGGAAGCACTTAATTTTGACAAAAATTGGGCAAACTCAAGCCTAAGTTTCGGATTGGGCTCACGCCTTATTTGCCTAAGTTTTAGCACCAAGATATGTGCTCCATGTTCTTTCCCTTGTTCAGACCAGGGGTTTAAAAATCGGTATCGGCCGATATGATATGTCGACCGATATATCGTTATCGGCCGATATTCTTCTCTCTCCGGCCGATATTTAAGCCGGTAATTGTGAATATCGGCCGATAATGATATATATCGGCCGATATTCACTCCTTCAAAACCGGTACATATCGGCCGATACGATATGTATCGGCCGATATTTGTACCCTGGTTCAGACTTCAGATAAGGGGAACATCTTATGTACTACGCAACCAAGTGGAGACTCGGCAGACGCTACAACTTATTTATCAAAATGGCCAAAGTGAGCTTAAGTTTATAGGCCCAATTTGGGCCTGGTTATGCCTTAAAACTCATGAGACTTTGAAATATGTATTTAAAGCCCAATATCTAACCCAAAAATTTTAGGCATAGTTTTAGCTTATTCAAGGCTTTATGGTCCTTCAGTCCAATTGATCATTTAGTGGGACAATCGGTTGATCCACTTGGTCTAGTGAGCCAATCAATTTATTGTTTTGTAGACAATAATTAGCCTTATTTTGACCGGCTAGAGGTCAGCCCCACTGTCAAATAATAATAATAATAAAATAATAGTAATAACAATAATAGTAAGCGCACTGAATTTTTTGGAGAAAATCACAGTAATTCCAATGGATTTCACAAAAGTTTTAATTCACATACTGTTAATCTTATTGAGTCCTTTGTACTCGAATTCTTATTATCTTTTTTTAAGATTTTTAATGATTATCTCAAAACTTTTTAGTGTAATTTTTTTTTTATCTGATTGTACTTTCATGCGTTACGTGATACAATCATACAATATTGACTTGGTATCAGTCCCCACTAAATCCAACGATCTAAACCTTGTAACTTGTAAGTGTATTGAACCGTACAAATGGGCCGCTGACCTTAGATTTTGGAGGCCTGCCACACAGATACAGCATTGGTATCTCCAATGATGATACCAAGCAGTATTTCAGTTTCTTACCCTTTTATTGAAAAATTATAATTTTCAAACAAAATATTTGGTCAGGGAGACTCTTGCTTTGATTTTTTTTTTTTTAAATAAGTCAATAATATTTGAGTGGAATACATAGAAAATAATATAGATAGAAGATAGGAGAAGTTTCATTCCCAATTCAACTATTTTTGTCTCAGAATTTTGGACAGAAAATTTAATTATTATAAGATATTTATTTTTCATTTTCCTATCTTATGAAGGTATAACGATTAAATTGATGATTTTTTAGGGTTTTTAGTTACAATGTATACATCCAAGCTTTGCGGTCCTGATCAGATTATTTGGGTTGCAAACCAATCTGGGTGCTTCTCATTATCCTCTGCCATGGATACCTCTTTCTACAATTTAGTTGACCTTCCATGGACTTCTTGCACTTGATTTTCTGGATACATCCCACGGCACTCCTTTATAGCCTGGCTGCTTTTCCAATCTGGCCTCAAAACTAAAGAAAAACTTCTCAGCTGTGGCATTCAGTGCAATACCACCTGCACTCTCTGTCATTCTGCCCCTAAATCATGCTCTCATCTGCTTGAGTGTGATGATGTCATCACAATCTGGGATTCAATCATCAACAAATTCGGCATCAGACACTCCAACAATATTCTTGAAGACCACTGCAACCCACTCGCTCTTCAGAAAGGTCGGCTTGAGAATTTGGCTGCAAATTTAGCTCTCCCATCTGGAACATTTGGTGCGAAAGGAACCATCGCATCATCCAAAACTGCTCAATCTCCAGTGCTAACCTGTGCTACAGAATTTTCCAGGGAAATCAAGGACAGGGTCTTTTTCCTTCTCTCAAATGACGATATTCGAAAAGCGAGTGGTCCATTCTCTGCTTCCTGGGATCTCCCTCCTGCTTTACCCTACTATCATCACATCCACAGCTCAGATAATCCTACTCCCAATCTCAATCAGGAGCTCCCCTGACTCCTTATTGATATGCTTGTTGTACGTAATCATAATATCATTGGCGCCTCTCTTTCGAGCCGGCCTATTCATGGCATGATAGTTTGGCCTCCCCCCTCGGATGACAAAATTCTTGGCCTCCTTGTTGCTACGCAGATTTGCCTGAGTGATTTAATCGATAGAAACATTGCAATTGCTGTCTTCAGGTTGGTTGTTATGAGATTTACTTCTATCTTTCGCAAGACCGACCCCCTAACTGGAAGTACAGAACTCACATTACTGCTGTGAAGCACCTTCTAAGGATCATCGGCTGTTCGACCATATCCCAGGCTAATCCCAATCACTTGAGATCTCTGGTTGAATGGGCTACCCAAAAGCCGCCTAATTGCAACAGCATAGGCTTTTTCTATGCGATGGAGCAATGACAAATTCAGAATACTCTGTTGATTCGAGTTTGGGATTCATTGGGTCCTTTTTCGGTGTGCTTTGTGCCTAACTTTGCGCTTATTTTTCTGTCTCTTTGGGTTCCTCTGGGACTGGCCCTGGACCCGTAAGTTTTGATCCACTGGTCTTATCTTTGCCTGACCCAGGCTATGGGCTCTATTTTGTACATTTTCGGGCTTTCCCCTTTGAATGAAATATACTAACCTTCATTAAAAAAAATAAAAAAAATTCAATACATCCGACTTATAGGTAGACAGCTTGCTAAAGATATTGCTACGACAAGTCCCCCTAAAATTCCACACAGAAGATTGAAAATTCTAAAAACGTCCAGTCATGTAATTAGGCAAAGATTGAGAGCGAAGGAGAATTTTGGGTAACGAATTCGGCTAATAAAGTGCATATCAGCAGAATCGTTGTAGAATTCTGAGCGCTAATTTGTATCAGCTGTAATGTACTTATGTGTTGTAGACATATAAATCTGAAGGGGAGAGAAACAATACTGATCAATATAGGTATTGCACCGATACAGACGTAACGCCTATAAGTGTCAAATATAACACATTTTGAATACAAATAGAGAACATACGAAAGACAAAGGATCAAAAGACCTTAGAAAAAAATCTCATACAATAAGAGCACACAGCTATATAATATTGGTGTGCCCTAGGGGTAATAGACTCACCTATGAGGGTTTTACACTGGGTATCCCGCGGTTTCCCACACAAATTTTTTTTTTTTTAAAAAGTAGGTTCTTGTACAATTTCAAGGGTTATTCCCGTTTTAGAAAATTCATTATGACAGAAAGAATGGATAGCCTATAAGTGCAAGTGTTTTTTCAATGCGAAAACATGAAGTAAAAAAAAAAAACATATAAACAAACAGTTTTTACCACATTCCATCTAATAGAGAAAAGCTTACAAATAGAGAAAGGGTTGCAAGAGTACAAAACCCAAATAGAAAGAAAGGAGAGTTTCAAAGGAAATTTGTAAGTCTAAAGCAAATCTCTCTCTCTCTTGTTGTGGGCCAGCCCCACTTATGGGCCTATTGGGCTTAGGCCCAATAGGGTGACTTATATATTATTGTATTCCTGTGTAATACAGAGAGAGAGGGATTAGAGAGAGAGTGAGAGACAGAGAGATCTGAAAGGGAGAGACCTTGTAATCCTCTGTACTTGTTTTTCTACATAGTAGATTTGATCTCGCTCCGTGGACGTAGGCGTTCTAGCCGAACCACGTAAATCTTGTGTCGTGTGATTGTGTGTTTGCATTATTTAATTTCTAATCCCCAACAAGTGGTATCAGAGCCGAAGGTTATCGGATTCAGACAAGGTTCAGTCGAATTAGAGTCGGTAAAAATCACACAGACCGTCGGAGAACATCGGACGGAAAACCAGCCGCGTCGGCTGAAGACGATACTGTTCATCGATTAAATTTTTTTTTTTTGTGAACGGACTGTTCACAGATCTGAAAAAAAAAAAAAAAAAATTTATCGATCTGCTGAGAGCAGGTCGGCTGACGGTGGTTAGCAGCGTCGGCGGAAAAGGGGGTTTTATCTCGGCGTCGGCACAAGAGGAAAACCCAGATCAAAAGGCATCTAGGCTTAGATCTGAATCGCAGCAGAGTAGTTCATCGCAACGGGAGGATTTTCGGAATCCGGCAGACAGATCAAGCAGCCGGCGAAACGCGGGAGAACAGAGCGAGGGTCTCTCGTTTTTTTTGGTAGCCAACCGAGATCGGCAGCAGCCAGATCCAGAACAGATCTGTGTTTTTCAGATCTGAGGAACACCAACCCAGATCTGAGTTCTGAGAAAAAAAAAAAACCGAGAAACCCAGTTTTGGGGTTTTTTCAGATCTCAGCCGGCGGAACAGCAAGAAGCCGAGCACAGCGGCAGCGCTGCAAGCAGCAGCGGCCGAGGAGGAAGCCGTGTGCAGATCGCAGCGGAAGTGACGAGGATCTCAGCCGGCAGTGGAGCAGCAGCACCAATCCCGGCCAGATCGCCGGAGACGAAGAAGACGAATTTTTTTTTTTGAACTGAGAAGAGAAAGGTTGCAACAGTTTCCAGAAAAAAAAAAAAAAAAAACCGTGGTCCGCAGGACCACCATTTTCAGTGCACCCGCGGGACCACCAGTTCAGGTGCACCCGCGAGACCACCATTTCAGTGCACCCCGAGAGACTACAGATTCAGGTACTCCTGCAGCGGGGAAATCAACGGTCCAGAATTGTTTTGCAGTTTCCGGAGTCACCGGGACTCGGAATTGAGATCCGTCTTCGCCTGTACGATCGTGGCAGTGTGATCTACACAGTGACCGGTGTGGATCTAGTTTCTGGAGAGTTGACAGTGAGCGCCAAGCAGTGGTGTTTGTAGAAAGGAGATCAGCTGAGTTCTCTTTTCTCTTATTTTTTCATAACTGTCATTTCTTTTTACACATTATTCTGCTATGTGTATGATTGAACCACCCAAGTGGTGAGGAGTTCGGGGGTATTTGGTTGGATGCTAGTAGTAGATCCCTAGGTTTGTGCAGGGCTACAAATTTACACTGTTGGTTATTTGCTTCCGCATTTGCGCACAAACAGAACAGAGGACAGTGACAGAATGGCATCCAGTTCCAGTTCTACAGTCATGAAATTGGTCCCTGGCAATTATCTCCTTTGGAAGACCCGGATGCAAGATCTCCTGATTAAGCATGACTTATATTATCCTCTTTTAGGAGATGCATCTATGCCTGAAGATATGAAGGCAAAGCCCAAAGAATGGGAGTACAAGCATTTGAAGGCTGTGAGCCTGATCAGGGAGTATGTCGATGACAGCATTCTTCACCATATCACAGCAGAAAAGAAGGCAGATGAACTGTGGACTAAATTGTCTACAATGTATGAGAGCAAGGCGCCAGTGAACAAAGCCTCTGTTATCAAGAGACTGGTGAAACTGACATACAATGAGCACATGTCAATGTCCGAACATCTCAGCAACTTTCAGGGCATGGTGAACCAGTTGGCCAGTGCGAAGATCATATTTGCAGATGAGATTTTGGCTCTTCTTCTCATGGCGACACTACCAGATTCTTTTGAGACTATGGTGATTGCTTTGAGTAACTCTGCACCCGGTGGCGAGCTATCCTTAGAGACAGTCAAGGAGTCATTGATGAATGAAGAGATGAGACGGAAAGAAAAGGGCATCGTAACTTCTTCTTCCGGAGCATATGTGTCACAGGATAGGGGCAGAAGACATAAAACTCATGGTCGCCAGGACCATAGAAGCAAGAGCAGACCCGGTGGAGGTCACAGATCTCAGAGCAGAGGCAGAGACAGCAGAAAGTGTTTTCACTGTGGCAGAGCAGGGCACTTTAAGAATCAGTGCAGGGTGTGGAAGAGAGAAAATAATCAGACTGTGCAGCATCAGGCACGAAAGCCAGCTTCTTCAGACACCACGGCTGCCACAACTCAGGAGCCGCGTACTCTTGTCATAGTGACCACCAGTGAGGGGGAGAGTCTGTCCATTACCCCCTCCTCATCTGAGTGGGTCATTGACACTGGTGCCACTTATCATTATACTCCTCACAGGAGCTTCTTCTCCACATATACATCCGGAGATTTTGGAACAGTTCGGATGGGCAACTCTGCATGTTCCCCTATCACTGGAGTTGGGAACATTACTATAAAGACTAGTCATGGCTGTGAGATTAGTTTGAAGGATGTGAGACATGTGCCAGATATCAGATTGAACCTCATTTCTGCGAGGGTACTCGGCACAGAGGGATACATCAGTACATTCGGCGGAGACCGATGTAAGATCAGCAAGGGGTCGCTTACCATGGCACGAGGGGTGATCAGAGATTACCTATATGTTTTGACCGGCACAGTTTGCACCGGCCAGATGCACGCAGTACAGAGAGAGACTGCTTTCTCTCTATGGCACCGGAGACTTGCACATCTGAGTGAGAAAGGGCTGCAGATTCTTCAGAGGAAAGCCCTTATTCCACGGACTGAGTGTACCCGGTTAGACAGTTGCGAGCATTGCATCATGGGCAAGCAGACAAGAGCTTCCTTCAATCTAAAGGGCCACATAAAGGCCAGGAAGCTAGACCTAGTATACTCAGACGTTTGTGGACCGATAGAGGTGGAGTCATTGGGCAAGAACAAGTACTTTGTTACCTTTATCGATGATTCTACGAGAAAGTGCTGGATTTACTTCATGAGATCCAAAGATCAGACTTTCTCATTCTTCCGTGAGTTTGTTGCCTCTGTGGAGAGAGAGACGGGTAGAAAGCTGAAATGTCTGAGGACCGATAATGGTGGCGAGTACACATCGGGAGAGTTTAAAGAATTCTGCAAAAAGAACGGCATTAGACATGGGTTGACAGTGCCAGGGACTCCCCAGCATAACGGTGTAGCAGAGCGCTACAACCGCACCATTGTTGAGCGAATGCGTTGCATAGTTCACAACGCAGATCTACCCAAGAGATTTTGGAGCGAAGCAGCGAGGACAGCAGTATACCTCATCAACCGCTCACCATCAGCTCCCTTAAATGGTGAAGTGGCAGAATGTTTGTGGACAGGTAGAAAAGTTTCCTACAAGCATCTCAGAGTTTTTGGCTGCGTTTGCTATGCACACATCCCTGATATGTCGAGGAAGAAATTGGATGTAAAGTCGACATTGTGTGCATTTATTGGTTATGGTGGTCCAGAGTTCAGATACAGACTGTGGGATCCAGCTCAGCAGAAAATGTTCAGGAGTCGAGACGTGGTATTCCGTGAAGATGAGTTCTTCAATGAGAACAATAAACCCACATATTCTAGTGGCCTAGATCAAGGTCCCATCTCCACTCCGGACACACCTCAGTCAGCAGCAACACCTTCTCCTTCACCTGCACCGCCAGTCAGTCAGTCAGACGACAGTGGGTCAGATGTTCCTTCTAGCAGTCACAGTGACAGTGTCAGTGGGCCAGCAGATACGTCTACAGATGAGACAGTTAATGAGCCGGTACATGATACAGTTGAGGACACAGTGGAGGATGATCAGGACAGAGATAGACAGTTGAGCGAGGGGGAGCACCCCCCCAGTACTTCTACATCGGAGGATGTTATACCTCCTAGGAGATCTGTTAGAGAGCATAACCCATCCAGGAGATACCCAAGTTCCGATTATGTGTTGATGACCAGTGAGGGGGAGCCTGAGAGTTACTCAGAGGCTATAGGCGACAAAAATAGAATTCACTGGGGGAAAGCTATGGTAGAAGAGATGATGTCTCTTAAGAAGAACAACACATATGAGTTGGTTGATCTACCAGTTGGCAGGAAGGCCCTACAGAACAAATGGGTCTTTCGCGTGAAAAAGGATGGAGAAAAAGTTCTGAAGTATAAAGCCCGCTTAGTGGTGAAGGGTTTTGGACAGAAGAAGGGAGTGGACTTCGACGAGATATTCTCACCAGTGGTGAAGATGAGCTCCATACGAATTATGTTGGGCTTAGCCGCGAGTCTAGATCTTGAGATTGAACAGATGGACGTGAAGACTGCATTTCTTCACGGTGACCTAGACGAAGAGATCTACATGAAACAACCCGAGGGGTTTGAGTTGAAGGGCAAGGAGAATCTTGTTTGCCGACTCAAGAAGAGCTTGTACGGACTGAAACAGGCACCGCGGCAATGGTACAAGAAGTTTCACTCTTTCATGACAGGACAAGGATACAAACATAGTTCAGGTGACTCATGTGTGTATTATCAGGAGTTCAAGGGTGATCAGTTCATCATCCTGTTATTATATGTGGACGACATGTTGATATTTGGAAAGAGTTCCGAATTGATCAAGCTATTGAAGGCAGACCTGTCAAAGGCGTTTGACATGAAAGATCTTGGCCCTGCTAGACAGATTTTGGGTATGGAGATTCACAGAGATAGAAAGAAAAAGAAGATTATCCTGTCTCAAGAGAAATACATTGAGAAGGTTTTGGAGAGATTCGGCATGAGGGATTGCAACTCCGTTAGCACTCCTCTCGCCGCTCACTTCAAGCTCAGTAAGGAATGTTGTCCTTCATCAGAGACAGAGAAAGACAAGATGAGTCAGATTCCATATCAGTCGGCAGTTGGTAGTCTCATGTACGCTATGGTTTGCACAAGACCTGATATCGCACATGCAGTTGGATTGGTGAGCAGATTTATGTCAGACCCAGGACATGATCATTGGGAGGCAGTGAGATGGATCTTCAGATACCTACGAGGTACATCGAGCATGGGCATCATGTTTGGTGGAGACCCTTTGATTACCGGCTACACAGATGCAGATATGGCTGGTGACCTTGATGGTCGCAAGTCCACTTCTGGTTATCTTTTCACATTTGCTGGAGGAGCCGTCAGTTGGCAATCCAAGTTACAGAAGTGTGTAGCACTTTCTACGGCAGAGGCAGAGTACATTGCTGCTACTGAAGCTGGGAAAGAGATGGTTTGGCAAAAGGGATTTCTTCGGGAAATAGGCATCAAACAGGAGGACTACACAGTGTATTGTGACAGTCAGAGCGCCATCGACTTGAGTAAGAATGCCATGTATCACTCAAGAACGAAGCACATTGATTTGAGATATCATTGGTTGAGAGGAGCTATTGAAGAGAAACAGATCAGTGTAAAGAAGATCCATACAGACCACAATCCAGCAGACGCATTCACCAAAGTTCTTTCAAAGAACAAGTTTGAGTTCTGCGTAGGGGCATCTGGCCTCTACAGAAGATGACATCCATGTCAGAGTGTTCTCCTCCTCCTGGGGCTGGAGGGGGAGATTGTTGTGGGCCAGCCCCACTTATGGGCCTATTGGGCTTAGGCCCAATAGGGTGACTTATATATTATTGTATTCCTGTGTAATACAGAGAGAGAGGGATTAGAGAGAGAGTGAGAGACAGAGAGATCTGAAAGGGAGAGACCTTGTAATCCTCTGTACTTGTTTTTCTACATAGTAGATTTGATCTCGCTCCGTGGACGTAGGCGTTCTAGCCGAACCACGTAAATCTTGTGTCGTGTGATTGTGTGTTTGCATTATTTAATTTCTAATCCCTCTCTCCCCCAATATAATAGTTCAAAATCGCTCAAACATAGCTACGATTTACTATTTGTCAATTGAACAAGATCATAAGCTTTCGAAAATTGGTTAAATCTGTTAACACATGGTTTGACTGGTTTGAGGAAATAACTTACATCAACTATTTGGAGTTGAAAATCAAATAAAATCCTCTTAAAGTTGGTCTCCATGATGTCTTCCTCAAAGCTCTACTCTTCATTCTTGCCTTTCATTTTATCCCCTCAAAGGAGAGAGGAGGTGAACACATTTCCTCACTTGTATTTACAAGATTACTGTCTTTACAAAATGGTTGAACACTAGTTCGCATGGAAAAAAGGTATCACATTACATAGTATTGTGCGGGGCTCACTCTTGCTAATGGTGATAGGGCCTACTACAAAGGTCTACCATAAGGCTTATACTTGAATATAGTGATTAGCCACAAAAATCACTTTGATTGGATGAAAAAAAATCATATTTTTAAGTACATAGAGTTAATGAGTTAAAAACAATTTAAGGTGATAAAAGGAGTTTACATATTGTTGAATTGTCAAGAAAGCACTTTGAACATTCATCTAAATGATCTAGATTTAGAATATTTGTCACTAAACATTTGAAATTTTGGATAATAAGATCATTAGAGAACAAGGGGGACCAATCATGCTCTTGTGAGCACTTGTTAAAGGCTCGTCGCAGGAGAGGTCAAAAACATAGTTTAATTTATTCTACGAGCATACATATATTTGACAATAAAAGCTTCCATGAAGCATTTTATCTTGATTAAAAGTCCTGTGTAACATGCACTAAGGTTAGAATCAGGGCCGACCCTAGGCATAGGCGGTGTAGGCCGCCGCCTAGGGCCCCTACACACTTAAACTCCTTAATATACTAGTTACAAACGGCCCCTGAAATCTCACTCCACCTAGGACCCCTGAGATTTTAGAGGATCTCAGTGCAGGCCCTGGTTAGAATAAGATATTAGATTTCTAAACGTACTATTGAAATTTATGATTTTGTCTGATGACATAGATCAAATTGAAATTGAAATCGACAAAGAGCATCTAAAGTAATAATGAAAATTAGAGATGAGAACTAGAGATGCATGAATTCAGAGAGAAAGAGATGGAGAGAGCAGCGTATAGCACGCTGATGTCGCAGCACGTTCTTACTTTTACACCATGCTTGCATGCATGTCTCACCACCTGCAACCAAATCTCCTGCAAGTATGCAACCCCACGCTTGGATTCATTATACACATTCATTGGCCTATATTCTATCCTCTCAACAACAAAGTACATACGGTCTGCTACACTTGTCTGTTCATGTATCTAAACATGTCTCTCTCTCTCTGTGGAGTCATCCAAATCAAGATCTTTGACGCCATACCTTGTCCCAGAAATTTCACTAGCCCATCTTCTTCTTTCTCACTTCCTCTTCAATTTCATGTGAGTTGTAGGGCCTTCTGGTCTCCAACCACTGGAGATTACCGGTCAAACCTCTTATCAGTACCATGGGCAACACGTCCTTCCTCTTAAAAAAAACCCAACAAGCAGAAGCCGTGTCCTTGGATACGAGTCTCTTGAGAAACAGGAAGCAGAATTTTAAAAGAAGGCTTACACCGAAATATTCGTATATGTACACAGCCAAGAGAACATAGTTATGGGAGTTGGATCTTTGTGTGGCCGTTGGGCATTAAAGATGCCATGTGTTGCCTATCTAGTCATCCATATATCATTCCATACAAGTTATTGTACTGTACCTTGTACTAACCCTTTTATTAAAAGAAAATGTTTTCATATATACATGTGAAAAGAATCTTAAAGAATAGGAGCTCCTTAAAAAGATGTTTCCTAGGGTGAAGCAAATGGTTAACTGATGTGGAACTGTGTAAGAATCTCTCTAGTGGGCTTGGTTTGATCCTTTTGATTGTTTTTTATCTAAATCTAATTCATTAGATGAATATTTATAGTGTTAATACTTGAACGGATGATGAAGATGCGAGTCAAAACTTGAATCTAAGTAGATGTTGGGGCTGGTTGTGAACGAATTCTACATTAGAAGTTTATAGGAAATCTAGAAATTTATAAAGAATTTGGGTCACTCTATCTAATATGCTAGTCTTTTGGGATGAATATCCAAGTCCTAACAAGTGGTATCAGAGTCAAGTCTCAGACTATCTCATATGGATTCAGCAGATCCCCTAGACGGATGAGATGACTAGCATCATTCGAAAGGGAGATTATTGGGGCTGCGAACGAGTCCCACATTAAAAGTATAAAGAGATCTAAAGATTTGTAAAGAATTTGGGTCGTTCTACCTACCATACTAGTCTTTTGGACTAAATACTCAGGTCCTAATGATATAATGATGTCTATAATGGTTCAAATTGATCAATACATAGACCCCAACCTATAGACCTTATGCTGTTGTAGATATCTCACCCATACATTTTCTATATTTAACTCATATGAAATATTCAATGTTATCAATATTACAAAGTCGGATCCATGCTTTCAATAACCATGTCACATATTTTGAAGAGGAAGGTTCATAAAAAACGGAGAATCCCGACCATTCATTGCTTGGAATTTTCTAAAAGGAAAAATAATTCTTAAACTAGTTCAGCTGAACCCCGACGTAATCATTCAAGTGCCAATTTCAAATCAACCCACACTCACTTGCTGGTTAACTTTATTCAGAATCCCCAGTCGAGTCTGAGTTGACCCATTGAGTTCTGGTCAATATACATAATTGGCTAAAAACATGAGGATTTTGGTTTCTTCATCTATGATTGAGTAGTAAACGAGAGGAATAAAAGGCACTGTTTCATAAGTAAAATAGAGCAAATAAAATAAAGAATAGATGCTTATATGTTTTCGTTCTAAGAATATAAATCTTGTTGGGTAGGACTTTCTGACTTTGTCTTTTAGAAATATACAAACTTGGGAAACATCAACATATTTTTTTCACACATGGTCTGGTTTAGTATATGACATTACAGCTAGCAAATGAATATTTAGGGAACAGTGTTTGATCATTAAGATTGAATAATTGGGAAGTATCAAGCATAAGATAATGATAAATAATAACTAGAGTAGCATCCAAGAAGGTCACCAAAGCAATCCCCACGGCTGGTTCAGATTCCAACATTGTGGACATATCGATTGACTTCTTATGTGGGCCTTTACCCTATAGTTTCCCATGTTTATGATGGGCTTTTGTGCATTTATAATATTTTACTGTAGTTTGTATTACAACATTTGATTTAACCATGGTGATAATCTAGAAGTGGGATTTGACCATTTTATCATGAATATTTAATTATTTTTTAAAAATTATGAAAAAAGGTGATTGTAATAATAATAAATAAAGAAAATGACAGGGATATCAAACAAAGAATGGTTAGTTTAGGTATTCTGCACACTTTGAGATGATGTCCTTCATTTACATTACTGCCACTAGCCGATCTACACGTACTTCTTTAGGACCCAGGACCAGACCCAGCCATGCTACCAATTTTTTATCTTGGAAAAGGTCAAGTGGATGAATAATACAATCCCTTGATAAAGCCTCCCCTTGTTTGTTCTCACGGTCGACAAATATATACAGAGATGCCATGGCCTCTTTCAGGTAAGTGTGTGGTCTGAAGATCTCGAATTCACTGAATTTGGGAACTCACATAGAGAGAGATGTCTTGGTCTGCTGAGAACGCCACTAGAGCCTTTCTTCGAACTGTAAAAATGGTAAGCAACGAACAAAACTATCAATAGCTAATTGCCTAATTGCTACGACAATACAATGCATCTTCCTTAGATTTTCCAATTATTGATTGCTTGCTTCCCTTTGATTTTGGTATAGGGAAAGAAGGATAAGGAGCCAGACATGTCGGAATTCATTTCGGCGTTGGCAGCGGGAAGCAGCGCTCAGCTCATGGTGGAGGCATGCGCCGGCATTGCTGGCGCCACCTCGGTTGCACTAGTTGCAGCTGCACACCAAACAGGAGGTCGGGTTGTATGTATTCTTCGTGGGGTAGATGAGCTGAGATCGTCACAACAAGTGCTGGGGGCCGAAGCAGATTGCGTCGATTTTGTTGTAGGTGATGCTCAGAGCCTCTTGCTTAACGACTACTTTGGAGCAGATTTTGTTCTCATAGACTGTAATCTGGAGGAGCATGAGAAGGTGCTCAGAGCAGCAGAGGTGGGTGCCAAGTGCCATGGAGCTGTCATCATGGGCTACAATGCATTTCACTCGGCGGCTTGGTGGAGCAGTGCGAGGACCGAGCTATTGCCGATCGGAAATGGATTGCAAGTTATGAGGATACCGGCGGACGGTAGTAAAGTCAGTCACGGCACAAGGAAGAGTCGGTGGATTGTTAGAATTGATGATTGCACAGGCGAAGAGCATGTATATAGGATCACAACTCCTCATAGGAAAGAGCTTGAAGCTTAGGCTCATTTGCCTGCTTCTCTATGCATTATTTTGGTAATATTATACAAGCTATATATGATCTACCACGCCAAATGTTGTTGTGCTGCCTCACAACAGGATTTAAAATGTAAGTTTCCCAAGTGAGGAAAATTTTAAGGGGTTTTCTTCATGCAAGGGTTTCGGAGTTTCAATTTAACATGGATTTTTTTTTATAATTGAAGTGGAAAAGATCATAAGAGGAAAAAATCTCATCGGGAGGCAAAGTAGTTAACTCTTGCGTGAAAGAGGTTTTAAATTTATAGTGGAGGGGAAATTTGAGAATTTCTCACATCTTCTATTTACCACCAAACGGAGATAAACGAGGACTACCCTCATTTTCAGCACTCTATTACTCTTTCATATGCAACCTTGTTTCTACGAGAGGACAGAGAATCTTTCTATAATACTAAAATAATTTATAGTTAAATAGTAAAATAGAACTTAAAAAGTTTACAACAAATAGATAGTATTACATATCATATATAATAATTATCGTTATTTACGTCCACTTATATATCAACTCTAAATTTAGATTAAGGAGTATAAAAAATTAAAATCCACTGTTTCGTGATATCCATATAAATCATCAATGTGGAGTCAAAATCACCTCTGACGTTTTTTATAGATTCCATGGTTGTACGTAGTTAAAAAAAAAAAATCAATCATAAAATCTTTCAACAAAAACGGCTGATACATATTATATGGGTCGTACATATTAAATATCAGCCGATATGATCAACAAAACAGTTTTTTATCGGTTAAATATCGGCCGATATTATTAATATCGATCCCTTTTTAAAATAAAAAATAAAAATTGTAATGACCCAACCCGATTTTTCAGAGTTTTAGGGTCTTGGTAGCGGTGGAGTGAGTATGAGCCCTGTGGTGGGTCCTGGTTTGCCCGATTTTGAGTACGGAGACTCAAAGGGCACTTTAGTAATTTTGAATTATTGAACTTCTTGTCATACTAAAATATTTTAAAATTACATACTTTTTCTCTCTTGATGTTCAACATTCAAACTATTTTCAGGTTTTAAATTTAATTTGTTATTTTTGAAAAAAAAAAGAACCCCAAACCCACCTAAACCATAACCCCTAAATATCCCCTCTTTTCCCCTACAGCACTACAGCAATTGCGGCTACAGTGCCGCAATGCCCCTCTTGCTCTCTCCCGTCCCTCTCTTTCTCTCCCTTCTCTCACCCTTCCCCTCTTCCTAACCCTAACCCAAAGCTCTCTCTTTACCCTCCCTCAAGCCGCCGCGCCGCTCTTTCTCTCTCTCTCTCTCCCTCTCTCCTTCTCTCGGCCTTCCCCCCTCTCCCATTTCTGCCGATGCTTTGCCCTCCTCCTCCTGCCCCCATCTCGTTCAGATGGCTTCAACACCAGATCCGCCGGATTCCATCTGTCCCACCATCGTCAGAGTTCGGATTCGCCTACCCCGACCATCGGATCCTCCTCCGGTGCTACCAGGTACTCGATTTCCTTCTCCTCTCTTCTCCTTGATCTTCTTCTTTCTCTTTCCCTCTCTCTGGTTTTCTTTCCTCTTCCCTTCTTTTTCCTGGTTCTCAGTGAGCCGAGCCAACCCAATTGAGTCACTGAGTTGACTCGGATGGGTTCGGTTATGGGCTTGGCAGCCCAGGCCCATTTCACAGTTGGACCAGCAGACCAGGCCCAGACCCAACTCAGCCAGTCCGGCCCAATTTCAACTAGCACAACCCGATTTCAGGCCCGGCCCATCTTAAAGCCCAATTTTCAGGCCTGGCCTAGTTTCAGGCCTTGATTTTAGTTTTATGCCCAGTTTCATACCCGACCCACTTCTAGGCCCGTTTGCATTCCAGGCCTAATTTGACCCATTTCATCCTAGTTTCTTACCCTCCTATTCTTGTTTCAACAGATTGAGCCCCTTCAACCCCCGGACTCGTTTTCTTGCATTGGATTTCAAGGACTCACACAGGTGAGGGAACTTGTCACCAGCTTTTAGCATGCATCTATGCATCTTACTCCCCTATCAAATATGTGGGTACAAAATACGGCGAATGGGGGTCCTTGGTACTATCAGGCACTCGGCAAGGAAACTGTTGATACCATTATGTGGCGGGCCTCCATCCGGGTGTACTTGTATCCGAGGCCTGTAGAGGCATATACAAGTTGATTATCTGATGTCATGATTGATCGGTTGTGTGGTGACATGATTAGGGTTTATTTTTATTGATAATATGTTAATATGCCAACATGCGAATATGCGATATCTGGTGATATATGCCTAATTATGGTGTGATATGTCATGTTGGTAATATGCTATATGATTATGTGATAGTTAGTTTGAATTGCTAGACATTATAACTGTTTGGATGTCAAAATGCCAGCCCGTGATAAATAGTGATGTATACACCTGACTGTTATGTGATGAACTATGTTAATAGCATGTGTAGGCGTAGAGGTAATTGTGCATACATATAATTAACGTATGTGGGATGCCGGTGGGGCATGTATACTAGGCCACATCAGGATCTAGAGACTCCCCCTAGCTTGTCTAGTAATTAGGGTGGGGATGTTATGTGGGACCGCGCAGTGGACACGTGGTTGGGATGCGGACTCCCTTGTGATTGGAAATGGGTAGTTGTCCCCCCTTGCATGGATCAAATGGTCAGTCTGTCTTGTGTTTCTCAGACACACCTATGAGAGATGTGTAATCTGATTCAGAGAACAATGTACCTGAGAGTCCCAAATAAAGATTAATTGGGAGGTAGTTATGTTAGCCCCAGAAAGAGACCAGCAGGTTGAATGTTGGTTCACTCAGGGTAGTCTTGGAAGCCGCTACAGTCACCGTACCCGAGTGCGGGGTCGATGAGGCGGCGAGGGACTGCTCCCGCTAGTATGACTTGCGATCCTCGGATAACCAAGTAGGCTGAGGAAGTGCTCGCTGCTTGTTGGTCGAGGGACAATGCGGTGAGGGACAACTCCCGCTGGTATGGTTTGTGATTCCCCAGATGACTGAGTAAGCTGAGGAGGTGCTCGCTTGCTCGTTGGTCGAGGGACGATGCGATGATGGACAACTCCCGCTGGTATGGTTTGTGATTCCCCGAATGTCCGAGTAGGCTGAGGATGTGCTCGCCCCCTCGTTAGTCGAGGGATGGTACGGTGAAATGTTCCAAGTTAGGACACCTATAGGGTGGGGATAGCCTGCGATGTGATGTGATGAGATATTCCAGGCTAGGACACCTGTAGGGTGGGGACAATCTGCGATGTGATATGATAAGATATTCCAGGCTAGGACACCTGCAGGGTGGGGACAGCTTGCGATGTGATGTGATGAGATATTCCAGATTAGGACACCTGTAGGGTGGGGACAGCTTGCGATGTGATGTGATGAGATATTCCAGACTAGGACACCTGTAGGGTGGGGACAGCCTGCGGTGTGGTATGAGATGATGCTTCAGGCTACGACACCTGCAGGGTGGGTACAGTCTGAGGTATGGCATTCTAGGTTAGGACACTTGTATGGTGGAGACAGCATGTGGTGTGATGTGGTAGTGTGTTTACCCTTGGTTATGACTTTGGGGTTCATTGTTGAGACTTGTGCTGTGGGTATTGACTCACCAAGAATTTATGGGCTCCTAACGAGTGAGTTCAGCCTGCTCACTCGGTAGAAGACCTATAGAATTCTGTGAGGGGTGGATACGTCAGTTGTGTGGAGACCAACGGATGAGGTCCAAGGTTATAGGTTTGACTATCGAGACTCTGGTGCTTAGTTGAGAAGACCATAGATGAGTCTGGTTGGTAGTCCGTTGAGGACTGGTGAGGTAGTTACTCCCGTGTGGTAGTCGGTTTGGGACTCTAGTGAGTCCCACTCTTGGGTTGGTCGTGGTATGTGTGCGGGTTGTCATGAGAGAGTCATGAGTCTGGTCGAGGAGTATGGATCCTGATCCGGTTGGAGATCAGTCTGTATACTCGAGGGTGGGTAGACCACAGCGGATGGGCACATGAGGGAGTTGTCATAGAGTTGTATTGAGTTGATTAGAGGATGCATTGGGGGCCCGACAGTCGTGGGTCCGTGTGTTAGGGGTGGGGCACCCGCTTGCATAGTCATGCATGTAGACATCATAGACATTGATGTGTTCATATGATCATATACAATGTATGCTTGGTAACATATGATGCGTGTGTTACCCTACACTGGGCATGTAGAGCTCACCCCTTACCTCACAGGTACTTCATAGAGGAAGGGTCGATGGGACCCTCAATCGAACATGGGGCGTAGGGTTGCAGCTTTGTACTTGTCATGGTTTCATTTTGTATTTAAGGACATGTTAATGTATTTGAGATATGTGTACATTTCATTAAGTTTGATGAATGTAATAATAAAATGATGTTATTGTTTCCAATTATGATTATTACTTTATTGGTACTATCGGTTATTGATTTGAGTGTGGGTTGCGGGAGCGGTGCTTCCCTTTATTTTAAAAATATATATATATACCCCTGAAATAGTATCAGATCGGTTTTGAGACTTTGTACCAGTTTGACGTATTCGTAGCAGGACAGGTCTTTACAAAAACAATTCGGTGGTGGGCCCAGGCCGATATCTCAGCTCAGATATCAACCGATATTTATGTTTTTCAAAAAAAAAAAAATCAGCAGATCTCTTGACCCAAAATTTTCGACCCCTGCTTTCAACATAGCGTGCATATTAAATCTTAATTATCTCCCTTTTCATTTTCAGCCATTCCTCTCTCATAAACTCGCTGCTATCAGCGCAACACTTAAAATTTTTTTTTTTTGAATGATGATAAGTATTTCATTCAAGAAGAAGAAGAAAGCCTAAATGGGGAAAAATACACTTAAAATTTAATAATACGATTGAGAGAATTTTTTAAAATAAAAATTATTGAAATAAAATATATATAAAATAATTAATTACATAACATCTGTAATACATAAGTTTAAATGGAAAATCATCCTACGAATCCAACATGAACATGGTAATTACAAATGAGATATGAATCCCTTCATGTATTTTCACTTATATAATCATACCAGAAAAATAAAGTTATTCTACATATTATTAGTAATAATAACATTATTACTAAGTGAAATGTGATAAAATAATTATTTGATTTTTTTACATAAAAAAAACAATTTTTTATGTTAAATTTACAAAACAAAGTCTTTTAAATAATAATAAAAATAAAGTATTAAAGATTAAACGGAAACTCATTAGTGATTTTCTTTACTGAAGCTTTCCTTGTCTTCATTCATGCTTCACTGACAATGAAAGATGAGAAAAATATGAACGAGAAATCGAGTTTGAAGAAAAACAATTGTTAGTTCTCCCGTTGGGGGCAGAATAAGAGGCTGGCTAGGTAACTTCTTTTCGTTTCTCAAGGACAGCACCAAAATTAAAAATTAGTAAAGTTTTAATTTTTTAATGCAACTATTTATTTTGATTACTTTTGACTGAAAATAAAATTAATCTCATTTCACAGCTCTCAATCGTCACGAGAAAGTTTCAGATTCACCATATGAGCCTCAAAGAGAGAGTATTTTGAATCCAGGCCGTCCAATGCGCCCGATAGGATCATCACAAAGGGATAGTAGTACAGTACAGATGGACTAAGCTTGACGATCTATTGCACAAATTTTGACAATCCACTGATAAAAAACCCATTGATCAGAGTCAGAGGCTAATAAAATATCCTTATCACTGCCGTTTTTAAGCTAATTTTGGTCCATCAAAGGACAAGATTACACAGCTAATTCCATGACAAAAGTAAAATAATAAGAATTAATCATATATACAAAAGAAAAAATATATATTTATGGCCGTCCAAAATCATATCCGGAACACGTGTTCCTCCCCCGTCTGTCGATCGATTTGCCTGATCCAACGATTCCGATTACAAGCTTCCGCTCCCATGCACACCTCTGCAATCTCCAGCCCTTTCCCCACTGGAAGAAAGGCCGACCTCAGGACACGTCTCCCGCTACGGAGAACGCCACGCCATCTAAAGCCCGGAATAGAGGTGGGGTTGGCATTCTGGCAAACCAGAACGGCACCCTTGGGGCTTATTTTAGCAAACGTCAGTACTTTAACGAAATCCCTGCGCCGGGAGTCGACCACAACGAAATCAACGGCCGCAAGCGCTCCCATCACCTCCTCGGCCTCTCCCACGACGACATCGGGCGAGATTCCAGCACGGCTCATGGCGTTCTCGTACTCCAAGCGTGACCGTTCGTCGGGAACCACGCAAACGTGCCTCCCGCACGCGTGCCTGCTGGCAATGGTGAGGCCCAGGCTGGTGGCCGAATCTCCTCCACGCGCCCACGCCTCCACGATGAGTTGGGCCTTAGAGCCAGCGGCCATGGCAGAAAGCAGCTCTGCCGCGTTGGATCCTTGGAAACTGCAGCGGTTGATAGAATTGACGGTATCGATGTAGGCCTTGGAAGCCGTCTCGGCGCACCAGATGGTGTTGGTCATGTTTGTATCTGCCTGGCTGGCTATCCGCTCCGTGAGGGATTTTGGATGAACAAAGAAAAGGATTTTGCTTTGGCTCTTGTTGAGATAGACTGAGAGGGAGGGGAAAGTGAATGTGGAAACTGGAAAGGATTGGGCTGGAGCGGTGCGTATTTGTAATCTATATCTATACATAGAAGGTGAACGTGAGGGAGTGGAAGTGGTGGAGGATTGGGAGGTGGAGAGGTGCTGTCCGTCTTCTATAAAGTGGTTTTCTGGAAAACTGTTGACACGAAGACTCAGACGTTGTTTTCATTTAGCATAAACAAACAAAAGATCTGCCGGCGGGTAGATGACATCATCACATACATGGAAAGTCTACTCTGCGCAGTTGCAATTTTTAAGTCTAATTATGACTTAAAATTAAAATTTAGAAATTTATAATTAATATTTTTAAATTTAATTAAAAACTGATGAACTCTTCTCATCCAGAATTTATAACTGAGACTCTACCGTCATCTACTTTTTCTGCTTGGCAACTGAAGTACCGAGTATGACAGGATATAAATAAAAATGAGTTAAAGTCGGTTGCGTTAGGATTATTTAATATTTAAATTATCTATAAATATCTAATATTTTTATTTAATTTAATAGTAAAAATTTGAGTTAATGAAACACCCAGATCCTCTAATTCATATGTCAGAAGGCGGGTCCACCATCTGGTAAAAAAGCTATATAATTAATAGATTATCATAAGATTTATCTAACCGATAAACATGTGATTTATTAAATCATATTAACCTTTTGATAAAATACTTTACATATTTTAATTAATTCAATACTAATACATTAAATAAAAATTATTAAATATTAGATCTAAATTCAAAAGAGAATAATTTTTAATCATTCTAAATTGGACAGAAGTATCGCCCGGTCTCCCCACGCAGAAAATGTGAGAGCATTTCGTACTTTTTCCCAACTTTTCAACCGACACATTTCACCGTAATTCACAGCTTAATTAAGAGATAAGACAGCCAAGTTTCTATGAAGCACGAATGTACTGAGCTTAGTGATAAGGTTAGAAATTTAGAATAGGGGTATCAAAATCAAATGGTGAGTCACCAGTTGATCAGCAGAGCCGCATTTTTACTGGTGAATGCGATAAGCTTACGTGGATACAGAACAGGCAGGAATTGGCAATCTGTATTATGAATATGGAGGTGCTGGATCCACGCGTAGATTGATTAAGTTACCAATATTAAATTAATGACCATTTTACATGCGAATTAAGTGGCAACATCAATCCACTCCAATTACAATTGAATTTTCCAAATTCCATGTAACACTAGAACTAGTCAAGTAAAAGGGCTTCCTTCTGTATCTTGATAATAGGACTTTTCATCATTATTTTTTTAGGTCCAAAGTATTCCGACATCTTAGAATTCCTGATTAAATTTTTGAAGCATTCTTCCATCATTATTTGAAAAAAAAGTTCTAAAAATATTTTTAAGAACAGTTAATATTAGAGCTTAGTAGGAAATACATCGATATGTTAGAATTTTCACCACCCTTAACTGCACATTTGATGTTGGAAGTTTCCAATAAGATTAGAAATTTGTTGGATTGTCAGATATATTGGACAGAGTGGAGTTTTTGTATATTTGATTTATTTGATAAAGGTTAAGAAGTTTCTAGCATTCAAATTTCAAGGTTTGTAATTATTTTTTTAATCAAAATAAACTATTAAAGAATCCTGGACAAATCTCTTTCAAATTATGAAAAAAACGGAGTATGACAAAACACAAGCAGCATTGCCATGTTGGTGGTACAGATAAAAATTATTGGACAAATTTTTTAATAATTTATTGGCTTCGAGTGGGATGATGGTAAACCCTCTAGGGGGTTATTTTTATAGTATGAAGGTGATGGGCGATGATGACTAAACCCTGTAGGGGGGTAAATTTTATGGTGTGAATGTTGTTGGGTTCATATTTGGATGATATATACCCTCAAGTCACGGCAACAAGTGGAAGATGAAGACATTTGAGCCATTATTTAAACTTATAATGATAGGTCTAAATCAAGGTGTAATCAACTCAATTATACTTCTTAATCACAAGTTGCACAATAGGGGGAAAATGATGAGAGTACCTATTTCTTTGACTCTTAATAGATACGTTTTCTTAATCAGAGGAAAAAACTTAGAAAAAAAAAAAACCTTTGGGCAAAGCACTTAATAATCATACTCCCTTCATATGATTTAAACATGGTTCATTAAACAATTGCCTAACAGGCCTAGCCTAGTACCCAAATGATTCATTAGAACATCACTTTAGCAAAACAGATGATTATTCGTCATGCCAAGTGTCACCTCTTAAAATATAATTTTTTTTTAATCTATGTGTTAATTCAGTTCTTCTTGTCATCTAACTTTATGAATTGCTTGATATAAAAAATTTCACAATAAACTTACATTAGGAATTGTAATCTCATTGAACATGTAGTACACTTGATGGTTGAATATGTATAAAAAGTGATCACATGTCTTATATAAGGAAGTCCAAAGGCAAGGGAAAAACCTACCTTCTCCTTTCTAATCTGTTTTTTTTAAGATATATATATATATATATATATATATATATATTTTTTTTTTTTTTTTTTTTTTTTTGAAATTAAAATTTCCATTGATTCCTATTTCCATACAAAATGAAATACATGGATTTTGATTTTCACATATATTAATTTCTATAGTTTAATTTGATAAAAGATTTTTATGATAATTCATTAATGAATTCTTCCTATCGTTAGGTGAAGAAGATGCAAGTTATAACTCAATGGTATCTACTTCTAAATGACGATGGTGTTGATGATAATTATCATAATAATCAAAATAAAAACAACAATAATAATTATATATATTATATATTCCATTCAACTTATATATTACTTAAAATGATAATATTATGTAATAAGGAGTGCGATTGTTTTAAATTTTGACTTGACGAACCTCAATTTCATATAGAAATTCATAAACTAGGACAAAATAGTTTGGTCCTTTAATCGAGCAATGAATAGGCATGGGATAGAAGTTGGGTTTGATTATGAGTTGAGTAATAGATAAGAGATACTATATCTGGTTAGGTTGACCATCAAATAGGTCTTAAGTCGTAGATTGATTCATAAGTTAGATTAAGCTGATCATGAGATAAGAATTGTATTGGATGAATCGTGAATAGGATTTACAAATCACAAAAATTGCTATCGAACCCCTCACCTTATAAAGTAAATTTTTACATTTCTTACGTAAAATAAAATTATTTTTCATAGAAAAAACTGTACAAAACAAAGAAAAATAATTTCAAATACAAAAAACATTTTCTATTTTTATGAAAAATATTGTGCATAAATATTTTAAATAATTTCTAGTCAAACGTTACAACTCAGAGGTTGCAGCTAACTCGTTTGATCCAGTTCTTCTGTTCCTTGGGTTGAATTGTTTTGAAGAATTTATATGACACATTCATATATCTATAATCCAACTGTAAATTTGAAATTTTAATAATGTCAATTTGGCCGTCAATGACGAAAAGAAATTGAGCCCTATTCTCATCCACCGAAAGAAATTTATATATTAATAAAATACAAAAATCCACTCTTCACGCTCACTTACCGACTTACGCAGTCAACGTAACTCTGCTGTCGATGTTGTACAACGCACTAACTCGAATTATAATAGTAATTCTTCGGAACATAGAATATAAGACATTATCCATCGCTATCTTCTGATTAATAAATGATTTCTAACATCTAAAAGATAGGAAAATATGTAGACTAGTTTTGGGGTTTAAAAAATATTATCGGCCGATATATTTTTTTTTCTCCTCCTCTTTTTTTTTTAAAAAACAGCCAATATTTTAAATATCGGCCGAACTAATTTGATATCGGCCGATATTCGGCTCTATAAAATCGTTTCATATTGGCCGATACGATATGTATCGACCCATATTTGTACCCCTGCTTTTTTATCCTTTTGTTTCATAAACAGCGATTCAATTATGTAAGTCAAGAAATTATCAATTATGAATCGATTCACTGCACATAGTTCTTCTCTGTATAAGTACAGTAATATTGACAGTTTTGCTAAACCTATTCCAACCCCATGTCATGCATGTGCTGTAACCATCATTTTCTATAAATGCAACGCAAAGATTGAGTATCATTTTGTCGGTAAATAAGCATTTAAGAAAGAAAAATATATATCCTATTCATCTTTATTCATTTATCAAATGCTAAGACTTTCTACTTCTATTTGTGGCACCTTCAGCACATGTTAGACCTGTCTTTCAACTAACAGAAGAGTATTAGTAGATAATAGAAATTAAGAGGAGTGATAAGCGGTTGTAATCTTTATCATATCTCTGTGATGTGTACATTTCTATCTTTTTAATCATCTTCCTAATCTTGTTTATCAGATCTCTACTTTTCAAGTTGCATGTGAGAACGCACCATGTCTTTCATGTGTACAAGTACAAATTAATCACGTGTGTATTTCTCTTCACTATTTGATTTGAACATCATGGAAGTTCCTTCATAACTTTCGGTCTAATGGATGAGTGCACAATCCCACTATTGTTTCAAATGAAGCCAATTAGATGGAAAATGGGGTCAAGAAGATGCTTGGTGGGTTGGTGCTGCTGTTTACTTAATGCACATGGTTCCTCGACCCTAAAAGGAGATGGGCCCACTTCATTAGCACATGTTTTATTGGATTTTTGTGATATTTTAAGTACCTAACAGTAGATATGGTGCCCATATGAATGTAATTCAATCGGTAATCTCCAACTTTAAAAAATGAGAGGTGCCAAGTTTGAGCTCCCATGACCTCACCTGGTGTGCCTCAAGAGTAGTAAATATTACTCGTGGAAGTTTTACGCAGGGTTTCCTGCAGTTTCACATACATAAATTAAAAAAAAAAAAAAACAGGAAATACGGTAGTAGAGTTTTATTAAATAAAATAAAAAAGTAATTCATCTGAAATTTCCTATAATAGAAGTCTCTTAAATGAATTATAAATTTTGAAGATATAAAATTTTTAATTTATAAGAAATATTTGGTGACCTCTGACTTGAACCCTTATACGAGACTTATTAGGGCTCAAAATATTACTCTCTATCTCTTGCACTTATCTATATTTTGTAAATTGGATTATTACTCAATTTGAATTCATTTTGAGTTGATTTTTACAATTGGATTAAAATCTATCTAAAGTTCACTCATTTTGACCGTTATCCTTAGACTCTTAAAATTTATGGCGAGAGAAACTAAGTGTGTTGTTGATAATTAAAAATCTGTTTTGCAGACTATTTGAGATAGATTGAGAATGGTTTTCATTTATAATGAAAACAATGCTTCCTTTTTAAAGAGAACAAAAGGGACACAAAAAACAAAAATCAAAGTAATTTTCAGATTATTTATTTAGAATTCTTCAAACCAAACACTCTCACTCTCTCCAAATTAATTCTATTCTCAATGATTCTTTATGATTTTAGAGGAGTGAAGATTATGTGCAAGGAAATGCAAAATGCTATAAGTGTAATTTTGGTCCATTTGATATGCTGCTTTTTATTTTATAATGGATTGCTGGATCATAAGGTTGAAAAATGGGTTGCAAGGTTGGATCATCATCATAATGTTTTATTTAGGCTAACAGGATGTGATTGGTTCGGATTTGTGTGGATCTAGATCATGGTTTCTGTGATTCTTTTTAGCCATATGAGGTCAAACTGGGCCAAAAAACCCCAATTTATTGGGTTGCCGAGCGAATTTGAGCATGGTGTTCATTAGGGCAGATAATGAACATCTTTGACATTGGGCCTAAGTGGATCATGGCATTGGACATTGGTTGGGGTCTTTGAGAAATTGAGGACAAGCTCCCTTACATGAATCTAGGGGTCAAAAAAATGCTCAAGATATCTCGTATCGGTCGAGATATCTCTGGTTTTTAAGATATCTCGGCCAATATGAGATGTATCAGCCGTACGGGTGAGATCTCGGCCTCCGAGATTTATATAAAAAAAAAACAGAGAGAAAAAAAAGCATCCCATTATCGACGAGATATTGACCGAAAAACAGTCGAGATCTCGGGTCCACCATTTTTTGGACCCCTGACTTTATCATATATCCAAGGCCCACTTCACTCACCGATGAGCTTGAAGTTCAATCTGGATGCTTCAAACAATTTCGTTGCTTTTGGAGGGGGAGAGTGAGAGGGATGTACTTAGATCTGGTACTTTTTATTTCAATTCGAAATGAAAGAACAGTTTTGAGGATCTCTGTTTGTTGTTCTCTTGCCCATATTATTTGGGTTCAAACAAGCATCTTGTCCAACCTGAAGTACCTTTTGTGGTTACGACAAATGTGGTTTCACGTTGGTGATCCAACCTTGCATCTGGTCCACTTTAAAGTGATCTTGGGCTTAAGTTTAAGATTTAGTTGGACTTGGGCTGAAAAATAAGGGCCAATTTATAATCGGAAATGTGTGGACTTATGGTTAATAACCAAACCCCAATGATTCAGCTCTCTCTATTTCCTTCTAGTTTCTATTTGCTCCGCTTTTGAATCATTGTCTTTGCTTCAGGTCTGAATCCTTTCTTATTTTCTTCTCTTTCTTCTTTTCCATTCATCATGATTTCCTACAAAAAACTCAGACGTGATAATCAATCGGAGAAAAAGGGTGCAGAAGCTCATCTGAATCGCCTTTAGGAGAAAACATAGATTTTCCTCTCCTTGATCTAAAGAAATAGAATGAAAACAAAAAGTTTGACTCACACATAGAGCACAAAGACTTTGCTATGTTTAAAAAGCGTATTGCTCGATTGCACTATAAAAATACTAGACAACTCGTTATAAGAATTCCCAATCCTCAACCCTATGTCCTCTTCCTTCTCTCTTTCTTCTCTCTTCTCACACTTAAAATCACTCAACTTAAAACACTTTAGGGAGGCTTAGCCCTTATATATACTAAGCCTTACATAAACACAAACTAGACCCAATGAACTTTTTGACATGCTTTTTGAGCCAAAGCCAACATCTGACTCCTTCCTGGGTGAGGGAAACTGGAGATGGTAAAAGGAGTCTTAAGAAATAAGACTTGGAACACTAGTTTAATACTCTCGCAATTATTGCAATCTACTATTTTTTAAAAAAGTCTTGATGTTTTGTTTTGTTTTAATTATAACTCGTATAATAAATAACATAGCTTAAATAGTTTGATTCAATACTTGAGCCTAATTAAATTAAATTATAAAATGACAATTTGATTTTTAAAATATTGCCTATGATATCTAACCATATTTTTATATTATATCTTATTTGATAATAATATATTTGAGTTAAAAATCTTAATATTTACATATTTAAATCCTACCACTCATTCTAAGTTTACCTAATTTATAATTTCTTTAGTCACTCCCACTTGCCTATCTTAATTATGTGTTTTTCTTCTCTCCTCTCATCAAACCTGCTTACTTTATTTTTATAAATAATTTTTATTATTTTACGTGTTAGTTAGAATTTGAAATGTATAAATTATTCTATTTTGAATCTATTTATTCTAATTTAATAACTTAATTAAAAGTAAAACCATAAATTTGAAACTCAATTTATATGATAGATGATTTTTACGGAAAAAAAAAATCAAATGATAAATTCTACCAAAACCTTATGTATAATAGACAAAGAAGAAGTATAGTCTAATGTTTTTTGATACATTCACTCATACGTAGTGGTGTGCGCAATATTATCCTATAGAGGTAGGCATAAGCCTCATTAAATAGAGCAACGGGTTCATTAGAAAACTCTACCATAGGATATATAATCTATTAAAAATATTTTCAATTTAATTATTTTAAATTACTTTTAATCTTTAAATTTTATAATTTTAAAAATATAAATTAATTGATTCAATCTGATTTTCAATGAGCTCTATAATTAATAAAACATTTTCAATAAATTCATCGACTTTAAACCATGTACACTAGTGCATTAGTGATCTTCCAATTAATGTTATAAATAGATTAATAATGGTAATTATTTTAAATTAAATTGAACAAGAGCCATAAATTTGAAAGTTGTGTATCTTATTATTTTTAGAACCTAAATCTAAGTTTAAATAATTTAATTACGATGGATTCAATCAAACGTGGATCCAATAAATGGAACCCATCCCTAATCCGACTCGGCCCAGCCGAATTGCACACGGTAGTGATAATGTGATATCAATAAAACCCTAAAATGAAAATTATCACTCTAAGACCCTAGGGTTTCGTTCTCTCTCTGCGGCTGAGATAGAATTGCAGTAGCGAGAGAGACGAGCTCTTGCCATTCCCCACACAACAGCCATGGGTCGTATGCACAGTCGCGGGTACCATCTTCTTCTTCCTCATCTTCCTCTTCTTCTTCTTTTTCTTTTTCCATCTCTGTGTCTATTACTCTAACATTTGTCTTCTTAACAGGAAGGGTATTTCCTCTTCGGCTCTTCCGTACAAGAGGACTCCTCCGAGCTGGCTCAAGATCTCCTCCCAGGAAGTCAGAAACTCCTACTTTGTCTTGCAGTCTCTTTGTTCCTTTCTTTCTACACTCCTCCAACCAAAAAGGAATTTTTTTTTTTTAAATTTCTCCATTTTCATCCAATTTACGTGTTCTTCATTTTCTGCTAGGTCGATGAAAACATCTGCAAGTTTGCTAAGAAGGGGCTGACGCCATCTCAGATTGGTGTTCTTCTCCGTGACTCGCATGGCATTGCACAGGTCAAGAGCGTTACTGGCAGCAAGATACTGCGTATCTTGAAGGCTCACGGTAAGTAATAATTTTTCATCTATTGGTTTTGTTTCTGAAAAGGCAATGGGTAAATGGTCATGCTTTAATTGATATCTAAAATCTCTCTCAGGTCTTGCCCCTGAGATTCCGGAGGACTTGTATCACTTGATAAAGAAGGCAGTGGCTATCCGGAAGCATCTGGAGAGGAATCGGAAGGATAAGGATTCAAAATTTCGGTTGATCCTCGTTGAAAGCAGGATCCATCGTTTGGCACGCTACTATAAGAGGACAAAGAAGCTTCCGCCTGTCTGGAAATAGTAAGTTTGCTGATCTTGTTTAGGCATAATCTTTTATCTGATTGAGAAATATTGAGACTGCGTAAAATGAATTTAATTCAGATATTTGATTGCGTTGCTTTGATTGGGGTTTGTTGGTGCTGCTTAATTTCACATTTGGTACAAACACAGAACATTCAATGTTTTCTTCCTGATTGCAGTTAAAGTCATTGTAAGCTGCTGTTGAGCTTTTACTATCAGTAGCCCTAGGCTTTGAAATTTAGGAATCAGCCACCAGTGGACTGCAATAAGGCTCTACCGGTCTATCTAGGGTTTGACAAAGAGTTTGAGTTTTGTTTTGATCCAGAATAATAAAAAAAAAAAAGGGCCTTCAAATAGATAATCTAGGGGATAAAGCTAGATCTAGGGAAAGATTATGGTGCAACAGCAGTAGGGTAGTAGAACTGGACTAAAATGGGATGGAACCAGGCCATACATGCGGTTGTATGGACACATAGGGTTTTGTGCCCTTTTGCCTGGCTGGGTCCTGGGGTGGGAAGGATTGTAGGGAGGGATGAGAATAAGGAAAAAGGAAGGAAAATGGCGGGGTAAAAGGAAAGGGAAAAAGAAAATAAAAGAAAGGGGAAGAACAAAGAACAAAGATTACCTTGCCTCGCACAAGGATGTTGGCCTGTGATTTCTCACACTAAGGCAAAAAAGTCACACCAGTTCTTCAAGGGGAAAATTTTTGAAAATTCCATTCATTTTGTTATGTCCTCAAAAGCCTAACATAGGACTCATAACTTGTTCATCCTAGACACATGTGGAACATCTAAAGTCTAAACGACAGGCAATAAATATAAATTCATAAGTCTTAAAAACAGATATTAACTATAGAGAAGTGCTAGCCCGAATTCCCCTCTCTTTAGACCTCTTACCCTCCCTCGCTACTATTTGCCACATCTCGTCTCATTTCACATCATAGCTTAGTTTCTGTCAATCAGAACTAATTTAACATTGTAAATGCCCAAAGGAATGCTCTGAGGGCCAAGTCCTCTCATGTTACCTAAAGCAATAGTGAACATGATTGAACTTCAGTCTTGTGGTGGATACCAAGTATTTGTTTAGTTTTTTAAAATATATGATATATAGTTATATACTATCTTTAGGGCACATAAACGCCATTATTAAAATTGAAGTCTTTTTGAGTTAGCAAAACTTAAATTTCAGCCAATTTAAAGTCTTTAGCCATTCAATCTGATACTATAAAATGTATATAAATTGATAATACCGTTGATCATTGATTTTATGTCTCTAGATCAAGTGGGTAAAAACATAAAATGCCCAAAATTTGGTATCTGTATAATAAAAATCTCTTCATCATTTGTTTGAATAATATGCTATTAAATGTGGAATTTTTGTTCTAAAGTCAATCCCTTTTTCTGATCACATGCGTCTTGCTTTGTGATTGGTTATTTAACCCAAAGCATTTCTAATTTCCTTTGGAGTGATCTAGTGGTAAAAGCTTTATGAATTTGTATAGCACATTGATCCCGTGTATACATTATGTTGAGCCCACTTTGTCGTGTGATGGTGGATCTGCTATAAAGGTCTATGTTTGAATATGGGTCCAAAAATATCACGACTGGAAAAGTCAAGTTGTGATATTGAAGGCCAAAAATTTAAGGATTAAACATCATCTAAAGTGATAAAATTTGAAGGTGTAAAAAATATGGTTGATCTATGTTGAGCACTATCGTTAAGCATGAATCTTTCCAACAACACATAGTAAGGTCAAATTGAGCTTCATATATAGTAATGGGATGTATGGATTATCATATATCATTTTCACATGGCATTTAAAAAAAATTACATGTAACAAATTTATTGTTCATGTTATTAAGCCAAATGGAGTGCCTTTTTTTTTAATGATCATTCCTATACCAAAACTTGAGTCATTTGATATTTTTAACCATATTATCCGAAGGCACGTTATCAATGGTCAATGATACTCATGAATCAATTTTTGTTTTAACACACTTACATTGAGCGACTTTAAACTGACTGAATTTTATTTTTATTTACTAAAAATACTTTAATTTTATTATTGAGCCTTATTTGTCCTAAACATCCACATGTCTTATATTTTAGAAAACTACATGAATACTTTCCTGTTAGATACCATGGGATAGGTCACTTTCTTCCCCTTTTACTTGACCAGAGACCAAAGAGAATGAGTCATTCATGACATTTCCTTGGACCTTGCATTAAATTGCTCTCTTCTAATCCTACTTTATTCATGGAATCAAGATAACACATTAATAAATGACCAATTCAAAAAAAAATATATGAATTAATGAAATAGCACGTGAAAAAAGAGTAGACAGGGTTAAGGGGTCTACAGAAATCACATGTGCTAGTTTGATTGGCAACTTCTTGTCTCTGTTCATTTTATTAGGATTGCATGAAAGTCCTCTTTTTGATGGATTTCAACAGAAGTTGAGAGAATGTTGTCTTTTCTTGCATAAAGGAATGGCTTTTTGGAGAGATTTTTCTTTGCATGGTGGAATGAGGGACACAAATTGTAGAACTTGCCCCTTTTGCCAAAAAATAAAAAAATTGAACTAGTAGATTTCTAAGGACTTTTACAAGAACTGTATGTTGTTCTTCATTATTTTCAGAACCTAGGTTAAATTGTTACTCTTGCATGCACACATCATACTGAATTTATGTGTCACTCTTCATCCTAATTATTATCTCCAGACAAGTTCCGCATGGTTGTTGGTGTCGGCTATTTTATTTGGAGGTTTTTCTGATGAAATGATATACAAAATACTTTGATTTCTTTGATAACATGATATTTGAAATGTATTACTGTGCATTATCTTGGTCGCTAATTGTTTGAGATTGCTTTGGTCCTTTTTGATTTGTGCAGTGAATCTACCACCGCCAGCACTCTCGTGGCTTAGGTTAATCCATGACTTAGATTTTGGAGTTGGACGGCATAAATATTTTGCAATGCAAGAGGGACTGAATCTTCGTGGTTTTGAATTCTTGTTTGTAGCTTAGATTTCATTTTGTGCAGCTAAGTTTTGTGCTTAGCTTCCAGTTAATCAGCACCGTGGCTTTACTGGACTTTGTTTCCAATTTTAGAGTTGCCTGAATATGTTGGGATGATTGCGAACAGCTATAGTGTTTTCTTTTTTAAAAAATCTTTAAACATTTTTCATTATGCTTGGCATGAAGTGTGCTTAAGTAGCAAGACCACCCCACATCGGAGGTGAGATTATACAGTGAATACACAAAATCATCCCTAAGTCTCGTGTATTCTTTAAAGTCTAGTAGTAGTTAAACTCAAAATCTTTAATTTAATCTTAGAAATTTAGATCAACTGAGTTGATATTCTTCAAAGGTATATTGTTAGATGAGTTTGAAAATTAAGGGTATGATAAAAAGTGTGTTTTTTAATAATTTTAAAATTAAATTTTAATTAAGGTTGGTTCAAGTTCGTGCATGACAGAATGTGATGTATACTCAAATCAACATATAAGTTTTACATATTTTTTCTTTATACTCAATATTCTTAATAAATTTAAAAATAATTTTTTTAGTATTAAAATTGTAAAATATCAACTCACAAAACTCAATCAAACAAACATAATACATTTCTATTTTTAATTAAATCAAACCGCCTTTCTTACAATTGTCACGATTACATTCAATAGCCAGTGGTCATTCTTATGTCATTCTTATTTCTTCCCTCATGTGGGCCCACTTGGTTGGACCATATATGACACGAGCGTTTGAGAGAAACGCAAAAGATTAAAAAATAATAAAAATGAAAAATGTCATAATAAAATTAAGAATAAAAACAAAAAATGGTGCGAGGAGACGACTCAACGAGAAAGTCAGTTCAATGGAAGTTGGAGGGAAATGACACCAAACACGCTCGGGTGAGATCTCTCTCTTTTCAAAAATTTTTTTTTTTGAAATCTCACTGATTTTTATTTTTTGAAAAAAAATCATTTAAAAAATATAAAAAAGGTTGTTTTATATATATAGGCGCGACTTACAGACATCCGACTTTTCTGTCTCTACACACCCATTTTAAGATTTTATGGTAAAATTACTATTATGCCTCCTGCATTTTTCACTAATATGAACGAATTGTTAGTTTATTTTGGCATTCGTTCGAATTAATCATTCATTCAAACGAATGGCCCAAGTATAAATATCATTTTCGAATGGGCTGTAGAGTGTTCCGTGTTACTGTTTAGCCCATTCGTTCGGTTCATTAGAACAAGAGTACACAGTAGTGATTATTTAAATAATAAAATTTCATTTAAAATTTTAAAGTTATTTTTTAAACACTGTATATTTTCAAAATTTCTTAAATTGAATATCTGGATTAATTACGATAAGCTGATAAAAATAATTTAAGATTTTAAGGTGTTTTGACACTCTCAAATACTTAAAACACAGTATTTTACAGATAAGAGTATCTATCAGCTGTATCGAAAACATATTTGAGAGTGTCAAAAGACCTTAAAGTTTTAAAGTATTTTTATCATGTTATCGTAATTAGTCCGAATATTCAATTTGCTTTAAAGTTTTAAAGGAAATTTTGTTATTTAACTAATGCACTATGCATTACTGTAGCATGTGGAAGATAGAACGTTATTTTTTAAGCACTATGTATTTCCAAAATTTCTCAAATTAAATATCCAGACTAATTACGATAACCTAATAAAAATACTTTAAGACTTCAAGGTCGACGGGTGTCTCTAAGTCATGCCTATATATATATCTGCCCATATTAGTTTATTTTTTATTTTTATTTTTAAAAAAAAAAAGAGAAATCAGTCCAGTACCTTAATAGCCAAACATGTTCAACCTAACCCAGCCCTCCTCAAGTTTTAACGATTTTAGTTGAAAAATCGTTCCACTCAGAAAATGTACTACTCTATCTATGTTTCAAATTCAAATATTTTAAGAGAAACTTTTTTCATCTCAAAATTTTATATTAGATGTTTCATTATTTTTTCATGATTAAATTGTCTAGGAGGTCTTATCTGTATTTGAGTTGGAGACATTTTAACCTGACTGCATCAACAATCAGTAATTTTATAATTTCATCTATTTGAAGCTAATTTTATGAGTTCTTTTTCTTCAATTATCTCTATTATAATTATACCATTCATTACTCGAGAGTCGAGAGGCTAAACATTTATCATGTCCTTTCCCTAAATACTTGAGTATGTGATTTTTAATTTGTTGATGATAGTGATTACATTATAATGGAAAATTGCTCTAGTACTAGGTTTGTTTTAGTGTAAGTAATTTTGACTGTTAAAGTTAAATAGTTATAATTTGCTTTTTATCAATCCGTTGAACTTTCAATTCAATTGGTTTTTTTTAAGATTTATAATTATTTAAAAAATAAAAAAGATTTAATACACAACTTATTTAACTTTACTAATCTCTTTGCCTAAACATTTAAATCAACAATCTAAAAAAACTTCATAATAAAAGTTCCTAACTTATTTTGATTCTGAAAATATTATAAAATTTTGTATTAGTGTGAGTTCTCCTTAACCATTTGGGATTAGCCTATGCCTTAATTTGGATCAGGAGACTCAATCCTAAAGTCTTGTGCTTCAACCATTAGATATTTAATAAATTTAATCTTTTTGTAAAGAAATAAATATAAATATTATAAAATAAACTATTAATTTAAAATTCTTCTTTAAAATTAGAAATTTTGTGATTTTTATGTAAATTATGTATTTCTTGAATTCATATGAAAAACTTGAAATTTGATAAAGAGTTAAGTTTTTTCTCTATTAGTGAATTTAAATATTTTGTTTTATTTAATATGATAAATGAGTTTGACAAATACTATATTTATTTATTTAATATTAATAAATAATAGTTATTTATTCTTATATGTGTCAAGACAATTATCATAAAATTAATAAGACATAAAAAAATTTCTACTCATATTTATCAAATAAAATTTCCTTTAAAAAAAATTATTATATTTTTCCTCTTATCCTCTTATCATTATCAAATAAATACACAAATATATCTCACCAAAGAAAACCTACTCTCGTCCAAACTCAGCGGCACTGAATTAATGAAACTCATCCAGGCCTGTTTCATTCAGTGTGACAAATACCGTCGATATTTTCATTTTTACCGTAAAAATATTGAAAAAATAACGTTACCACGTTAAAAATGCGATTTTACCGTTTAAATTTTTTCCACTTACACGGGATATCCCATGTTGACAGACACATGTCATCTGCAGTACTTCACTGGCGGCTATCCCATTCACGTTCACACACCCGCTCGACACGACAGCAGGAAACATGGATAAAATTTAATTATTTAAATAATAAAATTTATTTTAAAACTTTAAAGTTATTTTTTAAGCAGTGTGTACTTTGAAAATTTTTCAAATTAAATATCCGGACTAATTACGATAACCTGATAAAAATACTTTTAGACTTCAAGGTCTTTTGACACTCCTAAATATTTAAAACACAGTATTTTACAAATAAAGGTATCTCTAGGGTGTGCCAAAAACATATTTAGAAGTATTAAAAGACCTTAAAGTCTTAAAGTATTTCTATCAAATTATCGTAATTAGCCCGGATATTCGATTTGAGAAATTTTGGAAATACACAGTGTCTAAAAAATAACTTTAAAGTTTTAAAGGAGATTTTATTATTTAATACACTATGCACATTATTTTTTAATCACTGTGTATTTTCAAAATTTCTCAAATTGAATATCCGGACTAATTACGATAACGTGATAAAAATACTTTAAAACTTCAAGGTCTTTTGACACTCCTAAATATATTTTCGGTACACCCTAGGGATATCTTTATTTGTAAAATACTGTGTTTTAAATATTTAAGAGTGTCAAAAGACCTTGAAGTCTTAAAGTGTTTTTATCGAATTATCATAATTAGTCCGGATATTTAATTTGAGAAATTTTCAAAGTACACACTGCTAAAAAAATAACTTTAAAGTTTTAAAATAAAATTTATTATTTAAATAATTAAATTTATTTCAGATTGTAAATTTGAAAATCTCTTTATTTGATTTAAATTATCTCATAGTGCAAACTTCAGAAAAAATCCCTTTATTATATTAATTTTTATTATTATTTTAAATATTTATATTTTTCACGAAATTTTTCCATTAAATTTCCATTAAAAATTCGAGAATTTGAAAATATCATGTTAATAACAGTTTTAATATTCCGAGAACGGTATCTGTGAGTATGGTTTCATTAACAGGAACCAAACACTTTTTTTTTATTCGGGTCTGAATGGGATGAATGGCTACTGGTGGAGGGTCGGATCAAGAATGACAAAGAGTCCATCTTAAGCAAGAAAAACCCTAGCTCTCTAGCAGTCGGTCATTACTTCATTGGCCTCTACTTCATTCGCTGCTTATTCCAACCCTGCCTCTTCTCTCCTCCCTTCTCCCTTCTCCCTTCTCCGTTTGCGGCAAGTGCAGTGAGTGCAGAGAGAAGCAATCATGGCATACGCAGCGATGAAACCAACGAAGCCTGGTTTTGAAGAAACACAGGAGCAACTTCACCGCATCCGAATCACCCTTTCCTCTAAGAACGTTAAGAATCTCGAGAAAGGTACCCTCCATCCCTTCCTTCCTTCCGATTCCTCTCTTTTCATTTATTACATATTCATTTACATTCATGGTATGCAGTTTGTGCGGATCTTGTGCGCGGCGCCAAAGACAAGAAGCTGGGAGTGAAAGGCCCGGTTAGGATGCCCACCAAGGTTCTCCGCATCACTACCCGCAAATCCCCTTGCGGCGAAGGTAGTCCAGACAACCCTCCCCGCCTTTTTCTTTCTTTTGTCCTCAAAAGGAATTCCCCTGATTCACACTAGTCATCTTCTTCTCCACAATCTACCACAACTTCCCCCAACCCAAAAAAAAGGGGAAAAAAACCACATGCACACACACACACACTGAAGGAGCGCTAAAACATCTCAGAGTTTTGCCTGTTCGATTCCCTGCTTTTGTTTTTGTAGGAGAGTTGCTTGCAGTTTATTCTTTTCTTTCTTCATCTTATGATCTTATTCCATAGGTGTCTCGTGTCCGCCGCCCCTATTATTCCGCCTTAAAAAACCATCGTTGGATCTGTTCTATAAGATTGACACTTATTCATTTTTCGCCTTGTTGTAGTTCAGTGAAAAGTGTAAGCTTTGTAGCTCTCTGGTATTTCCTCGTTACCTGGACAATTTAATTTCTCAGTGATCCAATATTGCTGGAAACATAGCAAGTCTTGATTTTCTTCAATCTGTTTTCGTGGTCTTGTCATAATCTATGCTATGGCTGCCCCATTACCAATGGGTTTGGAGTTAGTCACATCTCTTCAATTGTCACTTCAAAAAGATCCAATCTCATCTATTCTGATTCCATTCAAGTCCATATCTTGTTGATATGGATTGTGATGAATTTTTGCTGTGCTTCCTTCATGTAGAGATCCTGTTTTAGAGCTTACTTTCTCAAACATGCTGAGATTAACAGCAGCATCTACAACTGTTGCTAGAATTTAACTTCTAATGGTCTTCTTTCTCTATCTCGTCTTGCACTCATGTAGAAGCTCTAGACTTTGCAGGCCAAATGTAGTGGGAACTGGACAGTTGACTCCCTATTCGAAACAGAAGCTTACTTTGCCTCATCTCAAGTCTTGTAGACTGTTTCTGGATAATTTAGTCACTTTTCTGAGAAAAAAATGAGAGCTTGCTTTGCATCATATGTGGCTCATCCAAATATTACTTGCAAATTTCCAACATCACATTGGCTGCTGAAATTAATTAATTCATGTCTTCCTCTGTGCATTGGATTCTCATTCACAAGTACCACTTTGATTCAAATGGAAGGAGATCACCCATTTAGTGATTAGGGCTACTGGTGCATGGTGAAATGTGAAGGGTATAGGTGTCAGGCTTTGTTCAGTAGTGACATCTGGGGTCACTATATGTTACTTTGGTCAGACTTGTTGTCTGCAGAGGTACCTTTACATGTATTGCTTCTCAGGCTTCTTAAATTAGCATCCAGAAAATTGACAGAAGTACCTACTTATTTAACTACATAGGAAATTATGTTGTTTTTGTTGTGGTTTTTAGGTGAAATCTTTTAGGTGTGGAAATTGTTTGAACTAGTTTAGTTTCTCTTCATACTTGAACAAATTTAGTGTCCCATGTCAAGAGGAAGAGTAAATTTCTTGAGCTTTTAATGATAGTGTAATTTCTCAGTGACATTCTTCTTTAATCATTTGGTGAAAGGGACATTTCTCCCGAAGTAGATCCAATATTTTGTTAGTGGAAAGTGTCTCAAGTGTGTTGGCTTGTGTTTGGTTGGTGGGTGCGAATGCGATCCATGTTGTTGATCATAATAATGGGGGCTACGTGATCATTAATATTTGCCACCCATGTAAGGGATTCTGGAAATGTTCATCATTTATTCATTCATCTTCCATTTTCCTACACAATATAGATAGACATCTGAACATTCTTTGGGATTATATTTAGGCCTAGTATCGTTCATAATGCGATAAATACATGGCATATCAAAGTTGGTAAGAGGGAAGTGGATATTCTTTGAAGGCCTTTTATTCAATAGTTGTTTTTGTCCATTTTGCTAGCTTGAGATGTTTTGAGGGTCAATTTTGGTGCTGTAGCTTAGATATTAGGCACCTTGATAACATCACCTGGATATATCTAAAGGAGGCTTTGGTTGGACTTCTTTCTGCTTGTTATATTTGCTTTTTCCGTGAAGCGACTTTTATCTTTTGTCTTCTTTTTTTAACAAAATTTATCTGAAGCCTTGTCCATGTCTGTTAGTTGTTTTCATTTTATTTTTTCCTTTTTCCTGTGTTAATTAGTGATTGCTTTTTCTCAATTTAAGAAAATCCATTATCATGCAAAAATAGGGTTGTTCACAAGCCTTGAGGTGGGCTCAGCTCCTTTTCCGAAGAAAAAAGGACTTTGGTTTGGCCCATTAGCATTATCTTTTGCGGATCCTACTTTTGGCTCCCCATGTTGTGGGTTTGGCCCATTAGCATTCTCAAGCCCCTTTTCTTTTGCATGTTTCCCTTGATATGCAAATGCTTTTGCTAGAGAGAATAAATGTCATTGTTCTCATGCTATTTCATGGTGGAGTCAACTCCTTCATTCACACTAAATTACAGTTTGTTGAAGTGTATTTGTCTTTCTGTACACCACGTACTATACAAAAGCGGCCCGACTCCTATTATGTCTATTGTGAATAGATTTACTAATTCTTCTATTAAATCCCTTGGTTATAGGATCTCCTATTGTTATAAATAGGTTTGCCAATCTCAAGATGGGACAACAAATACTCTCTCTCTCTCTCTCTCTCTCTCACACACACACACACACACACACATTACCAGCAGTGGAATTTTCATATTTGTCAATTAGCTTTTTTTTACTGTGCAAGAGGTTTTTAACTGTCTTTTCATCAATTTTTCTAGAAAATGACAACAGTACCCTATATTTGTTTTTTCTTTCGGTAGAAACATGACTCATATGACTTTTTGAGCTAATTCATGTTCTGAACATGCCCAATCAGCTTAAACCTGTGTACTCATCAAGTTTTCTGAGTAACTTCTTTTTCTTTTTCATCGAGATAACCCGGTCAAGTCGAGCTGAGTTCACTGAACTTTGAAATTAGATTGTGGGTTTACAGTGGATATGGTTTATGGTGGGCTAGAATAGAACACTGAAACTAAAAAAAGGTGACTTCAAATAGATACAAAGTGGTGGTGGCTGTGATGATGATTAAACACCCTACAATACCCTACAGTTTGTGAAAATATTGTGGTGCTTACAGTAAAAGCCTGTTGTTGGACGACCACTCAAGATAATCATGAACAATGATCATTAGAAACCAAGGAATTTTGGCATCCGAAATATTTGTCTTCGTGGAATATGAGGAGTGAGCTTTTTTTTTTTTAATGGTAATACGAGGAGTTTGTTTTTTTGTCTTTTTTTAATGGTGATATAAGGAGTTGTTTAATCATATTTTCGTCATTGTCTGTTTGCGTAAGGCACTTGATCCTACTTCATATCTTATTCTTTTTTATTTTTTCTGTATGATATGGATATCATTTACAAAAATGTGGAATTGAGAGGTTACAAATGAAAGGTTATAAGGAGAGGTAGACCATTAAAATGTGGATGGAAAGGATTAAGGAAAAACATGATGAGTGGAATGAACATTTGTTTTATGGGTAGGGGCTGAATAGAGAAGTAGAACTCAAAAATGTGATCCCAGATAAATGAGGTAGATGATGAGATATTGTTCCCATCTTCTTGGTTTCTCATGGATAGCTGGTGTTTGAACTGTCAAGATCACAGGTTAGATTCTACAGAAAGTCAGAAAATGCCCCCTCTTGCTATTTCTTGGGGGATTTCGAAAGGAACAACAGAATTTAGTGCTAAGGATCCTTTCATGCGGGGTGTCGAGGAGAATCAAGCCAAGCATTATAAGCTGGGCAGTCAGGATTGAACATTTATTAGATTTTGAGCCATCATATTTGGACAGAGCTTGGGCATCAATGGAATTGTAGGGGCTGGGCCTATATCTGCAAGTTTGTTGTACCACTTTCTTAGATTTTTTGTGCATATATTCTGCTTCAGTGTTTTGTGGCGCTACTGTGTTACCACTCACTTCGCCATGTGCCTTAATGTGCCCCCCATGTTTGCTTCTCATTAATAAATTTCAGTGTGTCAAAGAACAGATTAGAAAGACCATTGATCTAATCAGAGATTAGAAAGACCATTAGTTATATGCCCATTTGAGCAGTCTGAGTAGCTGTGTAAACTTTAGTGTGTTTTTTAATGTGTATTATACTTATGGAAAGCACTGTACTCTTACAGGAACAAACACTTGGGATTGTTTTGAGCTTCGTGTACACAAGCGTGTGATTGACCTTGTCAGCTCTTCAGAAGTGGTGAAGCAGATCACGTCCATTACAATTGAACCAGGTGTGGAGGTCGAGGTTACCATTGCAGATCCATGATTGTGCTTGTTCTGCTCATAGTTGCATGCTTTTATTTTGAACTAAGAAATCAAATTCTAGTGACTTATGTTATCTGAGAGTGGATTATTTATGTTTTGAGTGTAGAACCAATCAGCTGTTGAATGCTCTTACTGAAGGTTTCATAATTTAAATTTCTTAAGCTGTGGTTTTTTCCTGCCAGTGTGAGGTATATTCAGATCAAATGTTGACATGGATTGCATCGTTTGATGTCATCTTTCTTCTTGCAGAAGGCCTTAGATGTTATGATTTCTTGCCGTTCCTGCATCTTATGAGGGATTATGGCATTGTGCTTAGTTGTGTGAGAATTTGAAAGAAGAATTTTCTTTTTGAATAATATGAGGATCTCCACTCCGTTGGAAGTGATGTTAATCTCCTTGTCCCAAGTATCGGCGGTATTTTCAAATTTACCACTTTTTTATCGACAAAATACCATTACCGCGTTAAAAATACGTTTTTATCGCCACGATGATAAATTTCCGATAAATTCTCGATAAAATTGTGTTAAAACGCGATAAACGTTAATAACGCGATAATATCCCAGTAAGTTTCCGATAAATTCCCGGTAAATTTTCTATACCATTTTTATTTCATTAATTTTTTTATTTATTCTATTTTTTTTATTTTTTAAATATTATAATTTCTGCGAGATTTTTCCGTTAAATTCTCAGTAAAAATCCGAGAATTTAAAAATATTCCATTATTATCAATTGCTATTAATATCTCGAGAACGGTATTTGTCACAATACTTAATCTCACGAAAATTATCTACCAAGTCTTGTATATTAGGTCACTTGTGTCTCAGATAAGCTTAGAAAAAGTAGAACTCTATATCTTTAGTCTAATCTACTGAACTATTCTATTTATAATGGATCATCATTTTATTTAAATGAATAGTTAAAGTGGTACTTCATCATTTTATTTAAATTAATAGTTAAAGTGGTACTTCCTAGAAATTATCTATTTTATTTATTTAAATCAAATGGATAAAATTGTTTAAATAATATTTTTTGTAATTGGTAATTTGGTATAATAACAATTAATATTAAATAGAATTAAACCGAGTCATGATAGCTCCTGACTCAGTAATATCAGGTCAAAGTTTAGTTTAGTTTAGATTCTTTTTTCAATGGGGGGTTATAGTTTTCGTTACTAGTTATGATATGTTGCTTGCCCATGTTCAGCAACCAAATTAAGACCTACACCCACTCACTCATGAGGTCGCCTTTACACACTAAAAATGTGGGTCAATTTCATTTGCTTTTTAAAGCCAAGTGAGTTCTATTGTTGGAGGATGGTGAGATGAGACCCACGACATCTATTCTTAACAACTTTACCTGGGATTTTATGTTTATTTTATAAATTATATTTATTAAATCTACTTAAAAACACATTAATTTTTAGAAACATAATTTATTTATTTCAGTATTTTAAAATGTTGAGATTTTTTATAAAAGTACCTCAAAATTCATGAATTCTAGTCGCATTGTCTCTGAAAAAAAAAAAAATAGTTCAGAGTGCTTCGTGCCTCTTCAACTCTCTAGTCTTTTTTGTGACAAAGTTCATGAGAATTGTAGTAAAAAACAAGGAGGAGGAAAAAACGAGTCTTCCCTTCGAATTTTCAAGAACAAGCTGAGAATCCAAATTCTCAGAGATTGAAAAACACATACCTTATAGAGAGAGAAACATCAAATCCAACGAAAAACATCTTATCTTTATAATGAAAATCTCTCTCAGATGAAATCTGTTTCAGATTTTATATAAATTTCAGCAAAAATTGCAACTGTGGAAAAGAAGCTCCATTTCTACATCAGGATACAAAAATTTTACTTCAAAAAAGAAAAGAAGATATCATTTCTTTCTTTCTTTATTTTCTTTTTATTATCTATTTTCAGCTTAATTCTACAAAATATCTAGCTAAAACAAAAAGGGTCTAAGGAAGAAATCCCTCAAACGATTCTCTCATCTCTCGATCTTCTTAACTCTCTGGGACTACATAAGATCTTTTGCATAGACTTTCAAAAAGGGCAAAAAGGTATAATCTTGTCTTTCTATAAATTCAATGATAACATATGCAAGAAGAAAATGAAAAACGATTTTACTACCAACTCATTCTTCTTAATGACCTTTGCACTGGTCTTTGCATTTTACGTTAGTGAATAGAAATATGCGCTAGCACATAAGAGCGGAAACTAGCTTGCTAATATGTTACTATGCTCTAAGGATTGAAAATATGCGCTAGTGCATAAGATTAAATGTGCTATTTATAAGACTGCACAATACGAATAGTAAGTCAAATCAAGGTATGTACAACTCTAGATGCATACAAATCCAAGTAAAGGGAGTTTTAAAAATGGAACTTCATTGTGCACTAGCACATGAGGGGTTTTTTCATCCTATTTTTTTTTACTACACATATAAGACACTTTGACCTAAAAATATTAAGAACACCACCACCCAAAATTACATTTTTCAAAATATTTTCAGCCAAGAATCCGTAAAAGTTTTTTATTAAAGAATTATATTTATTAGTTTGATATTTTTTGTTAGACAAATATAATATTTTAAAACTAATTTGTATATTTAAATATATTTGATAAATATAATTTAAAGGAGTTATAAAAGAATACACATGAAATTATTAAAGAAAGATACAACTGACTGTCCGCATTGTAATTGGATGCTGCCAGACACCAATCCGTTCTCAGGTTTGGTATGGGATTGGATGGCAGGAGAAAAGATAGGTGAGAGACTGAAAGAGCAGGTTCAAGTTGATGACTTAATGCTAAGGGGGACTCCGGCCAAAGGAGCTGAATATTTTCGGAATCTGGAATCTCTAAAACTGAATCGACATACTGCACATTAAAACATCCTCAGTTCTTCGTTAAAATATTATTTAAATATTAAATATTAAATATAATAATTATCAATTTAAATATTTTTTTATAATAATATCCAGGGAAAGAGAAAGGAGCTGCATTTGTTATTTTACTTCTATCCTACCAAACTTTCTTTCTTCGTCGGCCACCAACCCGATAGGAGTAAGCCGCCTGATCAAGTTGGGTAGGTGAGGCTTCTAGGCTCTGTGTTCTTGGGGACTAGGGAGTCCTATCTAGCCTTCAGCCTTAAAACTTGAGTTTACATCATGCATGAAATTTTTAGTTTTTAATTTTTAAATTTATTTAAAATGCCATTAATTGTAGAAAAGGAAAATGTCTTGATTGTAGAAAAACCTTAATTTGTGAAATAGTGAAGATCCAAGTTTCAAAAAGACAAAGGTAGAAAGAAGATATGGAAAAAGTTAACTAAGCCTCCTCACATCCTAAAACAAATATTAGAAAAAGACTCGACCAATAATATAAAAATAGCATCTTTTGTTGAAGATCTTGAGACTCAAAGGTCTCAACTAGATCTTGTTTCACACACAAAAGAGAAACCTTACAAAAGAAAAGAAAAAAACTTATAAAAAGATGCATGAATTCAAAGACAATGAAATTTTAATCTACACATTTAAAAAGCCACCTTAAAAGTCGACATAATCTTACAAAAGAAAGATGCATGAACTCAAATGCAACCAAAAAAAATGAAGGTAAATACATGAAATCTAAGTGAATCTATAAATCTTATCTAAGAAATCAATATTTTTTTAAAATTAAAGTATCCAAGCGTCCTACCAAATTAATCCTTAGAACATATGTCAATCTCCAAATCCATACACGTCGGATACAAAACTAAGGGGAGTGAGTTTTTTTATGTTGAGGGGGACTTAAGTCCAAGACATCTCACAAATAAGAGTGAAAATTGATTATCATAGTAACGAATTTTTAAAAATATTAGAAATTAATAAAAAGAAAAGATACAAAGAAAAAGTGAATCTTAGAGAAATTTATGAAGAGATGTTAATGGTATTACTTACCAAACAAATTCTCCTACATTTATAATATATATATAAATAAAGCACTTTCAATGGTTGATTCAATGCTAAAGATAGATTTTTCATGAATGAATTGAAACATTTGATTCATGTGAATCTGTTGGTGAAAAGATATGAAATGATCAAAGTAAAGGATGTGAAGTATCCATAGCTTTTCATTTGAAAATCATGGTTAGAACGTGATTACCAACCCCACACCATCCTTTCCAATCTCTACCCTTTTTCTTGGTGAATCTGGGTATGTTTAGCTGTATCTTATGCACAAGATGCAAATAGCTAACCATATATTGAAAAGGAAAAAAAGAAGAGTCACTTATCTTGGTAATACAATATTACAAATTCAAAGAAGCAGCAAACTATCCAGTGTCACACAAAGTCACAAACCTTGATTCCATCTTCGAACATGACTTTGACCAATCTTTCCAAAAAAATTGTCACCACACTTACTATGAGAAAATGGAATATGTCACAATAAAATAATGAGAAAATAAAATTACTGTGATTTTAGGAAGACTAAAAAGTTCTTTCAACATAAGAAAATTTAAATAGAATCTTTTTAGATAATTCAATTAGCAAATGGTTACTCCATTCTTTCTTAACGTGCTAAGGTGTTTATTCCTATCGATTGTACTTCATAGCAGGCGTTTAAATATCATTATCGGCCGATATATCAGCCGGTACGATATGTTGACCGATATATCGTTATCGGCCGATATTTTTCTCTCTCCAGCCGATATCGGCCGATATATCGACCAATAAGGTGAATATCGGCCAATAAGGATATATATCGGCCGATGTTCACTCTTTCAAAACCGGTACATATCGGCCGATACGATATGTATCGGCCGATATTTGCACCCCTACTTCATAGAGCTACCGTACTAGCACAACTGAAATTCTAATATGAATTAGTAAAAATAAAATAAGAATAAAAGAAAGAGTCCTACGTATATATTACTATTACTCACTTTATACTTACGGCTATAAATTTTTTAATATCTTTCAAATGAATAATAATAAGAAGATCCTAAGTAATCCCTCTATCTCAAAATACTTGTCTTATATGTCTTTTGTAATTGTCTCAAATTACTTGTTCTATTTCTTTATTTTCACATTAAATCAAATCTTTAACATTTTCGATGAGCTCCAAATCACCTTCTAATGTGATGGAAAACAACCTTCTTTTATAAGCTTTGACTTGTCTATATGTGGCATTTTATAATTATTTCCACCTCCGACTCTCATCGTCTGGATTAATGCATTGCTAAATAGTTAGAAAATGCTCAGTGAGTACTAAATTAAGTTTATTGAGAGTTATTCGTATTCTTACTCTCTCAAAATCATTCATATCACGTTCATATTGACTCAGAGAATTTATTGATAGGTTTTTGGCGCACTCCTGCATGAAAATGATTTTTAAAAAATATTTTTTTTTAAATAGAACAAATATTTTTAGAACAGAGGGATTATCATGCATATAATCAATTCTTTTAAATAACTAACTTGAATCTACAAACTGTCACTGTTTGTATGTTTGTAAACATGGGGGATGGGCTGGATCTATTACCCAAGAATACACCCAGTACTCCAGCATCTATTCTCTTTAGTGATTGCGAAATTCATGAAATGGGTCCCTCCTAGAGCAAAAGTTTGCGACCGTTACATATGGAAGAAACACAAGAATACAAAAATATATCTTGATGAAATCTCTGTGACCTGTAATCAATCAGGTACGGTGTAAAGAAGACTGGATAATAGTAAAGAAGACTGGATAATAGGAAACAATAAGCTTTCACCCACGTCCACCCATTCCACTCTCACTCTCATGCACCCATTGTATGTTCAACATCCAACACTGAAAATGGAGTGGGACCTCCCCTCTTGCTTTCATGTAACCTTAGCCTTAATGAATGGCCACAATACACCAATCTAATCCATTACACCTCAACTTACCAACCACACAAAATCATCTCTTCTTCCATTCTCAGATTTTTTTTTGAATAAAATCATCTCTTCTTCCATTCTCAGATTTTTCCAACTGAAAAAGAAGCTCCAAAATTAAAGGCCAATTTGTGGAAACAGCTATTATTAGTGGAATTCTGTCAGTTTGACTGCCTAATTTCTGCGGAAGATGTTCCTTGTATACAAAATAGTATAAACGTACTTCTGTAGTGTTATTCGAATTTTGAACAACAAAAAAGAAAGGCATTGATTTTTTTCCTGATAGATAATTCCCAGTTTCTCTTCAGAAACATTCAAAATTAAATAGATCCAGGGAAAGTACATATTCATTAAATCAGCAGTCTCCTGATTCAATCAGCTCAAGGAGCTTTGGTGATTTTGTTCCATGACATACAAATTGGAAAGTACAGAAAGGGAAATGAAATTTTATTGTAAACGAGAGGCCACTGACTCAAAATCACTTAAAAAACTGGCCTCTTCACCACTGTATTTGAAATTTCAGGGAGCACGAGCCTGAATCCAAATGCTGAATCCTTTAACATGGAAAGAGGATTTTAAAATTGATCAAGTCTAAAATGATTTGGCTGCTGCAATCACACCCTCCACTGTTATTCCGAACTCCTTGTATATCTTCCCTGCAGGCGCACTAGCCCCAAACCGGTCAATGCCGATTGACTTGCCCTTGCTTCCCACAATCTTCTCCCACCCAAATGTTGAGCCTGCCTCAATGCTAACTCTGGCAGAAACAGCAGCAGGGAGGACACTTTCCTTGTATGCATCAGACTGTTCATCAAACAGCTCCCAAGAAACAAAGGAGACAACCCGGACCGCCTTTCCTTCTTTCCTGAGTTCATCAGCAGCTTTTGCAGCAATCTCCAATTCAGAACCTGTGCCAATCAGGATCAGGTCCGGCTTGTTGCCGGAAGAATTGTCAGAGATAACATAACCCCCCTTCTCAACTCCCTCAATGGATGATCCAGGAAGCTGTGAAAGCTTTTGACGTGAAAGAGCAAGGATGGATGGTCTCTTCCTGTTGAGAACTGCAACCTTGTATGCACCAGCAGTTTCATTCCCATCTGCTGGACGGAGCATTAGAATGTTAGGCATTGCTCTGAAACTTGCCAAATGCTCAATTGGTTGATGTGTCGGCCCATCTTCTCCAAGTCCGATTGAATCGTGAGTCATCACATAGATAACTCCAGACTCAGAGAGGGCTGAGATCCTTATGGCAGCTCTCATGTAGTCTGTAAAAACAAAGAAAGTGGCACAGTATGGGATGAGACCAGGGCTGTGGAGGGCAATTCCATTGCAGATGGCACCCATTCCATGTTCCCTAACACCAAAACGGACATTACGCTCTTGGGGTGTATCCTTTTGGAAGTCACCGAACATTTTCATCAAAGTCATGTTAGAGGATGCGAGATCTGCACTACCACCAAGAAGTCCTGGGAGTACTTTGGCAAGCGCATTCAAGCATTGTTGTGACAAATTTCTAGTGGCATCAGCCGGACTCTCAGGAGTGTAAGTCTGAACGATCAAGAAAGTGACAATAAAATAGAATATATCAATCTACAATACAATTTTAATAGAAACTTAAGTTAAACATGGATAACATGATAGAGCAACTGATCAGAAATCTACTCACTGGAAGGGCCTTTTCCCACCCAGCAGGAAATTGACCAGAAATGATTGATTTCAACTCCACTGCTTCCTCTTTGTACTTTTTCTCATACTCTGCAAATTTAGCATTCCACTCAGCTTCAAAAGCAGCACCTTTGGGGACGTGGCGACTCCAATGACTACAAAAATAAATACATTTACAGATCAAAACACTCTCTTAACTTCCAAGCCACCGCATGTTTGTGTGTGCGTGTGGGTGTGGGTAGGGGAGGGAGAGAGGATAGATAGAGAAAGAGAGAGCTCTAAACTATAGTACCTCTTCACATCCTCTGGCACATAGAAAGGCTCAAACGGCCATCCAAGGTTCTGCCTTGTTGCTTCCACTTCCTTCGCACCCAATGCACTACCGTGTACACTGTATGAGTTTGCCTTGTTTGGTGAACCATAACCAATAGTGGTTGTTACCTGTAACAAACCAACTCATCATCTTTTCACAATCTAAAGCAATGCATAACTAAGACCCAAATTCAACATCATTTTTGGCAAGGTTTATTCCAGAAATGAACCTTGATCAAAGTGGGTTTGTCTTTTACAGACTTTGCCTCCTCGATAGCAGCACGAATTTCATCATATCCAGTATTGCCATTCTTTACCCAAATCACATGCCAGCCAAGGCCCTCAAAACGGGTTTCGACGGTCTCAGTGAATGCAATCTCTGTGTCGCCGTCAATGGAAATATGATTGTCATCATAGAAAGCAATGAGCTTCCCAAGGCCCCAGTGTCCAGCAAGAGAACAAGCCTCATTTGAAATTCCCTCCATTTGACAGCCATCCCCAAGTATGGCATACCTAAGGCAATTTGAATTTCAAAAAATGAACAAAATAACTAATGTCTGAATGACACAATGAGAAGACAAATAAGATGAAAAGGCTTTACGTGTAATGGTCAACTATCTCATTGTCAGGTTTATTGTAACGGGCAGCTAAATGCTTCTCTGCAAGTGCTAATCCAACAGCATTAGCAATGCCCTGACCCAGGGGACCTGTGATGAAAAATACAATTGGTCTCAGCATTCAACCTATTTTTGTTGGTAGAAGAATTTCATGTAATGGCCAGTTCAAGAAAAGAGCAAACCAGTGGTGACTTCAACACCAGGTGTCTCAAAATTCTCAGGATGCCCAGGAGTTCTGCTTCCCCACTGGCGGAAACTCTTTAGATCCTCCTCCTGTTAGTCCAATTCATAAGCAATGGCTTCAGTAATAGATAGTAACCAAATCCAATTTGTTCATAAGAAATTTGGAATGAGAAATGCTGAAGAAAAGGTACAACAAAGAAGAACATCAAAACATCTCTAATCCATTCTCAACTACACTTCTTGGTCTTCTCCTTTCCACTGCAGTTTGTGGTAACCATTGGATTGCATGGAAAGCAAAGCACTTCCTGAAAAATAACTCTCCTAATTAAAAATAAAATTTAAATCCATTTTATTTCCAGTATTTTCCAATCATCTACTTTCCTTTCCATACATCCAAATCGTCTGAAAAGATGACTATAACAGAGATGAAACAATTAATGTGTTTACAACGAATGGGAAAAAAGAATAGAGATTGCCCAGAAAATGCAAAAGTTCACATGCTTATATCCGATTCGCCCAACCATTCACTAAATAAATAAGGGGAAAAAAAAATCACCAGAAGCTAAAAATCCCACCAAGTATATCGGGTGACATCAAGACTTTTTTAATGGTTCAAGTAACAGCAAAACTCAAACTCACAAACAACCAAACGCACTGTCGGCATGTCAAATTTCGCGAAAGTGAACAGAAAACACGAAGAAGACCAAGAAATAAAACAGATCTATATCGTCCCCTCCAACAACAGAAACTCCATTAGAAAAGTCAAACATTCAAACACGAAATCAAACCCATCTATATGTCAAAAATTCCCAAAGAGCAGGACCCAAAACAGAGAAAAAGAACAAACACCCAGAAACAAAATAGATCTCGTTTCCCGTACCATCAACAAAAATCATAAGTCAAACACCAAATTAACAAAACATGCCACATATGGGCCAAAACGATCCAAAGAGCACGAGCTGAATCAGAAGATACGAACCAAGAACCAGAAATAAAACAGATTTCACATCCCAACCAAAGAGAGGGAGAGATTTAAGTTGGAAGGTACCTTAACACTATCATATCCGGCAAGGTGCAGCAAGGCATACTGAAGCATGCAGCCATGGCCGGCTGAGAGCACGAAGCGGTCCCGGTTGAACCAGTAGGGGTTCTTGGGATTGTACCTCATTACCTCGTCATAGAGTATGTGACCCATGGGAGCGCACCCCATGGGCAACCCAGGGTGCCCCGAATTAGCCTTCTCGACGGCATCGATTGCCAGGAACCGGATCGTGTTGACCGATTTCTCCACCAGGGCCGTCTCAGTCTTATCCAGCGTCTCCACCGCGGCAGCCCGAACTGGGGCTTTCTGTGAGCGCTGAGGGATGGAGCGCTGCCGACGGCCCGCGCAGGAGGTGGCGGATTTGAGGGCTCGACCGGAAAGGTTGCTTAGCCGGAAGCCGGGGAGGCCAACCCCGTCGGCCCGGCTGGCCGAGCCATGGCGCGAGATGGCTCCAGCCAACTAGGGTATGGGGGACTGTTAGAGAAGAGGAGGCAGCCATGGGTAGGAACTACGAAGAATTGAGAGGTGGAGAGAAGATAGAAGCGCTTGTTGGCTATTTATCTGCTTCTCTCGTGTTTTCTGCTGCTGCTCTTCCTCAATGGGCGGCCCTTCAGCTAATAATGTAACGTAATCTGTTGAGTTGGGTCGAGTTAGATGAGTTAAGAGCGGGATGTTATATAATTATTATATTGGCTGTTACTATCGTTAGGTAGTGAGTAAGTGACGAGCGATATAGAAGAGCCAATGGAGAAGTTTAACTAAATCTCTTTTCTATTTTTTCGGTAAACCCGAGGTCAGATCTCATCCAATCAGTAGAATGGAAGATGGGTCCATCCTAGCCGTTCAATCAGGGCAGGCAATGCCTGCTTTCTACTTACTCTTTTTAACACCTTTCAAGCTTCGAATAGACACTCAAGTCAAATAATATGGGACGACTTCACGAGTTGAAAAATCGGCCGAGATGTGTTCATTTTCATACGCCGATACTAGAAAATTGTTAGATAGATATTTTCCTATATCATAATCAATTAATAAATATGATATATTAAATAAATATCAACTTTGTTTACGATGTGACCCAGGTTGAGATTAAAGTAAGAACCCATAGAAGGTAGGTGGGTATGAGAGAATGACAAATAATTAGGTCTAGAATAATTCTCATTTTGCCAAAGTCCTCAAATAACGAGTACTGGATCCTAACTCTCTATAATTATATAAATATATCACAAATAAGATTAAAAACTTTAAAAAAAGTTTATGATACACTAATTTTTAAATAAAATAATAAAGTTTACCTATGATGAAATTTGACCATGAGACATACTTGTCCCTTCACGATATTATAGTATATTTAAATTTGACACTGGGTCTTTTCAAGAGCTTAAACTCAATCCAAGCCTGGTCCGAAATTGTCATAAAGGGGCAAGTTTGGCCATATTATATATTTAAGGGGTTGGCTTTGGTTTACGAGAAAAAAAAACCTATTAAAGTCTGATGGGCATTTGCAACTCATTTGGTGAAATGTATGTGTTTTTCTATAAAATGTTTATAATTATTTTAATATATATTATTTAGGATGGCAATGGCTACTGACACCACAATATCAGTCATCAAACAATCAAATTATTCAAAAAAAGAGAGTAAAAGATGAATTAAAATATTCAATGGCATTAGTTTGAAATTCAAAAGCCTTTTAGATTATTTATTTGATTGATGTATTGAATCCAAAACAAATCTAATCCAAAAAAACTCAAAATACAAAAAATAAAAAAAATTAGAAATAAATTAATTAATAAAAAATTGTAAATTAAATAGCCCTCCTCATCCAATTTAAGGGAGGAGAGCTGGTTCTCCCTTCTCATTTGTTCTTCTCTGTTATAGCTCACTTTCTTTGCACACATAAGTTTTGATTGATACAAAATTTGTATATTGACTCAAACACTTATAAATACTTAAAAATATATATAATTCAATTAATTTAGTTCAAATGATTTTATCTGAAATGAATATAAATATTTTCAATAGATACATTAAATAAATAAATAAATATCAAATAAGGTTTGAGATTTTCTATGAACGATAAAAAAATGTAAACTTTAGAATCTTAACATCTTGTTAATAATTTCAAAGGGTTGACATAATGGTTGAGACATAAGACTCTATGATTGAGGTTTTGGATTCAATCTTTGATAATTTCAAGGAAGAGTCACTTTCTGTGAGTATATAATATATATAAGTAAAGTCTCACCGCTTAAAATATGTGCATACATGAAAATGTTCACATGCTCCAAAGAACTAGTCAGTCAAAATACCTGAATATATTTAATAATAAAAAACACCTTCTTGATAGTTATGGGTAGTTATGTTGAAACATTTAGGACGAAAACTAAAAATGGTTCCCAATGATTGAATAGGAAAAGCTTAAATCATGGCTAGCCACGATTGAACGGGCATGCCTAGCCATCTTGGGTGAAGGCACATGCAGACTCATTTTTTGAGTAAAGGTTGCCTCACCCTTTTAACACTCCATCGCTATAGTCATGCCAAATTACTCACAGTCACATGTCGACAATTATGCCCGTCTTCTAAAGTTGGTAAGAAAAGCTTTATACAAAAATTTCTCTCTTAAAAAGACCAAGAAATGAGTGGACAATACTCTTCAAACTTGATAAATATAATATAATCGTAAATTTCTTTTGTCTGTTTTTAATTATTTTTACACTAAATTTTACTGTTTTTTCCAAAAAATAATACAAGAAAGGTAGACCAAACTCTTTAATTTACAAAATCTAATTCAAAAACCCATTTCCCTATTTTTAGTATTTTTGTACTTTTTTATTTCTCTATATTAAAATAATAAACAAATTAATTCCTTCAAATTGACCAAATCAAATCTTAAAATACCTTCTTATATTTCTAGCTATATTTTAGACTGATTTTTCTATTTCTTAGACTTGGCATGTGCAACTTATTAATACTTGTGAGAAAGAACGAGAATGAAAATTAGGTTGTTGTCAAATACTAATGCCACTCTTTTTCAATTTTTTTAAAAAATTGGATGCTCTTTTAAAAAAAAAATATTTCAAAAATTCATTGTTGATTCACTATATGATGTTTTTTTATGTTGAGAATTAAAGTTTTAATTAACTAGTACATGGTTAGACTTTTAAGTAAATATTTGCTCCATGATTAATTACTTTAATTATGAAATATATCAATAGATTGACAATATGATGCGTTCAAAGGAGGTTAAAGATATATATCAATTAGATATTGGATGTTTGTTTGCATAAGTTTTACTACGAAATTGGATTTTAGAGTCAATATTTTATGGGAGAATGATCTAAAGAAATTCTCATCAAAATTCATGGAGAAATATTTGATGAGAAAATTCACGAACTACAACCTCAAGGATTTGATGAAATGAAATGCATATGACTTGAAAATCTTAAAATGGGCTTTTGCTCATATTTAAGAAAAAAAATTATTTATTAGTTTTAGTCCATATATCCCAAGTCCCAACTATGGTAAAAAAAAAAACCTATTCTCTCATTCTCTCATAGACTAGTGGTCTTACATCAAAAGGGAAGTTCTTTTATCAAAAATACTTTTTGCAATGTTTTAAAAATATTATAGAAATTCAAGTCAGGCTGGTGCAGGTTTAGTAAAATAAAATTTGGATTGGGGTGAGTTAAGTAATTAGTTGAAAATATTAAGTCGGATTGTGTTGCATATAATAAAATATTTGTTATTACCCAAATCTAATCTTACTTGATCCATTGTCACTCCTATCAAACAATATTAGATCAATTCACCTAATAGGTCTCAGCATATTTATTAAATAAGTCGACCAAATGTGAGGAGAAAACCAAACTCAAAAGGGTCAACCTACTTAACTTGAGACATTTGTCAAATGTGTTGACTCAACTTGAATAATCTTAAATAAGTTATCTAATTTTCATATAACTTAAAAATATTATTAAATGAATTAATTTAATTTAAATATTCAATCAAGTTTAAATGAGTTGACTGCCTTTCTATTTATTTATTAAATATATTGACCAAACTAAAAATAATTAATTCATTAAATAGGTTTGTTCAATCTGAATAATTCAAGACGGATCAAAGGAATACATCACTAAAATAACTTATTTATTAAATGAGTTGATCCCACTCACGTAGATTTTAAAAACATCAACTCTTTTAACCTATTTAATAAAGGTAGCGATCCTCCCATGAGTATTTTTTATAATCCGATACGGATTTTAGTGTATTTTCAATTTTACCTTTCGTATGAACAGTAAAATCAGACATTTTCGCATGCAATAAAATATCGCGTGAGTTGAAAGTCTGTTTATGCGAATTTCAGCTAGCCAAAAGTACTGTTCATCAAATTTCGACTATCCGAATTTCAGCGAATCGATTTTGACAATAAACTAAAATCCGTGTCCCATTAAACAATTCTCCCGTGGGAGGATCGCTGTCCGTTTATTAAATGGTAAACCCCCTATGGGGCATATCAATCTGGACCTAATTATTGAATGATTTAACTTAATTTAGCTAGATTCATTTATCAACTATTTTTAATAAAATCTAGAGATAAATAATATAAAACATTAAACTCAAAGCAAATTCTTAGAAAAATTATTTTTTCGAAGAGATTGTGGAAATTCATGACCTTTCCTCCGCAGCGGAGCCCTTCTTCGATCCCAGTTTTACCTTCCTTCCCGATTTCTCCATATTTCTGCAGGGACTATCTCTTCCATCTCTCCAGACGACCTACGGTTTAGTTCTTCACCCGCAGGCGACGACCATCTCTTCAAGGATAGGTAACATGGCTTTTCTTCTTCCATTATTTATTTTTTCTGCTTTATTGATTTATTTTCTTTTAGTTATTATTTTTTTCTGATTAGTTTATTCTCGTATTCGGTTTTGCTTTTTTTTCCTTTGCACATCGTCAGTCTTCCTCTCCATCTTCGTCCCTGTATTTGTAGTCGGTCTCTAGACTCTTTTTAGGGTTTCGTCTTTCCATCCCCTTTTCCCCTTCTCATTTGAATTTCTACTGTTTGGATCTCTCTCTCTCTCTCTCTCTCTCTCTCTCTCTCTCGTACAAAACTTTGATTTCCTCATTCTAGCTTTCGATTATGTTGATATAATTGAGGCCGTTCGCGCTTGGGCAGGTTAGATATTGTAATTCTTCACTATTTTTTTTTTTTGAAGACTGTAATTCTTCACTATTTCAATGCTATATTGTTGTCCTATTCCTTGTTTTTCTAACTCCAAATTAGAAAAAAGAAGCGTGGCCTTCCAAATAAATATTTCAATATTAAAGAGACTGCTTTTGGGTTATGCAACTGTTTGATTTTGCGATACCTTGACACGATAGTAGTAGTATGATGCTGTTGCACTGTTGTTCATTTGAAAACCATCTGATAAATATTGCAAGACCGTTTTTTGGTTTTGCAGCAGTTGGTGGCATGGACAACATATCCTGCTTTAAATATAATTTATTTTTGAAAGCAAAATTCAAACACTGAATATTTGATCGCCTAAAAAAACTATTTTTGAGAGCTATTAAAAAATAAATTACATTCTCTGAGTTTTGCTTTCAAAATATTTTTTTTTTGAGAGGTATTCCAATAATGTAATTTTTTTTCGACTAATGCAAATCATGAAAACCAACTTTCAATTCTCTCAATCAACCTCAAGAAAAGAAAGAAGACACTAATTTCATTAGGATAATTTTGGCAGAATCAAAATTCACCAATGAAATTAGGTGTTCAATCGAAGCAAAACATACATTGAATTATTATTACAAATGTAGTGATTCAAGCAATTAATTGAGATCCGCAATTAAATTTAATTTAATATTCATATGCATGGAAATTAAATCCGACACTTCAATTTGCCATTCATTGTACCTTTTTAGAACCAATTTGGTTGTGGAATTGTAATTTAATTAAGAAGTTGAAGGAATCCACTCTTTTAATCTGCTCCTTGGTGTGCTTCCTGTTGTGGCTCCTTCACAACACCTTCAACGACCTCCATGCATATATGGCCATCCACATGCATCTGCCATCCATCACCATGCATCTGCTATGCATGTACACCACAAGACCCAAGCATTCATCATGCTTCCTTTGCATATTTTTGGACTTCATTAGCGACATCTTGTGGTGGCTGACGACGGACCTCCACCATGCTGCATTCAGCCAGAGGAAACCCTCTTCCATCATATGGCCAAAGGCTCACAGCCACAAGGCCCTCCACACACACCGCCGTGTATGTCTACATCTTTCCAATCAGAGATATCTTCTTTCTTCTGTACTGCTCAGGGGTCCAAAAAACGGTGGACCCAAGATCTCGGGTCCACCGTTTTTCGACCGATATCTCGCTGATATCGGGCGATATTTTTTCTCTCTCTTTTTTCTTTTACAAATCTCGGCCGTATCGGCCGATATCAGTGAGATCTCGGTTATATCGGCCGAGATCTCGCCCGTTTAGCCTATACATCTCATATCGGTTGAGATATCTCGCGCTTTTTTTGACCCCCGGTACTACTCCACCTTGAGAAAGTGGCGGTCCAAAAGGTTCACGGCCCAAGGACAAGAGGCTCTCAAGAAGCCTCTCCAACATATGTAACACACAAGACACAATGTCATGTCCCACTGGAGAAAATCTCTCTAGTGCTTGCCGTGTATACCACACAATACATGCTGGATACTTCCCTCTTTTATTACTCAATCTTGTTGACAACCTATCTTTTCTCCTAATTTCTCTCCTCCTTGCGCTGATCACAACTCATGCAGATTCAAAGGTTTGAATCAGCAATTGAGACTTCTGAACAGCAAGTCATCAAAACTCATCCAGCACCACTTTAGACTTTTGAATCCGAGATTCAGAGATCTGAACAGTAAGCCATTTTCATGACACGTATACCTGTGTAACTCCCTAATTTACAGGAGCAGAATCACGGTGGAATAGGAGGCCACCGCCCAACACCATCTTCCAAACGCCACCATTTCACTATTCCATCAATAACACCTCTTGAGAAGTAATAAAAGAATGAGCATAAAATGGATGACCATTCTGCCACATCAGCCATGTTTTCTTACCAAACAGAACCCATTCTTGGCATGGTGTCACTTAGCACCCATTTTCTATTCTCTTCTCTCCATTCTTGGCATGGTGTCACTTGCAATTGGCATGTGTTTGGGTGGGCTCTTCAAGAGGGACATTTTTTTTCCCACAAAAAATGGAAGTAAGAATTGTAGAAAGCCTCTTCTGCTTTGCTTCCCTTTTTGAACTATTTGTTCATGCTAAGACCTCATGTCAACTGTTTCTTATGCTCCCCATCTTTTCACCTTTGTAGCCCCTAATTTGACGACCATTTGATTTAATCAATTGTTGGATGGAATCTCAAAAATGCTGCCTTTGTTAGACTGTTGATTTAAACCCCCCTTAAAACATAGGTCGGGTACTTCTATGGAGATGTCTCTTTAAGCACTTCTTGTCCAAATGATGACCTCCCATCAATCTATTCCCTTGCTTCTTGATTGTCATGCATCTGGGGCTCCAAGTATCGGGGCATATAGAGACCATTGTGTTGTGATTGGCATAACTCTAGGTTGTCTTCATTGTGTTGTGATTGGCATAACTCTAGGTTGTCTTCATAGAGGGGTGTTTGAAAAGAGGTGCTCCTAGGCTAACAAGAATAAGAGTTGTATACTTGCCAAGGAAAAATTGCATTCCAAAGACTTTGATCATGCAATTATATGTTAAAAATCATGAGTGAACATCTTGGTAAAAGAAGGGATAAGGGATATATGCATTCTGTACCTCAAATACATGTTATTATAGCTTGGTGGCAGAAACAGACCATATGTTGGATCTAGACCTGTGATGGTTAACATAACTTTGGAATAGAAGACATTACCATTACAGACTCCAACCCCTTGTGATGGGGTTCAGAACTTTAGCCATGCATAAAGACATGGAATTTGATGGGCAAGAGTAGCTTGATTTGTTGGCCAGATTATACAGTGCTTTTTTTAGAAGAATGCTTGCAAAATGGAGAAATTGCCTCTCCCAAAAAAAAGAATAATGGAGAAAGAGCACTAAGTGACCAGAATTACTAGCCATTTGGTTAAACACTGTAGGGAAAACCCACGAAAAAATATAGAGAACACATCCCTGTTGGATAAGTAGAAATTATTTAGGACATAATCATGGGGTTGTAATATGTAATTATAAGGTGTAGAGAGGTTTCTTGGTTAGAATTAGGTTGGTTAGCTTTAGTTATTTGCCTCTTATTTGAATGGTAGGAATTAGGGATGAAGTTCCTTGGTACAAAGCTTGCAATTGTTATGGTGCCACTATATCAAAGAAGGGACAATAAAATGATAGGATAAAGCTTTGGAGAATGGGATTTGAGGGAAATATTATGAAATTTAGTAATAACGATAGATGATGAGGAGTGTTGACTTTTGTGGTTTTAAGGGTAGGGTAGATTATATGGTACAAAGTTGAAAATCGAATAGTGCCACAATGACGAATTCCAATATTTTGGAGCAGATCTTGAAGAGGACATCTCTCAAACATGATTCGTGCAAGGTTGAAGAAGACATCACGCGAACATGATTTGTGCAAGTTGGGCGAAATATGACAACATAGTGGAATATTATGCAATCTTGGGCGGAAAATCAGTTGGAAGTCATTTGTTAGACACAAATCTTTGTTGTGTGGGGTAAATCTTGGGCAATGAAGAAAAGACAAGAAAACAAAGTACATGCATTTGTGATGCATCTCTAGTATTTGTAAATATATGGGAGGGAATAGAGTTGAGAATGTGCATATTAAGAGAAAAAAACTAGGGGTGGCTTCAAATTAGTGGAGACAAGGAATGCTGGCTATGATGGTTTGGGATGTCACAAAAGATTGGGATAAACCCCTATATAATGACTTGGAAGTGTTGCATGCAGAAGGAAGTAGGAGAGAGGTGTTACCAATAAAGACATGAAATTGCGAAGTTATGGTTAATATAGCTAGGAATGCTTTTGCTGTGAAAATTCAAATTCATAGTTATGGTGTTAATGAATTAGTTCAAACACAAGACCCAAGTCTAGGACTCTAGGTTAAGACCGTTGGGTTGTGTCTACATCTAATGGGCAAATAATTTATAGATGTACTGACTTGGACCTATATGCTATTATAAATTAATAGCAGAATTCGAGGTCTAGTGTTCAATAATTTATTGCTGTTACTGACTTAGGGCTGAATCTTATGATGACATATTATCATTTTATATTTATATATTTGTGGTATTATTTTCTTATATTCATATGCTATTTTGGTTATAATTGTGCATTCAACACAATTTTGATTGTATATGCCTTGGTTTGAGTGTGGATATTAAGATAGAGATGAGGGACTCTGATAAAATATAATGGGACGAGGTCCAGTTAGGCCCTATTTATCATGACCCTTTTACAGTCTACTAGAAAAGCTGGCCCCTAATGGATGGGAGGCTCTTGTAGTGATGCAGTGGAGCCCATTGTACTTTTTTATTATCTTGTTATGGTAATGGTTAAGCTTCATTTTAATATATATTAGTCATCCTTTGGCATAGATCATCTTTTGTTTATATGCTTGTTTTGAAGAATTATGTGGTAGACAAGAAATTGGTCTAACCCTTTTAGCCATGTTAATATGTAGCTCTGTTTTAAGGGTTTTTTTCCTCTCTATTTTAAGTGTCCTTAACGAAAGGAACTAATTTGGATTTATGCCAAATATTCCACAATAAAAACTATTTTTTTTTTGTGTTGAAACAACTCATGGAGAAGTTTGGGGAGAAAGGAATAAATTTATGTATGGCTTTCATTGACATGGAAAAATTTGTCGTAGGGTGCCAAGGAAATTAATTTGGTAAATGTTGAGAAGGAAAGACATCCCTAACCGATATTTGAGAGTATGAGGGATATCAATGTTGGGCCAACAACAAGTGTAAAAATTGTTATGTGGAGAGAGAAAAAGGTTCCTACTTGGAGTTGGACTTCATCAAAGGTCTATTGTGAACCCTATTTGTTTATTTTAGTTATAAACAACTTAACATAAAACATCCATAATAAGTTTCCATAGCATATGTTGTTTGAGTACGATATAATTCCGATTCGCAAGATGAGAAGTGGAGTAAAAATAAATTGTAAATTTGCGGAAAGCTCTGAGATAGATGGTTGGAAATTAGTAGAACAACACAAAATATATGGGGTGTAATTTTAGTGGGTTTTAGAGCATGGAGGATGAACGGGTTAAAATTGAAAATGCATGGAGAGAATTAAAATGAAACATTGATAAGTTCTACTCTGCTAGGCGAATTCGACGAAGAATTTTAGTATTAAAGAGTTAGATTTTCCTAGGAAAAAATATTCAACAAAATCTGCTCAAAGTGGTAGCATTTTCCTTTTTCCTTAAATAGGTGTCCTGTATTTCTTGATTTCTTTGACTCAATTAGTGAACGCAGATCATGCACTGATGCTTTTAAATGAAAATTTTAGTATGTTTAATCATATCACCTGAAAACGTCCAACTAACCAGGTTTGCAAGAAAATTGTTTGACTGTATTATTTGATACATTTTCTATTTATTTCTGTAATAATAGCACTTATCCAATTTGCTAATTATGATCTCTACTCCATTTTCCTTCAGGCTTTGAAGTTATTTAGGTAGTGGGTTCACATAAGCTCTGCCTCATCAATGGATTTGGAGACAGAGAACCGCATAGCTGCTTTACTCATGCAAGAGGCAACAAAATTGCGGCTACAGGCTGAGAAAGAAGGCGTTAATGTTTACCTCCGCGAGCCCAAAGTAAGAGGCCGGCCAAATTCACGTTTTCTGACTGCAACTGTTCGTGGGGTTCAACAAGGTTAGTAAATCTAATTATCCTAAATTGAAGGTTACTATGATGGCTCATTTGGATATCTGCTGGCTTCCAAGATTGACTGCCCTAGAGGAGTAACATTTTCAGGGGAAAAGAGTATCTAAATGGAATGTATGATCTTGTTTCTTTTGGATTTTATAATTTGTGCTACTTAGTAATTATGCTGGCACACCTTCTTCTGGATATGATCCTGAATATAACACTTATTACTTTTCAAAAATAAATAAAATATACCCTTTACTTCCCGAAACCTGCAAGTAAATTATTTCAAGAACACGTTTTGGGAAGAGGACATCCTTTTCAGGAATGCATCAGGCAAAAGTGTATGTATTACTCGCAGGTTTTCATTCATCCGAACCTGGCCCATGACCAGGCCCAAATCTGATTTAAATAAACGGGCTTGAACAGGCATTTTTGTCCTGGCGGACTGGGCTCGGACTTTTTTCAAGCCTATTTATATAAATGGACATTCTCGGGCCCTTATTTAAAGCCCGATTATGTAAACACATGGGCTGAGGCTTTTACTTGAAGCCTATCAGGCCCATTTATTTTCTTATATATACATATATCACAAGGTCACACCAGGCATTGTTTTTTTTTTTGTAACTTGGAAATCTAATCATATAGATTGAAAGTAGACTTTAAGACCTACCACCATTTAAAATTTCACTCCAAAACTCAATTTCTAGATATTTCTAGATACTTAATCTTAACGGTGAATTTTTTCAAGAATGTCCGCCAACTTTGACGGCTAAGATCAAGTGGATAGAATTGAGTTTTGGACTGAAATTTTAGCTGGTGTTAAGTATTTAAGTCAAATTTTAATCTGCATGTTACAAAATAAAAATAAAAATAGTGCTAGGTGCGACATTGTGACCGTGTGACCAGTTACAAAGTAAACAGGCTTTAAAAGGTGGGCTTAGGCTTTTGTAAATGTAAACAGGCTCGGGCTTTTTTTTTTTGGGGCAAAGCCCGGCCTTTGAACAGGCTTAATCACACATGTACTAAACCTCTGGGCTAGGTGGCTAAACCCTGAGACCATCTACTTTTACAGGACAGACTTTGAAAGGGAACAGGTCAACATTGAGATACAATTTCTTATGATGCAGAGATCTCCATCGTGACCTTTAATACAAACTGTGTTTGATCACATTCACATATTTGCATGTGATTATGTCTGAATTGTTTTATCCTGGCTCAAGCACTAGTTTTTGTATGTTGCTTTCTTGGTGTGAATTTGGTTGTGTTGATAACTTGTTTTTTTGTCAGCAAACCGTGCTGCAGAAGTCTTAATCTGCATGTTACAAAATAAAAATAAAAATAGTGCCAGGTGCGACATTGTGACCGTGTGACCAGTTACAAAGTAAACAGGCTTTAAACGGTGGGCTTAGGCTTTTGTAAATGTAAACAGGCTCGGGCTTTTTTTTGGGGCAAAGCCCGGCCTTTGAACAGGCTTAATCACACATGCACTAAACCTCTGGGCTAGGTGGCTAAACCCTGAGACCATCTACTTTTACAGGACAGACTTTGAAAGGGAACAGGTCAACATTGAGATACGATTTCTTATGATGCAGAGATCTCCATCGTGACCTTTAATACAAACTGTGTTTGATCACATTCACATATTTGCATGTAATTATGTCTGAATTGTTTTATCCTGGCTCAAGCACCAGTTTTTATATGTTGCTTTCTTGGTGTGGATTTGGTTGTGTTGATAACTTGTTTTTTTGCCAGCAAACCGTGCTGCAGAAGTCGATGAAATGTGGCGAGTGAGGAAGAAAGAGCTAGAGCTTGATGATAGGCTGATGGGTAGATCGAAACATGAGAGTAGATATAGAAGCAAGAGACACCATGCTGATTCCCCTGAAAGGAGTTCAAGGCATGAGGAAGCTGATGGGAATGCTGCTGGTTCATGCACATCAAGCAAGCGAGGAAATGAAGATTACTACAGTGATGAGGATGGTGGGCTGAGAGATGATGAGATTGAAGAATTTCTGCACTCAAGGTTACATATTGAGCATCTGTTTTTGTTTTGGTTGAATTAACAATTGTATGGGTATGCACACTGGTTATTGGGGCTGTTCCATAACTAAAGGTCTTCTTCCCATTTAAATAGTTCTTATCATGTGAACTGCCTGGTTGTTGCCCAATGAATTTATTAGGGTTTAGCAAATGCTGATGGTCATTGTGTATTCTCTCTTTGAGCATATACACTTGTTTTATTGTGCTTATTTGTTCTGAAGTGCTTTTGCTGATCCAGTTAATCTCGTGGTGGCAGGGTAAAGCGAGGTAGAGGTGCTATAGGATCGAGAATGGATGAACCTGGTCCTTACCTTCCATGTACCGACTCCAAGGAAAAGATGGTGATGAATCCTGATGTGAGGATGGTGGAAGAATGGGAACAACATGTTCTTGGGCCTGAAAAGCCTCCATTCCTAAAATCTCGTAATCTAGAGTCTGATGGTGTGCCTCCTTGTGATGAGAAGAAGAAGGTCAAGAAAGAGGCAGCAAGCTCAAAGAAGCAGCAGCATTCGAAGCACGGATCAAAGGAGCACAAGTCGCGAGATGAAAAAAAGAAGAAAAAGAAATCAAAACATCGTCATACTCGATCTTGAAGGGGATGCCTTTAAATATTTCATGTGGAGCAATGTATTATTGATCTTGGTCTGCTTGCAACCATGTAAGTAATCATCAAAAATTGGAATCAAATTGTTGTTGTCAGAAACTTTAGCTTGGTTGTATGTCAACTGGGAAATGTAACATGTCATATCTGTGTTGTAGATACTAGATGTTAAAGATCGGAATTGGTGGTTTGGGAAAATTCTGTTCACTGTTGATGCCTTTTTAGAATAGAAACCAAAAGAAGTTGATCGATTATTTTTAACTGTAATCCTTTTCAGATTTTGCTGTTGTTTGTTCCAATGTGTTCAATTTCAAGGTTGGTTCCCCTGTAATGCCTATGGTCATGGCAGCTCAAATGTCTGGTACATGTGCCAAGTGCGCACTGCCTGCATATTGATTTCAATCAATGGTATTCTTTAGCCTTGTTCTTAATGCAGATGGGGGAGAAGAAATCTCTGTTAAGCAAGGGCAGCAGTTGGTTCTTATTTCGTAAGGACAAGAAAGCATTTTCCAGAGCCCAACTAGTTATAAATATAATCCATGGACCTTGGGTTCCTGGGCTTATGAGATGGGAGCAACTGCTGATTTCATGAATGCATGGCATGTGCTGCAATTTGGGAGTTCAAGAGAATGATGGTAACTTGACCAGTTTTGGTAATTTATATTTTACATTTTTGACTATGCATGCTTTATTTCTTGGATTTGACTTTCTAGAATTGTGATTTATGCCGTCTGGAAAATATTGTTTTGGTGCAACTTGGGTCGGGTCGGGCTGAGGTTTGCTTAGCCCCAGGGGTCGAAATCGTATCGGCCGAGATATTTCATAACCACTGTCCCATCACCAACAATATTCCACCTTCAAATTCCAACTTTTTAATTCCTGGGTAGGCAGCCATTCCAGCTTTAGAGGATCTCACAAACAGAGCCGGCTCTGGCTATAGGCGAAGTAGGCAGTCACCTAGGGCCTCTAAATAAAAGGGGCCTCCAAGTCCATAAGCTCATTTACTATATGTTAAATAGTTAATAATATATAATTTAAAGTACACATACATTCTTGTCCGGTTGGCTAGAATTTTCCCTTTATAGTTACAGGCCTGGGATCAAATCCTGGGTGTGTTAATAATAGTAATTTCTTTTTTATCAAGTTATTTAATAATAATGAGGATCAAATCCCAGGTGTGTTAATAATAGTAATTTCTTTTTTATCAAGTTATTTAATAATAATGATGAAAAATAACAATAATTTAAATTAATATTACTTGAAATCATTTCACTATTTTTAACTATTTCAAATTTAAAATACTCAAAATTGAAAATTTATATATTGATAAATTTTCTACTCAATTTAAAGCGTAAGTTTCTTAAAAAATTAAAATAATAATACTAACAATCATAATAATAATTATTATAATTCTCATTTTATTGAGTTTAATAATAATAATAAAAATAAGATAATTTTAATTAATAAAGACTCTTTTAAAATATATCTATCATCTAAATAAAGAGAAAGAGAAATCTATATTGAGTTGATAATTTTGAATTAAAAATAATTTAAAGCTTTTAAAATTTGAAGAGATGAAAAAACATAACTTTATTCATTTGATCAATGTAGATTTTATTAGAACTAATATACAAGTATAAATCATTATAATTAAGATAATTTTTAATTTTTTAAAAAATACCAAAAAAAATGAAAAATGAAAATAATAATAATATCTTCGTTTCAAATGAGAATTTGCATTAGTGTCACACTCCATATGATAAATGATGCAGTACCAAAAGAATGACTTGCCAAATTATATAAAAAGAATGAATTGTTGTTTTCCAAATGCATGAATTGCTTATAAAATAATATTGATTATACCAATTACAGTTAGGGGTTTAAAAATCGGTATCGGCCGATATTTTTATCTTTCCAACCGATATCGGCCGATATAATACGGCCGATATTTCAGCCAATATTGTAAATATCGACCGATAACGATATATATCGACCGATATTCACTTATTCAAAACCGGTACATATCAACCGATACGATATGTATCTGCCGATATTTGTACCCCTGATTACAGTTACCTATGCAGAAATTAGTTTTTCAAAGTTAAAATTGATAAAATCTTATCTTCGGTCTACAATGTCATAAGAAATATTGAATAAATTAGTTATCTTATCTATTAAAAAATAAATGTTAAAAAACTTAAATACAGTAATTTAATTAGTAATTTTGCATCTCAAAATAAGAATAAATTTTAAATAATACTTTATTATAAATTTAATTATGATATTTTATTTAGTTTCACACATTGTAAAAAAAAATTATATGATTTTATTTTTTATGAGTATATAAAAGCCCTATCTTAAAAACTCGCCTAGGGCCCTTGAAATCTCAGGGCCGGCCCTGCTCACAAATGACTCGCTTTCTCATTTAAAAAAATAAAAAAATATTTGATGATTAAATATGTTGAGTTTGAAGAAGCTGACACACTTTCCCAAGTTAATATCTAAAATAGGAAACTTTTGTGGAAGAAAAATTGGAATGGAGAAAGAGTGACTTTCTACCAATTTTTAGACCAATGTTCTAAGTGAAAACCAAGTCATCCCTGAAAAAACGCATCTGATCATTTTTCAAAAATGGACACATCTGACCGATCTGAATCTCCGTGCTCTTACTTCCTATTAATTGTCATGTCTCCAATTTGACAATATCCAATCACTTAATAGCAACTTCTGATTTTTTTGATTTATCAGAGTCATCATTATTAACTATGAAACCTCGAACTCACAATATGGGTGGTTAAATAGGGGTCTAAAAAACTATATTGTATTTTGTCCGTATAATAATAAATTTTACCAATGAAATCTTCACATGCCCCATGGACCAATTCCATTAAATATCAGATAGCAAAAGGTTGTGGAAAAAAACCATTGACCATCACTTCAACGTCAAAGCAGGTATCAAACCAGTTGAATCTTCAATGCTAGCTGAATCTCTCCTTCCAATCGGGCAACCTGTTACAAGTTCATCTCTTTACATAGACTGCCAATGTTGGGGATGATGCCCCCATTACAATATCTTAAAACACCATCGCCCATGAAATCCTTCAACAAATCTGCAGGGTCCTTTGCTCCTCCATGCTGCAGAAATTTAGTTCGAAGAGCAGATCCTGTAGTCAATGACAGTGGATCCTCGACGCATAACTCCTGCCATGTGGTTGCTGCAAAGCACTTTGCATACAAGTAGCTGTAATAACCTGAGCCAACCCACACAAGTTTTAAATTACTCAACTGAACTAGAAGATGCTTTGCTTCATGGATTTTTAAAAAATATATATTTGTAAAAAGATCTTGGCTTGACAAAAATTTAAACCAATATATATATAGATATACCTGCACCATAGTTTACAAGGTGATTGAATCGGGTATGCCAATGAGTGCCCTCGACATGATTCCAGCTGGTATACTGCTTTTTCAACTCAGCCACGACTGAAATGGTGTCTATTGGTGTGGACGTTTGCTCACCAAAAAGTGTTTGGTCGATCATTGAGAAAAAAATCTGGTAAAGGGCAAGCAAAAATCACTATGACAGGTACATATAGACCTGGAAATTGGTCACAGATATCTGGTGCATGCAACTTTCAAGATCTGACTTCATTCAAGTAATTTTAAAAATCTGCATATACGAATCAATGGAGCTAATATAAATCAAAAGAATAAATTCACTTATATTTTTTTTATGACCAAAGTGTTCAGGCCTTCTTAGAGCACCCGACTAATCCTCAACAGATGCGCAAGCCTCCCTACCCACACACACACTATAATTCCACAGGGAGTGACCCTTTGGAGTGGAATGGGAATCGAACCCAAAACTCCCACTTCATATGGCGGGTTCCTAGCCATTACTCCAACCCGTTTGGGTTAATAAATTCACTGATATGATGGCGAAGCATCCTTCCAAGTCCTGAAAAATGCGCCATCATCCTTTGGAACATGCTCCTGCATGTTGCTCTTGGTTTTGGAAGAGGAATGTTTGGTAGGCAGAACACCTATTCAGTTGCAGACTAAAGTGGCACCAGGGCCCACCACTGCATTTTCTGCATAACAGTATTTTGGTCTCGGAACCGCGTGTCCCAGATTAAAATAGTGCTTTCCATGTCCGATCCTCAATTTCATTGCCTCCTTTTCCAGAGTTTGCTAAAAACCGCAACCAAATATGACCCTTATCCCATGCTTGGAATGTGGATCCATTGACCCACTTAAAACTTTCCTGACCACTTCAATCAAATACACAAAAATCGAATGGATAAAGGACAGGTTACTTGAATGGTAAAAATTTAGCCATTGCACCGACTTGACTTGCCTCTTTAACCAATATATAGTCAAAAGACAAAAGAAGGTATAAACAAAATGACTTTTCTATAACAAAATGATTTTAAATTATCCAATGATTTTGTTCAGAGAGAGAGATGGGACAGTGTAAAAGGATATGGTCTATGGACTCTTCATTGCTCCAACAAAGATAAAAATACCAGGCAAAGCAAAGGTCTGGGATTTTAAATTATCCAATGATTTTGTTCAAAGAAGCCAACCAACAAAAAGCTTTCACCTTAGAGGGGGCAAGAGGAGATCAAACATATTGAAAGAGATGGATGAATCAGACAATGGTTTTACTAGGAAGTAAATAGATTTGCATGAAAACATCCTGTTAGAGTCACTGAATCAAATCCTCGTATCCTGGGCATCATCTTTGGCACACAAACAAAACAGCATGAACCAACAAAATGGATAGGTTCTACTGCAAGACCATATCCCAATACCAAACATGTCCTCATGGTGTTTGAAATTTACTCTCTTTTTTTGAAAAATAACATGACAAGACAGCAAGGTCGCAACCCATGTGGTTGAGATAGTGAACAGCCTTTCAGATGTTTTGGCCTTCTCTGAGCTCTCATCAACTGTGCTGCCATGGCACACTTGGCAAGCACTCATTGTCACAGCAACAAAGGTTGAGTGTTCAAGTCATTTTACCATTTCAAAAAACATTAGACCCCTAGCAAGAAACTCGTTGTTGAGACAGTGGACACCTTACAACTATGCTGCAGGCCTCTTCCTTTTTATGAAATTACAAGGTAAAACTCTAGGAGAAATGGGTTTGTTCCTTGATGGCTATGGATACAAACAAAAAGTAGGATCCCTGAACAGTGAAATATGGATCATGTTCCTTTATTTCGATGTTATTCTCAATCATGATATTGGAAAAGGCAGTGAAGCACAATTAGTGTGTTAATGAAGAATCAGCAATAATCCAGAAATCAATATACCTGACGCTGCAACTCTGTTGCTGCAAACATCCTTTTGGCCGAATTCATTGATTCCACAAGTTTCTCAGGTATGACTTCACCAGTTGAATAATGTCTAGCAAACATCCTTAGAACTCGATAGTCCCATGCATAGTATCTGGGAGATGATAATCAGTTATGTTCACTTCTCACAAAAGAAACTCTATACCAGAATCAAATCCATTCAACTATCCACATATTCAAACAATCTTCCTGACCAAGTAAAAGCTACAAGAAACACTTACTCAAAAAGGTTTGCAGGTGTTTCAGCCAAATCAAGAACCATTCTTGTACCTGAGAAGTGCTGATAGTCCTAGAGACTTATATATTGTGGTCAGTCAGTAGAGACAATAAGCATATCATTTTCAAGTTGCATGCTCAGTTGAAGAAATTTGCTAACATACCGTTCTTGCAAGCAAAGAATGAAGTGCATGCCCAAACTCATGAAAAAGAGTCTCTACTTCCCAGTGATTGAGCATTGCAATTGATGACCCAGGTGGTGAAGAAAAGTTGCAGACCAGGGCTACAACCTATAACATCATCATATATAATAAAGTGAATTACCGCAAAAAGAACAAAGGGACATAGCCCAATGAGATTTAAGAGTATCCACAAAATCACAAGTCTGAATTAAAATAATCAGTATAAATGCTCTTAATTATCTATTCAAGAGTTTTGGTTAAATAGTTGATGTAACTGATAAGTGAAAATAAACAATAAATATTTGATTGGGAAGCTGAATAATCATCATATCAACATAAAATCCAATTGCACCAAGAAGCTTCTCATCATCAACCATAAAAAGTAATATGGCATCCTATTCAGATCAAAGATTCTTTTTCTTGGTCATTATGTAACTGACTGCCGTCACAAAGAAGAGACAATCACCATACTTGCACAGTCGGCAAGTGAAATTCATAATGGTCTAAAATGAATGATACCAAAATAATAATTAATTTCAGGTACATAAAATATCTATTTCAAATGGTTGTGAAGATTCAATTCTCTGAAATATGCAACCTATTTATAAGCTGTCATTTCCCAAGGCATGACATGTAGGCATGTACAAATACTGTCTGTCAGTTTAAGATAAGCTTCACAGACGTGCAGCACACCACTGTGGTTACTTAAAAAGAGTATCAAAAATTAAATCTGCTGCATAGTACATATATTGTCAACATACGGCAATCACAAACTAACATACAAGAAGTTCAGTGATAATGTTGATAACTAGAAACAGGAATTAGAACCACCACGAAATATTCACGATATGAACATACAGGAAGTTGGTATTTTGTCTCAGACAGTCGTCGCCCACCTTTTACAGCAAAATGAGCACAACCAGGATACTTGCCCTTCCTTGAGTACAAATCAAGGAATAGATACCCCAAATCACCCTGGGAGCATAAACACAATTTCTCAATTCAAACATGAAATAAATAAATAAATGATGAGAGAACTAGAGAAATAATGCTTTAGACGAACAAGATATCTAAGAAACAGATAACATAACTAAAATGACAGCACAAAACCCATATAACACAATATTAGCCCCTCTGTCTTTCAAATGGTAGCATGACTTGAGCCGGAAAACCTATGCTTTTGCAACAACAAGTGCCTAACAACTGCACAACAGGCTTGTTTCCATCATTTCTTTTAATTTTGTAAATGAATCTTATAATCCACATAAAGAAAAAAAGTTAAATATTCAGAGAGAGAGAGAGAAGGGGGGGTGGGGGCTTGTTTCCATTATTTCTTTTAATGCTGTAAATGAATTTTATAATCCGCATGACATTAAGTCCATTTTTAGATGATGTCCAATACATATATAGGTGTTATGTTCACTCATAAGGTGTCTTTGACAATATTCACATCTTCACCCACAAAAGTAGATACAGAGAAGCAAGGCAACAGGATATCCTACGAAATATATGGCACAGGGTGTTAGAGCAAGCTATGGAGGGGACAGAGGAGGAGCTTGGGATGTAGGAAGTTGCATCATATCTAGTGTAGTCACAGCTATGATTAGATTGAAGGATGGATAGGGTAGGTGTTAGTGAAGGGTTTCAGATTTATGGTGGGGAAGATATGATTCTGTTCTAGAAGGACCTTGGGCTAGTGGAAAAGTGTTTGAAGGATGTCTATTTGAGATTATTTAGAATGGTTGTATAGAATAATGACAGAGTATATTTTTCAAAAAAAGAAGAATGATAGAGTATCAAAGAACCTTTTAAGTGCTTGGAGGGTTTGTGGTTTGCTCTATCATGTTTGGAAGGGGTGCAAAGAGAGGCAGAGTTGGAAGACTACAAGCATTCTCAGTTTAGTGGTAGAGGAGCCAATCAATAGGGAAATGGGGATATTGCATTTTGGGTAGGTGATTCTTCAGGGGAATATAATATTAATGCAACAACAAAAATGAGGCTCTCTATCTCTATCTCTATCTCTATCTATCCATCTATCTATCCATCTATCTATCTATCTATCCATCTCTCTCTGTACTTGCTGGTTTGGAAAAACAAGGCACCTTTGGAAGTCCAAACATTTTGTTGCTGTGTAATACCCTTCCAATACCTGCTGGTCCAGGTTTATCCCTTGCAGCCCCATTTACATTAAATTTTGAATAGCCTCCACTGGGGTGGAGGGGGACCATCTTTCTACCACCCTCTCCTATCTTGGACCTCCCAACAAATATTCTCTCCAATTCTGTCCAAGTCTGAAATAGACACACCCCTAAACTCCTTGGTGGATGGTTGGTTCGTCAGATGTTTGCAGGGAGTGGGCTTCGGTGGATTCTTCTAGATGTCATATTATTCATAGGCCTCCTGTTCCTTGGTCTCCTCCTACCGTTGGGCTTCTAAAGCTCAATTTTGATGGTAGTTCTATGCATGAGCTTGGTCGTGCTGGTTATGGTGGGGTGATTACCAATGAGTTAGGAAATATCTTGAAATCTTTTGCTGACCCGCTTTCCTAATGGGATGGTCATAGAGGTGGAATTGTTCGCTTTGGGGAGAGGAATTTTGGAGCTCGAAATTTAGGGGTCCAAGGGAGTTTGGTGGAAGGAGATTCTAAGGTGGTGGTGTGTTGGATGGTGGGTTCTGTTTACCTTGGCTTTTCCTCGACAAAGTTGTCCTTTGACTTTAAAATTGCTTGGATTCCTCGGTCAGCTAACTCAGCTGCTGATGCGATGGCTAGGCAAGGGTTGTTTTTTTAAAACGGAAATTGTTAATTGGGGGCTGCTTTTTGTTAGATTTGTTGTGTTTTCCTTTTTACCATTAATGAAGTTAACCTTTTCAAAAAAAAAAAAAACCAACTGCCCAATTTCCATTAGCACCCAGAAATAGCTCCCCTTCCAAATGACTCCCATAGTTGTTGAAACCATGACGACTTCAACAACTAAATGCCCAAAATCCCCATAATTGTTGGCATAAAAAAGTCGTGTTGTAGAATCAAGTTTTGTACCTCTTCAGGATGATGAAGTGACAACTTTAGCACATCTGCATGCCATGATTCACCTGGTGCAAGCGGGATGCTATGAATGTTGCACCAAACAGTGACTCCACCAACACTTTCAAACCCTCAATGCACTGTGATAAGGGAAAATATGACGCCACAACCTGTTCAAGTAGTATTGAAACAATGTTTGCATTTAAAGGAATGAAAGAAAGTGAAGAAATGAATGTTTCAACAATATGAAATGAAATTCAATGCCATTTAGTTTTTGAAATTAAGTTCAATGCAACAGGGAAGATGTAGAAAATAATAAATTGAAGTTGTTTCTTTAGATATAAGAAATCTGTAGGTAAAGTTAGTAAGCTCATAGTTACTGAGAGAGAGTTAATAATGTTTCATGAAGCAACACTAAAAAAATTGCGTACTTTGGAATCCAAGTTGAAGATGGAAGACTTCATCATTCCAGTGAAGTAAGCTTCATCCCAGGGTTCTAAATCTCCACTTCTTTCATTGCACATTTTTGTTTTAAAATCCCTAATTGTTTTTAACTCCTGTAAGGGAAAAGACAGAAAATACAAAAGAATAAGAGCCTCCTACAGCTATTAAGAAAAAATGAACAATACATTATAAGGCAGGTATTTCTATTCAGATGGATTACCTCATCGGCCTTATGCCTGACAATCTTGCTTACGTCATGCAGAAAAGACATCACAACCTCTGGTGATGATGCCATATTTGGATGAATTGCAAATTCAGCATAAGATTTATGCCCCATTATCTGCATCAAAGGAAAAAAATTATCAGCTTATAATTAGAAATAAAGAATTAGAAAATACAAACTTCATAAAGATGTAACAATGCACATATTTTACTTAGAGACAACAAAAACTATCATCGTCAAAATCAATAGTCCCTACCAGATTTCTAAGCAAGTATCAAAACCATCAAAGACATAAAAATTAATCAAGAATTAGAAAATACAAACTTCATAAAGATGTAACAATGCACATATTTTACTTAGAGACAACAAAAACTATCATCGTCAAAATCAATAGTCCCTACCAGATTTCTTAGCAAGTATCAAAACCATCAAAGACGTAAAAATTAATCATTGTAACTGCTTACCTAAAGATATAGAATTTTAACTGCAACTTTAGACTTGGCTAATTGACCATTTCAAAATAAATAAATAAAACAAACTGGCAAAATTAGAAGAGTACTGTCTCGTGCAATATTGAAAAGCACATGGAATTTGATCTATTTATTAAACATGTATTTCAAAAGAATCAGTCTCTAGAATATAACAAGCCATATTACCACCAACACCAACATTAGCTGCTTATTTATCAAACAATTTCAATAAATTGACATCAACATCCACATAGTAGTTAACTCAAAGTGACTGTAGATGGAATGTTCAACCGCAACTCCACATTAAATCCTGGCAATACCACATGGCTTGGTTAGCATATTTTCCACCAAGATGGTATAGGTAAATACAAAGATCACAATTGCGTGCAAAGTACAGGAAACAACAATGTGATCTCCCCCCCACCCACACACACACACGGCTTCCTCCTCTTTTCCCTTTGAATTTGAAGAATATGAATACAGCAGTGACAAGAGATGAATTGAGAGTCACCCATTATTCTGCCCTGAAGCTTAAAATAGTTTGGTTCTTCCCACGACCATGCTTAAAGTGAGAAATTGACAGGCTTATTAAGTCAAGTAGTTTGACAAAATAAAATAAACTGAATTTCTTTGTTTTAGATGTTTTTACACAAACTATGTATGGTTTTGATGCCTCACAACCCTAGCTTTATTGTCCCCCTCTTCAAAAAACTAATTTGATTACTCTCTGCTTGTTTTCTGCGAGTCCAATGTCCATATTTTTTGGGGGGAATGGTAGCATAGTTCATTAGTATAAAATGATAACAAATGCAGGAGCAATAGCAGATTCTTTTTTTTTTTTCTGTTATGCAGCACTGGCAGAATGTAACCTACTAAATAGAGATGATTTGTATCCCTTAACCAAGGGATTCTATTAGTCTGCAAGGGATGTAATTTCTCTACTAATTCCATAAATGGGGAACTAATCTCGCAATGACACAAAGGTCATTTTCTGTAAAATATACATCTGGTATGCCCAGTTTCTTCTCCTCCTTTTCTCTCTTTTGACATGGTGTGCAAAGCATGATCAATTCTCTCTTCCTGATCTGTACAAGAAAGGAGTGGTGCAGTGCCACCTTCTACTCTATTTGTCTCCCTTTGTTCCAGTGAATCCACTTAGGTCCCATCCCATCCATTATCAAGTTTGCATGGTGCTGACCAGTGTAAGGAGATAGCAAGAAAAGATCACATGGCCAAGTCCACCTAACCTCGGACAGGGTAGGCTCAATTGGAAAATACTTTGGCTCAGGAGCCAGAGGTCCCAAGTTCGATTCACATAGCCACCTGATGCCCGTGGCTTACGAGAGGCTGCATGCATCCGGAGTTCTACCCAACACCCTTGTACACGGGGAGAGGTGGGGATCTTGGGGTTCTTTATCATGAAAAAAAGAAAAGAAAGGAAAAAAACATGGTTAAGTCCACCTAAATAACCTAAGAACATTCATCATTTTTCTAATTATTCAAAGTATTTATGTATAAACATTCATCATTCTGCTGGAATTTATTACAAGTTCCCCATATAGTTACTGGGTCCAAAACCATAAATACCTTCTGCACCCCAGTTTTTCATAATATTGTCATGAAAGAAGCCCCTATTTTATTAGACAATTTGTCATGCTCATATAGGTTAAAGTAAAGGCAAGCATGTTATCTAGCATATCCTCCCAGAACACTTGGGACAGGTAAACTAATAAAAATCATCTGAAATTGGGGACTCATCACTGCCTCTCTAATAAATTAGTTGCCTCTAGGCTAGTAACAGAGAAAATAAAGTAACAAATACACCAATCTTTCATGAAGAGCCCCTGATAAAATCATTAATAGCAATAGACTGTGTTCTTTAGATTAGGGTCCCCCTTTGCCTTCTCTCAGGTAGTAAATATGATTTATCATTAAATGTGTAGGGGCCACTCCAAAAAATATCTACAATTCTTTCACCTTTAAGTCATCTATATCTCAATCTTCGGTGTCATTAAACCTCTTCTTCCTCAACCCTTGCATTCCATTCAGTTATTCAGTTATCTTTACAGCGTGGGCTGATTTTAAAGCTTATACAACAAATGTGCAACTAGTAATGACTTGTTTGAAAGAGATAAAGCAAAGAAGAAGAAGAAAAAAAAAAAGAATCCATGTAAGGTATAGTGGACTCCCCAGGTTTATGAAGCTTGGCATAGATCAGGTGTCAAGAAAGAACCTGGGACCATGCAATGCCATTAGAGTTGTAAAGACATGGTTTGTCAGCATGACATTTTCAGGTCCAGCTGGGTAGTAAATCTTAAATGACTAGAAACTAAAGCAATCTAGTGATCTTTAGGTGAAATGAGATTCTCCCAATTCAATTTCACATGCCTGAAAACAATAATACAAGCCTATGGTGATCCAGATTGATATCTAACAGGTGTAGAATTTTCAACATGTTTGGACTATGGACGGAGGCAAATAATGTTGCAGCGCAAGCTGAGGATGCGAGACGTATTAAACACTTCATACTTTATTACTAATCATAATCTTTCTCAATAAAACTATTAGTTAGCCTACTTACAGAATCTGTTGAATAGGATACAGATGTATTTTCAATTAAGAATCTAGATTTTATTTTTTTGAAAATTAACTTTATTGATCAAAGAACGTAAAAATACATACAGACCAAAGCAAGCAAAAGAAGCTTGCCACCAAAGAAAAGAAATAGACCACACCCAACTCCATATTACATAAAACTATTTACAATTTCTGATGACAAATATACTAATTGATGAGCCAACTCATCTGCTTCCGAATTAGCAGAGCGAGGAGCCCAAGAAACCGAAAAAACCAAAAACCTCAATAGAATAGGCGAATTCTTTCAACCTTATTCAAATAAACCCATGGACATAGGGAACGCTAAGCCCAACCAACAACTATCTTAGAATCACCTTCTACGATACTCCCAACAACCCCTTAGCTCTTCCAGTACCAGAACACCTCTCCATAAAGCATGTAATTCCACATCAAGAATGGAACCACTGGGGAAAGGGCCCGCAGAGGAGATCAAAGTATCACCAGATGCATTTCGAACCACACCCCCAAAACCTGCTAAGCCAAGATGACGGACACTTCTTCCATCAAAATTAAGCTTGAGAAAACCCATCTCTGGAGAAGTCCAAACAACATTCGTTACAGAATCTGTTAGATGTAGAATGATCCACTGAATCCCAAACCCTGCAGATATCTGAGATGGTAGCATCCCAGAATTTTCCTGACCTCACAATCCACTAAGCAGCTCTACTTTGCAGCAAGAAAAGTAGTACAAAGAAAAAACTACAAAAACAAAAGGAAGAGAGGAAGACCTTGTACACCGAGTATTAAGCACACAACTGAGCAAAACAATATCTTCAGTAAAAAGTAAATCACATCAAAAGAACCACTTGATCACTTATACTAATGATATTAAAGAAACACATTACTTAAATGAATGAAAAAGGTAACCTTTGCTAGTTCATTACGAGCTTCAATAAGCTTATCAAGGACCCCAAGGTTTGCCTGTGGAACTGAATTTCCTGAGATGTATGATTGCTTCCTAACCTGAAGACATTAAAAAAGATTACATGCATGTTAAGTTCTTAAAGCAGAAGGAAAAAAAAAAAAACTAAAAGAGAAGATTTGATTCATGTGGTTGGTATGGTGTTCTTGAATTTATTTGATTTTTTTAAGACCACCTTGAATTTAGTTGGTTGCTCGTGGGTTATAGGAAATAGAGCGAAGGATTCAATATCGGCGTGGATCGGAGGGCCCTTTAGAGGTAGACGTATGGTAGCATGGAGAATGGTACCATATACAGTCTCGTGGGCAATTTGGAAAGAGCACAATGGGAGGATTTTTGAGGGAAAGAGGGGGGCATCTAGAGAGGTCTTTGAGAAGGCAAAATGGCAGTTGATAGGGTGGTTGTCCGTGTGTAAGGAATTTTTGGGATGGGTCCCGAAGATTTCTATTTGTTGTGAGAAGGACGCATGAAAGGAGTTGGGAAGCATAAGGTCGAGTAGGTAGCATCATCCCTAGGATCATGCAAATTCAATGTGGATGTGACAGCAAAGGGAACCCGGACCAACAGGAATAGGAGGGGTGTTGCATGACGATAAGGGTAGGATGTTATTAACATTTCCTGAGTCATTAGAGATAGTGGAGTCCAACGAGGCAAAATTGAGAGCAATTAGGAGAACACTCCAGGTTTAGTCTAGGTTTAGGCCGGTAACCTCATTATTGAAGGTGACTCGACTAATGCCATCTCCTAGGCTAGTAATAGGAAATCCCCCCGTGGAGGTTAGTGAGCATTACTAGGGACATTCAAAGTCTATGCAGATCGGGAGGCATCTCTTTCACTCATATACCTTGATCGGACTTCTTAACGAAAGTGGGTGTCCACAAACATAAACCAGCTATGGAACTGTTTTCATCATTGTTGTTAAAATCTTATGATACACTATTCGTATCTTACGATTCATACGATATAATAAGAGTAACAATTCGTATCTATTAACAAATCTTACGATTTGTATAAACAATAGAATTATGGGGTTATTAGGAGTGTGAAAGTATGAAACATTTTGTTGTAATGGTTTTTAAGGCTTGAATTGATGGGCATTTAAGACATTTCGATTTTTTAAGAGCTTTTTAATTCATTATTGATTTTTCATAGTATAGTTGGATTATATACTGGTCTTATACTTTTAGGAGTTGGCGCAATGAAATTTAAGCTCTAATGAACTAATTATATAAGATTCACTTAATTTTGAAAGAAAGTTGGAGAATTGCTTTCATAGAGTTGACTAGATAGTTGAGCAAATGTATCATGATCAATACAAAGACTTTCCTAGATTTCGTCACAGAAAAGTCATCCACAACCTTGGGCCTATAGAACTTCCACAATCTAATTAGCTTATATGATTAATAATGATCCTCTTGAAAAAGCTTTTGCTTCATCTCTCCTTTTTTTTTTTTGAAAGGTAAAAGTTATTGTTGTTCTTAAGATGACTATACAAAATCCTTCTTGAAATAAATAATTAGTTTACAAAAACTACTAATGTTTTAGGAGAACTGGACGTTAACTAAAACAGAACTGCCATTGGAAGATAGAATATAAAAGTTACCTCAGCATCTGGCACCCATTTCAATACAGAGGATAGAGTACCTTGGTCTGTCGTGATCCGAAATCCCTTTTCTTTTATTGTATCTCTTGATCCAAATGATTCATTTGATCCACCAGATGTAGGTCGATAAATGGGTCGTAGAAGGTGTTGTATACGTTTTGGGATACGTGAAGCCGGAAAAATATCCACAAAACCTGAATCAGTGACAATATTTTCATTGAACCTGAGAGGACCAAACACATGCGGAAAACACTCAGAACGATACAGCAATCACATACAAAATGGAAATACATAATGTAAAAATAAAAAAGACAAACAAAGAATGAGAACCATGACAAACTTTTAGACACCCACAATGCAAGGAACCCATCAACACAAGGCCAGAGTCCAATGATATCTGTCATCATCAAAGCCACTAAACCCAACTAAGGAAACTATGTGCGTGTGTAAAATAAGCACTGACACCTACATAAGCACCATGCACACTGAGCCAAGAGGGCCCATGTGGGGCAATTTGGCGGTAGTTTGTGAGTGTGTGTTGACGGGGGAGGGGGAGGGAATGGGAAATCTAACTAAAAATCCCCACGTGGGGCACCAAGCATCAGCAGTGACACTAAGCATTCAGAGTGTGATGAGCCACCTAGGATTGAAAACCAAGGTTTGTAGCCCTCTATCAACCAGTTATTTTTTGAGCCCTGAGAACCATGCATATAGGAATTTAACGAAGCTAATTCCCTTTTTGGACCTTCCCAGATTGATGGCATATTGGCTTCAATGACTGATGAATCCCTTTTTGGACCCTGGACCCTGGACCCATGCATTTGACCTTTAGACCCACCATCATACCTGCGCATTACAATTGCCATACAATGGCAAAAGGTAGTGGGAAGTAGATCATGAGTCCTGTACCCTCTACCATGTGCATAAAGTAATGTATAATGTATAAATAGTCAAAAAAGGAAAAAAAAATATCCAAACAAGACCATAGTCATGAAAACCCTAACCATTCAAAGTTAAACATAACAAAAAGTATTTTAAAAAGGACTTCTAGAGAGAGAATTTCGAGTTGATCAGATTAATGGCTTAATTCGAAGAAAATAAAACAGGAACTAGTTGGATCACTACTCACTACAGAGAATTTCTCAAGCTTGACATTATGTACTAGAGTAGCATTATATAACAGAGATGTATATTTATATTTCGTGTGAGATTTCTTTTAATACAAGTTAACAATGCTGAAAAGATAGCCTAACTGATTCCAAGCTTGTACTTGCTACCTGTGACATAACAAGAGAGGGAGGGAGGGAGGGAGGAGGAGGAGGAGGAGGAGGAGGAGGAGGAGGGGGGGGGGGGCGGGGGTGGGTGGGGGGGGGTGTGTTGGAGGGGGGGGGGGGGGGGGGGAGGATAGAGAGAGCGAAAGAGAGACGTGCCCATCTAACAATACAGTAGGTTATTGAAGTGAACATCAATGAAGTCACTATACTTAGAAAGCAAGTACTTCTAAGTGCCACATGTTCTTGACATTTCAAAAAGAATTTTTTTGGATAGAAGCCTTCTTACGTCGGAGTCCATAGAAAAAGATGTAGAGTTCCTTCGGGAACGGAAGAGGTGCAAAAAAGATAATAGAAGTATAAAATTTAGTTTAGGATATTTCCACAATTTACTCTGAATCATTTCACTGGTGCCATTATCAGAGGGATATTCCAATTTTCCATCAACTCAAATCAATCTTAGACACAAATAAGTATATTCAACTAATTTATGCATTAGTTTAAACAAAGCCACCAGTACCAACCAAACTCCAAACCAAAATGCACTTATTAGTTTACATGATTGACTCTACAGTACACAAACAACCCCATACATGCAAAAACTCAGTCCCAAGGAAACAGACTGTCTTGCAAATTAGTTTGCAGCAAGAAGCCAACAAGTTAACCAGAAATACTGCAATGAAGGATGAAAGATAGGCAAAAGTAACAACTGTCACAAAATAATGTCAATAAGCACAACTAGAAAACTGATATAAATGACTTCGAATGGTCAGCCAATGGATCATCTAGATATGAAGGTACATACTCTCTACCCAAATGAGCAATTTCGATGTTAAGTTGATTAACTCGATTCAATTTTTCTGCAAAAAAAGACATCTAATGTATCAGAAGAGGAAATAAACACCATATCAGCAAAAACCTAATCACAATGGCATTGTACCTGTAACCTTTCAAAAAAAAAAATGGCATTGTACCTGAACAAAGATGGATGCCTCCCTTCTCAAAATCAACACGAAGAGTATGAGCTGCCCTTTGAGCCTCTTTTGTCTGTAAGTGACCTTCTTGTTCAGCTCTTATTACAGCATTGTACAAATTGTGATTGGTATTCAGAAACTGTAAACAATACCAGCATGAAAACACAATTATTGCTAGATCTTACATTTATTCTAGAAAATCAATAATACAGAATCATTTCAAGTCTACAGCAAAAACTTTGAGGACCGAGAAAGGAACCATTCAGTATGAAAGCCAGGAACATAGTTTCATCATGGGGATTAGACTACATCTTAATCACATTCTAATCCTAATAAAAACAAGAAAGTTGACCCCCTTACTATAGGTAAATTGTAGGTGTATAATTTACGATACACCCAGGAACTCCTAATTTACCAAACATAACAAGAATTGTGAGCTTTATTGGAGTTGAGTCTCAAGTGCAAAAGATCCGGTAGTGCTGCTTAATCAAGCCAGCTTTTGTGGTTGATAGTTCTCTTTCAAAGAACATTCTCTGGCCTTCCCAAGATTATCCCCAGGATTATCTTTTAGATTTCTTAAGTTCAATTGTCATTTACTGCCCAAATCCCTCCTTCCCCCATCCCCAACCTGCTTTCTGCCACGTGTCCTGAAATCAGATGCAAGGGAGTGCATGCAAGTTCCATTCCACCAAATGAAAGTGGAACTTCTTTTTGTCTACTACAACTCTTTAAATGAGTGCCCCCATACAACTTTTAACTAAATCGATTGGTTTTCAGGTGCAGAGTGATTCATAATTCAAGTTTCCCAAATCCAGCCTCATTGATGGACAACCCAAATTCCTTCAGATATGAATCACCAGCATAAGGCTGGACTCATGTACCAAACAATAGAAGATAAGCCTCATCCAAGGAATAAGGGGTGATATTATCGACTACAGTAATGCTCAGTTGGAAAAAAAATTACATGATCCCAGATCATGATATCCAACTAAAAGCCTACAATAGTCCAATAGCATACAAAAGTCATCTCATATGAAATAAATATCTGATTGAATTCTGTACATACCTCTTACAAATTCCCCTCTTTCTTCTTCTATTTCAATACGGCCGGCAAAACCAACCACATCTGAAGGACTGGTGAGAGGGACTTGTATGCTGGAAATTCTACTAACAACATTTTTTTTTTTTGAAAGGTAACTGTATTAATAAATATAAATAACTAAAATAGGAAGGGATTGCCTATAGATAGCCACTTTGCTAGAAGGGAGACCCCTTAGATTACAAATGACGGATAAAAGTTCTACTAACAACATTTAATCTCTATTCATTTCATTGCACCTGCAACGAATACAAATCCAACACGACATGCTCCCCAGATCTAACCCAATGACCCATCCACAGTTGTCCAAAACCATTAAAGAACCATCTTCCATTTGTCATATTTCCTGCAACCCATCTATGCAATTTTGTTAAAGAGATGCCCAGTTACAGCACAAGATTTCATCCACATAGTTGCCACAAAAACCAATTATCCATTGATGAAAGCTGCAAATCTCTTCACGTATAAAATATATGCATTTTTCCAAATTTTGAAGAACAGTTGAGGAAATGACCAAATTCAACTTCAAATGCAGATAGTATCCTTTTTTCTCCTTTTTCTACTTTTTGAGTGATGGGCATGCAAGTAATTTTAGAAGAAAGAGGTTTTTTTTTTCAGTTTGAAGAAGATCCAATTGGGGAAGGATAAAAGATCACAGTTTGGAATGCATAATAACGTGTGTAGAGAAACTAAAGAAGAAAATTGGCTTTTCTTCACTTCTTAAAGGAAGAGAAGTAGATGGATCTGGCATTGGGTTTCAGGAAAAAAAGAAGATCATGGGAGATGAGTAACTTACCAATGAGCAAAGAAGATAGTGGCGATTTGTGTGTTATATTATCTAAAATAAGAGAGGAAATGAGACGAAATATTGACTCCACTGCCATCTCTTGCTGTCCCTCTCCCCAATTGTTCAGTTATTGAAGCTGAATTGCATGCTCTTGGGAGAGGGGTCATCGAGATGGAGGAATTGGAGCTACTGGAGGCATCTTAGAAGTGGTCTCCAAGGTGATTCTTCGCTCGGACTTCGTGTTCTCTGTCCATAGATATTTATTATAAAGTGGAGAGGATTCGTCACTCCATTTCTTTGAATGGTTTCTGTCTCTTGAGTTCCCAGAGCTGCGAACTCAGCAGCTAATGAAATGGTGCGGCAAGGTCTTAATACGTCTTCGGATTTTGTTAATGGATTTTTATAATTCTCAAGCTATAGGAGTAGCAGACAAGGTTTGCTTGGTTTTGTATTCTCCTTGTAAAGTTTTCTTCTTTTGTGAATAAAATAGTACCTTTCAAAAAAAATATGGATTTGGAGACTGAATGAAGCACAAATCAAGCAACGGTGGGGGACTTGAGTTGCAAGTTAGTTGAACATATGAACCAAAGATGAAGTGATGAAGATGAAGAGGGAGACCAAAGGAAATTCGAAAATTCATTGTTCATCCTCCTAAGCAATTTCGGTTCATATGCATAAGGAATCAGTTTCAGTTGCAATTATGAATCAAAGATGAAGTAACAAAGATGAAGACATTAGATATTTCACTTTCCAATGAAACTACATTGACAATATTTGGCAAAAGGCATGCAAGCCTCTCTACATAAATGCTAAGTGTCAGTTAGACTTTTGGAAAACAGGGTCTGCGAGTTGAGGTTTTTGAGAGAGAGAGAGAGAGAGAGAGAGACGGAGGGAGAGGGGGGGTGGGGAATGATATAAGAGTAGCTTCTGCTTTTAGAGAAAAAAAAAAGGACCAAAAGAATGATGAAACAAGAATAACAATGAAATCCGCTTACAAAAAAATGGCAATGAAGTTAATCACATAAGAAGTAAGCTTGCACCAAATCGAGCAAGATTATCAACTTCTACATTAACTGAACAGTGGATCTACTAGGCCATCAAACATTGGGAAACATTGATATCCCTAATCTCAATAATCAAATCCAACAGTTGCCACAAGAATTGGGTAGTGGATGAGAGAAAGAAAAAGGGAGGGGTGGGGGGCGGGCCTTAAAGTTTCCCCCTCAAGCATCTTTTTTGGTAAGTTTTGGATAGAGGAACCTAGGCCAAATGGCACTACACCTTGCCAATATTTCTCCCACAATAGAAATCTTTGAATTCTATCACCCATGTCGTAGAAACTTATTTCCCTTACTTCCTACCCATGAGAATCAGGAGAGGTAGTTAAAGTTCCCTCTTGAAGTATCTTATTTGGTAAGTTTTTGAATAGAGGAACCTATAAGATAGGACATCACGCTATGCCATCAATTCTCCTACTCTAGAGCTCTTTGAAGTCTATACCCAGTCCATAGAAACTTAATTCCCCTACTTTTAAGCCCTTACAATATGGACACAAGAGCCTTCACTCTGGACAATCCCCAACTAGGTATAATTCTGTAAAAAAACTTTACCAAATCCAGATACACCCTTAACACTTATCTTAGTTGCAGGACAACACATGCCTCTTTTACACGTCATATCAAAATATCACATTGACCAAATGAAGTTCTGAAAATTATCGGCACATGAGATACATAAACAAAAAGATGAATTATGCAGCCAAATTATTATAACTAAAATGGCCAGTCACCTCACATGTAGGTATTCATAAATCTTCATGGATGCGTTGTTTGCCTCCTCCACAAATTCCCTGCATGACAAAATCCGGTAGACATCACTAAGAGAAACAAAATGTTGCCTTTTCATATATTATACAAAATGAAAGACACAATTACAAAGATGTAAGTGGAATCACCTGTCGGGGTGTGTGTTTCTGCACAGCTCCGCTGAATCAACAACAGAGCAAACCTAAAAATCAAATAACCACATTGCCTCGCATCTCAGTTCTCTTTGAAATACAGAAGAAAAATAAAAAATTATGGGTACATTTAGTTGCAGCAATTTCCCCAGGAAATAAATTTCCAACTTCATTCACCATCTTCCCAAGTAAGTAGATAGACCAGAACTATTTTCCAGGGGAAGTGTGTTGCCATCAAATGGTACCCTGAGAAAATTATTTCCATACCTACCGTATCAGAAATCTCATCCATGGCACGGATAATTTCAATGGAAGGAGGCAGCTCAGAGATGTAGGAAATGAGTTCTCCCGATCTGAAAACCATGGAAAATTGGGGATATGAGCATTCTAATGCAACAGAGATTCGACCATAGGTTCCATGGTTTTAAAACTTGCTTTTAGACCCTGCATCAGCTTGAGCGAAAATATTTACTTATGAAACATGCATTGGTCCACATCTAGTCTGTTTCCATCTTCTTCTTCTTTTTGAAAAAAAAAATAGTTTTGGAAGAACTTCTTATACATAATTATCAAAAAATAAAATAAAAAGTAAAGAATTTGCTCTTGATGATCTTTAAAGTATTTTACATGTAAATAAATAATTAAAATAAACTAGAAAATAAAGGTGCTGCCCAAAACTCATACTGTGGCAACTGAGTTTAAAATCCCAGCGACTTTAAATTTTGGATTAGATACTTAACGAGCTCATGGAAAATAATAACATGCTCAATTCAATGATGAACACCAACTTTCGATATATATAGAATATAAATGACTTTGATGGAATGATTACTACCTCTCGATTGCCATTGAATACCAACTTTCGATGTATATAAAGTATAAATGACTTTATAGAATGATTACTACCTCTCGATTGCCTCGTCGACGAATCTGCGGAAGCCTTTGGGAGACTTCAAGATTTCAAAGCCGTAAAGGCCGGTCTCGGCACTTTCGGCGGAAAACGAAGGATAGAATACGCTGCGAGTGGTGAAACGGCGACAGAGGACATGGTAGGATCGGAGATTTGAAACGGCTCCACGAATTATGGCAGACATTGAGATTTCAGACGAAGCGGTGGGACTTTGGAGAAGCAACCACTCAACGTCACTTCTCAGTTCTCAGTGGCCGATGGCTTTTCTTTGTTCCAAGCCGCGACTTTCCTGGTTTAGTCCTTAGGGTTTTATCTTATCATGCAGAGCCACTGAGAACACTGTTTTACCAGCTCCTTGTGCTTGCGTTGGCATACCGAATTTAATAACGGCCGAATTTTTTCTCTCTCTCTTCAAAATACTTTTTTTCACAAATGTCGGTGATTTTTTTTTAAAAAAAAAATATTTAAAAAAATAAAAGACTATTTTTTAGATGAAAAAGTTAAAAAATATAAATATCGGCCGATATTTGAAACTTCGGCCTAGATATCGATCGGACCCACAATCAATATTTGTTTTTAAAAAAAAAAAAAAACTAGATATCGATCGAACACACAACCGATAGTTTATTTTTAGTTTATTTTTTTTAAATAATACTAAATTTACCTTTTATATCTAATCATTTTATTAATATTTTAATTAACACTTTGAAAGATCGACTAATTATAATTTACCATTCAAAATTGATGATAAAAGATTATAATTTCAAGAAAAAAGTAATATGTTCTCTTAAGAAATATCTAAATTGATTTCAATTTATTATATTTAATATAATTTATATTGTAACTCATTTTCACTAGAATCATAGGTAACAAGACTATTCCAAGGTGTATAAATAGTATTTTATAATAATTATAAAAAGTATATTGTTTTTAAGTGAAAATTTGTCAATATAATGGCAGAAAATATGTGATGAAATTAATGCAACGTTAACTGAAATATGTTCTTATTGAAAAAATATATAATTCTTAATATTTTGTAATTCAATAAAATAATTTTGCTCTCCTAATTGGCTCCTGATTTCTGCTTTGATAAGTCACCACTCTTAACAATGATGACATAAAAAAATAGTCCAAATTATATAGACAATACAATGGCTATGGTAAAAATTATAGTATATCTTATTGTTCTTTAAATTTATAATTTTAAATTTTAAAAGTCATAAAAATAATTTCTATTCATAAACTTCAAATTATATAATTAAAATATGATTTGTTAACGAAATTAAGCTTTAAAATTTTAAAGTTACTTACCAAGATAAAAATTATACATAGAATGGTGTAACTTGTATTTTATGATATTTTGAATTTTTTTAAATTATTATTTCATTAAATTAATGCAAAGAAAAATAACATAGGAAGCCCATTCTAACAAAAGTGTTTTTTGTCAGGAAACACGGGATAAAGTGAAATTTCCACTTTACCCCCGCCCTTCTGTATACAAATCTTAAGTAGAGCACAATGGTGCACTTATAATTATGAGCGGTATACCTATAATTATGAGCGGTGCACCTATAATTATGAGTAGTGCACCGATCATTTCGAAATTAACTATAACTTTGGTGTGCAGAACCCATCCACAGCGGTGCACATATAATTATCAGCAGTATACCTAGGAGCGGTGTACCTATAATTCTGAGCGGTACAGCTATAATTTCATTTTTTAAAATGTTAGGAAGGGTGAAGGGTGAAGGGTAAACTTGACTTTTTATGTATCATCATATATTTAAAGTTAAAAAATCAAAATTAATAAAATAATACAAAAATTCAACCTCATAATGAAGGTTGACCTTATAATGAATTTCAAGTTTGACCTGAAATAAAACTACACTGAAAACTACACACTATCAGCAGTATACCTAGGAGCGGTGTACCTATAATTCTGAGTTGTGCACCTATAATTTTGCTTTTTAAAATGTTAAAAGGGGTGAAGGGTAAAGTTGACTTTTCACATATCATCGTATATTTAAAATTAAAATTAATAAAATAATACAAGAATCCAACCACACACTAGAAGGTTGACCTTATAATGAATTTCAAGTTTGACCTGAAATAAAACTACACTAAAAATATTTCACATAAATTGCATAAAAAAGATAAGATAAAAACCGATTGGCCCATGCAGGTCTCGAACCTGCGACCTTCGCGTTATTAGCACGACGCTCTAACCAGCTGAGCTAATAGGCCAGTTGTAAGCCTGGGTTTAATCATATATATAACTAAAAATAGATCCGATTCGTCTTTTGAAAGAGAAGCATTTACGAAATTTGGACTTTTGCTACCATTCTTTCGAATTCTTTCTCCTAGTTCTGGATTTCTACCTTTAAAATCTTTCAATTTTGAAGGGGCTCATAACAAGAATTTCAAAAAAGTTTTCCAACCAACACCCATTATCAATAGCATTGCTTGGGCAACTTTGAGGGAGCCATGGTCCTGTGCCCGGACACTCTCCGTGCAATTTATACCAATAAAGAAAACGCCGTTGTACCTCTGCCACCATTTTCATTATATCCTCCCCAATTTCTTTCTTTAGAAGTAAAAAACCATTCTCACCACTCTAGGATTAGGCCGGAAGGATAAACCCATACTAAACAGCCAGGCCTCCATGGCCTTTTAGAAATATCTGTGTGTACGGTAACTTTTACTAAAAATATTACATAAACATCTAAAAATGATGCATATGTTCTGGCATGCACCTAGTTGTGAACATATTCCCCTATAAATGATCTCATGTGCGGGTTAGGGCTCAACTTCTTCTCAAACTGGCAGCCTTGACCAGGGCAAAGACAGCCAAATATCAAGGTATAGAAAGCCCAACGGGATTCAAAGAAAGCCCAACAAGCATATACGAGTCCTCTTTGAAGTCTAAACCCATCCAACGATTCACTGCGAGACCCACAGGTCAGTTGATTGGAACCTGTCTTTGATACCAATTGTTGTGAAATCAATCAAACAAAACCACAGATCAAGCACAAAAAAAAATACACACACAGAGATATGTAGTTCGACAAAATCGCCTATATCCACAGAGCATGATGAATCTATTATGAAGAGATTACAAGGATTACAACCCTTTCCTCTTCATTACCCGATCTCACTTTCTTATCTGGCTTTTCCTCTATTTTCTCTCTCTCTCAATCCCCCAAGGAAAACTCTGCAGCTTCTCTCTTGAAACTTAAAACAGAGAAAGACTATATATATATCCACGGGCTTTCGTTACACAGACAGAGTTCACTGGGCCCGCTGGGCCTTACAGACCACCCAGGCCCAATGAAGGCCTTTTGAGCAAAAAAATAACCAACGATATTTGCATCAGTTGTCATCTTATCAGGGACCTGAACTGTTTAGGCTGGATCTGGATCACGCTTTACTTTAGAACTAGACTTAGTCACCAGATTGATAAATAAAGACCTCAATCGTAACAATGTCTATAAAGAGAAATTGGATCTATGTATATTTTTAATTTTTATTAATAAGTGATGTTCACAATAAATATTATTATTAGACAAGAACTTCTTCTCTCATCGATTGATTCTTATATAAATATGTTTAATATGAATATATTTGAGGGGACTTCTTATATATTTTTGCTATAAAAATGCAACATCCATCTTTTACACTACTACTCCAAATGACTTTACCTAAACCATTAAAGCTCTTGTGAGACCACCAGCAGCTCATGTGTCAACATTTGATGGTGCAGTCTTTGGAGTTTTCCCTAGAATATTAATATATTATGGTAGGCAGCTGCTGCACTTCATTGTACGCTTGCCTCCACATTTCATGTTTTACTTGTCTACTATATGGACCACAACTTAGTTGGTACGTATTGGTAATTCCCTGTAGGGGCAAAATTCAGTAAATTTAAGTATATTATATAAAAAAAAAAGTATACCTCAATTTTACACTAATGGTAATGTTTATGTCATTTGTTATCATATTTTTCAAGGTAGATTTCCAAATATTTTATTCTTTTATATATTTTGTAATTGGGTGTTGGCTACACTCAAATGTATTGGAGTTTTTGCCTTTACTATGCTTTAGAAATAAGATAAATATTCATTTGTCACAAGAAAATTTCTAAAAATATTAAACACGAACTCTATTAGCAATCTTCTTTATGAAAAAAATCCAAAAAAAAAAATGAGAAAAATAAGAAAAAAAAATGAAAAATATAAGGTGAGCATAAATAAATGTTTTAAACAGTATTCTTTATGGAGTATTAGACACTTTAAACTCAACATTTCGATATTAATAAAATATGTCCTAAAAAATTGAAAATATCTTAAAATTTTATTAATACGGTTAATAAGTCAAAACCATATTTTTTATTAAAAAAACATATATTGGCCAATATTAAACAGTATTGATAATACTGGCTGATATATATCAACTGATTTATCGGCCTATATTGCCGGTACAAGCATTGTAAGATTATATGTATCGGTCAATACATATGAACAATAAAACGAATTGATACATGTTAACCGATAATTGTATCTTAAAAATTAGGTGAGATCTAATTCATAGAACTTATTTTAAATTTTGAAAGGGTTACCTGGGTAATATAAAAAACCCTCCCTTGAAAAGGCAATAATATGCCTTGCCGTATCATATTTTACTAAAAATACTATCAAGTGAAAAACAGATTCGTATAGATTTTATGCTTGTTAAAGGTTTAACTTGCATTGTTAATTGCTCTCAAGTTGAACATATTTACTAAATAATGACATAAACAATACATCACTGAGGTCACTAATCACAAAACTCGCGTAAATTAGCAACTAAGTTGAGTTAATTTGAACTTTACCACACGCTATAATTAGTGCCACTAATCATATAAAGTGAATCACATAACAAGAGATCTTAGACACTAAGTGCAAGATAAGTGGTCCCCAGTTAAATATTTAATTACCATTATTATCATCATTATTGTGGAGTGCCAACACATGGCTTATACACCATTCTTCTGATGTCATATGGGCCATCTTGGAAGAATTTGTGATTCTTGATGTATGTATTGTACGTACGAGAAAGGAGAAATGAACACGTGGCCTTCTGCAGAAGCTTTGTATGTCCATGTCTGAGAAGAAAATAAGTCAATACTCTTGCGGCTGTGGATGATGAAGAAATAAGAGCAAAATGAAATGCTTTGAGCTTGGAAGAAAATAAGTCAATACTCGTGCGGCTGTGGATGATGAAGAAATAAGAGCAAAATGAAATGCTTTGAGCTTGAAAAAGTCGACGAAGTATGAACTATGAAGTATGAACTTCCAGCCGGATATAGCATGGCTTGCATTTCGTCCATTCTTCCTTCTTCTTTTTAATTTGCTAAATAATGTAAAAAAAAAAAAAATTAACCCTAGAAATTTAACATAATATTAATATAATAAATATTAAAATCTTAACTTACTTACATTATTAAATCAACAATTCCATCATGAAAAAAGAATTATTATGAATAAGATAATGACTTTGAAACTTTATTTACATGATAGGTGTGATGGGATTTGTAGATATGATAATGATGATCATTTTTTATGATGAAAAAGTATTGTAATTTGTGAATTTTAGCTTGATTATGATTAGTAGTAATTGATTTTTAACTAAAATAAAAGGCCTGAAGGCCCATAAGGGCCTTTATATTTATTTTTTTGTTGATCAAAGCTTGAATTCAAATAATTAAGGCTTGTATGACTAATAGTAATTGATTTTCAACTAAATTAAGTAAAGGGTGGAGTTGCAGCCCTAATTGGGATCTATTGCTGACATGAATGCCCAAAATGGCAAATAAACTTGGAAACTGAATAAAATAGTAGGTGTAGGACTATTATACCGGCTCAGAGGTGAAAGAAGCAAGTATTCTCATAAGGCTCTTGGTTCTCTTTTGTAAATCCAACAAAATGTTGTGATGTTTTAATGGGTCAGATCCCACTCTAATCAGATAATTTGAATCCTTTAAACCATGGTCTTGAATTCAATGGTCAAGGGCAAAAGATTTCAATCCTTTACATGAGTCTCAAATTGAAGTGATGACAATTCATCAAGTTGATTGTCTGGTTTAGAGACATTGATGTGAACCCACTGAAAATACAGTAAACATTACACTTTTTGCTGATCAAGGATCTTCGCCAGAGAAGTATGGTATGATCAATAAAAAAAGTTCACTCGAGCGAAATGAAAATAATAAAAAAAAAAGGTTTGTGCTAAATGAACAATTAAATTTATGCAGACTGATGGTCCATTCAAAATGATTAATTCACGATGCAAAGTATACAATATTTATAATATTATAGTTAGGGTTTGGAGGTACAACAAGGGACATCCCACCACTGAGTAATTAATTATATACCATACAATGTTATACTCTTGAAGTGCTAATGGAAGGAGATGATGGTTGTCTCTGAATGGGTATTTATTCCATTTATTTAAAATTATCGCTTATAAATTCTAATGTTTTAATATAATATAGAAGTTAAAATAAAAATTACATGATGAAATTATAACTTACTATTTACGTTTTAGTGATTAATTCTTCTATGATGGGTTTAAACCCCTGTGGACTAACCTCATTTGCTCTTAAGGTAAGGAATATCACCCGGGGGTATTCCACAACTTTTCACATGTAAATTAAAAAAAATATAAGATTCCATCAACTCATAGTAGTAAATAATGGCTATTTTATTGAAGGATATAAATACCAATGACAACGGATTAAATGTACAGAGACTGACTTACACTCTTGAGCTTCGATATGACAACACTCTCTGCTTTTTAATGACCAACTACGGATTCCTATCTTCTATTAAATTACAACATGGACATATAATTAAGGGACTGATTGTGTCACCTTAATACAATTTCCTTCTGCTCTGTGATTTAACAAGTAAACTATAAGAAAAAAAAAAAAAAAGAGTCTAACGTGAACCATAAGAATAGGGTGGTTTAATAATAATAACCCAAGACTATGGTTCCTATGTTATACTTAACGTGCCCCCACGGCGCATGTTAGAAATTGTTGCTCATCTCCATGGCACCTGTGCTCGCAAAGCTTTCCAGACCCAGTTCTTCAATTCCAAATCCCTTGTAGTCCAAGAACCATTCGCAGTTACCGTCCCACGAAGACATTCCGACATCGGAATAGTGGTCGGAACTCGGATATTTCCATGACGCGTCGACAAGAGGTACCTCCTCCCCCCACAAGCAACTCATCAATGTATCTTCATCACTGATGTTGTCAGGAAACCCCAATTCCTCGCTCAAACAATTTCCTGGTGGGGTTGAATTCTCTTCGACGGAGAGATGGCCTTCGGTCTCCGGAAATTGGATGTATTCATCCTTGGGCTGTGGTGGGGCAGCGGCAGCAGGGGTTCCTTGGCTGGCCTGTTTGTGGAGTGGTTCATGTGTGACTGGATCGATCCCCATCTTGGTGAGCTTTTTCTTGATGTGGGTATTCCAATGGTTCTTTATCTCATTATCCGTCCGTCCGGGCAATCTTGCAGCAATCTTCGACCATCTGCAACTCATCACATTACAAGTTCAATGAAGAATTAGCATATTTCTTAGATAGCAATCTTATACTCAACAAGGAAAAGAAAATAAAATTAGTAGAACAAAGTTGGTTTGACAATGATGAAGATTTGGTATTCCTGAAACACTGTTATGCAATTAAGTTGAAAATAATGATAACCCATAAACATGCTGCACTAGGAGAAATTTTATGTATGGGCTATCATCGTCCATTTTTTATTAGATAAAAGGTTTTAGTTAGAAGTTCACACAATTTATGAGGACTATTTGTTCAATGGCGAAAGTAATCAAAGTTGAAAATTACAATTGTCAAGCATTTGTCAATTTTTTTTTTTTAAAAAATTATGTCTCTTCACATAACCTTTAGAAAATTAAGACTATAGTTTCATTTGAAGGATATGGAAGGAAGGTGACAGAGAGCAGTACCTATTTCCAAGGCGAGCATGGAGATCAATGACTAATTGTTCTTCGGCTTCGGTTAGGAGACCTCTCTTGAGATCGGGTCTGAGGTAATTGGTCCAACGCAGGCGACAGCTCTTGCCGCAGCGGAGGAGGCCGGCGAGCTTGGGAACGGCCCGCCAACAGCAGTGGCCATTGGTGAGGATGAAATTGATGAGTTTCTTGTCTTCCTCGGCAGTCCATGGCCCTTTCTTGACGCCTAGTTTGTCACAGCAAGGTTGCCTGCCCATCACCAGCAATCTGAATTGCAAGTTACACAATTCCAAAGACTCAAATGCCCCACACCCACCTTTAAATAAGGATTGAGGACCCCTTTCGCTCTCTCTTTTTCCCCTGATAGCACGATTCCCGTGTCCAACATCTCATGAAAGCTACTTGGGAACTACAATCACTTGTTCTTGTGTCCTTGGCTACTTGTCTGATTGTGATTGTAGATGATGGGCGACCCAACGCCAATTTTACCTCTTAAGCGTTTCATGATTCTTCTCTATGTTCCCACAATGCTGATTGCACTCTTACTCAACCATTCCGTCACATTTCGTCATCTTCTCAACATCTTCTCCTACAAGCACCATTTCTGGATTCTACATTCTATGTATTTATTTACCTCTCTACTACCTCCACGACGGTGTTGCTTCAAGCGGGCATGGATCGGTAACCATGCCCGATCACTATTCTTGAATATTTTGCGTGATCAAAATAAAATATGAGAGTCATAGACAGCTTCATATGGACCACATCAGAACAGGGTTCAAAAAATTGAAATTCAGATAACACTCAAAATTTTATTAAACTGAGAAATTTAACTCACTTAAAGAATTTTTTTTTTTTTTTGAAAAAACTTGCCAAACTTGCTCTATACTTAACCCTCTCGATTCGAATAGAGTGGCAATCCCCTGTTATGAATCTTAAAATCACGATTAGGTAATATATATATATATATATATATATATATATATATCATATCTTATGTCAAATCGAGGAGTTTCATTATTTTCTAACATCTAATATTCTTAGAAAGTTTTTCCTTTTCTTTTAGCAGTTATGGGCCAGCCAATATTTAGATCTTGGATATGATCCATTTTATTATAAATGTCAATCTCATATTTATAAGATAAATAACTTGATGATAATGATGATAAAATCTATTTTGATCTGATGTTAATTTATAAATACACACGTATATATAAACTATAATTCAAATATACATATAAATTTAAATAAAATCATATATTGGTATCATATTTTTCTAATTTATTTATATATAGTAAATTATAGAGGACAATTTTTTGAAAGATAATAGAGTGTAAAATTTGTCTAATTTATTTTTAATTCAATGAGATAGATATAATATTTTCACGGAATTAGCCTTTCAAAGTTTGAACCTTACCCAGCTTATCAATTAAAGAAGACACTGCATTCAATCATCTTGGTTTGAATATTTAATTATTATAAGTCAGTGATTTTGTTTAATCATATCACTATAGGCTTGAAAGATTGTACATTGGAAGATGAGGGTATTTTGAAAAATTAAGTTTTTTACTCATATTCAGTCCAACTACATAGGACCAAGAGAACTTACATAGTTAATTTCACTAATGAATATTTCTAGGTCACCTTACTTTCCTTGTATGATTTTTTTTTTTTTTAATTTACGTGTGGAAAACCGCGGGATAACCAGCGTAAAACCCCCACGGATAGACCCCTATCCCTAAGACACACTAAAATTAGGCCATGGGGGCTCGAACCCGTGACTTCCCGCTTCCTGAGGCAGGAGGTAACAAGCTGAGCCACACTTATATGGCTTAACAATGTGAAACCATCGAGGCTTAATGCATAATACTTTTCTTTTGGGTTTATCTATTTAGTACACAATTTATTTGATTAGCAATAAAAAAGGGCAATAAGAAGTATCTAAGGAACTTTCAGAAGCATAAATATAGATTGAATATTAAAATAAATATGATAATAAGTTAATAACCCTTGCATTTAGTCCACTTTGACGGATGAGATAAATTGTTTGAAAATGTTTCTTTCATTTGATCATTTTAATTTTTTATATTTAATTTAGAAAGAGATTTTTAGTTAAATAATAGAATCAAATAAAAAAAAGAAGTGAAATTAAATAGAAGTTCAATTAACATAAGTACGAAGATGTTTACAGTGCAAGTGAGGTTAAGGTGCGCCCTGTAAAATTAGTATGCACGGCATTGGCCTCTAGTGTGAGACATCATTTATATTAAAATAATGAGTTTAAGTACTAGGTTAATGTAATCTAGTCAGTAGAAACAAATCCACAAGTTGTGGTTGTGCTGGGTCAGCAACCTTGGCTGGTTATGGTAAAGTTGGCCAACCAACTCACAAAATGAGCCTCTTTAGGTGATCAAAACACTCATATGGTGAGTCCCATCTTAGATGGGCCATGCCACAAAATTACTTCCTTTGAAAGATTAAATTGTTGCATTAATTGTTCATATGAGTATAATTCAACTGATAATATCTCCTATTAGAAAGTGTAAGATGTCAAATTTAAATTCTTATGATCTCACTTGGTATACTCTAAAGACAGTAAATATGAACCGTGAGAATCTTAAAGTGAGTCTTCTATAATTTCTCGACAGCAATTTTTTTTAAAAAAAAAACTGTTCGCATCAGCTATTTTCAAATGGCATATTGGTTAGTTGCCATTTTGAACCCGAAATAAAGCTATTTGGGCTATTATCTTGGGGTATGAGGAATTGAAATGACCCCACTAAATGAATGTCTGATTATCTGAATCAGCTAGTTGTGGAATGTGGTGGCACGTGATTCAATTATCAAGGGAGAGGTCTATAGAGAAAACTCCAATGCAGTTTGACTGTCTGCGATGTCTGGTTGTACTCTTTGACTGTTGATTGAAATTGTAATCGAGTTTTTATTTTATTAGGTGAAAATATTGTAAAATATTAAACTTTTATCGTAAATTTAGAAACACTTTAGCAGGTCAAAGTTTTGGATAAAATTGGTATGAACTATGAAGTATTTGCCCATTTCAGTCAATTTCAGTAGAAATTTCTATCTTTTATTGTCAAATAATAAAAAATGAATTTATTATGACCAGAACTTGAAGAGATTGAAATATCAATTTTACTTAAAAACTGATGTTCAATGATAAAATTTGATGTTAATTATAAGAGGATGGAGATTGTTAATTGTGAGTCTCATCTTTATCACTTTTGAATTAAAAAGTTAAATTATTAGTGTTCAGGCTCATAGAATAGTAGAGAAAAACTTATAAGTGATAATTAAATTCAAGACTCTTGCTTTCTTAATTGAATTTTTAGTTAAAGGAAAAGAATTATAAGATTTAGTATGTGATTAATGAAATTAAAGCCAAATCAAATTACTTCTGAATTTATTATATTTTTTGTTTCATCAATTAAAAAGTAAAGATTCTCATGAATTTGAGTATAGTTAATAGTTTATTTATAAAATACTTAACAAATTATCTTAAAAGGTGATATGACATAAACCGTTAGTTTAAAAAATAAATATATATAATTGATTGGCGTATCAAAAATTTAATTTTAATACACTAAAAATAAATAAAATACTTAATTTATCTAAATAAAAGAGAAAAGAAAAAAGACTGAACAAATTTAATTAAAATAAATATTTTATTTATTTATGATGTACGGAAGATATGACTTACATTAAAAATATTTTGATTTTTGTCATCGTAACCATTAGGGTTGAAACTTCACCTATTAATCCTATTTTCAAGGTATCAAATCATGTTGGTTTGGTAATCCATGATTCGTCCCATCTCTTAGTCTCTATGAACTTCTTACAAGTTACATTGTTACAGGATGCTGTGATGGGGCTCACTACTATTAAATTGATGGAATTATTACATGGCGAATAGTAAATCATGGTATACGTGGGTCCCGTCCATGGCAATAATTTACGATTATTGGAGGATTAATACGTCCCATCTCTTAATATTATTAATTTACGATTATTGGAAGAAAGCATATAATAATTTACTATTAATACGTGGGTCCCGTCCATGGCAATACTTTTTGTAGAGGAGTTTTCTTTTTTATTTATGCATTTTTATTTTATTTAAATTTTACTATTATTTATTAATTTTCACTTCTCTTTAGTTATCTTCTACTTCTCATTGCAATGATTTCCTCTCTCTCAAAGCTCTCTTTGATCACAATTGGGGCCCTCTATGTTTCAGCCACTCAAAAGTCAAAACACACATTCACGAATGAAAAGAAAAACTCGATCGTATTTGTTCCATATGGGCCCACATCAATTTTATTTAAAATTGAAATTTTAATTTCCATGAATTCGTGATTGACTAAAGTATGTAACATAGACAAATAACATAAAATAACTCAAGTAGTTTATTTTAGTGTGCAATATTTAGCCCACAAATTTCACAGACCTATTTTTAAAGTTTCACGTGATTTTTCGTGATTTATTTCTAAACTACACGATACACGTATTGACAACTCACGTATTGACAACTCACCATGTAAAGGATACATTACATACATTTAAAATTCAGAAAATTTGATCTAAACAAGTTACGTAATTATCTACAAGGCTCCAGCTAGTGGTGTAATCATTCAATTTCAAAATTTTAGGTTGGTCATTCACATTGATGGGCAAGGCAACAAAGAGCTTGGGAGTTGGTGAATATTTTAATGTTTAATTGTGGTCATTCGATAAACAAGAACAGAATCTCCAAAGATCATTATTTAGATGTGAAATATCTATCAATTAAATGATTGAGGTTATGTCGGCATTCTTTAGAAACCCTTAATCCACCGGTTAAAAAGGATTCAAGTCCAATTGGACACTCCCACTTCAGAATTTTGAATTCCCATATCTTATTTGATAATGACTGTGGAAATTATATAAGAGGAAAAAACTTTTATCATAAGAGAGAAGTAAAGTGATTATCTCTTACACTGTAAAGTCACAATTTCAAATTTTGCATTCCTTTCTATACATGTTTCAGTTTGGAGAACGTGTTAAAAACAATTTAATTTGTTAGCATCAATTTATATTTAATTTAAATTTAAGATATGTTTAGAGATTACTAAAGTTGTGTTTGCTAAATTTAGATCTTTATTTATTTCAAAATATGCAGTAATAATGGTTCCATTAAATCAAGGTTAAAAACTTAAAAGTCATTCATCAATGGCCTAGCATGCAATAAAAAAATTGTTCATACATGGAATATCACGTGACATATGTTTTCAAAGTTTAAAGGAGAGATTTCTTATGCAAACATTTCAATTTCTTGAAAATTTTCAGAAAATTTCAAAAATTAAGAGGTTGTAATTTTGATCGAAATTTTATAATATGTCAAACTTTTGACATAGCAACAAATAACATAAAATTTAAAAGAAAAAAATTGATCAAAGTTTCATCACATATCAATATGAAAAAAAAAAAAATAGATGTTTTCTCTTATTAAAAGTCTGATACACGTGCAAGTATATGTAATATTTAAAATTTGAGTGGATATGTAATGTTCAACTCTAATAAAAATGTTGATTTTTTTAACTTTTCGTTTCAGAAAGTTGAAGATGTCATGTTTAAAATCTCATAGCCTAATTAAATATATTCTTAAGGCAATAGGTATCACTTGTGAGAGTTTTACTAGTTTTCTACATGTAAATTTTTTAAAAAAAGTTTCATATATTTGCAAGTGTTTTGACAAAAATTTTGATATTTTAACTAACAATTTATTCAAATTCTATTTTTATAAAATAGGTGACAAACGTGCAGACTCATGCACAGAAGTAAAAATAGAAAAAAATAAATATTGGCTGTAGCAATTATAAGTTACTAATGTCGACATTTGACGTGACCACCGGCCCATAAATTATCATCAACTTGAGGAGCCACCAACTCGATAGGTGTTGATAGTTCCAATCCAAATTCCAAAGGGAAAATCCTCACATCACCATATTAAGTTGGACAAAAGTCATACCAACCAATGAAATTTTAGTCTCTTAAAATTTTGAGTGCAACTAAAGTTTATTCTAAAATAATTTATGTACAAATAGAGATAAAACACTTTTATTTTTTAAGTCAGCGTTGAAACCAAAATTTAAAAGTTATACTTTTCTACCCTTTCTTTTGATATTTCCCATCAACCGTTTATAGACAATAAATGTACAATTAGACTGCAGATTAAAACTTGTATTATAGTTGATAATTGGTCATTATTATTAATATTTACAATTTCAAAAATTGTAGATTAAATCAGATGAACATTAGATAGATTTTTCATTTGTAACAAAAATATGTTACTAAAATTTGTTATGATTGATACCTAAATATATCCTTAACACTCCTAATTCTCAAGACATATACAATGGTTATCTGTATAAGGAGTGATCCGTTGAGGTAGAATGAGAATGTAACTCAAAACTTACTACTCCAACACAAATACAAATGAACAAAAATGAAATTATGGATGGTGGAACATTTTTGTACAACAGAATTTTTGAAATATTTAAAATGTTGGATTTGATCCTCTAATATATTTATCCCATGCGCTCTTTTTATAAATCATTTTAATTTTTTTGCTTGTTAGAGATATTGTAGTCTGTCATTAACGGCTGTAATTACCAAATCATGATTAGATTAACCACTAGACAGTAAATTTGACTTCCTTGAATAATGGAATTCACCTCTAGTAGTTTATCTATTAAACTTTTCCATTATAGTATTTTGGAAAATTTTCACTCAAAGGAGACATTGTAAGGAGATATTGTTGTGCTTCCTTGCAAGTAGAGCAAATGGAAGCTATCAACATTAAATCATGTATAAACAAAATGATGAAATGTTATATGATGCGATAGACTATCTAATGTTTTGGTTTGATGGTCAAAACAAAATTAATTAAATAATTTTTTAAAAGAGTGGGTTTTTAGTTGAATATCATTTGTATATATTAAGAGAACATTTTTAATGAAGTAAATTTCATAAAGATTATGTCTCATTCAGATGCCAATTTAGATTAGCATTTCTTCAAGATATATTTTTTATACTAAGTTGAATAAGATATTTTTTTAGGGTAGTGATTTTTGCACTATGATAAATTTTTTTTAAAAAAATTGATGTATCATAAGAAAAACTCATGGTGCAAAAATCACTACCTTTTTAGTAGAAAGTTGATTTTTTTAGATTAATGTGTGAGAAACTCAGAAACAGTCCTACTAAAACCCTCACGGATGAGTGCACTACCCCTAAAACACACCAAGGTTAGGCCATGGAGGCTCGAACCCACAACCTCTCGCTTGCTGAGGCAGGAGACAACGAATTGAGGTACACTCATGTGGCTCAAAATTTCAAAACCAGTAGAGCCACACACCCATGTTTTGAATGGGTACTAATATCTATAAATAAAACTGTAACATATGGAAACCCTAATTTAGCCCTACCTTATGGCTAATCTTGGTGTACCCTAGGGGTAGTGGAATCACTCGTGAGGTTTTACGCTGGGTTTTTCATGGTTTCTCACACGTAAATTAAAAAAAAAATATATAAGGAAATTTATAATTTAAAGTAGAAGTTGTAAAAATCCTTTTTTTTTTTATCATGTCCTTACTCTCGTGGAACTAATTTATTGAGATCTCTTTAATTGGTATGTCGTTGGATCTTTTACAGAACTAACATTTGTACTCTTTAGAATTAAACCTAAGTTGTACATAGTATTGGCTTTTTAATCTTTAAAACTATACTTAAAGTAGTCCATTTGAATTAATTTTTTGCAAGCTCTCAATTAATTAAATTATAGACCCATTGTTATGACCAGAGGTAGACTTAAAAATAAATAATCTCGATGAAATCTCATTTTTAAGATCTTAACGTATTATTTCTCCATTTAGGGTCACCCAGTTGAACAAGACAACAAGTACATTATTTGCTAAACCAAACCATTAAAACTTGATAGATAATGTAGAAGGGATCAAGGGAAAGACCAATTCCTTTATCATTGTTCTCTTAAGGTATGGCGTCGAATGCACGTAACCTATTGGTCCTAAATAAAACAAATAACTAAATGAGTGAGTTTGTAACATTACTTGCATTGTTGATTAGTCATTAATATCATCATGATTCACATTCTCAATAAGTATTATCTGAGAAAAAATTATAAAATACATTAATAAAGGATAAAATTAGATTGAAAAATCAAAAAGTTCTTAAAAACAGTTCATATTTTAAAAAATACAAATTTAGGTTAATTATAGAGGATCTATCTATTTTTATTCCAGAAATTCCACTTACAATGAGAAAAGTTTGATTTTTGCCATTTTGGAATTTGGAGAGAAGTATTAAAAAAGAAGTAAAGAATGATTTTATCAATAGTTTAGATAAAATTATATTAGCAATTATTAAAATATTCTCATCAGTCATGAAAAGCTATAATGAAATAATTTTTTTTTGATAATATCTATATCCCCACCTCACGTTGGAGGTGAGACTAATCTCACAGCATATGTAAACCTCTTAATCCATACACCGGTGCAGTTGCAACTTGGGTCGGGTTTTGACAGTCATGTGGGTCGAGTTGAAAATTTCCGGTCTGCAAGTCGGATCGGATTGAGAAGACAAAAACCCACATGGAATTAGAGTCGGGCCGGGTTGAGGATTTTACAAGTTAACCCGATACGACCTGATCTAACTTGACTCGACACGGCTAAAATTAGGCTATAATGGGTTCAAAATACGGGTCGGGTCAGAATTCGGATTGATTTGTGTTAGAATTTGGATTCGAGTTGGATTCCATAAATATTCAGTCGTGTCGGGTCGGATATCTTGAAACCCCACCTAACCTGACCTGAGTTGCCGTCCTAAGTAACACCGATTAAGTCTATAGGAAAGTCGCCTGTAAAAATTAAGGTGAATCGAACTCAAAAACTCCATTTCATGATACGGGCACCGTAACCATAATCGCCACGTCAAGCACTTGTTATGATGAAATATTTTTGTGAGTAAAATAATGAGGGCACCATAATCGTCACGTCAAGCACTTGTTATGATGAAATATTTTTGAGTAAAATAATGAGCTATTATTGGCGATAGTGGCCACTTAGGGGTAGGTGGGTTTGAAGTCTTTGTTGCAGTTGCCTTTTGCTGCAGTTTTGCTTGACACTTGAGTGCCAAAGCAGCAAGGACATGCCATTATTTCCATGGCACTCCCTCCGCTCCCTCTCCATCTCCATCACCATTTCTATCCCTTAAAAGGGTAACCCAAGTGGCTGGGACTTCAGAGTTTAGACAGAAGACCTTAGACTTACTTGTATGGAACTATGGATGTGTATGGGGAATAGCGCTAACCCTAATTAGGGGCATGTACACCTATGGGGGAGGAGGTCAATTTAAGTGTGGTGATTGGTCCACCTAGCAAACCAAAAGAAAACATGAATTGTTGGTTTAGCCAGGTGGACCAATCAGAGTCTGTATATTGCTCGTCTAAGATGTTGGTATTTTGGAATTTAGACTTTAGGCACGACAAGCAATTAAGCAAAGATATATCATTATGATTGATGGGTTAGGAGGAAGCAGATTCATTTAACTTGGAACAGATAATTCGTCATCATTGATGGGTTGGGAGGAAGCAAATACGTTTTAGGGGATTAAGTGTCCTTCAGTGGATTCAATCCACACTTTAATTGGTGGATTAAGTGCCGTTAGGTAAGAGGCTCATTGCAATTGTGTACATGAATTAGCAGATTTGGATTGTGTCAGATTAGTTATAGGTAATAACAAATTTTTTAATTGACTCGATGGGAGTCATTCCAAATTTTTATAAAAACTAGTAAAATGAGAGAAAAAAAATTTTAGTAGAAAATAAAAGATAAGAAAGCTTGTCTTTCATGTAAGTCTATTGAATTATGAAATATTGAGGCAATAGATTAAGACCTTTGAACTTGGGTACGGTACATGACTAAAATTAATAGATAAAATAATTAATAAAATATTAATTTTAATTCAATTTGGGTTGGATTCGAGTTTAAGACACCTCTACCCAATCTGATCAGAATTTGTGGGTCGATTTAAAGTTTTTGTAAAAAATGCATGACTCAAACTCGATTTTTTATTTGGGGTGGAGTTAGGCGGGTTCACAGATTTGATCAAAACCTTGCCATCCTACATTCACATCTCAACACCATGCCAACCCCCACCTCCTCTCATGAGGATCAATTCTACCCATACATTATAAGTAACTAAAAACCCACATAGGGTGTAGTTCAACTGGTTACCTTCCATTTCAGGAAGCGAGATGTTGCGGGTTTGAGCCCCCATGGCCTAATCTTAGGTGTGCCCTAGGTGTAGTGAGCTCATCCGTGGGGGATTTTATGCTTGGTTTCTCTTGATTTCACACTCGTAAATTCAAAAAAAAAAAAAACCCAACCTTTCTAACCTTTAGCAAGTCCACTGGGTCAGGTCACCCAGATTGAAGACTAACCAGACCACGCACCACCCTGAGCTTACGTTCTTTTCTTGATCCAATTCCAAAATGCTATATACATGATCACTCCATCAGAGGGCCTCGTTCGAGGGAGGATTGTTGGGGTTACTGCAAACGAGTCTCACGTTGAAAGTGTAGAAGGGGATCTAAGAGTTTATAAAAGGACTTGGATTACTCCACCTAATAAACTAGTCTTCCAACCTAAATCCCAACAAGAAAAACTTGATTCCATGACTATGGCTACTTTTGACATCTCCATCATTGCAGAACAATCTCACCGGTGAAGCACTGAAGCAGCAGCGGTGGCACTGTGACGGAATTTCCCCAGCAATGTAAAAAAAAGGCCACTCTAGTGGAGAATCACAATATGGGCCATGAAAAAAGCCCATGTTTTTTTCTCAGTCCAGTACATTTGAAAACTTCAATCACCTTCAGAAGTACTTTCTGCGTAGAACTCTACGAAGGCTGGTCGTTGCCTTGTAGTTATCCCAAGTCCAGTGTTAATAAATGGGCTTGAACGTGTTGGGTTTGCACTATGAACTCAATTTTCGGTAAAAAGGTGGGCTAAGAATTTAGTATGTAAGTCTTCAAAGCTCGTTAAGCTTTCATGTCCTTCATGTCGGGTGTTTTGAAATTTTATTTACTCTTTTGATATGCATATAAGATATAATATATCATCTATGTGGTTCTTGTTGATTTGGATTGATTAAGTGATTATTTTGGTGGTGTGCAATTTTGCAATGAGAATGGTGTTATGGTGCTAACAATGCTTTTTAAATTTATAGGATAAAAACTGCTATCACATTGAAGTGGGTTTCACAAAATAAGTTGGTCCACATGTTTGTTTTCTACTAATTAGCTTATCTGGCCGATTTTGGGCCTTTTTGGGCTTCAAATTTACCTAAATGGTAGGGTTACGATTTAACATAAACACGATGGGCTCTGAGTAGGTTTGGGCTTTGATAATACAAACAGGCCTAACCCGTAGCAAAAGACAAACTTGGCCTCTAAAGAGCTCTAGACCTTGTTGCAAGTAACATTTTTAATGAAAGCAACAAAGTCTACGGCCCGGGTGGGGGGTTGGGTCTTGGGTATGCTTGGGCTTAGGTTTTGATCTTTGATTGGACAATTTGGTGAAGTCTAAGATTCATTAGATTGATTTGTATACACAAGGTCCTAGACCGATTTCAATCCCAATTTTTACACCAGGGCCCACATTTGGGGGAAAACTTGGGTTTGGCTTGAATTATGTTACTAGATATTATATGTAAATAAATAATATAATAAATGTTTTAATTTTTATTGAAACATTTAAGCTAATGTACGTAAATTATTCAAATAAATCTGGGCTTTTTTTTTTTTTGTTCTTACTCAAACTTGGGCTTTTGAGCTGACCTAATTTGAAATTTGAACTTGCTGTTTCGGCCCAAAGATGGTGAAACTTGTACCTAAAGTAAATCATTTGTAATATTGAGAAAAATAGTGGAAAACAATTAAATTGATAAAAAAAACTCAAAATTTAAAGATCCATCTAGGTCCCACTTTACTTTTAGGATGTGACATTTATTTAAAATAATTAACTCGGGCTTAGATGTGATTCGGGTCTAAACCCTAATAATTGGAATTTGAACCACCACACCATTTGGCAAAGGGCCATCTGGACTTACATTTGAATTGACCTTAAAAGCAGGGTTATAAATCTCAGTTTATAGTGTGTGAATCGGCCGATTTCTTTTTTTTTTTTTTTTTAAGAATATGGGTTGTGGGCCTAGTCGATATCTTGGCCGATATTTATATATTTTTTATTTTTTAAAAATAGTCTTTTTATTTTTTTAAATGATTTTTTCCAAAAAAAAAGCCACCGAGATTTTCAAAAAAAAAAATTGAGGAGAGAAAAAATCTAGGCCGATTTGGATTTTTTTTTGAAAAAAATCATTTAGAAAAATAAAAAGACTGTTTTTTAAAAAAATTAAAAAATATAAACATGGGCCGATATTCGCCCGTATCGGACTACTATTAGTCGAGATATAGACTGGGCTCATAACTGATATTTGTTTTTTTCTTTAAATAAATAAATCGGCTAATATTCGGCCAATTTTTTTTTATCTAGAACGTATTGACCGAATTTTATACCCCTGCCCCTGCAAGATTAATCTGATGATTCATGCAAGAGTATGCTACAAAAATATTTTATTTTTACAACTTTAAATTCATTTAAACTGGTATCCACTCGATGCATATTCACTATTAAATTGAATATAGAAAATAAAATATTTATTTAAGAATATGATTTTAAGTTTAAAATTTAAAATTCATATTAATTTAATCTACCTCATTTTTAATAATTCGTTATGTCCATAATTGATTCATGAGTTCTGATAACTCAATTTTGATTCTAATAATATATAATAATTTATGAAATAGATGAACCTTACAAAACTTAACTAGCATTGGTTAATATACTCATTATGTGATTTTTTTAAATATTTCATCTATTTAATTTAAATTGATAAAACAAAAAATTGACGAGTATTCCACTTCAACTGTTTACTTTATATAAATTTAAATTAAATTATTATACATTTAAAAATAATTTAGAATGTTTACATCATTACATGACAGACTATTATTTAAGCTTACAAAGTCATTAAACTTTTAACTCATTATTAATTATGATATAATTAAAATTGAGTCACGACATCATTCTAACTCAGCTACATGAGCTTAGCGAGCTCCTTTCGAAATATTTGATAAATGTGGCTGTAGCAAATGCAACAGACGTTCTACTCCCAATCTTCCCAACAACCTCTAGTTCTCTACCAGTATCGCTTTCCCCTTTTCCTCGAACAGAGAAGAAGAAACGAAGCTTGAAAATTTCCAGGTAGGCATTTCATGCTCTCTTCTATTCATTTCCCCTTGATTTTTTTCATCATCTCTTATGCCGTGGAAGGAAAGCAATTTCTTAGAAAATAACCATTTACTACCAAAAATGGTTAAACATGGTTTTTTGGGTGAAAAGAAGTTCTTATATTTCACTTTCTTTCGCTCCTTGTCCATGTGTTTGTTTGCATGAAAAGGAAATTACTTTTGTAGAAAGTAATCACTCTTACAAGAATGGTTAACATTGGCTATTCTTTTGGGAAAAATTGTTATTTTCTCTATCATCCATGGAAATGAAAGTACTTCGTTCTGAAATAACCATTTTTAACAATAAAAGTTGATGCCCATTTCTGTTTTTAGTTTAAAATTGGTTATTTTCCTTGAAAATACTTCCCTTTCCATGTATCCAAATGGAGCCTGAGCTTCCTTGGGTTGATGATTGTGACGATAATGAATGGAGAAAACTGAAGAATGCCCAGTCAACAGTATTGTCGTAGTTACTGTTGTTTTCTAGAAGTGCATCCAACTGAAGAAAGCAAAATTTCACATGTTTCATTGTAGGATATTATGTTTGTGGGATTGCTTCAATCAGAGGCATGCTGTCGAGATAATAGGTAAAAGCAGTTCTTCTGAATTTCCTTTCTTTTTATATGGAGGGGCTTCTACCACAACCATTTTTTTATATAATAAAATTCGTATAACTTTTTATTTTATGTTTTATTTGTTTGTTAGTTGTTCTTGTTAATGCAGCTACCATAGTTTATCACATTTGTGCTCATGTATAACATGTTTTTATGTTTTCCTTTTGGGATGAATTCATCTTTATAATTCTATTTAATGAGTTTTATGTTGTTTAACCTTAACCATCTGATTTCCTTGTTCACAGACATCCAGAATGTTATTTGAGTCAAAGTTTTTATTTTGAGAAAAACTGACTACTCAATTTTCAGAATGTTAGTCAAATTGAAAATTCTCTCTTTTTTTCTATTTTGAAAAAGCAATTTCCACAATATGTTGTGCTAAAAAAAAATCCTTCATCCCAATTTTTAGCGTGTTATTGAAGTTGAAAATCCTTTAATTTTCTTTATTTTCACAAAATAATCATTACAATGTGTGCATGCGTGCCTGTGTATTAGTTTGTGTTATATAGAACTTATATCTGTTCAATAAGTTTATGGGTTGACATTAAATGTAATGATTATTGGGTCTTTAATTTTGCTGTTCAATTCCCATACTCATGGGTCCCACTAAGTATAGAGGAGCCCATATGTGGATGATTGTTTTCTAAAGCTTTTTGCCAGGAGTTGCGAACAATCCAATTGACAGTCTATAGATTCTGTCCAAACTGGAGTGATGAGCTCCGGCTTTGTGTGCAGTATTATTTAAAAGGAAAAGTAAGCAAAGTGGCCGAACTTTAGAAAATAGGATTTCGGTTTGGGACACTCATTGTTCCATGGTATGACCTACTTGTATCAGATACTGCATGGGCATTTTTATCTCTGGCATTGTTCTTAAAATTGAATTAGATCATAAAAGCATAACATGGCTAAATCATATTTTGTTCATTGTAAATCATAAAATGTTTAAACACTATGATTTCTCATTCATGCTTGGTTCCATTGAATGGTTCATTGTCTTTCATTGGATCTAATTTCTAGTTTCCACTGACATATTTTTCCTTTTATGAATTGTAGATAAATATTTGTTCTAGGCTTCCTATTTATATATGTGTGTGCGTGTGTATTTTTGTAGGCCCAAGCGAATTTGAATAGATCCAGATGTAACATTCTAATTCACTTGAATTAATGTTGTTTGATCGGTTCTATTTGGATTTTGGATTTTGATAGCTTTAGATCAGTGTATATAGGACCATTCAGGGTTACATGGCTACTTCAAATTGCCCACATTCTGTGATGCAGCAAACCCTGAACTGGATCACAGGTGGATGCTGGTCCAAGAAATCTCAATTAAAATCACGTTTAAATTTACATTCTAGTATTTTTTTATCGTTTCATGAAAAACACATTGACATACCAATTAGGAAAACTTCGCATACAAATACTCATATTTTGTTTAATAAATCTTATAAAATGTAGTAAATATTCAATATTTAAAGAAAGATTCCTACCGTAGTAAATTGGGATCTTTGTCACGTTGTGTTCCATGGACTTCGAATCGTGTTCCATGATCTGCAATCCAGTGATCCATGCAACTAGGACACTTAGATTTGTTTGGAATTTACTTTGGCTTTTATTAGATGAGGATACATTATTTGAAAAGATTAGATTGTAGATTAATTTTCAAAAAAAGAAAAGAGATTGTAGCTTGGTACATAAGGTCTTGATATTTTTGGACTCTGCTAAACCCATATCAAAATATAAGATCCAGATCATTCTTTAATTATCTCATTCAGTGCCTATCCATTGCTGTTATCAAAGTTTCCAGGGGACATGTTCTCACTCTTATTAGGTAGGAGTCCTCTATTCTCTGTCATTGTTCATATTCATAATCACACCTATAGAGATTTTTTCATTTATGCGATATTTTCGAATTCATAATAATGAAGTCTCTAAATTCCTTAAGGATTTGGTATCTAATGCATTGGAGATGGGGAAAGAATGCTTGTGGCCGTTCTTGTCTTATGTTGCTTTTCTGGATTAATGGAAGTTGATATAGTAATTAATTTCCTAAGCATAGATGAACTTGTTTAGAAGATCACCTAATAAAATGATTTGGGAATCGATCCTGTAGCATCGATAGGTCTATAAAATTCTCCTCTAATTCAATGTTGTAAGATTGGTGACAAATAAATACCAAGCATGTACCCAAACTCATAAAATGCTGAAGTTGAGTTCCTTCAAGTAGGAAAGATGTACATCCCTTTCATGCTTATGCATACACATAGTCAGAGGGAGAGATCCCATTGTAATAAACAAATCCTTTCGAAAGACGTCCTAGAGAGAGAGAGAGAGTTGAAGTCATGGTTTGGTTCTTTTGCACAAATGAAAATGTGTCAAGTGAAGTGGGATTTGTGGTTTTTTTTTTTTTGTGTTTGGGGTGGGGGGGGGGTAGGTTTCGATTGTCATGGGATGGGTTCTAACATACCATTAAACATGGGGAAAGCGTGTTCGAAAAAATTCCTTACACTTTTAGAGGACCAGTTGGGTCTCTTGTAGATCCACCACAAAAGCAATTTGTTTCTAAAGAAATGACTTCTGGAAAATTTTAGCTAGAAAATTAGCAGATGATGAAGAAAAAAATCCATCCTAAAGGGTTACCATTATTATTATACATAACTTGTATGAAGGTGCATTACCAAGTCTAACCGTGTAAGAACCATTTGTGAAAAGATGGCTGAGTGTACTCCAAGCTTTTCTTTATGCCTTAGGTATGGACTATTTATTTTTTAAATTTACTTAAATGCTATTTATGCACTTTAAGAGTTTTTATTCATTTTTTAATAACATGGAATCATTAAGATGTGATTGCATTGTGAATAATTGTTACATTGAGCATATCTCAAATCTTGCTTCCTCTAGCTCATACAAATTCCAAATTAACCCCTACATTATGAATTCCTTAGATGGTATGTCCTTGATATGTTGAGAATGCCTTTATCCACTTCCTTTATGTCTATGGTTGTGTTCTTAATAGAGTATGAGCTGCATGGTTTGTCATACTAGAGCATTTTTGCAGGTGGATCTGAGATTGCTTTCCTATAGTGCATCTTTTTTCTTTGGTGAGTGCCTGGACAGCCAATATTGCTTTGGGAGGGTGGGATGGTATTGGTTATGTGGATGGACTATTTGATAGTAGATGTACTGGTCCTTAATCTATGTTATCTAAAAATGATGTGGTTTTATTTGGCTAAAAAAGAAAGTGTTGCTGATGATGAGTTGGGTTTGCACCATTCCTCGAACCCCTCTCTTCAAGTTTGATTGATAATACACCAACCATGAAGGCAATGGAGGAAATAAAGAAGTGATTAGCTAAAAGTTTAGAGAGAGGCTTTAAATTATTTTAGTTTCAATATTATTAGGGGAAAAAAAAAGAATACATGCTTTAGGGGTGGAAAAAGGGGGTAATGGTAGGTGGAAGTGGATAAAGAATCTATCCTCTGCAGATGTGATAGAAAGAAATGGCAAAAACAAGTCTCTACAGGATAATTGGGAGTTTGATATCTATGTAGAGGAAATATACCTGTAGATGAACCTTGAATGCTTGGACAAATTTTTAGTCGGCCACATTAAGATGATGATCTATGCTAATCATGTTAGGACTTTCTTATTGTCACAGGGGTGGCGGAAGTGTCAGTAAGATGAGTTGGGGGAGAGTTCTTTTTGATACCTTGTCCCTGAGTGAAGATTCCAAGGTTCAAAAGAGAGATGGATTTAATTGGAAGGGGCTGTTTTTTTCTTTGGAGATGTGGAAGCGTAAACGTTTTAATCCCAATGAGCTGACTTGTGTCCAAATGTATGGGATTCCCTTACTGGCATGGAAAGAGAGTGAATTCTGGCAAATAGGTCAAAGGGTGGGAAGGCTACGTAGTTGAGGGGGACCTATTGGGATAATCTGCAAATCTCAGAGGTGTTGGTGATGCAGATGGGTCAGGTGGTGTATGGGATCATTATCAAAGAGGTTGGGATGGAGTGTGGGTGGTCTAAAAGCATGGGGAGTTTTACAATCTAGGAGGAGGAAGGGGGTGTTTGGAAGGAGGTTCGGTATCCTTTTTTGTCAAAACTTCTTCGGTGTCTTTTGTAGAAAAGGACTTGCAAGATACAGTTTGCTTTGTGTATATCTCCATTGTTTTGGAGATAAGCTGTTGTTTTAACTTTGGATACAATAGATGCAATGATTTTCTCCCATGTTGACGGCTGCTGCAGTATTCTTGCAGTTGCTTTTGGGAGTCTAAGCTTGACAACCTTTGTTTGCAGCTGATGGGAACCTGGAAGATATGCTTAATACATTATAGATGCTGTTGAAAAATGGCAATGGAATCCTCTTGCCACCTTGGAGTTGCTCATCTCAAAAAATGGAAGATATGCTTAATACTTTTTTTTTGGAAGATATGCTTAATACATTGAAAAAGGGAAGATATACGTGAGGTTGGTAATACTTTTCAATGCCATATCTAACATAGGAAAAATATTTCTTGATGCTCTTATAATCCTTCTGTTGTAGGACCTAACTTCTGTGTAATACATGTCACATGTATTTTTACACACAACTTACACTTGGATTTGACCTTGGGATATGATTGATTGTATATTTATTTTCTTTCCTTTTTTGAGCCGAAATTGGCTCTCTGTAATCTATATATTGTACCTCTAGTGAAAGGATATAAACAAAAGATAATTACTTTTCCTCTCAATTCTACTTCTTCTTCCTCTCATCCCATTCATTCATCTTCTTAACATGTTATCAGAGCTCAGATATGATTCTGGAATGTTTTTGTGATTTTCTTTTCCGGCTGGGTACTGTTCTGGTGACACTGTTCATTTTCTGGCGACGTCGTTCACATCTTAGTTTTTTGGTCTCGATTTGAAGAGGATATTATTTAGGGAATTTTCATGTTTTCCTCATTGAGTCTCAGACCTCTTGTCCTTGTATACCTCAACAAAATGGGGGTAGTGGAAAGGAAGAATCATCATTTACTTGAGGTAACTTGCTCCATGTTGACTGAGATGAATGTTTTGAAACATTTTTGGCCTAGATCTGTGTTAAATGCTCACTGTCTGTTGAATAGAATGAAAATGAGGGTTCTAGGTGGTAAATCCCCTATTGATCTCCTCTAATCAGTTTCATTATGTTTCCTCCCTTCCTTTCTGGGTAATTGGATGTGTCTGCTTTGTTCACAATCTCCCTTCTTGCAGCAAATTATCTGGCAGGGTGGTTAAATGCATGTTTGGTGGATAATCTCCTCTAAAAAAGGCTATAAGTGTATTGATCCCATCACAAAACAAAAATATGTCCTCATGGATGTTCAATTTTTTGAACACATTCCTTATTTTCCAAAACAAAGTTCCTCCAAATCACAAGATGACTGTGCTCCCTTGGTCTTTCCTGTACACAAGACTTATTCTTCTCCACCCGCCCCCCCCCCCCAACCCAACAATCCTCTTCTAGTTTACAAGAGATGACAATATAGAATCGGTGAATCTCCATATCACCACTCAGTCTGACTCAATGGGTCCATATCCATCTTCCTCCAGTAAGATCTACACATTGCCTTTCGTAAAGGTAAGTGTGCAGTGTACTGATCATCCAATTAAACGTTTTATCTCATATCATCCTTGTGTCATTCTCATACGTCTTTCATTGCCACCTTGGATAATGTCTTTGTTCCTAAACGTGTTGATGAGGCTCTTAGGCATCCATCTCAGAAAGCAGCTATGGAGGAAGAATTGCTAGCACTTGAAAAAATTAGACATGGGGAATGACTCCATTACCTCCAAGGAAGACACTAGTTGGTTGTAAGTGGATTTTTACTTTGAAACACGATTCAGATGGATCAGTTGCCCGCCATAAAGCATGCTTGGTGGCTAAAGGATTCAATCAAAACCTATGGCATTTATTATCTTGAGAGATTTGCTTCAGTAGCAAAATTGACATTTGTTCGAGTGATTATCTCCATTGCTGCCACATACAATTGGCCTCTTCATTAGCTTGTCATTAAGAATGCTTCTTTGGATGGAGTTTGAAAGAATGCTTTCGACTCTAGGGTTTCGTCCAAAGGGGGAGAATGGTCTTGTTTTCTGCTTGAAAAAGTTTATCTATGGCTCAAAGCAATCTCAACGCTTGGTTCGAAAATTCTTCAAAGCCATTATTTCATATGGATTTCAACAGTGACAGATAGATCACTTAGTATTTTCTTTCCGGCATCACTCTAAAATTTTGTTTCTTGTTGTGTATGTTCATGATATTGTTTTAGTTGGCAATGGTGATTCCTCCATTCAGGCTCTCAAGTCCTATATTCGAAATGTTTTTGAGGTCAAGGACTTAGGCCCACTCAAATACTTCCTTGGAATTGAGGTGACACGTTCCTCCAAAGGCATTTGTTTATCCCGAAGAAAATATGCCTTGGACCTTCTCAAAGATACCGACTATCCTCGGTGTAAACCTATTGATACTCCATGGGATCATACTTTCAAACTCCAATCTTATGATGGTAATTCATTAGACAACTCAGATTATTATTAGAAGATTACACATGGGTTTGACCTTTCTTACGCAGTTGGAGTTGTTAGCCAATATATGCATACTCCAAGGGATACTCATCTTCAAGCACCCTTTCCAATATTACTCTAGGCACTATTGGATATGTCATCCTTTATAAACCTAATGATCACCCCCAACTCCATGGCTATTCTGATGAACAGAGTATATTGGAGTTGATTGTTACTTCATTCGTCATCATGTTTCATCCAATACCATTTCCACTCCATATGTGAAGTCTAAGGATCAAGTGGCAGATTTGCTCACTAAGGCTGTTGCTCGTTCTCATCTTGAGGTGTTTTTGGACAAGCTGGGTATACTCAATATCTATGCTCTAGCTTTTGGTTGGGGGGGGGTGGGTGGGTGTAGGACCGACTTTTGTTGTAACACGTCACATGTATTTTTACACACAATTTATACATGGGTTTGATCTTGAGATATGATTGATTGTATATTTATTTTCTTTCCTTTTTTGAGCCTAAATTGGCTCCCTATAATCTGTATGTTGTAGCACTACTGCTCTAGTGAAAGGATATGAACACAACAGAATTAGTTCTCCTCTCTTCTTCTTCTCCTCCTTCTATTCTTTCATCTTCTTAACATTCAAAGTGTGCCCATGATTGATATGAATGTCGATTCGAAGTTTTGCTTTAAATACTATGCCTTATTAATGCTTATGAAGTATTTTAAACTTTCTATCATACATGACATTGTCGTAGCAGCCATTTTGTCCCATGTTCCTGGTAAGTTTAACTTCCAAACAATTTCACTAATTTGCTAGATCAATTCATGCAGATTAATATCTTCTGATCTTTTCACTGACAAAGACCCAATTGCCTACGCATCCAAAGAGAGTCAAAATGCTACCCACTGGATTGAAAGATGCCCAAACCCGTGAAAACAATAGCCAGAAGGTACACCCCCAACCCATGGAAGAGATATTGAGTCAGGAAGCTATGGAAGCGCTGGTATCCAAGATCTTCACAAACATCTCCTCTTTGAAAGCAGCCTACATTCAGCTCCAAGCTGCTCACACACCTTATGATCCAGCCAGGATCCAAGCTGCTGATAAACTTGTAATTGATGAACTCAAGGGACTCTCTGAACTCAAGCATTCATATAGGGATAGCAACCCAAAACCAACTTCTGCTTCTCCTCAGGATTCACGATTACTCACTGAAATCCAAGAACAACAGAACCTTCTGAAAACCTATGAGGTCATGGTAAAGAAATTTCAGTCCCAGCTCCAGACCAAAGATTCTGAGATTCTCCAACTGCAGCAGCAAATCCAGGAAGCAAGCCAGAAGAAACTTAAACTTGAAAAGAAGCTCAAGCAGCGGGGATTGCAAGCTAAAGAACAAGAAGATTTAGAGGAGAATTGCTTCTTCTCTATGGAATTGACCCCAAATCTCTTCTCCTCTGCTGTAGAAGCTGCTTATAAAGCCATCCATGATTTCTCAAAACCATTGATCAATCTGATGAAGGCAGCAGGCTGGGATCTTGATTCAGCAGCTTCTGCAATCCAACCTGCTGGTGTTTATGTCAAAAGGTCCCACCAGAAATATGCATTCGAGTCTTATATCTGCCAAAGAGTGTTCAGTGGGTTTGATGAAGAATGCTTTTCTGTTAAGCATGATGATCTTAAAGTCTCTAAAGAGGGATTCTTCCACCAGTTTCTTGCATTAAGAGGAATGGACCCATTGGATATTTTGAGCCAAAACCCCGATTCCATTTTTGGGAAATTCTGCCGGAGTAAGTACCTGTCGGTCATTCACCCAAAGATGGAGGTTTCATTCTTTGGAAGTTTGGATCAGAGGAACTATGTAGTGAGCGGTGGCCATCCAAGGACTCCTTTCTACCAGGCATTTCTGAAACTGGCCAAGACCATCTGGCTGCTACACCGGTTGGCATTTTCTTTTGATCCCAAGGTTACTGTCTTTCAGGTGAGAAAAGGGACAGAGTTCTCAGAGGTCCATATGGAAAGCATTGTGAAGAATGTGGTTGTGGGCGAGGGAGAGAAAAGAGCTAAGGTGGAATTCATGGTCATGCCAGGATTTAAGATTGGAGGAAGTGTAATACAGAGCCAGGTTTACCTTTCTGGAGTCGGGTGTGTCGAATGATGATATGTCTGTTTAAATGGTGGTAGAGCGAGAAATGACCAGATAAAGGAGAGAGGATGGTAATGCTGTCATACCCTTGATCTCCATCATTCACTTTGAAGAGATCCCATATTTTTAAAACTTTAAAATAGATGCTGGAGATGCTGATCCTGACAGTATTTACCTTCAGGTCTCCTGTATGCGGTCATTTCTTAGATTTGTGTGCTTAGTTTTAATCTGTTTTCATGTGTTAGTGTGTGTTGAGATATATCACTGCAAGTGGTTGTGCCTTGGTCATAATAATTGTCTGATGGATGTTTCATTGAATTGCATTCCGTATAGCAGGTATTCTTCGCCTCTCTTTGGAAGAGAAGGGTAGAAAAAGGGTAATAGTAGGTAACACTGTGTGAGTACGAAGTTGCTGAAGTTCTGTCTGAATGTTTCCAGTTAATTTGAATACAAATTCCATATGCTGTTGGTAGACTTTATATTTTCTAAGAGTTTTCCAATGGATTTGTTACATGAGACCCTCACTCCACATAGCATAGAAATGTAGTTTCCTTGTAAATAATCCTTTATCATCATTCTCATCATCATCATGACATCTAAATTCTTTTTTCTTCATATTTTCAATGGTGTACCTCTCTTTCTACTTGCACTCCAAGTCCTTTATTTACATGTTCAAATCACCCTTTGGAAAGTTTACTTTTTACACAAATATCAACGAATATCATCTTTGAACATTCTATCATTCAGCAAATGTGAGAAAACAAGAATTAAAATCGAAAGCCATCCAGATTTTTGAGAAACTGCCTTGTTTCTTGACTACAAGAACACAAATATGGCCTAAAATATTCAGTCCTCATGCTAGCATTCTCAATATTGAAAAATTGATTGGTCTTGACTACAAGATTTGTGCTTAGAAGTAGAACCAGTCCTGAAGTTTGAACACTCTGTCATGTTTTCAGAAACCCAGTACCTCAAATTTTATCCGATGATCCATTGGTATGATAGAATGACTACGACAATCTTGAGAGGCTACAGTGGTTTTTCATTTGATTGATACAGAGATGGGTAGACATCTAATGAAAGAACACACGAAGGTTAATGTTTATTGACTTTATTCTGTATCTTTCCTCTGATTATTCAAGTTTCGGTTACTCGTGAGATTATGGCCAAGGGAATTGCACTTTTACTTGACAACAGAATAATGCTGTAGAAAAGAAAAACCGTATTAAACTAGTAATTAGACATGGTGTTCCAATTCAGAGGCTTGTAAATAAATCTTGGATTCATTTTAGCAATGTTGTGCATAAATTGAAAGGATCGTACCAAACTGGCCATTCACCAGTGTGGTTCGGGTCAGGCTTTCCTTTTATAGTTTATATTAGCTTGGCCTGTTTTGAATATATAAAAGCTCAAACAAGCTGAGCCTGTGGAGTTTTCCAAGTCTAAAGCCTAAGCCCACCCATTTAGTGAAGTACAAAGTTTGAGTAAGTCGTTTAGTCTTTTTGAAAGTTCATCTGTTCTACTTGATCTTACTGGTTAAAATTACAAAGTGTCTTAAAAATCACAAAGACAAGGATATCTAGTGATTTTTATCATTAATATCTGCTACTCTATTGCATCAAGTCTAGTTTTAATATAAACAGTTAGTTCTTTAATGAATTTAAAAAAAATGGATCAAGTTTATACATGCAATATATATGTTAACCTAAGCTCACTTTGTTTGAGTGCAAGTCTAGTTTATCGGATATAATATGTGTTTAAGCCGGTTCATTTGTGAAAGACTAAGGTCAAGGTCGATTCGAGTCTGGGGCTCTGGGCACATGAATGGGCCTACTTAAATTATTGGCAAAGTTTTGGGCCCTGATTTAGAGTTAAATCAAGAAATATTCACATACAAACAAACACGTCGTTGGATGAATAAGAGACATAATTTTTTTTACCCCATCTAATGATTATATTTTTTTAATAATTTCTATAAATTGATAGTCAATATTTATTAAAACTTGAAGGTCAAATTGGCATGTGTATAAAGTTTCTCCTGGATCTTCAAGAAAAAATAAAAAAATAAAAAATTGGCATGTGTATGATCATCGGTCAACAGTGAAAGTCTAATTCACTCCTTAGTTATGTGATTTTCTATGCATCACAATCAATTATTTAAATTTTAAGACCTATTTAAAAGATAGTTTCAAATATTGAATCTTTATTATAGTTTAGAATTCGATACTCAAATTCAGTTGAGTCGAATGACTTAAATGAGTTAAAGTTAATTTGAAAAAGTTTAATATAACTTAATGATTTAAAATCCAATAGAAGTAACTTAATTTGAATTGAATTTAAAAAAAAAATTAAACTAAATATTAATGGACAAGTCTAAGTGACCAAAGCACTCGTATGACCAACATATGCCATCTGACATTCTCGCTCACCTACTAAACCCCAATCATAGCGATCGGCAGGCGGTTCCCATGTGAAGGTTGAGGAATTATCGGGTCCTTATTCTCACAAATTAAATTATTTACTACTCTTGCTGCCCGGTATATGTTTATTTTGGTTTTCTATTAAATTTATTACAGGATTTGATTTCAGATTATTGCTCTATGATACACTTCCATTCACTAGTCAGGGTAGCAGCCATCCCAAAAATTGAAGAGGTAATTTAGTTAACTTTTAAGTTCTAAAATTAGACTAGAAATCTCAAATTACCTCTTCTTAAATTGTATAATACACGAAGTTGGTAGGTTTTTTATGTTTATAGAGTGAAAATATTTCATTAGAATTCAGAGAAAAACTTTGCGATGTTGAAAGTAAAGCCGTGATAACAAGTCATTAATTTTTTTAATGTCACGACTTCTAATTATTGACTTAAGCTGGATTTTTTATTTTTTAGATTTCTTAATCATCTTCCTCCCTTAGTGGGGCGGTGGAATCACCAGCCTCAAGCCTGAGGAGAATTTCCAGATTCTCTATTATATGTTCTTCAACGCATTCCCGCCTGCAGATGTCTATTTAAACCCACCTTTCCTTGCTCCCATTCTCATCCAAAACCCAACGGTCGGCCCTCTCTCAAAATCTATCAGACGCCAATACATGAACATGGGCCAACTGCAGCGAGCCGCAGCTGTAAAAGTAGTCCTCTTCGCTCTCCTCTGCATGGCGAGCGGGTCGGTCGGTTCAGGGACCAATATGACCGGTTCAGTGTACTTCATCAAGTCTTCCTGCAATGCCACTCGGTATCCAGCGTTGTGTGTGCGTAGCCTCTCGGCGTATGCCAGTGCCATCGAGCAGAGCCCAATGCAGTTGGCCCAGACCGCCCTGTCCTTGACCCTGGTCCGGGCCAGGTCCACCTTAGCTTATGTGGCCAAGCTGGCCCGGGCCACCGGCCAGGCAGCCATGAAGGACTGCAAGTACAACATGAAGGACAGCGTCGACCAGCTGGCCCAGTCGGTTCAAGAGCTGGACCAGACGGTTCGGGCAGGAAGCGCTGACTTCGTGTGGCACATGAGCAACGTACAGACGTGGGTGAGCGCTGCATTGACGGACGAGACAACGTGCTTGGATGGGTTTGACGAAGTATTGATGAGCCCGGGGCTGAAAGCGGCGGCGAGGAGGCGCATTGTAAAGGTGGCGCATGTTACCAGTAATGCAGCTAGCTCTCGTGAATCAGTACGCCCAGTACACCCAGAGACTTCGCAGCATCACTCCAAACAAATCTTAAGTTGGAATATGAATGTTAATCAACCTCTTATTTTGTCTGCTTGATGAATATGTTGAGATTAAGGTTTCAAGTCCATCGTTAAATGTAACTTCTATCATATGTTTTCCGTCAAATTTTTCCTTTTCGTTTATTTCACATCCACTAAATACTGTTAATATCGTTCTTCTTTCTGCTTTACTGGGTAAACTTTTGGCACAATTAACAGTATTTTCAATGGTTATCAAAAGAGAATGATATATTAATTTCAACCCACGAAAAACTCAATAAATTTCAACCCATATTTTAAATATATTAAATAAATTTCAACCCACGAAAGAGTGTGATTATATTCAAATTCCAAAATTGAGTTCGAACACATCTCTTTCCTTCTCTAATCACATATACTATAGTGTGTGGAGTAATATTAGACTATAAAATGGAATTGTGATGGATCTATTGAAAAATCGTTCTTTCAAATATTTGATCTATTAAAATATCAATCAACTCATGTTTTTAAATAAACAAAATTTATAGATTAAAAATAATTAAACATTAAAGAACTTAAAAAGATAAATTGATTCCTTCAGTCAACATATTTCTTTCTTAAAAAAACCTATAATTGAACTCCATATCTAAATACTTTTTGGGTATTGTAAATTAAAAGTTGACCGGAATTTAAATTATGGTGGTAAGGAAACAACATCTTTTGAAGTTTAATACTCCCTTGTCTCAAATTATTTATCCTATATGGATTTTGGAGTTGTCCCAAAATAGTTGTCTCATTTGTATTTGAATAGTATAAAATGTGTTGAAAATGGATGAGGTCACATAAGTGCTAACTTTATATAGAGAGTTCCTTAAAATATATAAATATTTCAAATGAGACAATAAAAATGGACGGAAGGAAGTATATTATTTGAATACTCATGATTGACTTGTAAACCGTAAGTGCTTGGATTAGAAAAAAAAAATGAATCATAAGTTCATCACTGTCTTACGAGAAGGTTAAAGCTATGACATCAATGTTATGTTATAAATAATATTAATTAATTAACTAATTAATTAAAATTTAAAATATAATATATAAATAACTATAAAATGTAAAATTTTATATACAAAACACATGAAATAGAAAAAAAAATAATCATCACTTTTTACAAAAAAAAAATCACAATAATTATAATTGTAAATAACAAAATATTTAATATATCTCCATAATAAAATTAAATTTTTTTTTTTTGTAAGTCATTAAGGATCAATGCCTCAATCCTTTCAAACTGCAGGTTATTGAAAGTTTTTGAAAATCTAAATTTTGAAAAAGTTTTTACTCAAATCTCACGTGGAGTAGCAATTTGATTTTGATGCCCAAGTATGGGTCCCATTCTTTTAGAGATATTTTACAAGTGCCGGGCGCCTTTTATTTTGTGATGACATCTCGAGCAAGTTGATGTTATTTTGATATTTGATTGACGCTTTCAATTCAAATATCTTGAATAGTTGGAAAAAAAACAATATCTTGAATACAAAATTATATCTTGACAGGGACTGTTTGGACACCATCCTGTATTTGAGGGCTCGGAATATCAATTGTCTAATCAATCATTTATGAAATTTGCAAGCTCAGAAATATCTCAACTACCAAATTATGAGGAATAATAACATATGCAAAAAATTAATATTACATTTTTTTTTAATAAATTTATTTTAAAATTATATGTGAAAGATTCAATGATAATATCATCATGGTTCAAAAAATTCGAAAGGGATCATTTTGTTGGTCTCTACTGGTTCTCCATACGAATTAGATAATATTCTCAAATATTGATTGGACTGGTCTGAGCAAGTGTGAAATTTTAAAACTCCATAAAATTCTAAGAATTATTAAAAAATCTAGAATATTAGAAAATATTTTATTGTAAAGCTTATTTCCCCCATAATTTAACATATGGGAAAATATTATTCTCTTTCAAGTCAATATATGTCCTGCATTGTTGTATGATCTTAAACTGAATCAATGTTGTTATTAACTCAACGATTGTCATTTCTAATAGTTTTAATATCTATTTTAATCCTAAGATCTTGAAATGTATACGCGGGTTTATCTGAGATCGGTTTTTTTTTTTTTTTTACTTATAAATACATTTATTTGTTCGTATTATATAAAATAAAAATTTAAATATCACATAAATATAGCTCAAATTTGAGTTTTTGGCCAAACTTTCTAGACCTGAATTCTAATTTGAGTCTGAAAATGAACCCCAACCTAAATCCAAATTTTTGGGGTGTTTTCATTTGGGTTGTATCTTAATATGACATTGGATACTTCTAATGGATAGTAGATGTTGGAGCAAAAGAGAGATGTTAAAGAATATATTAAGTATTTTAGTTTTGAAAAGATCCACATTCAATCAAAATCCAATATGATAAAGTGGATGTAGGTTTAGATATTACATCTATGAATTTAACATGATTTAACTCAAAGTCAAATGCTCAAATTACATCCCTCATGCAGGTTATGGTTAGGCCTACTCCAATTAGTTTTTTCTTAAAGTCTCTCTCAGGGACCACACAAGGGCTCATACTAAGAGTAGTAATGGGTGGTGGGCCTGAAAGCCGATCAAATTGGGTCTAAATGAATGCGTGGTTAGGTGAAGTCCATACAATAATAATAATAATAATAGTAAGAGAAAATGATTATTCGTTCACGTGCACTTCGTTAAAAATACCAATATTTGGACCTGATAAACACTTAATGAGAGATTGAGAGCAAATTTCATCAACACCAGTCAATAATCACATTTATCTGGAGTCGGTTTTATAAATTATTCTTCTCCACTTAATCCTGTCATAAACAATACCACTCGTCACTCTGGAGTCTAATACATCCTCTTCATTCCTTTCTTCTATGTTTTCTAAGGTCACATTCTTCTCCTAGTGTATTCAATCTATAAGCTCTCCATTAAATGCACTTAGGTAGAACTTGATCTTATACTAATATGACTAAACCATCGAGTTTCTTTCAATTTTTTTTTGAATGATATAGTTAGTAATTCAAACAAAAAAAGGAGCCCAAGATACAAAAGTTTTGCCCACAGCACCAGTGAATAATCACATCTATCTGGAGTCGGTTTTATGAATTATTCTTCTCCACTTAATCCTGTTATAAACAATACCACTCGTCACTCTGGAGTCTAATACGTCCTCTTTATTCCTTTCTTCTATGTTTTCTAAGGTCACATTCTTCTCCTGGTGTCTTCAATCTATAAGCTCTCCATTAAATGCACTTAGGCAGAACTTGATCTTATACTAATATGACTAAACCACCGAGTTTCTTTCAATTTGTTATCTATCACAATTATATACGCTTTCGTTTTTAATAACTATTGCTTAAAAAAAATTGCTCTTTTGGTCTACGGGGCCCTAGTCTGATACTATTGTGTGCCAAGTCTTTCGTTTAATACATCACATGGCTCAATTATGCACTCATGCTGCAAACCATTGAAGAGAAGTTATATTAAAATCTAAAACAATCAACTAATCAAGAGGTATATCACATTAATTGCATAATATAACGACATCTCTCTTTCCTTCCACAAATCCAGTATCTTACGACACCAACTGAACACTTGAATACGTTCAACACTTCAGTGCTAAGCTACTAGCTTTGAACCACATACTAAGGAAAAAGGGCTTAAGCAAGCTAGTTGTTGGAACTTCCTAAGGTGATTTGTGTTGAGCAGATGCAAGGGCATTGATGAGAGCCAACGCATTGCTAGTGAGCTTCGCGACGTTGAGGATTCGACCCCGAACCATGTTCTTAACGTTGCCATTCATAGCATTGCCTGAGAAGCCATCCATACATGTATCCTCATCAGTAAGAGCTGCACTCACCCATGTCTGTATGTTGTTCATTTTTTCATCGAAATCGGGGCCGCGAAGATGACCCATTTGCACTGAAGATTGGCGGAGCTCGTCGATGGTGTCACTCATGGTCTCTATGCAGTCCTTCATTGCAGCCACCACAGTAGGCGTCATGCCTTTCGTCGTCGTTGACAATCTCACCATGGTGGCAGAAGTCGACCGGGCACCGGTCAGGCTCACCGAGAGTGCGGTGTTGGCCATTTGCTTGGGGCTCTTTTGGATGGTACTTGCATAGGAAGACAGAGATCTGAGGCACACCTTTGGATAGGTTGTCGCTCCACAGTGAGTTCTGATGAACTCAGTGTTTATTTTACTGTGGGGGGCGACTCTCGCCGAGCATGTTTTCAGATCAATGGTGAAGATGAGGAGTGCCAAAAGGGCTCCCAGAACAGAACAAGCAGTAAAATGTTCCATCTTTCTTCAAAGGCAGAGATATTTCAGAACAGGGGAAGAGATTATAGTAACGAGGAACTCGTGCTGATGAATGGGGGGAAGGCGGCTCCAATTTTATAGGGAATGGAGGGGGGCCTGCATTAACTGCTGCACGATCACTGACGTAGTAGTGTTGCAATCTTGCTGTATTAGAGCAGAGAGTGGGGATTAAGGTGTCAAGTGGGTTTCCAACTTGACAACTCGTAAAGTGAAAGATGGTGACAATTAACTTCAAAATTTTCTTTCATAGGTATCCAATAATTTTACATTATAAAAAGTGGATGAAAGTGCAAAAGTTAGGATAAGCTGGGTCTCATCCCTTTGTTTCTCTTGGATAACTTTTTCCAATCTCCGAGGGGGATTAGGAGAAAAAAAAAACAAAATCTGTAAATTCTATGTAATGATTTTGTTAAGATTAGGTATTTGCCTCAAAAGATTAATATGTTAGTGATCCAAATACTTTATAAATCTCTAAATCTACCTTTACACTATCAACGTGGGACTCGTTCGAAGTCAGCTCACAATCCCTACCTCAAATGAGGCCAGCCAACTCGTTCAACTAGAGGCCTGATACCTGATTCTGATATCACTTGTTAGGACTAGGTGTCCGATTTGAAAGACTCAAATCTTTTATAAATTCTTAAATCTCCTGTCTACACTTCTAATGTAAGAGTAGTTTACAACCAATCTCACCAAATTTCCCTCCGATAATTAATGAAGCAAATACGCATACGTTACTTGAAATCATTCCCCTTGGATTCCTTTCATTTCCATTGATATGCCCTCCCCCGGATCCCAGTTGCCCTAGTCAGTCATTAGTTTCCATTTTGTTTTTGCTTGTTCTCTGACATGGACATCTGCCGACGTCGATGATTTGGATAATCTTCAACTCTATTATGAATCCTTATCAAATTCAGCAAATTGGATCCTCAACTTGCAAATGAAATATCTCAGTAGGATCCACAGTGTCGGGTGTCTATCTACAAGGCAGCTTCATGCATTAGAGATTCTGAAGGGAACCACGAATGCATCCATCTGATCCAGATTCATGCATAAGAGCTGCAACTGTGCAGCTAATGAAGATAAAAAGGCATCCATCCTTACAGCTTTAGATTTTAATATGAATTAATATAAAAATTATTAATTATTATTATTTTTTTACAGTCAAGATGTTCGAGTCTCTTAGAGCATTGTTAATTAATTTTTAGATATATGCAAGTCTCCCTATCTTTTCATACCAGATAATATAGAAAACTCATTATATTATTTATATTTTAGTACAAAACTCATTGTATTAATTATTTTTTATTATGTTAATGTAGAAAACTCATTATATTACCTAATATATTTTAGTATAAAAACGATGTTGGCATTTGTTAAATATTAAAAATGAGGGCGAGGCTAAATACGTCATTACTAGAGCTATGAAAGGGTTGAAAATGAATTCATTGATCATTTTATCTTCATTTTTTCAAGATCAAAAGTAAATAACTAAATAAATATTGTCCATTATTCTTAATTCAGTAACTAAAATACATCAAATGGACATCAAATAAAATAAAATTTATATTTTATTACTTTGTACCAGGAGTTAAAAAAACGGTGCGGCCGATATGCATATCGGCCGCAATATCGGCCGAGAAAATTCTCTCTCTTCCGATATTGGTATTTTCTCTCTCCTCCGATATCGGAAACGTGAAAAAACTGCAAAAAACCGTGATGAACCGTGAAAAACAGCAAAAAACCTCAAAAAATCGGCAAAAACCGTGAAAGCAGTAAACCCTGAACCGTTAAAAACCGTGAAGAATCGCGAAAAACCGTTAAAAACCGCAAAAAACCGTGTAAAAATCGTATCGGTGTTTTTTTTTAAAAAAATAGAAATAATAATTAAATACTGATATTTATGAATATCGGCCGATATTTGGACCGATATTTCGGACCGAATATCGGCCATATCGGCCGATAATACTACTGTACGGCCGATACATATCGTATTGGCCGATTTTGTTCGATTTGAAAAAACCGATATATATGGGCCGATATGATATGTATCGGCCGATATTTGAACCTTTGCTTTGTACACTTTATATGCAACCTTTGTATCTAATCACAATATACACACAAAGAAAGATGTTTTTATATAAGCCATCGATAATTAAGACAACGTTGGACGATTGTAGACGCTAAAAACATACACGAGGACACGGACCTCACATTGTTGCTGGCTGCAGCGAAATTGAATGCACTCTGCTCCGAGCAAACTCAATTATATAAACAATTTTTCTTTAAAAAAATAATATTTATAACTTTAGTTTGAATGATTAAGATAAATTACTAGAAGTTTGAAATTCTCTTGATTTTTTATATGTTCAAGATGTCAAGATCTTTCGGAGTGTTCGACTAATCTTCAGGGGCCTAATGCAAGCCTCACTATCCTCACACATGGCACATCATATGAATTTATAAAGAGTGATCCTTTGAAGTGGAGTGTGTATCAAACTTAAAACTTTTATTTTCTAAAGAGGTTCCTATCCATCCTACTCCAACCTGTTCGAGCTTTTTATATTATCTTGAATGTATAATAATACATTGAAACTTTGCTTTTACATCGTCAAAAAATATAGGGTTTGAATAACTTTCTTACCTTTCAAAATGAAAAGCTATTATGTCCCATTGGTTATATTGTTATCTTAATTCTTGAACATTAACATTCAGGGCTCATCTACTGGTAGATTTTTTTTTTTTCCAAATACTTAGAGCTGCCAATGGAATGATTAAGATATCACCCATAGCAGCATGGATCTAAAGTTTAAAAAAAGAAGGAAACTGATATAAAAGGAACTCATCAAAAATTTAAAAAACATTCAATAAGTTGAAATGTCTGGGTTCTTTTTAAAAGCCCATAAAATGAAGTTTGGTTCTAAGTGTCAAGCCCTGCCCAGCCCTACCCACTTTACTCTTCCAGAATGCTCTGCATACCCATGACTTAGATATTGAACTGAATTAGAAAACAAACAAGGCCCATGGGCTACCTTGTCATGTTGGGCCGAAGCCTAACATGTATGAGTCCATTAGAATCTTGGACCACCATTAGTGAGCCAAGGCAAAAGTCAGAGAAGATGTAGCCCGAGGATAGTCTTGGGTTGGACCTTAAAGTGTGGAATCCTATTAGAGTGTTCTTCGATGGAAAATTTTATATTCCAAAAATTTCCCAATGATATAAAAGGAAGGTTGTGATTATCCATGTATTAAATTTATAAATATAAAAATAATTTAAAGTGAATAAATTTTAGAGAGCTGAAAAATATGGCCTAACTGATCTATTGATTATGACTTTTTATGAGTCTCATATTTAAACGTATAGATTTTAAGTTGACTCATCTAAATCCTGATAGTGGGCCCTAGATATGCCCATGGAATGTGAATGTGCAGGAGTTTATATCTCGGCCGATATTGTGCATATCGGCAGAGATATCTCGGGTTTTTTACGGCCGAGATATCTCGGCTGATATGCACAGTATTGGCCGTACTAGCGAGATATCGGCCGATAGACATTTACACGACCGACATTTGTCCAAAAAAATTTAGGAGAGAGAGATATCGGCCGAGATCCGAGATACCAAGATATTGGCTGAGACGCCAATATCTCGATAAAAGTGATTTTTATACCCCTGATGTGCACAACAATAGCACGGAGGCACTCAGCTAAACAAATTATTGAATGAGTTTTAGATATGATTTATGCACTTGGTCAAGCAACTCACTTGGGCTTCTTGTAGTTTTGGGCTTTTTGGCCATGTTATGTAATTTATTTAAATTGATTTTTAACACTTCTATCTAAATAAATATATTAAAAAAGTTCTCATATTTATAAAATAAAATTTAAAAATAATATCAAATTTATAACTAATAGATCTGAATAGTATTTTCTTGGATTATAATTGGAGAACCCCAACCCTTTTTTGGGCGGATAGAAACGAAAGGAGACGTGGAATATTCAGAACCATTGCCGTGCCGAGCCCTTAAGCCTCAAATTCCGGCGGAGAATGGTTATGGGGCTCGGGCCCATATCCAACAAGGGAAGAACCCAGCCACGATTTTTTTTTTTATGATTCCTATTCTGCCCTTAACGTTATCTATGATTATGTATGGACCAATAAACATGCCTTTCTTTTTTATTTAAGACTAATATGGTATGGTTCCTTAATTTTTGTGATTTTGGCTGTGAATCACTAGTAAAATATGCAATTTTTTGATGTGTCCTAAGGATAGTGAGCTCACTGGTGGAGATTTTACATCGGATATCCCACGATTTCTTACATGTAAATTAAAAAAAAATGCAATCTTTTTGATATTTCTATAGGGTGTGCTTGTGCCACTGTGATAATTAAATTTGTAGGGAATATGAATAGGAGTTTATCTTCTATCTTATAGAATTAGTTTTGTTGTTACAAGGAGGATGGCAATTTTTTATATGATTTAGGCAATTTGACTAAATTTGATTAAAAATTAAATTTAGATAGAATCTCTGACCTATTTATTGATTTGATTAATTTAATTTAACTTTGTTTAATGTATTAATGAGTTTGCATTTAAAGTTTAAATGAACGAATTGTAAAATTAATTTGACACTTTATAACAATATCAACCGATTTAACTAGATTCATTTTAATAATTTTAGAGCAAAGTATAAATTCAACAGCTCAACTTAATTCAATTTGTGAAAATATAATTCAGATTGAATATATTGATTCGTCTAAATATAAGACAAATGTCTTAATTTAACCTCAATTAGAAATAAATAGATTTAGGTTGAGAGCTCTAAATAAATAAATTGATAATTCTTAATTTTTATCATTTATACGACACCTACTAAAATCTAAATAAATCACAAATTAGCCTAGTATTGTTTGACAATTTTTTTATTTTTTACACTTCTAAAGTTTAGAAGTAATCCACCTCATCTGATCTGATCTGGTAGAATATTAGGTCATGTCAGGAAATTTGTAGTTTTCATGAAAATTAAAAAATTCATTAATTTACTTTGAGTCTGATTTTTAAGTTTTAGAGTAAATTGAATTACAAGGGCAATATCGATATTTCGTGCTAAAACGAGGTGCTTTCTTGTAATTCCAGTTGCGAAACATCCCCTCGTATAGTCGTGTAGTTACATGTTATCCCCAACCAAGGTATCAGTAGTCGGTGTAGAGGAAGAGAGCGGGAGAGTAGAAAATGTCGGCCGAATCCGTTGGATTATCAGCCTCTGGCACAGCTCTCCGAAACTTCGGCAGCTGTCGGAGGCCCTTCTCTCTCCCTTCGTCCAGCTACTTCGGGCTCAAAAGTTTCGGCCCCATCTTGCGCCGATCCTCGCCGTCCGATTTATTCCGAAATGTTCGTCTTCGTTCGAAATCGACGTTCCAGATTTCTGAAGACAGGAAAGGAAAGCTCTCAGTTGTTTCCATGGCCGGCGTAGGTTTGTGTTTCCCACTTCCCTCTTCTGTTCTTTCGTACTTAGCAGTTCTACTTTCGTTGTTTTCAAGTACAATTGTAGTGTATGTGGTTCGAGTCTGTGGCACGTTCAATATTTTAATTTACGAAAGAAATTGGGTACAATTTTATTGTATTTCTTCTAATTTTGAGGGGCTTACAAGATTGTAATTTACAAAATTGGGGCAAATTTTAGTGTATTTAGTTCTTGCCTGTTGTAATTTCAACTTCTAAATTCGAGGAATCCAGACTTAATTTCCAGATTTGAATTTAATAAGTATGAAGCAGTTTCTGTATTTTGGTATGGGGATGTCTAGAATAAGCCCTCCGGTTCTCTGTTATAAGATTGGAAAAGGTGTTGGCAAATTAGAATCACATGGACTATTATAGGGTTGAAGTAAGTCTCATTGGACCATCTTAAACATTCTTTTAAGCATTAAAGCTGAACTTAGATAAGTATTTATATATTTGATAGACAATACTACAGTGAGGATAAGTAAGATGAGTATTGGCCAAGACCAGATTTAGATTTGTACAATAGAGTGGCATATGGAGTTGGCCTCACTTATAGGCTGTAAACTTGGGCAGGATTCCTGTTGGAGCATTGTCTAGATTTACCCTTTTGGTAGGGCTTTAGCTGCCAGACTAAGAAATGAATACAATAATTTATGCAGAGAATACTCCATTGTCCAAGATTCTGTTTTACTATTTTTTTAGATGCTTGATACAAGTGTACAGTGTATGAGTTTAACAATGGCTTGGCAATTCTATTCTGAAAAAAGAAGAGAGAAACACACACACGCACACACGTTGAAATTGGTGAGAAACTGATTGTCTCCTCTTTCCTATAATAGATCATTATCATTGTGAATTTTAAGACCTTTGAAATAAGGTGGCCACTTTGGAGAAAGAGTTCCCTAGCTAATGTGAAATGTAGCCTGGGTTCTGTGCAATGCCGAATTCACACCTGAAAGATGACCGGTTACTCTGCCAAGTTTCAAACTGAATTTTAAAATGTACCTAGCAAATTTGTATTGTAGGACCAAATCAATATTTTTTTTTTTCTTCACAGGTAAACTTTACATCGATCTCGATAAATGGTGTCACTTGTGAATTTACTGATCAATCATTAGATACTTCATTTTGGGTATGCATTGAGTTCTTGTTTTTAGGAAAGTAAGTGATTTATTTCCAAAAGGAGGGAAACCCCCAAATGAACATCAAGAAAGGGTGATGCACCCCAACAATGGACAGCCAATGGGCTACTAGGGAACTGTGGAGCATCATCCTTTAGAGGGGCCTAGGTGAGATTAGATTAGCCTTGCCACTATAGGAGGAAACCCAATCAACAAGAAAAATGACCAATAAGAATAAACATCCACAGCCATGGCTATCCAACTAACAACGAGCATGGACTCACTACCAAAACAGCCCCAAAGGACTGCACAAGCCAGCTTGAATTATGAATCAGCAGTTACAAAGGCAGAAAATGCAATCAGAGACTAGCATTTAGGTGGTCCTTTAACCTCTCTATCTAAGTTGCATGATGAGGGTACGCGTGTTGGAATATGAGATGGGTATGAGGTGTTTGTATTTGGAAATTTAAAGAATATAGGAAGTGTGGATTCACATAATACTTGAATAGGTTTAAACAAATTTTTATCATTTATAAAGAGTTGAAATGATTATTTAGTTTATAATAAAAATAACAATCATAACTAAAAAATAAAAATAAATGCCTAAATTTTACTTGTAGCATTCGGAAAAAAAAAAAAAACCACATGAATGTTATGTTATTCTTTTTTTTTTTTGGAATGATGGAATGTGTCAAGTTATTCAAAGGAAGAAAAAGTGTCATGACATCTTGTCACCATGCAAAACATTGTTAAGGTAGTACTATAAGAATCCTTGAAGAATTCATGAAGAATCCAACATGGAGATGCATTCTACATGGATAAGCTGTCCATTTCAAAGAATTCATTCAATATAAATCTCCAGGTCTGCCTCATCTAGAGAGCCAGGTGCAGAGATGGGGTTGGCAATCTCCTTTTTGATGGTTGTGGATCACTTAAATGGGTCCAAGCAACAAATGATTCAATGGTGGAACTTTGCCACGGTAAATGAAGAGAGTCTATATGTGTATCTGTTTACAGCTTCAGTTTGGGTCTCGCTATTTTGGAGTCTCAATAAATTGGGTATTCAATAATACTAATTGAAGCAATTGTAAAAACAATAAATAAAGAAAAAGCCATTTATCCCATCATTCTTGTGTTGACATTTTTATTTGGATCTGGCATGCTCTTTTTTTTCCCCAGTGGGCCGACTGCTTATCTGATGCCCACATGACTTGAACCGACAACTTGAGGTAAATGACAGATGATTAACAAAATATCCAGAAAAAATAGAGATAGCTTTAGCTTATTGTCATCATCATTAATTGTTGTTATCCCACCTATCTAGGATAGACTTTTCGATTTGTGCTTTTACATTTGACCCTATCATAAACCATAACTTCCATAACTCCTTATTCTATCATGTCTTTCTTATCCTTTCCCTCTTCATTTTCAGTGGTCTTCCTCTTCTTCTTGTATCTTTGATTTGTAACCTCTTGACTTCACATATTGGGGCCCACTCTGGTCTTCTACAAACATGGCCATACACCTTAAGTAGGTTTCTCTTAATTTATCATCTATTGAGGCTATTTTTAAAGTCTTATTAGTGTAGTTATTTCTAACTCTATCTTTTAAGGTTATTTTGCATTTTTACTTATTCAATGAAGAATGCACATCTCCATTACCCTAACTTTGTCTATTTGTTGCTTCCTCATTGTCCAATACTTTGCTCCATAGAGCAATGTGGGTTTGATAACTATTTTATGAAATTGTCCTTTTAAATGATGTGGGAATCATATAACACACTGTCGGCTTGTCTATGTTGTGCCCACTTTCCTCTCATCCTATTGGTTATATCTAGATCAAAGTCTTCGTTAGGTTCTACTATTGAGCCCAAGGATCAACGTTTTCGTAGCGCGACACTAAATCATTTTCTTTTTAATTACGTTGCTTTTCCTAACTTCTATTTCACAAAAGTTACATTCCATGTATTCTTTATTTGTTCTAATATTTTTTAAACCATTTGTCTCGAAAAATTTCCTCTATAGTTCCAACTAGTCACTTAATTGTTGTTTTTTTTCACTAGTTATTACTATCTCATCTGTGGAGAAATGGATTTCATATAGAAGTTTGGGTCTTGTGGCATTACATCTATGAGCTACGCTACGAAAGTTTGGGAGAGTAATAGAGCATCACCTAAAACAATATCCCAAAACTAATTTAGTTTTATGCTAGGTTGATCAAAGCAATTTTCTTACTGAGGCAAGTCATTTTTAAATTTAATGAGGGAAAACTGAATTACACTTTTTTATTTATTTAGGGAAAGTCCATGATAGAGTGTCGAGGCAATTAGATTGGCAATCACTAAAGGGTAAATGCACCCACATGGATAAGTCAAGATTATATTGGACATTTATGAAGAGGCAACAGCTAGCGTGAAAAACAGTATGTGAAGATTCAACAAAGTTTCCAGTTGAGTTGGGCATCACGAAGGGTCCACTGAGCTCTTTTTTATTTCTATTGTTATAGTTAACTTAAAATAAAGTTCTTTGGTGTATATCAATTAAGTAGTAAATTGGAATCAAGGAGAAAAGCTTTTGAGGCAAAATTTCTGAAAATAATTGGGAGAGAATATATGGGGTGTAAGTTTAGTGAATTGGGAGTATGGAGCTTGAATTGATTAAGCTCAATGACTCGGTTTCACTTGGTGAGAAATGTTGGGTGCAATTTTAGAATCAATGGAGGGTTTGATTTAGATATAGCTTATTAGGATGAGTTCAATGTCGGTGAAGTGTGGGCAAGCCAGTGAAATATTGTGTGATAGAAAAGTGCCATGTTGAGTAGTGGGTATTTTTCAATTGGACATGCAATACTGTATAGAGTTGAATGTCAAGTGATAAATCATGGTGACAAAGATGCATATATTATGGTGGATGGATGGTAAAACAATTAAAGATGGTAATGACTGCAAAGCCTAAAGGCTGCCCCAATAGAAGAAAAATGAGTTACTGCCATTTAAGATGGATTGGGCATCTACACAAGGAGTCGAAGGATTATAATTAGAATGTACGTGAGGAAGGAGGAAGCCGTTAAGACTTCAACTGATGTGCTGAGTAGAAAAGTAGAATTCAGAAACCAGATCCTGATAGATGGAACAATGGCTTTGAAAATGGTAGTGTTGGTGGTCATTTATTAACACTTGATTCCATATGGAGTAGTTTTTTTTATTTCCTCCATTTCTTCAAACACAGAACTTACCATTCTTTTCTACTCTTTTTACCGGTTTGCTCTCCATAATTTGGTAATTTTTGGTTAAAAACTTATGCTGCTGGCATTTGCTTACTAGGACATAGATGCACTTCTTTATGTGCATGTTGGCATGAATACCATTACCATTATAAGTGGGCATATTTAACTTTATGCTTCACCTAATGTATATATAAGATCCGAGGCTTGATCTCTTGGTTAGATGTATTTGATACGACCATAACAGTATAGTGGATCCACTTTACTTCCACAATCACAGCTATGCTTTAAATATTAGTAAATTCTGATGCAAAGCATGTTTTAAATTGGTATTATTATAGCATTCTCTTAACCATTGTATTTATATGCAGTTCTTAGTTAATGATCTTAATACATCAGATATGGGTTTATTTTTTCATTGATTTACAGATGCAAAGCGGGAGGTACCACTAAAGGATTATAGGAATATTGGTATTATGGCCCACATAGATGCAGGAAAGACTACTACCACTGAACGGGTTCTATACTACACTGGAAGGAATTACAAGATAGGTGAGGTACATGAGGGAACAGCTACGATGGACTGGATGGAGCAGGAACAAGAAAGGGGCATTACCATAACCTCTGCTGCAACTACCACATTTTGGAATAAACATAGAATTAATATTATCGACACACCTGGCCATGTTGACTTCACACTTGAAGTGGAGCGGGCCCTTAGAGTACTTGATGGTACTATTTGCCTGTTTGACAGTGTTGCTGGTGTTGAGCCACAGTCTGAGACTGTATGGAGGCAAGCTGATAAATATGGAGTTCCTAGGATATGCTTTGTTAACAAGATGGATCGTCTTGGAGCAAACTTTTTTAGAACAAGGGACATGATAGTCACAAACTTGGGTGCTAATCCTCTTGTTATACAATTACCTGTTGGTGCTGAAGATAATTTTCAAGGAGTTATTGATCTTCTGAAAATGAAAGCAGTAATCTGGTCAGGAGAAGAGTTAGGTGCAACGTTTACACATGAAGAGATACCAACTGATCTCCTGGACTTAGCTCAAGAGTACAGAACACAGATGATAGAAACTTTGGTTGACCTTGATGATAAAGCCATGGAGAACTACCTTGAAGGAGTTGAACCAGATGAAGAAACCATGAAAAAACTTATCAGGAAGGGGACCATCTCAAGTACTTTTGTTCCAGTTTTGTGTGGCTCGGCATTCAAAAACAAGGGTGTCCAACCACTGCTTGATGCAGTTGTAGATTATCTGCCTTCACCACTTGACCTGCCACCAATGAAAGGGACTGATCCTGATAACCCAGAACTAACCATTGAAAGAGTTGCAAGCGATGATGAACCATTTGCTGGACTTGCCTTCAAGATAATGAGCGATTCATTTGTAGGATCGCTTACATTTGTTAGAGTCTATGCAGGAAAGTTATCTGCAGGTTCCTATGTTTTAAATGCAAACAAAGGAAAGAAAGAGAGGATTGGGAGACTTCTAGAGATGCATGCTAATAGCAGGGAGGATGTTAAGATGGCTTTAACTGGAGACATAATTGCTCTTGCGGGTTTGAAAGATACAATCACGGGTGAGACACTATGTGATCCAGAGAAGCCCATTGTTCTTGAGCGAATGGATTTCCCTGATCCTGTTATTAAGGTTGCAATAGAACCGAAAACCAAAGCCGATGTCGATAAGATGGCAGTTGGGTTGATCAAACTTGCTCAAGAAGACCCATCTTTTCACTTCTCAAGAGATGAGGAGATTAACCAGACTGTTATTGAAGGGATGGGCGAGTTGCATCTTGAGATCATCGTTGATCGTCTCAAGAGAGAGTTCAAGGTTTCTTTCTTTGATTTTTTCCCATTTATCATAAAGTCTTGTCTGCTAACATTTTTTTTGGTAGACTGTCTGCTAAAAGTTTAATTTTTTTTTATAAACTTCAGGAAATGTCACCCTATTTACCTCTTAAAAAAAACCCCAACAACAACGAAGTAATGCACTATTTGTTGACTTCCTGAAAATCGATTTCCATGTATATCAGCAAGGTGGAAAGGAACCGGTCATCTGATTTATTGGCTTTTTTTTTTTCCCTTATGAGTATCATAATGGTATCTACATCCATTTTCCCCCCACCCATTACTAGGTTTAATGTGGTTGTTCAAATCATTCATAATGCTTATCATGCCATCTTATTTGATAAGTCGGCCGTTTTTAATGGTAGTAAAACAAAAGAGGTATCCTCCATCTATCACTAGTTTCCCTCTGGTGAATCTTTACTCTCGACATGGCTGAAAATGGCATTTTACTAATTTTGCTGATGACTGTAAATTGCTTTATCACTAAGACTTGGTTTCCCAGGTGATCTGCACTTTTCCTTGACTGATACCCATTGTTTGATAAATCAGCTTGATGACCAAGTTGACTTTCCTCCTAGGTATTTTTTTCTGGCTTTACCCAACTGCAAATCTGGGACTGAAAACTCAATTTGGCAGACACCTGATGAAGGTTCTATCATTTCCTTCCCCTAACTTGCCAAGACCTGACTGGGTCTTGTTTTCCTGTGTTAAATAAATCGGACTTTATGTTAAGTTGGTTTTAGAAACATAATGTTGGTAGAGACATTTCTTTTCTTCTACACGTGAGCTTTACACCTAGAGAGTGTACATTAAAATAACAATTTTGTGCATACACCATCAAATGGATGCATGTAGAGTCAAAAGAGTGTGTCTTGAATAATCAAATGTGGAAGATTCCAGTGTCCATTTGTAGAAAACCAGTTTGTCACTCTTGATTCCCACACCCTGTGGACCATTTTATAGAATGGATGTGGCAAGGAGTTTCACATATCCTGTTTTTAGCAGTACCCTAACTTGAACTTGCTTCATGCTTTTCAAGTTCATGGTTCTGCGAGTTTTCTTAATTTATGTCCTGTCAACACCCTTATAAATAATTTATGTCTTTGTCAAGTTGCTTTGCAATATATTGATAATTAACATACAAGTTATTTACTGCACAGGTTGAAGCAAATGTTGGTGCACCACAAGTAAACTACCGCGAAAGCATCTCCAAAGTGTCGGAGGTAAAATATATCCATAAGAAACAGTCTGGTGGGCAAGGGCAGTTTGCAGACATCACAGTCAGGTTTGAGCCTATGGAGCCAGGGAGTGGGTATGAATTCAAGAGTGAAATAAAGGGTGGTGCAGTTCCAAAAGAATATATCCCAGGGGTGATGAAAGGGTTGGAGGAGTGCATGAGCAATGGTGTTCTTGCTGGCTTCCCTGTTGTTGATGTCCGAGCCGCATTGGTTGATGGTTCCTACCATGACGTTGATTCAAGTGTCTTAGCATTCCAACTTGCAGCTCGTGGTGCTTTTCGAGAGGGTATGAGAAAAGCAGGTCCGAGGATGCTGGAGCCTATTATGAAAGTTGAGGTTGTCACACCTGAAGAGCACTTGGGTGATGTGATTGGTGATCTCAACTCAAGGAGAGGACAAATCAATAACTTTGGTGATAAGCCTGGCGGTTTGAAGGTACATGAGTTTGTTTCCTCATTTTTCTTTTCTTTTTCTTTTTCCCTTTATTTTCCTTTTACCTTTTTAGTTAAATTGGTCGTACTTTTATTAGGCTGTACCCATGTAAACTACTGTTCTGTTTCCTACTCGTGACCTTCGAAAAAAACACAAACAGACGTATGATAATGTCTGCAGTATCTTTTATCATTTCAGATTCAGTTTCATTTGCTCCTAGGTAGCACTTACACATACCATTCATCAATTAGCAAAGTAGTTTACATACATGCCAATTTGGATTTATCCACATCATGTACCCATTGGATATGGAGCCATTTTCTGAAAGTCATCAAGACCCTTCGAATTTGGAATGTTGACCTTCTCCCCCTTATGGCAGATACCACTTTGATGTTAGGATTTTAAATCATTGGTTATGTCTGGGTTATGATCCATCAATAATGGTCTCATTATGATGATGCATATGATGATTCAACAACTAAATGTGGCTGGGAGGCAAGCTGGGTGCCACCGCTCTTTTACCTTTGGGTTGAGTGACAAGTTTGTCTGTTAAGCGAGTCTTTGGAGAGGTGATTTCAATCTCAATTAAAATGGGGATTTTGATCTTGGAGTTCGATAGCTAGTTTTTTCTTTGAAAGATAACTGTTTTATTCACAAAAAGAGGAAGCTATACAAAGAGGAAAGCTGCAAAACTGGGCAAAAAGAACCCGCAACACCCCAAACCACCATACCCCGAATTTACAAGTTTCTGTTTACAATTTCTGAAGGCCAGTAAAGACCCTGTCTCGCTTTCTCATTAGTTGCAAAGTTTGCAGCTCTAGGAATCCAAGATACATTAAAACCACATGAAGATATTGATGCGTGGATCCTCTCCACTTTATCCAAGAATTTCCACGGAAAAGTAGAGCCCGCAGCCCAACCCACTATCACCTTGGAATCCCAGCTCTGGAGGCTTCCAGGAGTCCTGAGGGTGATCCGACTCCCTCAAATGCCAATCAGCAAAAGACTTTGGGCTTAGAGCCCAAAGTCCACCAGACTGCTCTGAACTTTATGAGTCAATAACTTGGGCTGCATTAGAAGATTTCCCCAGCCAAATCCTTGCGGAATATGCTCTAGTAGAATTACTTATTTATCTGGGAAATTTGGTAACAGTTTTAATCATTCTCAATATAGCAAAGTGCCAAATGATGTAGCAAGAATCACCAAGGACTTTCATCAGATGAGACTTTTGATGCTGTAAAGCAATCCTTTTTTATCTTGTAAAAAAATAAAATGAAAGAATTTTGATCTGCAAGTCCCTTTAAATTCCTAGATCCTGCTACTGTACTTGATCATTAATAGAATAACCTTTTCTTGGTTAAATACAGGTGGTCGATGCATTGGTGCCTCTTGCAGAAATGTTTCAATATGTGAGCACTCTCCGGGGGATGACGAAAGGGCGTGCATCTTATATCATGCAGTTGGCCAAGTTTGATGTTGTCCCTCAACACATTCAGAACCAACTTGCTGCAAAAGAGCAAGAGGTTGCTGCTTGATGTCCTTCCATTTCAAGCATTAACTTGTATGGAGAGAATCAATCTGTTGGATTCTTGCAATTTTTGCTGTCTTGGAGTTCATGATCCAAGGCATTGCTCTGTACTCTTTCAATATATTGGCAATGTAAGTAAAGCATTTTTGAGTTATAAAGAATGGGATTCCTTTCATAGCCTCATTTCAAACTATAACCAGATGGATCATCATTTGCTGTTGGTTTGTACAGGATCGTAAATTTCAGTTATTGAATGCAAATATATCAAGAAGGGTGGACAGTCAGGGTTTGTCGATATTTCAGGTCCCCAGCACATTCACTAGCGTCCAATTGGCACATACTGTAACCCATCTCAGATATACATTGACATCAACCAGACAATTGATGATGGTGCATATTGAGTTTCCTGATAAATTGAAAAATGCACTACTGACAATCTTAACCATCTGACTTTTCCATTCGAAGTCTTTTGATTAGGACTATTGACCATTTTTCAAATATTGTGCATTTTAGGGTTTTTCTCCTTACATGTGTCAAGGTTATTAATAGAGACACCCGCTATTTTTTTAATGTTGAAAAATCATCATTATCGAAGTCATTTACCTTATCAATCTAATATTGGCCTTTATATTTGGATTTGACATTATTTTCATGAACCGATTGTCTCTGACTCCTATTGATGTTGGAGGTATTTTATATTAAAAATGGCAATGACCAAGGGCAATTTAGTCTTTACACAATCAAATGTGGTTGGTTTTTGCTATTTTAGATAGAGGATTTTTTCTAGAAATATAAAATAGCAGAGTGCCTCTATTTGCAATCACAATGTTGCTGGTTTTAGCTCTATGAACGTCAAATCTAATGATGAGTGCCGATTTCAAAATAGATAGAATAAATGAGGATGATTGTTATTTTATTTTTTCAGGTCTACCAAATCATCCAAAATTAGGGCCTAGACTTTGTAAAGTTAAGAGTGTTAATTGTCATTGAAGTCTCAGTAATTACCAATCCATCCAATAATAACTGGGATAATTGCTTCCTTGCTTACAAAGTGAGGCTGAGTTGTTAATAATATAATATCGAGTCCTCGTAAACTATTCTCAAATGTATTAATAGGAAAGCCGGAACATGATCCAAAGTGAGAAGATCTAACCCCGTCATATCAATACATGGTGTGAAGTTACATGGATTTAACAGGCCTTTATATGATACACACTTGGATGCACATCGGCACACATAAAATTATTTAGATAGGTGACTTTGATGTTGGGGCTGCAGACGAGTTTTACATTGGAAATGTAGAGGAAAATCTAGAAATTTTTAAAGAATTTGTATCACTCTACGTAATGAGCTACCCTTTTGGGATGGATATCCAGCTCTAACAAGTGGTATCAGAGTTAGGTTTTAGGCTACCTCATCTGGACTTAAGAAAACTCCTAGGCGGATGAGATGGCTGGCCTTATTCGAGGGGGAGATTGTGTGATACCCTATCCCTCCCTCTCTTGAAGTCCCACATCGGTGGGCGAGAAAGGAGGGAGTGGGTTTATAGAAAGCTACCCATGTGTAACTTAGTGTGAGGCCTTTTGGGCCGGGCCAGGTGGGCCCGGGCCCAAGAACAAAACCGTGCGGGTTCGAGCTTGTGTGCGAGGCCCAAAGCGGACAATATCACACTGAGTCAAGCCCTAAGCCCTGTGTGTTCGGGTCGGGTCGTTACAGATTGTTGGAGTTGAGAATGAGTTACACATTCGTAGTGTAGATAGAGTAGGGATTTATAAAAGACTTGAGTCACTCCATCTAATAACTAGCTCTTTTTGGAATAGATATCCAACCCTAACATTTGAAAACTCTTTAATTTGATATATATTTCTATAAAAGTAGTCTTTATTGAATAAGTGATGTTTTTTTAAAATTATCAATAATTCAATTTTATTTGATAGTGAAAAATTATCAAACTATCAACAGACTGTAAAACAAACAAATGGGCATCTAACACAAGCTTACAACAACTAAACCAGTACAATTTGTCAGTAATTATTTAAAAAGAGACAGATTAAGATTTAAGGTGAGGCAGGTTGGTTTGAAGCAAGGTGGTTGATGAGAGCTAAGGCATTGCTTGTCAGCTCCGCACCATTCACGATACAACTCCTCACAGCATTCTTCATGTGGCCTTTCATGTCTTTCTCTGCACATCCGTGCAACTCTCTTCGTTCGTCAACACAGCACTCACCCATGTCTGTAAGTTGCTCATATGGTATTCGAAATCTGGTCCTCCAAGCTTTCTCAGCTCCACAAGTGACTTCTTTACCTCATCCACTGAGTCAGCAATGTTCTCAACACAGTCCTTCATGGCAACTCCCTCTATGGGCTTCATGCTTTGGTGAGCCAAAATTCTCGACAGTGCCACAGAAGCCGACCGGACACTTGTTAGCGTCACCAACGAAGCGGCATCAGCCAATTGAATTGCGCTTGTTTGGATTGTGCTCGCATAGACTGCGAGTGGGTCGAAGCACAGATGTGGGTACTTGGTCACTTTACAAGAAACCTTGATGAATTCAGTGCTGTTATGGCTATCCACTCTATCTGAATAACATGATTTGATGTTGTTTGAGAAGAGAAGTGAGAGTAGAGCTATAAGAAGAAAGCAGGATAAGCTGCTGCTGCTACAGACTTGCATCTCTTCCACTCTTAGGAGGGAGACTTCTAAAGAGATTTTCTTGCTTGGGTAGGGAGGGAAGGCAACTTATTTTACAGGTGAGATGATAGGCATTCATTTCTTATTGTGGATCCCACAAATTCAATAATTGTATACTATTTTTCAGCTACTGGCAAAAGACAGAGCCCATCAATTAGGAAGCTATGGGCCCAATGGCCTTTCAACGAAGGTGCTCTTAACATTTGACAGCTTAAGGGTCCATTTAGAGAAGATATATTAAATAGAAATTCTTTTGAGGGTTGTGGCTGGAAATCTTTTTCCTCAAGTTGTGGTAAGCTCTTTCTCTGCTAGACCTTTACGCTGTTAGTAAAGAAAAGATGGAGTGATAGTAAACCACTGCATTTAAAGCCTGTACCTGGTTTGCCCGAGAATAGATAGGGTTAGGACAATTATTGGAGGGAGAGCTTGCTTTGTAAGGTCATTGCAGATCAGAAGTTCCATTTAACTGATTGGGCTGGGATAATAATGTTTGGCGTTGTCAGTTTCCTAAGGTTTCTGTCCTAGTTATGTATTAATTGTGAACATGATACTGGCACCCGAGATGACAGTTAACTAGGATACATCCAACTATCGAGCCTAACTTGGGACTTGAGAACTTATACTGGGCATAATCATCATTATTAAAGCTTTATCTCATTTATTTAAATTTCACATTTCAAATTTTAATTTTTAACTTAACTCTGTAAACAATCATCTTCTCCTGCATCTCATATTCTATAATTTCCTGTCTTGTCGCTTCAATTCAATTTTTATAATGGCTGTCTCCTTTTCAAAGTGCCTTTTGATTTTCTTTTTAAAACTATTGTAGGATATCTTTACCCTACATTCTAAATAAAACTAATCACTGCAGATACACGAAATCACCTACGAGCCTTCTATATTTCCATAAATTCAGAAGAAGTTATACTCCCTTTAAGGAAAATTTGTGTCCAATTCACTGGTAGAACTCACTGAACACAAATAATCACCAATGCTCAAATGAAGATTTTAAGAGCTTCAAACTTATCCAAATCATGAAGCTGTTCATCCATTTCGTTAAGATAAGTAGACAAAGAAAATGTACAACCAAAATTAAGTCTATTCTCTCTCAAGAATTGTTCGTAACACAACCACCCATTAGTCCCAACCTATATTATTATTAATTAAACATCCAGATGGGCCACCCATGAAGGATTTCTTTCTTTCAGCAACGACATTCTCTGATTTTGGCAAATTATTGATTGACATGTTTGCCTTGCAGACATTCTGAAAGAAGTTCTCAGATTTCATGGAATTTGTTTTCCAAGCTACATCAGACAGCACCTAAGAGGATAGCACGTTGCACATGCTTTGATTCTCAAGGTTTATATATATGAAGTTACAAACTGTTATTTGATTGACAAAATGGGTGGCCATTTAGATACCCGACTTTTCTTTTATGAGATGCTTGATTTCAAAATTTTGTATGAAAATTATTATTTTGACTTTCAATTTTTTTAAAAAGACGATTCTTCTATACAAAACTGAGAGGCAAAACAATGATTTCGTATAAAATTTTGAAATCGGATATCTCTTAAAAGAAAAGTCGGGTGTCTAAATGACTAGGCGGCAAAATTCTTCTAAGATGATTTCTTGTCTAATAAAATATTCTCTGTGATATGCAGTAATTCAAACCAAAGAACAAGGCATGAGCCCACTTTTAAGTTCTTAATGTCCATCCTTTGTTTATGATCAAATGACTTGTTGACAAATCATAAATTATATTAGATTAGTGCAGTAAGTACCCAACTAACCTAGATTTAAGAATTGCTGATAGTTGTTACAAGTGTAAGACCAACGAGTTACGCAAAGAAATAATAAAAGAAAACAAGGTATTAATAACTTAATGGTGAGAGGTTCTGCAGACTGCAGTGAGTAATAGAAGGCCCATTTTAATTCTCTACATTATGCCGTTGATGAATAGAAAAAGGAACAACTAGCCACCCCCATTTAAGGATTTCTTCTTATTGAAGACTTGGAATAAAACTACGTGGGTTAGGTAGAGTTTAAAATTGAGTCTTCTTAGTAAATTCAGATTTGAGCTAAAAACTACGTGTGTTTTTTGTTTTTTTTTTTTTAGCGTAAAGAACCTCAAGATTTTATTAGAGCATTACATAAAACTTTGAATGCACGAAACTCCTCATGAGTCACAGGCATCGGATTACTATAGGATTCGAATATGAGACCTCTAATTCCTAAGTCAAAGTATTTGCCAGTTGAAATATCCCGTGCTGAGTAAAACTTCATCAAGCTTTGCCTGGCTGTTGGTAATTATTTTTAGTTTCTTTTAGAATCTTTATAAAAATAATCTACATTTACCATTATTAAAATCATTTGTCTTATTTATTTAGATTTGTTATTTATCGTTGATTTTGATAAATTATTTTCTCTATAGAAGATAAAGGTATGTTAAATAGAAGGCTACATTTTCTTGATTTTTTGATTAGGCCTTAAATATGCTTTGAATTCTATTACAGCTACAGTACAGAAATTTTGCATATTATAAGTTGTACCAAAATGTAATCTGATTACACTAAACTCAATTAAAACATCATTAAAAACTGAAGAATCCAACCACCTTATGATTTTGAGCAGTGGAGTTCACCGGGGAATTTAAAAAAAAAAAACAATTATCAGGTGTCAAATTGTAGATTAGCCTATAAAGTATCTTGCTAAATAATAATGAGTTATATTAAAATTTAAAATTGATTAGATAAATGGTTAAATAATTTTACGATATAATAATGATAATAGTGATAATGACACTAAAACAAGCTTTCAATAATTAGCCGAAGTAGATATCCTTCATTAAAAAATGAGCTTAAAACATTAACAAGGTTGTCTCAAGCTTCTAATATTTAATGAATGAAAAACTGCTAAATTTACTCTCGTATTATGTTTTTTTTATATCTTTTGCTAATGTGACAAGTTATGTGAATGATATCTTAACTAATTCTTGAAAAGCCAACCAAGGAATAGCCATGACATAAATTTGAGGTTATAAAAAGGTATTACTTAAATTAAGTGTAGCATCTCTCCCTATGAATGACCTATGACAGGTTCAATCTTTTAATAAAATGATAGAAAACTTATTTATGATTTATTACTAAAAAGGATTATCTTTTAATTTAGAAAATGGATTTACGTCTCCTTAAATTGAACGTATAGAAAATGAAGATGTATACAAAGTTTTATGTTTTAATATGTAACATTGAGAACTTAGTATGTTATGAATCGATCATTGAATTGTATAATTCTCTCAAAATCTTTTTATGCACGTAATCTTCTCTACATTCTAACTATAGAAGATCCAATTCAAGACCACCTTATTCAGACATTTTTTCAATGTTTTAAGATCTTAGTTCAGTTATCTTAAAAACCTTTTCAAAATTCAAATATTAAACCGCTCTTAATTTTTATGTTGAACTTTTATTAATTGTAGTTCGATTATTTTGATTTTGTCAATGATCGGAGTTGGTATGGTTGATCTTTAAATAGTCCCAACTTAATATGTTGGATTGTTGGACTATTCTATTATTTATAATTATAATCAAATTTAAATAAGATTTTTTATAAAAAATGTGTTATTAGCTTTATATATTTTATGTGTTGCGTATTTAATATTTATTACCATATTATTATATTTTTAACTATTTTTATTAATTAAATGATTATTTATCAATTTTAATGATTTTTGAACCAAGTTAAACTCTATCCCACTCAACCTCCACGTACAAAAATTTCTCAAGAGTTGATCTACGGTCAACAAAGTGCAACAAAGATTGGACGACGTAGAATATAAAACGAAGGCAGAGTTTAATAGAATCGGGTCAAATATTGAAACTGGCACAACTTCATAAGTATTTTACAACTCTTTTACAAATTTGATAAAATCAATTTTTTTTTTCAAAAATAAAAAACAGACATTTTTTTTACAGGCAATTAAAAACGCCATTCGTTGCTAATAATAGAATTCAAAAAAAAAAAAAAACATTTTTTTTTACAGGCAATTAAAAACGCCATTCGTTGCTAATAATAGAATTCAAAATAAAAAACAAACATTTTTTTTACAGGTAATTAAAAACGCCACTCGTTGCTAATAATAGAAAACAATTCTAATATAAAACTTATTTTTCATTATGCACAAATGCACCTCATACACGATGTATCATACGACATTATCAACGCCATTGTATTGAATCCGATGTTGCATTCATTCCTCATTTTTCGGGTCTTCTCTGTTTTCCTCTTTTAAATTTTAAGAGAATAACTCTGGAACAGTTGACTGGTTGTATTAATTTTTTAGCCAAGAATGCTTTTAAAAAGTCTGCCCGATAAATAGGGTTTTGTCGTACATCGTTCTTGACCTCTAATTATTTTGGTAGGATAACTTAGTGTATTACAACTATATTCTACCTTCAAGTTCTATTTGCACTCTAGTTAATTATTTTATTTACATCTAAAATGCTTCTAAAGTAGTTAATAACCAAAATTCTTGTTTTCATTTTTGTAATTTTAGAAATTTATAAAATAAAAGAGGTAAAATGATAATATTTCAATACCAACCGATAAACGATGAATTAGTCAAGTCTTCATCTTGGAAACACGAGTGCGCAGCCGAAGACAGCCCAGCTTGGCCAGGAAAAGTCCTAAGCTTATGCAGACTTGGGCCTCAGTCCAATCTTAAGTAAAAATTAAGGGCCAAGTTAAAATTAGGTTAAGCCCGAGCTACATGCATGTAAGGACACATAACCCAAAGATTAAATATTAAGGTTCCTTCTAGTTGCTTATATATTATAATCAAAGAGCTTATTCTATACAGAGAGCCAATAAAACGGCTCAACTCTCAATAGAAATCTTATACGATTCAAGTTTAGATTTAATACATGTGGGCATGTAACACTGTTTAATCAGTGACACCATAAATTATCACAAAAATTAGATGGTCCAAATTCACTATGATCTGTATGTTCCATGCAATGTGGACGTTACACGTAAAATTGTGGATTATCTAGTATTTAGACACCATATAATTTGGTGGTGCACCAATAACAATATAATTTAAAAGTGAATTTATCATTATAAAAAAATTAATAGTTACTTTAGGATTAAAATGACTAAATTTACATTTGTGAATTGGTAGCATTACAAATTGCACGTGTAAACAATGTATGAAATAAAATTCAAAGCTTGCTTCGATAGATAGCTGCGAATTGTTTTCGTTTCCAAACTGTAGACGGCTGTTAGTAATTCCAAGTCATTTGAACTTCTGATAGGAATAAGATTCGCTTCTTACCCAGCATGTCTTCATTGAAATTAGCTGAAATAACGCGTTTCTTGAAAGTCAACACAGCCGAAAAGTCTTATCTTCAAATGTCAAACTCAATCCTCTTACCTACTAAAATTTTACAAAACGTATCTCACTCAGATGAGCAAGTTGCAATCATGTATTGTCCCCCCAACCAATTCCTTCTTAACGCATTTTATTACTATTATTATGACATAAGTTCTGTCAATTCATGCATTTTAATATCTATATCTGCCTCTTGTCATTACATTACATTTTGTAATTTGCTATTCGCACGTCTCTTTCATGTTATTGTAAAACAGAGCTGGCAATTCCTGCAACCACGAACCTTCCCTTCTTCTTGCTGCTGCCTTTCTTCTATATAAGGAGAACTGAAACGTGAATCATTCAATCAGAAAACTAGTTCTTCTAAGAACTTCCAAGCCCACAAAGTTGTCCAAAAAATTAAAAATGCTGTGGTTATCTGTGATAACTGTGCTTTCTCTCCTTCCCTCTCTTGCTCTCTCCGTCGATGCCACGAATGTGGTGAAAGAGTGGTGCAGCCAGACCCCGTATCCCAAACCTTGTGAGCAGTTCATGACCCAGTTCAACCATTCTGCTCTAAAACACAAATCTGATTTCCAGGAGCTGGGTCTGAAAGTAGCCATGAATCGAGCCCTTCGTGCCGAAAGCCACACGAAATGGCTCGGCGATAAGTGCCGCAACAAGAAGGAGAAGGCCGCTTGGGCAGACTGTTTGCAGCTGTATGAAAACACAGTAATGCATTTGAACCGGACCCTCAATCCATCAAGTAATTGCACCGACTTCGACAAGCAGACATGGCTCAGCACTGCGCTCACAAATCTTGAGACATGCCGGACGGGGTTTGTGGAGCTTGGGGCTGGAGAATACATGTTACCGCTCATGTCAAACAACGTTTCTAAGCTAATTAGCAACTGTCTAGCCGTGAACAAGCCTCTGCAAGTAGAAGAAAAATACAAAGGTGGGCTCCCTAGTTGGTTATCTGCCGGTGACAGGAAGCTCTTGCAGGCGTCTTCACCAGCTTCGCAGGCAAATCTAGTGGTGGCCCAGGATGGTTCAGGAGACTTTCGAACCATTAAAGATGCCATCGATGCGGCCTCGAAGGAAAGGAGTGGAAGTGGAAGGTTCATAATCCATGTGAAGGCGGGGACTTACAAGGAAAACGTGGTGGTCGGCAACAGTCTGAAGAATATCTTGTTGAGAGGAGATGGCATGAGAACAACTGTCGTCACCGGCAGTAAGAGTGTGGGAGGCGGCTCCACTACTTTCGATTCTGCAACTTTTGGTAAGAGGGTTTTCCTCTTTTTTACAATACCATAAATAATAACCAGCTCAAAAGACTATCCTGATAATTAGAATGACCTAATTTCATATAAGTATTTAGTTTTTCTTTTTCACAGTGAATGTGGGACTCTCATTTGCATCCTAACAATCTCCTACTCGAATGAGACTCTTCGGCGGATAGATGATTCCGTTCGATCCAGAGAATCCTTCAATTCACACGCTATGGCTTAGAGATCTATCTCTATTATCACTGGTGGGACTAGATTTCCTGTCCAAAATACTAGCCTGATAAGTGATGTGACTTAGTCCTATATAAGTCCTTAGCCTTTCCTTTTCCACAGTCTATGTGGGACTCTCATTCATACCCCAACAATCTCCACTCTAAATAAAGAAATAGATAAGTGTCTTTTCTTATTAATATATTAACCTATTCAAAAAAAATAAAAATAAAGAAATAAATAAAGATAAAAGAAGTAGAGATTATCCACATTGGTTTATAATTGTCACTCATGAATTGGAATTGTGTGTATTTCAGCTGTGACTGGTGAAGGATTCATTGCAAGAGACATAACATTCCGCAACACAGCAGGTCCTCAGAACCATCAGGCAGTGGCCCTACGCTCTGGATCTGATCTCTCAGTCTTCTACCGCTGTGGCTTTGAAGGATACCAGGACACTCTCTACGTCCATTCTCAAAGGCAATTCTACAAAGAATGTTACATTTATGGAACTGTAGACTTCATCTTTGGCAATGCAGCTGTGGTCTTCCAAAACTGCATGATCTACGCAAGGAGGCCCATGGACCAACAGAAGAACACCATAACAGCGCAAGGTCGAACCGACCCGAATCAGAACACCGGAATTTCAATTCACAATTCGAGGGTAATGGCCGCTTCTGATCTCAAACAAGTGCAGAGCTCGTTTAAGACATTCCTCGGCCGGCCATGGAAACAATACTCAAGAACTGTTTATCTCAAGACCTTCCTCGATACTTTGGTTGATCCAGCTGGTTGGTTGGAATGGGATGGGAACTTCGCGCTGAGCACATTGTATTATGGAGAGTATAGGAACACCGGTTCAGGTTCTTCAACGTCGAACCGGGTCAAGTGGGGCGGCTACCGGGTCATAACCCAGCGATCTGAAGCATCCCAATTCAGTGTTGGGAACTTCATTGCTGGCGGGTCATGGTTGCCATCCACAGCCGTGCCATTCTCTTCTGGCCTTTGATCATCACTTCTAATTTCAGCTTTGGTTTGCACATTTACAAGCAGTAGAGATGACATGGTGCATATTAATATGTCGAGCCATTGTCAATAAAACTAGGTTCATTCCTGATTCTTTATTGTATGTTACCTGTATTAAATAATAATAATATCATTGGTAATCTAAGGATTTAATTTTCTTCTGTTTTCCTTTTTTTTTTTAACCCAAGTGAGTGAAATGTGCTTAATATATTTAATACAATGAGAATAGCAATGGGTGCACCGGAAAATGGTCGTATGTGAACTGTCCATGTCATCACTCACTTGCATCCTCTTTTCTAAATTAGGCAATTCACCAAATTTTTTTATAGTGAAAGTTTCGTAAACTTAATGAACAATTATATAATTATTTAAGTTGCTAATCCAGCACACTGATCCACAACAGACATTACTCATACTGAGTCTTAATTTTATACGGAAGTTTACAGTGCCAAATTTAGCTAAGTAATCATCTTGGAAATTATAGGAGAAGTAAATAAAATGATGGTGATGTCATTGATGATCGATTGATCATGTCGGTGGGATCCACCTGATTAGATAGATGTTAGGTAGTTAGAATTTTATAATTTTATTATTATAAAATTTTATTTCAATAAATAAATTTAGAAAGAAATAATGAAGTTTGATTTAAAGTAGTATTAAGATCATTGCGAAGCAGACAGGATAATCTCCTCTCTCTCTCTCTCTCGTATGATCTGATTCGTTCTTGTCTGCTGCGTTACATTTCTTTGACGAAAAATCTAATCTGACTGTAATTGAGTCACGATAACATCGTGATCCAATTTTAATAATATATTAATTTAAAAAACTTTATTAAAATAAATTAAAAATTATTAATATTATTTTGAATTTCAAATTTGTTTTAATTTTTATCTATTTGATTAACGTAAATAAAATTGATAATTAATATATATCTCTATTTCAGATGTTAATTTTCTTAGATTAAATCTAATAGCCGTAAATGCTTTATAGACTAACATCTTGTGATTTTCATGTCAACAATAATTTTTTTAATTTTATAGAACAATAAATCCCACCTTATTATTAATTATCATCAAATATAACCTAACTCATGAGTCATGAAACCCCAGTGACTCAACTGTATCACCGTACTGTGTCCTATAAGAAAGGCGGGGGTAGAAACTTGAGAATATGTAATACTGAGATTTATTGATGATTTGTTAGATTTATCTGACATTTGTCTTAAGATGTGGATTAGATGTATGACTAATAAAATAAAAGGTTTGATTTTATGTATTTCATGAAGGCCCATGTGAGCCCTTATTTTGGGATATGGGCCCAATTTAAGATGATCAGGACCCATTTGGGCCCAATATAAGTTTGACGTAAGGCTCAACTCAACCAACCTGTCTTGCACCCTTAGATAGGAACATGGGTATAAATCTTGGCCGATACGCATTGTATCCACTGAACTAGAGAATATCGGCCGATATAGTCGAGATCTCGCCAATATTGGTCGATATACATTGAAATTTAAAAAAAAAAAAAAATTAGGAGAAAGAGAGATATCGGCCAAGACGCCGATATCGGGGTAAAAATGAATTTTGGACCCCTGGATAAAATATAGGATAGAGGGTAATGATAATGAAGACGATGATCTAAAATAATGCCTATTTTATCACTAACCACCACACCTCAAAAACTAAGAAAGCAGTCTTAATCCTTCATATAGACCAAGGATTGAAAATGGATGAGTTTATGCGCGGTTGGCCTAGTATGACTTTGACATGGGCATGGGCCAAAGTTTTTTGGGCGTAAACTTGGGCTCATGGTTAGCATTGGACCTGAAATAGAAGCTCAAAGGAAAATCTGAGTCAGGCTTCATCTCAACTCTCAAGAAACCCTAAAGCTCTCTCATCTCATAGTTATTTTGCATGTTCTAGAAGCTATATGTAATATAGGTAAAGTATCCCACATTGAAACCATAGCTCATTACAACTCCCAACAAATTTCAAGAATATTTTTTATTTTTTATGATTAAAGTGTTCATGTCTCTTAGAGTATTCGAATAATCCTCAAAATATGTGACAGTCTCCCTACCCACACACAGGATAACTGCATGGACTATGGAGAGTTGCTCTTATCTCGAGAAAATGTAGTATTTTTTGTCTGAAAAATTGAAATAGGTATATCTCATATGTTTAACATCCTACCATTAGACAGTTTGTAAATAGTTTAAGAACCTTCAACCCTAATAGAGAGGATTTAATCACCTTTAAAAGATGGTAATTATCAATGTTTGATGATTAGGTATTTATACTTTCATTTTTTTTTTAATTTCATCTCACTTATCAATCTTTGCTTTTATAATTTTAGATACATACTTTATCTATTTATTAGTTTTTTATTCACTAATATTGTACACTATATAGCTTATGGTTGATCAAATTGTTTATACATTCCATCCTTATTCTCTTAATTTTAAATTATCAGAATCAAGTATTTCAATAGAGATGAGCTAATCATTTTCCTTTATCAAAAGAGAAAAAAAATAAAAATCATGGCCAGGCTTAAAACTTTTGCTATTGGAGAATCGTTATCCAAGTCAAATGTGAAGGAATGATTATATAATTTCTTCTCTTAACAACCAATTATTCTTTACTAATTCTATTGCAACCTGTTAAACATTAGACATTGTTGGCCTATTATTTGTTAGGTATATTTTTTAATAATGCACATTAAATAATATATTTTCCGTGTTATGTAACTGAGGATAACCCGAACAGAAATCCTTTGAAATCCAAGTTGAAGCTCCACTCAGTCATTAACTAACATAAAAACAAAGTTCATTTAAAAAGTCAAATATTTTTTTTTTGAACGTATGGGTAAGTATTATTCCCTAAAAAGTCAAATATTCATAGGTCTAAACTCATCATTTTCAAATAATGCCCTGAAAGTCTCATAAGATTTTTTATTTTCTTTGTTATTACATCTCATGTCTTCTATTTTTATATCAAGAGATGTTACAATTATCTTAAGTTGGTAGACTCATGTAATAAATTAAAATTGATTAATCTTTCAAGAGTTAGTTAAAACATCAATTAAGAGAACTTATCATGTTAGAAAAATAAAAATAAAAAAATTAATGTTTACTTGCACCAAGCATAAAAACTGAGAATTAAATAAACACCAAGTTGATGTCATATCTACAGTATAGATGATTGGAAACAACACTTAATTTTTTTTTGACAAGCTTATCTTAGATGGCACTTAAGACCAATTCAAACCATGAATGGAGTGTTAGACTCCATTCATGTTAATGTAATCTTATTTGGAAATTGGGATATGTGACATGAATATAATTCTCATTTGGCATCCACCTTAGAAAATATAGAAAATGAGATTCTTCAATAAGGGCTCATTGTTAAAAAAAAAAATGATATAATGACACTTGTAAAATGGTTATAGTTTATATGATTTAATTTTTAGTCAAATTTTAACATTAGAATTTTTAAACAAAATATTCAGAAGTTATCAAATAATAGGATTTGATTTTTGACATGATTTTCAAGCAGTAGAAAACAATAATTTAATCTATCTAAACTTTTAAACTACCACACTGTAAAGTTTTATTTTGATGAGATTTCTATCTTCTAGATTTTAATCTAATAAAATTTGATTCAACTACCTTCAATTGTCTGAATTTCATTATAAAAAAATTAGTTCAATAAACAGATATTATTTTAAATTTGTCTGAATATCAAATTATGTAGATCAATTAAATTTAGATTGATTGAATATTAGTATAGTTTGCCGTCATGAAGGTGTTCTGTGCCGCTCCCCACGTCTCTAGTCAATGGAAAGTTTATCAGAAGAATGGTAGGGGAGGTACCATTTGGTATTATTATGCATATTTCTTGAATACTTGTAATTGCCTGATGGACTGCCATTTTCATGCCTCTTATTATATAAAGGTTAGATCACTTGGATTGAAACATCGAACAAGGTTAGGTCCATTCATGGCAATGCCAGTCAAGTTTTTTGGGCTGTTTGTGGTTTTCTTATTCTCCTCTCCTCTTCTTTCTCCGGCATTCTCAGAGGCGGCCGCCACCGGCATTAAATGGTGGTGCAGCAAGACCCCATACCCAGAGTGTTGCGAGGATTCCATGGGTCACCTTCCATCCTCTAGTGTTCCAAAGCTGAAATCTGATTTCCACAAGTTGGCTGTGCAGGTCGCCTTGGACCGAGCTCTCCATGCTCAAGCCCACAACATGGGGTTGGAAGGGAAGTGCCGGAGCACGCTCGAGAAGGCGGCGTGGGCTGACTGTGTCGAGTTGTATGAGTACACCATACTGCAACTCAACAAGACCATGTACCCTTCTAGTGGGTTCACTGCCATTGATGCACAGACATGGCTAAGTGCTGCCCTCACAAACCTCGAAGTATGTCGAACGGGTTTCGTTGAGCTTGGGGTGGCTGAATACATACTGCCTCTAATGTCAAACAATGTCACCATGCTGATCAGCAACTCTCTTGCTACTAACGACGTCCTGCCTTCCCAACAAAGTAAGGGAAACCAGGTTCCAGATTGGGTGTCTGCTGGTGATCGGAAGCTCTTGCAATCATCTGCTCCTGCGGCGAATGTGGTGGTGGCGAAAGATGGGTCTGGGAACTTTCAGACCATTAAAGAGGCTGTTGATGCGGCCTCGAAGCGGAACGGAAGTGGGACGTTTGTGATTTCTGTCAAGGCAGGAGTGTACAATGAAAATGTTGTGATCGGAAACAAATTGAAGAATATCATGTTTGTCGGAGATGGCATTGGGAAGACCATAATCACAGGCAGCAATAGTGTTGTTGGGGGTTCTACCACTTTCAAATCAGCTACTTTCGGTAAGTGCAACAACTCACTGTTTTCTCTCGCCTCTTTTCATGAAGTTAGAAAGGCGGGATTCTGGCCAAGCTCGGAATCGAGAATTTTCTCTTGAAAACCAACATAATTTCTTTTAAGAAAGTCAGATATTTAAATTTTAGGTTATCAAGTAGGTCTAAGTTCCAAAATTCTTTTAGGTGGGAGGGAGCTATTAAAACATTTGGAGAGGCCATGCATGCCCTTCCTCAATTCCAATTATGGCTGATTATGGGTTCAAATTCGTCTCAAAACTCTTTTTAAACGAATTACCTCTTAAGGATTGGCTTTGGGCTCATTTTCAACCTATTTAAAAAATAGACGAGTTCGAGTTTTTAAACAAAATTAACCAAACTTTTTGGCCAACTATATATTTATCATATATAAGTATATAGTAATTGCATTTATCATTATTATTATTATTATTATTTTGAATGAAGGTTAGAAATTTATCGTTCAAAGAGGGGAAGCCCAAAATACATTTATTATTATTGTTAGGACTTGGATATCTAGTTTAAAAGAGTAATCTATTAGGTAGAGTAATTAAAGTCATTTATAAATCTCTAAATCTCCCTCTACTCTTCTGGAACTCGTTCGCAGTCAGACCCAATGATCTCCCCTTGAACGAGGCCAGTTGTCCCGTTCACCTGGAGATCTCTTGAATCTACATAAGGTAACATGAGACCTAGCTCTAATACCACTTATTAAGACCTAGATATTCAGTCGAAAAAAACTAGCCTATTAGGTCACTAATCATTTATAAATCTCTAGATCTCCCTCTACACTTTCAATCAGAGGTAATAATCTCGGCCGATACAGTATGTATCGGCCGATATTGATGGTTTTTGTTAAAAAAAAAAAAAACAGGAGAAAGAAAATTATTGGCCAATATCTCGGCCGATTCCGAAATTTCTACCTCTGCTTTCAATATGTAAGACTCGTTTGTAGCCAACTCCAACAATTATTACATATTATTATATTAGACCCTATATGCATATGATGTATCTCTCTCCGTCGGAAAACAAAATTATCTCACTGAAATATGAAATTAAGTCTAGATTCACTTTGTCTCCAAAAAGAGCTCCAGCCGATAGGCTCCGGCTTTGTATTTATCAAAAATTCAAAATGCAAGGGCTTGGATTTTATCTATAAGAAATTTAATGGACTATGAGAGAATTTAAACTTTGAAAATACAAATGGACACAAACTGGCTGGAACTCAACTTGTGAACCTTCCTAATCTACACATTGCTTTAAGTCGATAGAGAGTAACTTCGAAGAGAAGCAGCTCAAAGAAAGATTGGACGTTAATCAAACTCAAAAAAATTACACTTTATAAATTAGGACTTCTTGACCATCACGCAGATCCCCTCACGTTAATTCTTCCTCATTCTATATAACTTTTTTTAACACCCTCGCTAATTTTGAAATAATTATGTAATCCAGCGGTCACTGGTGACGGATTTATAGCCCGCGACATGACATTTCGCAACACAGCCGGTCCTCAGAACCATCAGGCAGTAGCCCTGCTCTCTGGTTCTGATCTCTCCGTCTTCTACCGCTGCAGCTTCGAAGGATATCAAGATACTCTTTATGTATACTCGCAGAGACAATTCTACCGAGAATGCGATATTTACGGCACAGTTGATTTCATCTTCGGTAACGCCGCCGTCGTTCTCGAAAATTGCAACATATTTGTAAGAAAGCCCATGACTGGGCAGGAAAACACAGTAACAGCCCAAGGCCGAATCGACCCAAATCAGAACACTGGAATCTCCATTCACAATTCTCAAGTCACAGCGGCTTCAGACCTTAAGCAAGTACAAGGGTCAGTCCAGTCCTATCTTGGAAGGCCATGGAAGCAATATTCTCGAACCGTCTTCCTCCAAACCTTTCTAGACAGCTTGATTAATCCAGCTGGTTGGTTGGAATGGAATGGTAATTTTGCCCTTAATACATTGTATTATGGTGAGTATAAGAACACTGGTTCAGGTTCTTCCACTGCAAATCGTGTGAACTGGGGAGGCTACCACATCATCACAGATGCATCTGAAGCTTCTGAGTTTACTGTTGGAAACTTCATAGCTGGTGACTCATGGTTGTCATCCACTGGGGTGCCCTTCACTTCTGGACTCTGATTAATCACTCAAGATTTTAGCCTACTGGGTCTGAGTAGATATCCATTTCACAAATGTTATTGAAACCCTATCTCAATAATTCTCTCTCTGAAGGGTTTGTTACTTCTTCATTTATCTCTGCGAACAATATTTTTCGTGCTTGGAAAGAATGTGCTGACTTAGTTTAACTTTATCTTTTCCGGTATGTGTGTGATTGTCACGAGGTTGTGTCGGGTTTGTGTTGATCTTTTGAGTTTTTCTTTTATTTGTATTATACCTCTGGTGCCTTTTCTTATTAATATATTAACCATTAAAAAAAAAAAATGTTGTATCATGCGTATTTTTTTAAGGAAATGAATTAACTAGTTATCTATGGCCAACGGAGTGAAGCATAAAATTCTTTACTTCTGTAAACTTTCCATTGTCGTTGGTCTTTAGTATTGGAACTGAATCTCATCACACCATCAACAACGGATGGGTGATTCCATTTATAATAAGTGAGATCGCAGTTATAAGTAATTTAAAATTCAAACACAACAGTTATTTAACTAAATTTAAACTAACCAATCCTATCATATAATTTAAATCTTAAACTAACATCAATACTCATTGCCTTCATGTTGTTGTGGTGCCTTTGCTTCAAAAGGGTAGTAAAAGAATTTTCTTAAATAGTTAATTGATACGAATAATCCCTCTATACATGATTGGCAGACGACAATTTTCTTTGCATAATACTTCATTCAACATAAATTTTCAAATAGCTTGCAATTGGGGAGACATAATGCAAACGGCCTTCCTTAAAAGTATCAAACGTGGTCGGGACAAGGACATTATTGTTGGTTGTTGCCATACTCGTACAATTTTGAACATGGAACTACGCAATTTAGGTGTAGTCTGCTGGCGTATAATCCTCTGGTAGAACTATTATCGAAAGGGCTCACTTTTCCGCATGATTTTTTAAAGACTGAGGTGTTCAGATCTTTTAGAACATCTCACTAATCTTTAGGGCACGTGAAAATCTCCCACACACCAAGTAGTTCTAGAACTCATAAAGATGAGGTTTCAGTGATTACTCATAGTAACATTTAAGATTAAGATTTAACAATGTAACATAGATTTTCGTAAACCAAATTGTTATGTAAATATTAATGTTATGAAAATTAAATCGTTATCATAAAATTGTTATATATCTTGATATGTAAATCGTATATCGTATATCGTAATCTATAGAGTTCTATCCTAAAAAAATACTTAATATATGAAAAAATGTAAAATAAATCTAAAAGGTAATAATATGAGCAATTCTCGAACTTTCTTGATATGTAAATCGTATATCGTAATATGTAGAGTCCTAACATTCATTAGCGTTTTTCCTAAAAAAATATTTAATATATGAAAAAATGTAAAATAAATCTAAAAGGTAATAATATAAGTAATTCTCGAACTTTCTTTTAATATTAAATGAATATTATATAATTAATTCATTAGACATTTTCAAACGAACTTGCAGAAATTACCGTGACAGAAAAAAAAAATCTTGAGAAACAATAAGGCAGTAGGCCGAAAGTCAGATCAGCAATTCGGCTGGGCTTCAAATCTGGGCCTGGATCTGCAGAACGGAGACGACGGAAGATGCGGCTAAGAAAGACAGATCTGGCTTGGATCTGTTAGGCGAGGACGACAAGGGCAGTGGCAGATCTGAGATAACGGTGCCCTGCTGGCCTCGATTCTTTCTACGAAGTAGGAACCTCTTGACTTTAGATTCATTATTTATATAGAATTATATGAGCCCATTGACCCCAAATCCAATCTCGGATTCTTGGGCTAATGTTTCATAATTGTATAATTACGAGTGTAAAATACTTAACACCCTCTCAAGTGGGTCCGGAATTTGGTCAGGAAGAGCGTTGACCAAAATTACGTTCGGAAGAAGTGGAGAGTGTTGAACTCAATAAGTGCAATTAACTCGAATCTAAGCTAATATATTAACAGATCAAGGTTAAATTGATCTAATCCGATATACTCTCTCTCTTTTAATTTAGTTGTCTCATATGCATTTTGCAAACTATTCTAAAATAGTTGTCTCATATACATTTTGGAAGAGTTAAAATCATGTTTGAGAGAAATTCATAAGCATTTTGAGAGCCCTTCCTTAAAAATTCAAAATTTTAAAATGAGACAACTAAAATGTTATAGAGGGAGTATTTATTAAAAAAATGATAAGTTACATATTCACGTATAAAAAAAAAATCTCATTGAGATTCATTTTTCATGACATTGTAAACCTGACCTTATGTTGCAAAGGAAATAATCATTGCCCTCCAACATTCTTTCCTGGTGTAATAAAGTTATAAATAAATTACATACAAACAAACAAAAAATCTCTCGAGTTTATTAACCCATGAACCGATCTGACTGCACAGTGACTACACTCTTGACCTATATTCTGCATAAACGAAAAATCAAAGATCAAATTCTGAGTAATGGAAGACAAGGAGAGAGAGAGAGAGAGAGAGCGCTTGCCTACTACTTTTCTAAGAACAAAGAATAGAACGGTGAGAAGGGCTACGCCAGCCAATATACCCAGCACTATTCCTACTATATTAACCACTTTGCCATCCGTGGGAGCAGTCTAAAATTAAAAATAAAAAGCTGTTAGAACGAGAATCGATCTACAGAGAAGAGAAGGAAATCAGTGTAATATGTAACTAAAAAGAAGAGTGAATTGGCTGAAATTGGCACCTGTAGGATGCCTTAAGCTGTACCCAGAAGCCCAATATCGAACGTAACACTTGCCCAAGAACACGTCGCCGGCTACCGAAGATTCACAGGCAGACTTCGCCGTCTGAACAGCTACTTCAAGACAAGCAATGCAGTCAGGTAAGGTCAAGTCCCTCTGACACTCGGCGAATCCTTGAATCCTCCCTACATTCACAGAACGAAAGCCGAATCCTCTCCGGAAGTCATCAAGAAGGTTGTCTCTAAGCTGGACAAATGCATCCTCACTGCTAGTAATTGGGCTACACATTTGGTATACCTTCATTACATCAAGTTTGCCCAAGAAGTTCAAGTTATCATATCTAACGAAACAACCTTCCATTTGTATGGAACCTGCATGACCCTCAGGGCACACGTATCCCAGTCGGATGACGGCTTCCTCAATGCAACTGATGCAGCTGGACTGGTTTAGATCTCTTCGGCATTGGTAGAGACCATACACCGTGGTTTCTGCAGGTAACGAGCTGCTGTTGCCGATGGCAAAGCTTTTGTAGGAGTGTGTAGTGGCTGAAGAGGCTACGGTGGATAACAAGAAGTGGAGGTGGGATTCGAAAGGGATGCCGGGCACGAACTTTTCTCGAGAGCAGCCTCCATAGATGAATGAATGGGCTGAGGCTTGATAGCTGCATTCGAGCACTAGGAGGAGGACGAAAAGGAAGAAGAAATCTCTGTTGTGCCGAGAATTTCTTGGGGCTGGCCTTGGCTCTTGGGCCAGCTGTGGGCCTGAGAATTCGTTCTCTGGGCTATCTTGACAGTTTTCTTTTTGTTTTTTGTTAGGGAGATTGGGCCTCATATCTTTTAGTTGTAAATTGTAATTCTTGAGGGTCTTTTTCCCTCTCTTTTAAATGAATCACTTACTCAATCGAAGGAAGAAAATAACGCTGCAGGGAACAGAGAGTTTCTCCAAAGAACTCTTTGTTGATTATATTTACTGCTCCTTCTGCATTTAGGTTGTGATTTGTTTTAATGGTGGGAGGGTTGATGAAAGGAAAGGAATCCACTTCAGTATTTGATGGATTTCAACAGACTAACCTCTTCTAGTTTTTGATAAGATGCGACACCTAATCCAATCTAATTTCACAGTGGCTACAACAGACTAACCTCCTCTCTTTGTGATGGCCAAAAATATCCATTATTAGAAACTTTTTCATTGATTAACCACTGTCTCTGGTTTATTGTTTATACTCACTTTCAAGTTTCAAGCATTGACAACATGGAGGCACGTTTCTTGTGAGAAAATGAATTTTATGGATTTTTTTTTTTGGAAAAATGACTTCATAAAAAAATATTTTATTTTTATTTATCACTAACATACATAAGGAAAATTTGATTAATAATTGGATCAATTTGAGTTGGATTTAACTCATTTAATAAATAAATTAAATTATTGATCATAGGCCAAGTTGATCAACCTATTTAAATTTATTAGGTATCTAGGCCAGGTTAACTAGGATCTTGTCTTTTTTGACAATATTTTTTTAGTGAATTCAATTCGACTCATTTATAAAATAGTTAATCTTATTCAACTCGTAACAAGTTTAACTTTTTTTTTAAAGACCAAGGTATCCAAGTGTCCAAGCTAACTAATCCTTTGAGAACGTGTAAACCTTACAATCCGCAAACGCTAGGTACATAATTAACGGGAGTGGCCCTTTTCGTAACAAGTCCAACTTATTTATTAACTAAGTTGATCTAATCTATACATTCCTTATTGGGTACTGTCAACTCCTACCTAATCTAAATTATTTATGAAATGAGTTAAAGTTTCAAGTTGAAATTAAAGTATTTTTCTTATATTATCTTTTGGTTAATGATAAAGACACTCTCTAATCATAATAACAAAAAGTAAGAATATTTTTATGTTTTACATAATCAAAATGAACAAAAAATCAAGAAATGCCTCCTTTTTTATTATATTATTTATATATGTAGGAAGTTATAAATTACGTTTTAATTTATGTTATTACACGTGTGTTTGAATTAAAAAGTTAAGAGCAGCAAGTAGATTTTAGTTCAACTATCAACAAAGTTGATTTTTATGTCACTGAAAAATTTGTCGATTTTTTTACAAAGTTGACTCGTCTTGATTAATTATTAAACAGTTAGCTCAATACATGTCAATCCTAAGCTATTTATTTAGTTTAACTCAACTTAATTCATTTATTAACCATTCTTTTTATGTAAATTATAGTTGTAAATGAACGTAGAAAACTTTGAATTAAAGCATAAACTCTTATCAAATCATTTTTTGAATAATTTTTTTTTCATAATTGGTTTCTCATAAATAAAAATTTATAGAAAACCAAAACACATGCGTTTTGGCCTTGTGTTGCAGAACATTCGAATCTCTGCCCTGCAAAAGGAGCCTTTGCAGGAAATTTCCAGCTTCTTGCAGCTGTCTTTGGATATTAACATTCTTTAAGAAAGAAATCACAGGCGAACAAAAGAAGGTTCGCACGAAGATATTAAAAAGTAGCCCATCAACTGAGTGGAGAGATTAAGCTCTTGCCCTGCTATCCTGCACAAGTGAAAACAAAGATAACTCTTATTTTAAGCGCAGAGAGAGACAGAGAGAGAGAGAGATATGCTTGAGCTTACCAGATACTTTCTTTAAGAAAGAGAGCAGAACAATAAAAAGAGCTACACCAGCCAATACGCCCACTATTATTGCTACTGTTTTACCCAATTCGTCATCGTCGGAAGTATCTACAAATTAAAAATAAAAAGCAGTAAGTATTAATTAAAAATTGAACAGCATAATTAATTTATTATACATTTCAGATTCCATAGACTAATACTAAAGTCGAAATATCAGCCGATACATATTGTATCAGTCGATATGTATCTGTTTTTTAAGACCGAACAATATCGTCCGATACAATATGTATCGGCCGTATAAAACGAATATCGGCCGATATGGATTAATTCTGAATATAATTTTAAATAAAATACATCTCTTAATTAGAGATCAAGACAAACTTAGAATCATAACTCAATACAAACTCTAATATATTTTAACACCTCCCTCACAGTCAAATAGGTTCACTGTTTGAGTTTGCAAGGATTGAACTAAAACAACTGATAACTAAATAATCCAATCAGTCAGATGGCACATTCTGATGGAGTGGTAGCATATTAATGGTGAAGTTGTGTCGGTGAAGCCAAAAAAATAGAATCAATCTGTCACGTGTGTAAAACAAACTGCAGATGAACAAAAGCAACTGCAGATGAACAAAAGCAAATATCGATCGGTGTTTTGGTCCATGAAATCAACAAATATAGATGATCTCAATGGTTGGAACCACGATCGAGGGCAAAGCAGACAGATTCAGAATATATGAAATATAGATATCAGAAGCAAAGAGATCCACATTAGAAATGAATTGAATTGTTGATCAAATCCACCGTACAAACGACCCAAATCGGACCACAAACAGATAACACTAGCACAGGTAATGGCAATGACGACGAACAGAGAAACAAGACAATGATGTGATGACATTGATGGCAACAACGAGCATTTGAACCATTGGTGGGGGCAGCAAGCAACGTAAAATATGTCCTAATATATTCTAGGATGAAGCAAACAGTGACAAAGAACAGCAGAACAGTGTTTAGGATGGTTTCCTCCCGTCTTTCTACTCATGATTGTAAGCAAGATTTTTCATAAAAATAATTTTTCCATTGTTTCTTACAAATTTTTTTTTTAAAAAAAAAAAAATGATTTCTGCAGCTTTGTCATTTTGTTCAAAAGGTATGAAATTTCTAAGTAGAGAGATCAGAAAATAATTTCTAATGGCTTTTGGATTTCAAAATATATGATCCCACCTATAGATTAGCCATGACCCAACGTGATCCACGACTCAAGATCCAAACTAAACATGACCCATGATATGTAATTTAATCCACGATAAAAGAACTCATGGTCCAACCTAACAAATGATCCAAGATGACTCTTACTTTTGACGAAAGACAACTTACAATTCGGTTTTGTATTAACCAAAAATTTCTTACGCAATATGTTTTTGAGAGTTCACAGAAGAAATTATTAGAAAAGAATAAGAAGAATGAGAACTCCAAGTTAGAAACTGAAACTTCATCGACTTCGGACGGGATTGGTCAATTTTGTCAACCATGCCAAAACCTTTCAATGCAAACTACTAAATCCAATCAACTACTGGATCAATCTAGTTTTCACTATATAAATATATATTCAATATAAATATTATATATATAAAGAACAGTAAAGTGGTTCAAATTTCACCTGCAGGATCATTTGAACTATAGTAACCAGAAGCCCAATATCTAGCATAGCACTTGCTCAAGAAAACGTCTCCAGCTACAGATGATCCACACACCGTCTTCAACTTCTGAACAGCTTCTGCAAGACAAGTAGAGCAGTCATCTCCGTTCAAGTCCCCCACACACTGACCAAATCCTTCCACCGTTCCTACACTCCTGACACGAAACCCGTCTCCCGTCTCTAATTCAGCAAGAACATCGTCCCTTCGCTGGAAAAACTCACCTTCATTGGAACTACTTTTGCTGCATTTTTTGTATTCAAGCATCGTATCGAGCTTGCCCAAGAAGTTGACGTTATCATATCTAACCAAACAACCATCCAATTGTATTGCACCAGAATAACCATTGGTGCACACCAGAGCAAGTTGGCTGACGGCATTCTCGATGCAATTGGCACAGTTGGGCTTGCTTAGGTCGCTTCGGCATTGGTAGAGACCATACAAGGCGGCATCTGCAGGCAACGAGCTGCCATTGCCGACGGCAAAGCTGTTGTAGGAGGATTGAGTGGATGAAGTGGTTATGGAAGATAACAATGAGTTGAGGTGGGTTTGAAAGAGGGAGCCGGGCAGGTACTTGGCTTGAGAGCAGCCTCCATAGATCAAGACATAGGCTGTGGCTTGGTAGCTGCAGTTGAGCAGTAGGAAAAAAAGGAGGAAAGAAGAAAGTTGCAGGGAATGGAGAGTTTCTGCAAAGGAGTGTTGGTGAAGCTTCTTGCACATCTCTCCCTCTCCCTCAGTCTTATGTTTCATCTTTGGCTTTTGCCTTGTGCTTTGTTTTAATTGTAGGGAGCACCTTACAGGCTTCCATACTGAGTTTGGAAATTGGGAGAGTTCTCTCTCTCTCTCTCTCTCTCTCTCTCTCTCTCTCTCTCTCGTTCTTTAGCTTTTGGATAAAGCAAATGCCTATCCACTTTCAAGTGGCTTTTAGAAATTTTTAGATGTGTAAATGGAATAATTGTTTTAGATGAAGAAGAAGGTATTTATATCAACAAAACAATATCCATCTCAGAATGATATTTCAGGACTTTAAAGTTTATAATCCAAAAAAAAAAAAGGCAAAGAATTTCGAGTTTAATAATTCATTTTCAGTCGTAAATCAAGTAAGAAAATCATAGTTATGGTTGAACACTAATACTTAAATAATGTGAAAAGTGTCTTTCATTTGAATTATGCCACACATATATTGAAAAAAGGTTTTGAAAATACCATACTAAAACCAGTGTGGTGCTTTCAACACTGTATCTGAACTTGTCAAATGCTGGAGGTGTTGTGATCTTCATCTGTTACATTTATGAGATAAGAATAGATTAGCAGAACATTTTTGTAGTTGAGAGAATAAATTCGCTTGAAACAACAGAGAACAGAGTATCAAGTGTAGGTATCGAATCGAATCCGATTCTATTACGATTGAAAATATAGAAATCAGATTAAAGGAATCATTAGGTACGACTGCAGGACCACGCCTCTTTGTGTTCACCATAAACAAATCTTAAGAGACGACTAATTTTTAAAGAGATGTTCTTCTTGACATAGATCTATTGATAGGTTAACTTAAATATATTGAAAAGGGGAGCACTTACGCCCAGAAATTCTGCCTCTAGACACTTAAATCTAAATTTCGTGACAAATTACCATTTTATCCTTACATTTCCGATTAACACAAAATAGTGCTCAGTCCCATTTATTCAAATGAATAGTAATAAAATTACTACCATTCCTTCCATCGATTCGAATGAACGTTGAGTGGAATGATAAAATTTCTTTTAAAATTTTAAACTTATTTTTTAAGCACTGTGTATTTCTAAAATTTCTCAAATTGAATATCCAGATTAATTATGATAATCTGATAAAAATACTTTAAGACTTAAAAGTCTTTTGACACTCCTAAATATTTAAAACACAGTATTTTACAAATAAGGGTATTCCTAGGGTGTGTCAAAAACATATTTAGGAGTGTCAAAAGACCTTGAAGTCTTAAAGTATTTTTATCAGGTTATCGTAATTAGTCCGGATATTTAATTTGAGAAATTTTAGAAATACACAATGCTTAAAAAATAATGTGCATAGTGTATTAAATAATAAAATCTCCTTTAAAACTTTAAAGTTATTTTTTAAGCACTGTGTATTTTCAAAATTTCTCAAATTGAATATCCGGAAGAATTACGATAACCTGATAAAAATACTTTAAGATTTTAAGGTCTTTTGACACTCCTAAATATGTTTTTGACACACCCTAGGGATACTCTTATTTGTAAAATACTGTGTTTTAAATATTTAGGAGTGTCAAAAGACCTTGAAGGCTTAAAATATTTTTATCAGGTTATCGTAATTTATCCATATATTTAATTTGAGAAATTTTGAAAATACACAGTGTTTAAAAAATAACTTTAAAGTTTTAATGGATGGCTTATCCCGGTGGATGCTGACCCAGAATTAGTTCATTTGGCTAGATCCAGCCTCAGATAATTCTCATCTTCTTCTACCTCCTCAAGCAGCCTGGGCTCTCATGTTGTTGCCGGAGAAGTGGAAGTAAATTCCAGAGGCGGTGCAAACGTCCCATTGGTCACACACACTGCTCAAGGGACTGTGCCTCATGCTAGCACCTGCAATGTAAAATAAATATAAAAGGTAATTATATGAGTAATTTTTTTTTTTTAATGATGGGTAAGTATTTCATTCAAGAAGAAGAAAAAAGCCCAAATAGGAGAAAATACACTATAAGCTCACAGCCCGGGCCAGGCCAAAAATAAAAACCCAATTGGTCCAAAGACAAAATGAGCCCAGATTGGGCATCAAAGGAGAAAACCATAAAAACAGGTCCAATCGATACTGAAAGGACAGAAGATTGAAAATACCAGTACCCCTAATAGATTGGGAGGTAAACATATGATAAATTTTTGTATTTCCAAGGCAAACTATCTTTGAGTTATCAGGGCCAAAACAATTGAGAAGCTTACTGATGGTACGAAGATGGTAGAGAAGGATTCAAAAGTTGGTATTGGACTAGTTGATTAGGTTGGCCAAGTCCGAGCAAAGGAACAGCTGATAGATGGGGTGACCCATATGAGAAAGAAACAACAAAAATTTTTGGACAAAGGTTAAGAAAGACAAATTCGCATTAGGCCCAATAGCAAGAATGTAAGTAACACCAGATAAATCATAGTCCCTACAGATGTAAAGTGCTCCCAGCTCAAACTTTCTTTCAATATTAAATGAATATTATATAATTAATTCATTAGATATTTTCAAACGAAATTACAGAAAATTACCATGACAGAAAAAAAAAATCTTGAGAAACAATCAGGCAGTAGGCCAAGAGTCAGATCAGCAATTCCGCTGGATTGCAGGTCTGGGCTTCAAATCTGGGCCTGGATCTGCAGAACGGAGACGACGGAAGATGCGGCTAAGAAAGACAGATCTGGCTTGGATCTGTTAGGCGAGGACGACAAGGGAAGCGGCAGATCTGGGATGACGGTGCCCTGCTGGCCTCAATTCTTTCTACGAAGTAGGAACCTCTTGACTTTAGATTCATTATTTATATAGAATTATATGAGCCCATTGACCCCAAATCCAATCTCGGATTCTTGGGCTAATGTTTCATAATTGTATAATTACGAGTGTAAAATACTTAACACCCTCTCAAGTGGGTCCGGAATTTGGTCAAGCAGAGTGTTGACCAAACTTACATTTGGAAGAAGTGGAGAGTGTTGAACCCAATAAGTGTAGTTAACTCGAATCTAAGCTAATATATTAAACAGATCAATTCAAATGAATAAGTTAAATTGATCTAATCCGATATATTTATTAAAAAAATTATAAGTTACATATTCACAGATAAAAAAAAAAAATCTCATTCAGATTCATTTTTCTTGACATTGTAAACCTGACCTCATGTAGCAAAGGAAATAATCATTGCCCTCCAACAATCTTTCGTGGTGTAATAAAGTTATAAATAAATTACAAACGAACAAAAAAATCTCTCGAGTTTATTAACCCATGAACCGATCTGACTGCACAGTGACTACACTCTTGACCTATATTCTGCATAAACGAAAAATCAAAGATCAAATTCTGAGTAATGGAAGACAAGGAAAGAGAGAGAGAGAGAGAGAGAGAGAGAGAGAGAGAGAGAGAGCTTGCCTACTACCTTTCTAAGAACAAAGAATAGAACGGTGAGAAGGGCTACGCCAGCCAATATACCCAGCACTATTCCTACTATATTAACCACTTTGCCATCCGTGGGAGCATCTAAAATTAAAAATAAAAAGCTGTTAGAACGAGAATCGATCTACAGAGAAGAGAAGGAAATCAGTGTAATATGTAACTAAAAAGAATGAATTGGCTGAAATTGGCACCTGTAGGATGCCTTAAGCTGTACCCAGAAGCCCAATATCGAACGTAACACTTGCCCAAGAACACGTCGCCGGCTACCGAAGATTCACAGGCAGACTTCGCCGTCTGAACAGCTACTTCAAGACAAGCAATGCAGTCAGGTAAGGTCAAGTCCCTCTGACACTCGGCGAATCCTTGAATCCTCCCTACATTCACAGAACGAAAGCCGAATCCTCTCCGAAAGTCATCAAGAAGGTTGTCTCTAAGCTGGACAAATGCATCCTCACTGCTAGTAATTGGGCTACACATTTGGTATACCTTCATTACATCAAGTTTGCCCAAGAAGTTCAAGTTATCATATCTAACGAAACAACCTTCCATTTGTATGGAACCTGCATGACCTTCAGGGCACACGTATCCCAGTCGGATGACGGCTTCCTCAATGCAACTGATGCAGCTGGACTGGTTTAGATCTCTTCGGCATTGGTAGAGACCATACACCGTGGTTTCTGCAGGTAACGAGCTGCTGTTGCCGATGGCAAAGCTTTTGTAGGAGTGTGTAGTGGCTGAAGAGGCTACGGTGGATAACAAGGAGTGGAGGTGGGATTCGAAGGGGATGCCGGGCACGAACTTGGCTCGAGAGCAGCCTCCATAGTTGAATGAATGGGCTGTGGCTTGATAGCTGCACTCGAGCACTAAGAGGAGGACGAAAAGGAAGAAGAAATCTCTGTTGTGCCGCGAATTTCTTGGGGCTGACCTTGGCTGTTGAGCCAGCTGCGGGCCTGGGAATTCGTTCTCTGGGCTTTCTTGACAGTCTTCTTTTTGTTTTTTATTAGGGCGATTGGGCCTCATATCTTTTACTTGTAAATTGTAATTCTTGAGGGTCTTTTTCCCTCTCTTTTAAATGAATCACTTACCCAATCGAAGGAAGAAAATAACGCCGCAGGGAACAGAGAGTTTCTCCAAAGAACTCTTTGTTGATTATATTTACTGCTCCTCCTGCATTTAGGTTGTGATTTGTTTCAATGGTGGGAGGGTTGATGAAAGGAAAGGAATACACTTCAGTATTTGATGGATTTCAACAGACTAACCTCTTCTAGTTTTTGATAAGATGCGATACCTAATCCAATCTAATTTCACAGTGGCTACAACAGACTAATCTCCTCTCTTTGTGGTGGCCAAAAATATCCATTATTAGAAACTTTTGCATTGATCAACCGCTGTCTGTGGTTTATTGTTTATACTCACTTTCAAGTTTCAAGCATTGACAACATGGAGTCACGTTTCTTGTGAAAAAATAAATTTTAAATTTCAATGAAGTGAAATTTTATGGATTTTTTTTGGAAAAATGACTTCATAAAAAATTATTTTTTAATTTAAAAGTTTTCCTATGTTTATTTATCACTAACATACAAAAGGAAAATTTGGTTAATAATTGGATCAATTTGAGTTGGGTTTAACTCATTTAATAAATGAATCAAGTTATTGATTATTAATAAATAGGCCAAGTTGATCAACCTATTTAAATTTATTAGGTATCTAGGTCAGGTTAACTAGGATTTTGTCTTTTTTGGCAATATTTTTTTGTGAATTCAATTCAACTCATTTATAAAATGGTTAATATTATTCAACCCGTAACATGTTCAAATTTTTTTTTTAAGACCAAGGTATCCAAGCGTCTGAGCTGACTAATCCTTAGAGAACGTGTAAATTGTTGTGCAAATTTTAAATTTATAACTCGCAAATCCACGAACCATTAGATAGTATAGCGATTAAGTGCGAGGTCGAACCCATCAGAACTTAGGAAAATATATCCGTGAAAAACATACTACTGAATTATATACTTTTAGAAATTTAGATAATATGGAGATAAATCATAAATATGAGGTTATTAATCTAATCTATGAATTTTAGTTTTAATTTAGAAACATTCTAGACTTAAATATAGATTCTAACAATTTAACTAATTTTAATTAAGATGGCAGATTTAATCTAAAATTATAAATAATCTTAACTTAACTTAGAAAATAAATTAGGATGCAATTACTTAATTACCAACCTAGTTCCACAATTTTCAAGAATTTGAATTTATAAACAAAAGAAAACAAAAATAACATCTAAATTACGTATATACATATTTACAATAGAACTGGATCAAAGAATCAAGGAAGCATTATAATCCAAATTTTAATAATAAAACAACAGCCTAGAACATGGAGCCCAGATAAAATTCCAATTTTATTCAAGTCTTTCATTAAATTAGTTCCGTAATTAATTCGAACTTTATATCTAGATTAATCATGCAATTCTCCGATCTAATTATTTCATTCGTTCCAAAGAACCTTAGACCTAGAATAGTAATGTTAGTCAAAGATCTAACTATTCTTATGTTCAAATTAATTACCAATGGAGGAGTCAAGAACTAGAATGATTCAAACCATCATAATAAAAACCAAAATTTGGAAAACCATAATTCTAATAATCTCACCTTCTGTTATTAATTAATAATAGAATTAAAAATTACAAATCAATGAAATTTTGGAATTAAAGACAAGAAAAATACAAAGGAAATCAAAATTCACCAACCTTAGAACGTAATGTGGATTGAAAATCCCACTGTCTTTCTCCCTCCTTTGCACAACCTTTTCTTCAATGCCCAAGTTCAATTCTCTCAATGGGAGAGGGCTCGTATTTATAGATGAAAGAGGTGGAATGAATGACTTGAATTTAAATATTTAAATAAAGCAAGGGACATATGGAGGGCTGATATGATTTATGCTAAACATGGAATGGCTTAAAGGAGGCAAAGAGGTGGAAAAAAAAAATCGTGTAAGGAAAGTGGGTGCAAAATCTCATTTTTTACACATATACCACCTTGGAGCTCAGTTTTGACCTATTTAACGTCTGAATCAAGAAAAGTTGTAGCCCTTCAAGTTTCTTTCCAACCCAAAATAAATCAAAGCAATCGGACATCAGAGTGAAACGTTATAGCCAAAATACTGAAGATGTGTCAAACCTTCCTTCTTTTTCTCCCCTTCTTATTTTGTTTATTTTTCCTTAATCTACTTGTCAAATTCGAAAATACTCTTCTAATAACTTGTAAATTTTGAATTTCCTCATTATGTATGTTGAGATGATACAAATAGTCTTCACACATATGGATTTCTTCATGGGCTTAAAAATTGGGCTTTTCAAAGTATGAAAAATCTAATAAATAATTTTACCACTTACAATCAATTCTAAAAATGACTAAATTAATCCAAACTCTCATAAATGGAGTTGAATTAATTAGTTTACAAATAAAACCCCTAAAATTGTGGTAAAATAATTATTAAAAATTCTAACTTTCCAAAAATATCAACTTATGTCCATAAATTGCAAAATTCACCTTTTGAATTCTTATATCTTGCATTTCCTTGTAAATCCTGCAAAACGTTCAAAATCCCATTAAACATATTCTAAAACACACAAAACAAGAGGCTAACTAGTCCAAATACAATAGTAAAATAGTTTTCCTGTGCTCATCATAAACGTCACAATCCGCACACGCCAGATACAGAACTAATGGGAGTGGCCCTTTTCGTAACAAGTCCAACTTATTTAGTAACTAAGTTGATCTAATCTATACATCCTTATTGGGTACCGTCAACTCCTATTTTTTATTGAATGAATAGGTTAGTTATCAATTCAAAAGAAGCCCAGATGAATACAAATATAACCCACAGCTTGGGCCAATCATAGCAAAGTTAAAAAACAGGCCCAAAAAGAGGCCATGGGGTCAAAAGAACAAATTGTCCCAAGATATTCCTTAACCAAAAAAGAATGGAGCAACCAATGTCAATGAAGAGGATAGTCATTGACACAAGAGAAGATACCAGAAGCATTCCCAGCACACAGATTGCTAGGGAAGAGGAAGAATCATCCTTACAACTGTAGACAAAAATGTGCCCAGAGGTGAACCTAGCCAACAGGGAGTTGATTGCAACAAGATGGCTATGATGGGTCCAAGATTTGGAAAAGCTACAGCTAATTGAAGTGGCTAAGTTATCACTAATCTCGAGCTGCTGGAGAGGCAGGTCCATGGAGAGAAGATGCAACAACGTCCATCTTGTGAACAACAGCAGTGACATGGTATCATCATGATAGAGCTGTGGGGTAGCATAGAAGCCGCCAGTCTCAGAGATATCACACTTATAATTGGCACCCAAAAAACAATTGCCATTAGCAGTGAACTTTGAGATGATCAGACTGCAAGAGCTAAGAAGATGGGCAGAAGCATCCGGAGGTGAAGGAGGAACATAAGTAGCGGGAGGCAGATTCCAACGGGCAGAGAAATCAGATCCAATGTTTCTAGCGTCAGAATTGGAGAGCATGAAAAGGATTCATTGCCTGATATCGGTGATAATATTGCAAAAAAGCCTGACAGGATTGCAATAGGAATTTAAGAAGATCCTACCATTCTGCTCTCTCCAGAGGTGCCAAACCAAACCAGGGAGGACCAGACGGGATGCAAGCTTTTCAAGGCACATTTTCCTACTATAAGTCATGACAATGCAGTCATCAACAATGTTTCCAGACAGAGATTGAAACTAGAATTTCCCCAATAATAGCAGCCAGACGCTCCAAATGAAGGAACAATGTAGGAGATGATGGTGGGACTCATCCTCCAAGCCACAAAGAACACAAACCCGATCCCTTATGATGCCCAAATTGGACAGTAACACTTTAGTCTTAAGTACCAAGTTGAAGAAGAACCAGCAGATGGTTGAATGCTTGGGGATACATCCAGGGAACCAAACAGAGTCAACCAAAGTAGGCTCCACCATGGTGTTGAAGGTAACTTGTGTGGTGGAAGAGATGGAGAACTTCCCATTATCATTCGCACTCCAGAGGATTTCATCTTCAACAGAGATAGAGGGGAGAGAGACAAGGGTATTTAGCCCCATAGCAGTAAGAGATGGAGTCGAAGGACTGGGGAGCACCCAACACCCGTTGCCAATGAAAGCACTGACAGTAACATTTAACCCAAGCCCAAGGTCATAAATTGGCCTCCCCCCGAAATGGTCGAAGATAATGTATCCAGGCTTGATCCACTGTTCAAACCAGAAACTGGTGTGTCTACCATTACTGATAGCAATCACAGTGTACGATTTGACAAGGTCCCGAACTGAAAAGACCGACCTCCATGCCCAGGAGGAATCATACCTCAACTTGACATGCCAAATGGAAGATCTCTTGAAATATTTTTGCTTGATCCAACGACTCCACAAGTTGTCTCTCCCGGATACAATGCCCCAAAATTGCTTCATGAGACAGGCCTGGTTGATAGAGAGAATACTTCTCAAGTCGAGCCCACCCTTCGACTTAGGACGACAAATGGACTCCCAGGCAACAGTGTGGATCTTCCTCTTACCATCAGAGGCCCAAAGGAAGTTCCTCATTATCCTTTCAATAGTTTCAAGGCAGGACTTAGGGAGAAGGAAAGCATTGGCCCAGAAAATGTGGAAATTGTTAATAGTTGAGCGAAGCAACTCAATCCGACTGACAAAGGAGAGAGTGGAACCAGCCCAACACCCGACCTTCTTACGAATCTTATTGAGCAGGTTATCACAATCAACCATGTGAATCCTTCCCGAGAAAAGGGGTAGACCAAGGTAGGTAATCGGCAGCTTAGCTTCAGCCATCCCAAAGATGTTCAGGATCTCAGCACGATTCACAGCAGTCCCAGAAAATATAATGTGGCTTTTTGCTGGGTTGAATGCCAGACCAGAGAAGGAATTGAAATCCATGAGAAGTTTTTTGAGATAAGTGGAAGATTGGGTGTCAGCTGAGCAAAATAGAAAAAGGTCATCCACAAATGAAAGGTGGGTGATAGTGCAGTTCCCCGAATTGAAAGGGCAGCTGATACAACCATCTTCCACAGCCTTGTCAATGGCACAAGATAGGGATTCCATCACCAAACAAAATAAGAAAGGGGAGATGGGGTCACCCTGACGGAGCCCTCTGCAACTTTGGAAGTAGCCATGTGGCATACCATTTATCAGCACCGAGAAAGAGGGAGAGTCAATGCAGTTACGAACCCACTCAATCCACTTCTGGCTGAAATTCATTTGACCCAAAATGTGGTAGACACAATCCCATTTAAAGCTGTCAAAAGCCTTTCTCAGGTCCAACTTAATGCACATTCTGGATGGCCCAGAGTCAGGATGAATACCACAAAAGAGATCATGGGCCAGCATAATGTTGTTGGAGATTTCACGGCCTGGAATGAAAGCGGATGATTATGGCTGACAAGAGTAGACATGTAAGGTTTCATCCTATGGACAAGAATGCGAGAAACCAACTTGTAGATCTCATTGGAAAGAGCAATGGGACGGAACAACGCCGGGCGATCAGAACCTTCACTCTTAGGAATAAGAGTAAGAAAAGAAACCTTAATCTGCTTGAGCATGCTTGAGGACAGGAGTTAAAAAATCGTTATCGACCTGATATATCGGCCGATATTTTTCTCTCTCCAGCCAATATCGGCCAATATAATACGGCCAATATTTTAGTCGATATTGTGAATATCGACCGATAACGATATATATCGGCCGATATTCACTACTTCAAAACCGATACATATCGGTATGTATCGGCCGATATTTGTACCCCTGCTTGAGGAGTTCAAACAATCCTGGACAACAAGAGAGACATCCTCGCCCACGATATCCCAATACTTCTGGAAGAAAAAACCATTGAACCCATCCGGGCCAGGAGCTTTCGAAGGATTAGCATGGAACACCACTCTCTCAACTTCTTGCATGCTGATAGAGGAGGAAATGGAATCAGAGACACAAGCAGACAACACGTGCCTGATGGAGAAATGTAGATCAGTGGAGACAGGAGAGGAAGATGAAGCAGTAGAAACACCACTGAACAGATCAGCAAAATAAGAAAGAAAAGTATCGGCAATGATATCTGGATCTCTATTGATAGAACCATCCAAACAAGTGACTGATCTGATGCATTTCCTACATTGCCTGGCTTTGACAGAGGGATTTGACTAGTGGTTGAGACACAAGATGTCGAGATTGAGGTATTGGGTTCAATGCCCAGTGACTCCAACGAAAGGCCATTCCCCACACACTTACCATCAACTCCTACTTAATCTAAATTATTTATTAAATGAGTTAAAGATTCAAGTTGAAATTAAAGTATTTTTCTTATATTATCTTTTTGGTTAATGATGAAGACACTCTCCACTCATAATGACAAAAGTAAGAATAATTTTATGCTTTACATAATCAAAATGAACAAAAATCAAGAAATGCATCCTTTTTTATTATATTTTTTATATATGTAGGAAGTTATAAATTACGTTTTAATTATGTTATTACACGTGTGTTCGAATTAAAAAGTTAAGAGCAGTAAGCTTTCTAAAACGTTTCAATTCCTGCAATCATAAGTAATTCTTAGAAAACTTTGAAAATTCGACGAAAATTTAACCATTCTTTTTATAAAAATTATAGTTGTAAATAAACATAGAAAACTTTTGATTAAAGCATAAACTCTTATATCAAATCATTTTTTGAATACTTTTTTTTCATGAAGTGATTTGTCATAAAAAAATTATAGAAAACCAAAACACATGCGTTTTGGCCTTGTGTTGCAGAACATTCGAATCTCTGCCCTCCAAAAAGAGCCTTTGCAGGAAATTTCCAGCTTCTTGCAGCTGTCTTTGGATATTAACATTCTTTAAGAAAGAAATCACAGGCGAACAAAAGAAGGTTCGCACGAAGATATTAAAAAGTAGCTCATCAACTGAGTGGAGAGATTAAGCTCTTGCCCTGCTATCCTGCACAAGTGAAAACAAAGATAAATCTTATTTTAATCACAGAGAGAGAGAGAGAGAGAGAGAGATGCTTGAGCTTACCACATACTTTCTTAAGAAAGAAAGCAGAACAGTAAAAAGAGCTACACCAGCCAATACGCCCACTATTATTGCTACTGTTTTACCGACATCGTCGGAAGTATCTACAAATTGAAAATAAAAAGCAGTAAGTATTAATTAAAAATTGAAAAGCATGATGAATTTATTAAAATACATTCCAGATTCCAAATATATAGCTTAATAAGTAATTCTTAATAAATTCAAACTCTAAATATAATTTTAAATCAAATACACATCTTATTTAAATATTAAGACAAACTTAGAATCATAACTCAATACGAACTCTAATATATCCTAACACCTCTCTCAAAGTCAAATAGGTTCACCATTTGCCTTTGCAATGATTGAATTAAAACAACTGATAATTATATAATCCAATCAGTCAGATGGTACTATTTGGTGGAGTGGTAGGATATCAATGGTGAAGTTGTGTCAGTAATGTCAAAAATAGAATCAATGTGTCGTGTGAAAACAAATTGCTGATGAACAAAAGTAGACATAGATCAGTGTTTTGGTCCATAAAATCGATAAATCTAGATGATCTCAATGGTTGAAATCATGATCGAGGATAAAAGTAGACAGATCCAGAATATATGAAATATGGATATCAGAAGCAAACAGATTTACATTAGAAATGAGCTGAATTGTTGCCACAACGAACAAATCCACAAGTCAAATGACCCAGATCGAGCCACAAACAGATAAACAGTAGCCGGGCAATGGCGATGACGACGAACAGAGAAACAAGTTGATGACGTGATGACATTGATGGCGACAACGAGCATCTGAACCATTGGTGGGGGGCAGCAAGCAACATAAAATATGTCCTAATATATTCCAGGCTGAAGCAAACAGTGACAACGAACAACAGAACAGTGATTAGGATGGTTTCCTCCCTCCCACTCATGATTGTAAGCAACATTTTTCATAAAAATAATTTTTCCATTGTTTCTTACAAATCCTTTTTTTACAAAAAATGATTATGCAGCTTAGTCATTTTGTACAAGAAAGTATAAAAATTGAATTTCTACGTAGAGAGGTCAGAAAATAATCTCAATGGCTTTTGGATTTTGGATTTCAAAATATATGATCCAACCTATGGATTAGCCATGACCCAACGTGATCCATGACTCAAGATCCAAACTGAATATGACCTATGACATGTAACTTAATCCACGATAAAAATAATAAAAAACTCAATTGATGGTGCAACCTAACAAATGATACAAGATGACTCTCACTTTTGACTAAAGACAACTTACAATTCCGTTTTGTATTAACCAATAATTTCTTAAGTAATATCTTTTTGAGAGTTCACAAAAGAAATTATTAGAAAAGAATAAGAATGAGAACTCCAAGTTAGAAGATGAAACTTCATCGACTTTGGACAGCATTGGTCAATTTTGTCAACCATGGCCAGATCATTCAATGCAAACTACTAAATCCAATCAACTACTGGGTCAATCTAGTTGTCCCCTCTTCTTGCCGTTGTAGCCTCAAGTCCAGTGCAAATGCTACTGGCGGACTCATTCGGATTCTTAATATTAATCACTTGTTCACTATAAAGAAAAATGACTCTCCTCTTCTGATTCTCATTTCTTGGACTAACAATTTAGGTACTCTCATTCTATCTTTTTCTGGATGCAGGCTGACATTTAGTGTTTGCTTTTGGCCCCTTGTGGATTTATTTATGGTTTGGCCCGGGCCGTAGGCGTTTTGGTTTTGCTTGCTCATATTTCAAACTCATTTTTGTATATTTTTCGATATTTTTTCCCGCGAATCTTACCCATCATTAAAAAAAAAAAAAAAACAGTAAAGTGGTTCAAATTTCACCTGCAGGACCGTTTGAATTATAGTAACCAGAAGCCCAGTATCTAGCATAGCACTTGCTCAAGAAAACGTCTCCAGCTACAGATGATCCACACACCGTCTTCAACTTCTGAACAGCTTCTGCAAGACAAGTAGAGCAGTCATCTCCGTTCATGTCCCCCACACACTGACCAAATCCTTCCACCGTTCCTACACTCCTTACACGAAACCCGTCTCCCATCTCTAAATCAGCAAGAACGTCGTCTCTTCGCTGGAAAAACTCACCTTCATTGGAACTACTTTTGCTGCATTTTTTGTATTCAAGCATCGTATCGAGCTTGCCCAAGAAGTTAACGTTATCATATCTAACCAAACAACCATCCAATTGTATTGCACCAGAATAACCATTGGTGCACACCAGAGCAAGTTGGCTGACGGCATTCTCGATGCAATTGGCGCAGCTGGGCTTGCTTAGATCGCTTCGGCATTGGTAGAGACCATACAAGGCGGCATCTGCAGGCAACGAGCTTCCGTTGCCGACGGCAAAGCTGTTGTAGGAGGATTGAGTGGATGAAGTGGTTATGGAAGATAACAATGAGTTGAGGTGGAATTGGAAGAGAAAGCCGGGCACGTACTTGGCTTGAGAGCAGCCTCCGTAGATCAAGACATAGGCTGTGGCTTGGTAGCTGCAGTTGAGCAGTAGGAAAAAAAGGAGGAAAGAAGAAAGTTGCAGGGAATGGAGAGTTTCTGCAAAGGAGTGTTGGTGAAGCTTCTTGCACATCTCTCCCTCTCCCTCAGTCTTATGTTTCATCTTTGGCTTTTGCCTTGTGCTTTGTTTTGATTGTATCTCTCTCTCTCTCTCTCTCTTGTTCTTTAGCTTTTCGATAAAGCAAATGCCTATCCACTTTCACGTGGCTTTTAGAATTTTTCAGATGTGTAAATGGAATAATTTTTTAGTTGAATAAGACGGTATTTATATCAAGTAGATTGAGGGTCGAGTCTTATGGCCTAATTTTGATATGCTCTAAGGGTAATGGACTTACCCGTAGGGATTTTAAGTTGGGTATCCCACAGTTTTCCACATATAAATTTAAAATAAATAAAAAATATCCATCTCAAAATGATATTTCAAAACTTTAAAGTTTATAATCCAAAAAAAAAAAAGCGAAGAATTTCAAGTTTAATAATTCATTTTCAGTCATAAATCAAGTAAGAAAATCATAGTTATAGTTGAACATTTTTTTTTTTTTTAACAAATGAGTAAGATTTCATTAAAAGAGGAGAAAAACTCTAAAATTAAACAAAAAAACACTCAAGCAAGAGCAAAAGAAGAGAAAGCTCACAACTCGGGCCAGACCAAAAAAGCTCCAAATAGGAGACAAAGTAAACCCCTATAGATTAGAGAACACTCCCGAACAAAAGGTAGACAAAATGGAAATGTTTAAGTTGTTAGTCCAATCTCTAAGATTCAAGAAACAAGAGTCCTTATGTTTAGCAATGTACATGTGAGCAACATTCAAAATTGTCTTTCATTTGAATTATGCCACACATATATTGTAAAAAGGTTTTGAAAAATTCCATACTAAAATCAGTGTGGTGCTTGCAACACTGTATCTGAACTGGTCAAATGCTGGAGGTGTTGTGTGTTAAATATGTAATTTACTTTTAGCATAAGGGTAGTTTAGACTTTATGGGGTTTAGTGATTCTTTATAAGTCATCTCTTTGTATTATTCACATTATTGAATAAACAGTTCTTGCATGGTATCAGAGCTGAGTTCGATTCCTAGCATCGCATCCGCCGCGTCCGCTCTTGCATCGCTTCAGCCTGATTTTGCATCGCATTCGAACCGATCTGAGATCCGATCTGCAAGCAGCCCTCTGTGATTCGATTCAGATCTGCATTCGATTCCTAGCATCGCATCCGCCGCATCCGCTCTTGCATCGCTTCAGCCAGATTTTGCATCGCATTCGAACCGATCTGAGATCCGATCTGCAACCAGCCCTCTGTGATTCGATTCCGCTCTGCAACCAGCCCTCTGAGATCAGAACCGCTCTGAGATCCGGTCACAGCACCTGCTCTTCCTTCCGCCAGTCTAAGATCTGATTCGGATCTGCAATCCGATCTGCAACCAGCCGTCTTGCCGTCATCGCTGCTCCAATCTGCCCTTTGCAGCCCTCTGAGATCCTCTTGCTGTCATCGCCACTCAGATCTGCCGGCCGTTACCAGACCCCTTCTTGCAGACGAGATCTGGTCACAGCACCCTGTTCTTGCTTCCGTCCGTCTGAGATCTGATTCCGATCTGCCATCCGATCTGCAACCAGCCTTCTTGCCGTCATCGCCGTTCCGATCTGCAACTAGCCTTCTTGCCGTCATCGCCGTTCCGATCTGCCCTTTGCAGCCCTCTGAGATTTGTACACCGTCAGATCCCGGCCCTGCTCTTGCTTCCGCTCGTGTACTTGGACACAGTGCTGCAGCCGTTTCTCTTTTGCTTGCCCAGTTCAGCACCTTTGTTTTGCAATTTCGTTACCATGGCCGGTGAACATGATGATTCTCTTCAAGCCATTAGTGTAAAATTGAATGAAAATAATTACACTTATTGGGCCTATGTTATGCGGAATTTTTTGACGGGAAAAAACATGTGGGGTTACATGTCTGGTGCCATTGTTGCTCCCACAAATACCAAAGCAGATGATTATGCTCAATCTTTAGTTCATTGGACTACAAATAATTCCAAAATTATCACCTGGATCAATAACTCTGTTGAGCTCTCCATTGGTATGCAACTCGCCAAGTTCTCCACTGCCAAAGCTATTTGGGATCACTTAGAGAGGTTGTACACGCAATCTAACTTTGCTAAACGATATCAACTCGAGAATGAGATTGTGAAGGTTCAGTTGCACAGACGATTTGAAATGAAAGACTTGGGGATGTTGCGATACTTTCTTGGGATAGAAGTTGCCAAGTCTCCAAAAGGCTACCTACTTTCCCAATCTAAATATACTGCAGATATTCTTCAGAAAGCTCGTATTACTGACACCAGACCTGTTGCGACGCCTTTAGAGCTTAATGTTAGTTATGCTTCATCTGACGGTGTACCTTTAGTCGATCCTACATTGTATCGAACTATTGTTGGGAGTTTGGTTTATCTCACCATTACACGGCCTGACATTGCATATGCAGTTCATATTGTAAGCCAGTTTGTCTCCTCACCAACTACTGTTCATTGGGCCGCTGTTGTTCGTATTTTGCGGTATGTTCGTGGAACTTTACATCAAAGTTTGTTGATTCCCTCATCATCCACCTTAGAGCTACGTGCGTTCTCTGATGCTGGATGGGCAGGTGATCCTTCTGATCGCAAATCTACTACTGGGTTTTGTGTTTTTCTGGGTGATTCTCTCATTTCCTGGAAAAGCAAAAAACAAGATGTTGTTGCTCGTTCATCTGCTGAGGCCGAGTATCGAGCTATGGCCTCCACCACTGCTGAGATTGTTTGGCTTCGTTGGTTGCTTGCAGACATGGGAGTTTCACTCACTGCCCCTACTCCTATGTACTGTGATAACAAAAGTGCTATTCAAATTGCACATAATTCAGTTTTTCATGAGCGCACCAAGCATATTGAGTTGGACTGCCATTTTGTTCGCCATCATCTACAGATTGGCACTCTTTCTCTCCCATATGTTTCTTCTGTCATGCAGCTGGCTGATTTCTTCACGAAGTCCCACACTGTTACACGTTTTCAGTTTCTTCTTGACAAACTCTCGATGCTTAACACTGTCACATCGTGAGTTTGAGGGCGGGTGTTAAATATGTAATTTACTTTTAGCATAAGGGTAGTTTAGACTTTATGGGGTTTAGTGATTCTTTATAAGTCATCTCTTTGTATTATTCACATTATTGCATAAACAGTTCTTTCATTGTGATCTTCATTTGTTAGACATTTATGAGATAAGAATAGATTAGCAGAACACTTTTGTAGTTGAGAGAATAACTTCGCTTGAAACAACATAGTTTCAAGTGTAGGGTATCGAATCGAATCCGATTCGATTACGATTGAAAATATAGAAATCAGATTAAAGGAATCATTAGGTACGATTGCAGGACCACGCCTCTTTGTGTTCACCATAAACAAATCTTAAGAGAGGACTAATTTTTAAAGAGATCTTCTTCTTGACACAGATCTATTGATAGGTTAACTTGAATATATTGAACAAGTGAAAAGACTTTAAAAGTAAGGTAATTCTTTTACGATGAAGGTGTTAGGGCTTTTTAGAGCACTCGACTAATTTTTTGAGTATATGCAAGACTCTTTACCTACATACATGAAGAAAATCTATGGCGAGTAACCCTTTGAGGTGAAGTGGGAATCGAACTCAGGATTTCCGCTTCCTGAGACATGTTCCTCACCATCACTCAATCCCTTTGAGTTAAAAGTGAAGGACTTGATAAGATATTAATATTTTTTTTGTGGTCGGCAGATACACTGGTATCCTTTATTATTAAAAATATTGATGTTTTATCGATTTCTAAAAAAAATCTTCATAAAAGGGCTTATTTCTCTCCAATTCTTTCTCGTTGTGTTCGTGAATAGAGACAATATTGCCAAACCACTGCCCCTTTTTTCAACTATATTGAATTTAATTTGCACTCTCTTTGCAATACAACATTAAAGTCTAAATGAAAAAATTATCAAAGTCTAAAAGAAGCAAAGTTCCACTTCTCAATTACCGGTGAGAAATTTCTTTACCCAGCAAGTGGGAAATTTTTGCCTAATTTGATCAGTACTCTTCAGTCTTCCCTGATAGGTTTCAGTCAGCAATTAACCAGAGCAAATGGTTCCCGAGCCTTTGATTTTTCATTAGGACTCACTTCATTTAGAATAAAAAATAAAAAATCCTTTCTTTCCAACAAATCGAAGAAAACAAACCGATCTTGTATTATTGGCTGCTCTGCTTGAAATCCATAAACAGCCAAATAACAAAACCTACATTCATGTGATCTAATTTCTAATCCTTACATGATCCTGGCTCGGACCAGAGCTCCTTGCTCAGGGTCAGGGCCTGTAACGTAAACAGATTGGGCTGGGCTAAGTCAATACAAAAGGTAGGCCTTAAATACTGACCTGACCTGTGTAAAAAGAGAGAGGGTCGAATCAAGGGTCGAATCTGGTCATCCCAATTCAACTTTTGAAATAGCCCTAATTAATATATCAGCTATTTCATCACTCTCCAGTCCCCTCCTATTTATCTGTAAATGGACAATAATTCGCTAACTAGTGTATAAAATATTACTGTACATATTTAGGTGGTGATTAACTGAAATGGATAGTTGATAGAGAGTTTCACTTTAATTGTTTATTCTACAATATTTAATTAGTTGATTATATAATTTAATAAGATTAATTTTTTAATTTTAATAAAATAAGTACTTTTATAATTTGTTATGGTCACTAGACATAGCTCATGATGCAATTATAGGTCCTTAAGGTGGCCTTTTTATTCTTTTTGCATATGTCTCAAGCTTCGACAAAATCAGCAAACGTGTGGCTACGCATAAAGGCGCTGGTTTCTCAGTAAATGCTAAGTTCAAAATGCTAAACTTGTTATGGTTTCTTTTAAACTCAGATTCAATCTTTCTTTTTCATTTTTTTATTTATTTGATATATTTTCATCGTGAAATTAATTATGATATATAAAAATGTTTATTTAAATTTGTACTTTTAAAATTAATAAATCTCATTTGATGGCACACGTAATAATTCATAGTAAGGTAAAAGGAGAAAAGGAGAAGAAGGACAACAAGGGCGTTCGGCTAAAACAGGTGAATTGCTCTTGATCTACAGAGGAAGACACAACTCTAAAGCTAAAGAAAAAGACAAATATTCTTCTTTGACAGGCCTGACATTCTGCCCTTGATTTAGAAACCGTGTGTCAATAATTAACGTGGGAAAATATAGAAGGTCAAAATGTTCTAATAATTAAAAATATTTTCAAATAAACAAAATTTCTTATTCAAACAACGGGGATTGGTGTTAGCCATGTTGTTTCTGGATTTAAATAGAGTTGCGCTCTCTTCTTTAAAACTAGTTTTTAATAAGAGATTTATCAATTCAAAGAGATTTTTTTTTTTTTTAATTTATATGTGGTAAACTTTGAGATACCATGCACAAAATTTTTACCAGTTCACTATTCTTAAGACACTTCAAATGTAGGTTTTAGAGGTTCAAACTCGTAACTACTCATTTTCTGAAATTTTAAAAGTCAATTCAAAATTTTACTATTAATGTAAAAAGTAAAATTAAAAATACACTTAAATTTGTATAACGAAACACAAAATGTCTTTGAAAAAGATTGCCAGTCAATTTAAATTTTTAAAGATTTAATAAAAAAATTATTTTAAAAGGTGTCAGGAATGGCGTGGGTTGCAATGTTATTGGTTAAAAGAGAGTAATAAATCAAAATCCTTATCTTAAGTGGACTAGATTCCTTCCTCCACCAGTAAAGGCGGCTGGAAGCAATTTGCACTAATGACGACGACTGCAATAATTCTAATAAACACAGAAAGCAGCAGCGGCGAATTTCATCTCATGCTGTCGTCACTACTAATCATTGCATTTTTTTTAATTAAAAAAGTATTATATTCCATTATCTTTCTCTTGACGAACAAAAATCTACTGATTTAATATGATCGTCATCCAAACCACGTTAATTACAGCACTAATCCCACCTATTCACAAAGATCAAAGCCCAAAGGCAAGGCATGAGAAAAGATAACATGAAACAATAGTAACTAAATTTCAATTGAAGATTTCCCATCAGGAACGTCGCCTGTGTGTCAGTTTCCGGTAGCAATTTTCATCTGGACGTTCTCGAAGTCGGATATGCCGCATGGGATGGTGATGCCGCCGGGGTGGTGGAAGCCGTACTCCTTCTCCGCCTTGAGGAGAAGATCGCCGAACAGAGGATGGTTGAAGTAGATGACAGGGACAAAGAAGCGGTGGGGGCCGTCGTCTTTCTGACCCACGTACACAGCCAGATGGCCTTTCGGGACCCGAGACGGCTTCAGGCTGTCGAGCGGGGTCTGACCCACACGAGCGTAGCTGCAAGCTTGTGGTCGTCGCAACGGACGGCTGAGCCTATGTGTCAGTCGCCGGCCCCAGTCGCATATTTTCGTCATCGGCTTTCTTGTCTTTCGGTCTGTAGGGCCCAACCTCAGATACCCACCTGCTGAGGTCTTCGTCTTTGCCTTCAGAAGCCACTTCCAGAGCTTCACTACCTTTCTCCCGATTCGAAAACCCCTCGTCTTCCTCATGAATCGGAGAAGGCCAGAAGGGTATGTAGGTAAGATGGAGACCCTGCTGTTGAGAGACAGAGAGAGAGGCTTACTGGGGCTTTTAAGGTCTTAGAAAAAGGAACAGGGGCCTAACATACAGATGGCGAGATGGAAGAAATTGAGCAAGACGTCAAAGAGGGAAGAAGCGATGCTCAACAAGTGGATTTTTCTTAGAACTGTTGCACAATACATCTGCCATCACGAGTTGATCTAGGATCGGTTCCATTTCCGCTGTATTCCCTCCAATTCTTTGAATCTACTGTTTCTCTATTTATCTTTCCTTTTCTCCTTTCCGTGTGAGCTTGATGGAGACGGAAAAGATGAATGGGGTGGTGGATCTCTCGAAATGGATCAAAGAAAGTGCTTTTATAAAGCAGAGTTATAAAGAATGGTCAAACAAAGGAAAAGCAGAGGGGAGAGAGAAAGAGAGAGAGAGAGACGGGAATCAAGTGGCAAGAACAGACGAAGGGGAAGAACATTTGATAGATATGGAAGAAAGGATAAGAATGAATTTGGCCAAATTAATTAGAAGAGAACGATCGGACAAGGAGATTGAGAGTCGGCTCCGTGGCCGAACGAAGCTAATTGTCTTAACGGCTTCTTTTAATGAGAGAAAAGTACTCATCATGGTACGGCTTTTTAAAAAATATTTTTTGTCATTTAAAAACCATTACTTTTATAAAAAAAAATGAGTAAAACATTTTTAATAGTCTATCACTTATTTTCAAATACTATAAAAAATATAAAGAAAAATATGCTGATTATTTTTTAAAAAAAATATGTTAATTGTTTAGAAGAATTTTTAAAATTCTAAAATTATAAATGTATGATGTGTATATAGTTATATCAGTTACATTATAAATTTTATTTAAGATAAATTTATCTAATTTTAATATGAATTAAAAATATTTATTTATATTTATAAAGCCTAAGCACCATGAGCACGAGATCAGCCATATATTTTTATATTTTAAATCCAAAATTTCAAATAATAATTTAAATTTTGATCAAAATTTTATCTTTACCTGTCCTTTTGCAAGAACACAGTTACGCTTAAGCTATTAAAATCAGAACAAGCCGGGAAGCCGATAAGCCATAAGGCAGGCGAGATATCGGCATTCCGTACGGGAATGGTACCAATTATGTGCCGTTGAAAGTTGAAAAGCGGAACACGTGGCGCCGTAAACCGTAACATCTACTCTGACAAGTGGGAAAGGATCTAGCAGGACACGTGGACCAATAGAAACTCATCTTCTCCATTAACAAAAACCCGGGTTATTTCTGCACAAACCAACAAATACTAACCCTTAGTAGAATAAATGAGAAGAAAAAAATAAAAGAAATTCTATTTAAAAACACCTGTTATGTGGAGATCGTTTAACAACATCAATGAGAAGAAGGAAAAGAAACCATTTTCTATGCTTGTGAGAATAAGAAATGACGAAGGAAACCCAAAGAAAAATGGATGTACAATAGGACTGAAATTCGAACACTTTAAGTTGGATATTAATAAATTTAACTAAATTTATATAAAAAATTAGTGAATTTGATTCGACTTTAATTGCTCAACTTAATCTAACTCGAATTGTTGGCATGACTCAATTTGAGTGTTAGTCTGAATTGCTTATTCAATTCAACCCAAATGCTATATTAAATTTTTTGAATGAATTAGATTAGATCAAATTTAGATCGAGGTAAATCAATTTTAAAAAGACTTGATCCGATTTGACCTGAATTTAACTCAGTTTTTTTTTCTTCAATTCAACTCAATCTGAATTTTAAAAATATAAAATTTAACCTACTTGATTTTTCAAATCAGATCATACAGGTCTGATTAAAACTCGACCCAAGTTTTATCCCTAGTCAGCAGTCACTGTGCGAGAGTGTGAGACTGCCTTTACACATGAATACTCTATGGCAAAAAAGATTTTATCTAAATAATATACATTAAAGAAAATTATATACATCAAATACAATATGCATACACTGAAAAATAATGAATTCAATAACTGTTTCCAATTGTTGCTTATCCAATCGGCTTCTTAAATTAGTATAGATTTCACCTCACTCTGAAATGATTTCATTATTCAATAAAAAACCATCACGTTAAATTGAAAAAATAGTTAAAATGTTCAAAATTTTGTAAAAAAATAACATGGCATTAAGAATTTTTAATGGTCCATCTCAAGGGTGGGTCTCACTTTTTCATACATTAGATGACCTAAATAAGTTTGGATTATTAAGATCTACATGTCTATCAAGTTTTAGACAATCATCCAAAATCTCAATCTTACTTAGTCGTAATTATAAAGAAACATGATAAGCATCTTATATTAAATGATTAGAAATTTAGAATAGTTAAATGCAGGGCCGGTCCTGAAATTTCAAGGGCCCTAGGCGAGTTTTTAAGATGGGGCATTTACATACTCACAAAAAATAAAATCATACATTTTTTTTTACAATGTGTGAAACTAAATAAAATGTCATAATCAAATTTATAACAAAGTATTATTTAAAATTTATTCTTGTTTTGAGATGTAACAGTACTAATTAAATTACTATATTCAAGTTTTTTTAACATTTATTTTTCAATAGATAAGATAGCTAATTCATTCAATCTTTCTTATGACATTCTAGACCGAAGATAAGATTTTATCAGTTTTAACTTTCAAAACTTATTTCTATATAGGTAAATATAAGTGGTATAATCAACATTATTCTATAAGCAATTCATGCATTTGGAAAATAACAATTCATTCTTTTTATATAATTTGGCAATTAATTCTTTTGATATTCCATCTTTTATCATATTCAACTGCGACACTAATGCAAATGCTAATTTGAAACGAAGATATTATTATTATTTTAATTTTTCAATTTTTATGTATTTTTTAAAAAATTAAAAATTATCTTAATTATAATGATTTATACTTGTATATTACTTCTAATAAAATCTACATTGATCAAATAAATAAAGCTATATTTTTTCATCTCTTCAAATTTTAAAAGATTTAAATTATTTTTAATTCAAAATTATCAACTCAATATAGATTTCTCTTTCTCTTTGTTTAGATGATAGATATATTTTAAAAGATTCTTTATTAATTAAAATTATTTTATTATTATTATTATTAAACTCAATAAAATGAGGATTATAATAATAATTATTATGATTGTTACTATCATTATTTTAATTTTTTAAGAAACCTACGCTTTAAATTGAGTAGAAAAATTATCAACATATAAATTTTCAGTTTTGAGTGTTCTAAATTTGAAATAGTTAAAAATAGTCAAATGATTTCAAGTAGTATTAATTCAAATTATTGTTATTTTCATTATTATTATTAAATAACTCGATAAAAATAAAAATAGTTATTACTATTATATGGGGTTTGAACTCAGGCCCATTATTTATAAGAAGATCATTCTAACCACACTGAACAACAATGAATTTATGCTTTAATTATGCATTATTAACTATTTAATATATAATAAATGAGCTTATGGACTTGGAGACCCTATTTATTTGGGGGCCTTAGGCGAACGCCTACTTCGCCTATAGCCACGCTGGTTAAATGAGTTCTAAATTTGATAAACACCTACATCTTAAAATTATAAATTCATCTAGCTCACTTAATATGATGTGAGAGTCCTCCACTTACATGTTTAAATTCTAAAATATTAAAATATGAAATTTACTTAAATTCAATGAAAATGGAAATAAATAAACAATTCAAACTCTTTTTTATATTTATTAATATGCAAATTGATGTTTTGTGTGAGGTTATTGATGTGAGTAGTTCATTTGGTTGGACATATCATGTTTTATGTTATTATATTCTTTCCTATATTATCCTTTAATTTGTACGAATAACTGAGTTAATCTAATCTTCTAAGATTAGACAATTCAAACTCATTTTTATATTTATTAATACGTAAATCGATGTTTTATGTGAGTTTATGGGTCTGAGTAGTTTAATACTAAATTGGTTGGACTTATCATATCTTATGTTATTACAGTATTTTCTAAATTATTCTCTAATCTCTACGGGTAATTCATTTAGTTTAATATTCAAGAATTGGATTAGAGGTATCGAGTTCAACTACTGTCGGCCTTACTTTTTCACGAGGTTTATGGGTAGTCCTGTGTAGGTGTGGGATAGTCTCACCTCCTATTGAGGTGGGAATTACTTTTTTATAAAAAAAGTTTCAAATGCATGGTGAAGCTTCTTTTTTTTTTAATTTGTCTTTGATGATGGAGTCTAAGGGTGAAACTTGAGCCGGGTTTTAATTTGATCTGATCCAAGAAATCATTGAATTTGGATTATGTATTTGTATATTTCAGGTCGAGTAGGGTTGAAAAAAAAGGGCATAAATTCGGGTCGAGATGCATTGAGAAATATAAAATCAACCTGATTTTACTCGAGTGCACCAAATTATAAAACGACGACGATTAGTGTTGAAACTCGGGTCGGGTTGAATCGGGTCAACACTCGGATTGAGTCGAGTCAAAAATTTGAGTTGGGTCGGATTGAGTAATCGAGATTGGATTGGGTTTAGTTAAGTTTTGACATAAGTTGAATTAAATTTATTAAAACTCGGCTCAACCTCTCTGAGTTTCACTCTTACATCATAGGACTAATCTCACCTCCAAGAAGATAAGAGTGAGGATGTCCATGTTATATTTTTTTTTTCCAAATGCATAACCAAAATTCTTTGATATAATCCATTGCCATATATGATGTCATAATCTAGATGGAAAAAGTTTATTAAAGAATTTTAGATCTGCGTTAGCACATCAGAAATAAAATGAAAAATTAATTCAAATAAAAAAAATATTTACTTCCAAACTATTTATTTTTCATACTAAATACTTTAGTGATTAAATCTTCAGATATATTCAGTTAGATCTCTAGTCAAATTTTAACGAAATAAACCACTCAGTGAGCAAGAGAGAAACCTTCACAGATCCACTTAAATCCCGAGCAAAATTCTTTGATCAAATACGGATTCTTGTGAAATGGGGACGACGAAGCAGCAGTAACAAGGCGGAGAAGAAGAGCAACAGTAGCATAGATAACCAAGAAGAAGACGGCGAAGGTATTGGGAATTGGGGAAATGGGGGATCCGAATCTGGAGCTTCAGGAGGCGGGTTGGGAGGAATTGAGAAAAGAGGCGAGGAAGATCGAAGGGGATCTCGACGTCAAGCTCTCTTCCTACGCCAAGCTCGGTGCCAGATTCACCCAAGGAACAGGTCCTCTACTTTTTTATTATTATTTATTTTTCACTTGATCTCTCTCGAAATTGCATTTCATTTTTATCATCGGCTACATTATTCTTCCTATTTATCTGGGTTTGGCACCCATACTGAGATTTCTAAATTGTTTTTGGTTGGTTACTTCCAATCCCTTTATAGATGCAACAAAGAGCTCTTGTTCAAATTTTCCAAATTGAAATGCTAAAAATTGTATTACCCTTTTCAATAATTCTATAATTGTGCTATTATGTTGCTTAAACATTACCTGACGCAGGAAAAAAAATGCATTTTCACCTCTTTTCTAATCGAGATTTATGGAAATTTGGTTGTTTCATGAGTTGAATTATTTTTGTGTATCAATCTTGATTGATAATCATCAGCCTGAAAGCCATTTATCACGTCCATTTGAAATCAGTTATCTGACATTTTTCTTCTTAACCCCATCTCTCAATCCATGGTTGTCCCCACCCTAGAGTCCCTTTACCATCTACGCGCTATCCTTTGATTCTATGCACTCCGACTTTTTGTGGTCTTTTGTGAATTCACCAATCTTCATCCACATTATAGAAAAAAAATCCATTTATGAATACGTTGTTTGGCGACTCTCACTCTGTTGATTTGGACGTTGGAGAATGCTACTGTTATTTTTTGAGAACAAGTGAGATCTTATTCCATATAAATGAAGAGGGGTGTGAAAACCCCTTAGAATGCAAAGAGAGGCAGCAAAGACAGATAAGCAGGTTGGTAAGGTTCCATGGGGGTACAATGTGGACCAAAGAAGCACTAGCACTATGTCTTGTATTTATTGCTGGGCTACTCCAATTTAGGATATGACATGAATTGCTTGATTCTTCAGGTGATAGTTTCTTTTCATTTGATCAAAGTGATATGAACTTGTTGAGCCAAAACGTCCCCACTTTGAGTGAGAACCAACTTTGAACACAAATATCAAATTGCAATTCTTTTTTCATTCAAAAAATTGTTTTGATTCTCTTCCCTTTGAATAAAAAACCTTTTTTAATCAAGGCCCTGTTAGCTCTTTAACTTCAAGCAAACTAATTTGTAGTTGAAATTCAAATGCTGAGCGTCTACCTAAATCCTATCCTATCCTGACATATCTATTCAGCCAAGTAACTAAGATTAAAAGCCAAATGCAAATATATATATATATATATATTTGAAAGGCAATCTCAAATAGTTGCAATTAGTTACTCAGACTTCATCCCATGTTCTGTCGATTGGTATCTTAAACAGTCCTTAGTCTGGTGATTTGTTCAGGCTGTATTTTGTCTTTTTGAGGGCCTGGCCTCTCTGTTCTGGCTCATCTTTGGGCGTGTTTTTGTTTACAGTTTTTGTCTGGCCTGAGCTGTGGGCTATACTGTACATTTTGGGCTTTCCCCCTCTTTTGAATGACATCTACTAACCATCATTCGAAAAAAAAAAAAAGGCGATCACAACTGAAAGCCAAAAAAGCCAAGTAACTAATACTAAAACTCGAAAAAACCCCACTCAGGTGCAGTGCCAATACACACAAATGAAAAACAGAGACAAAATCTAAAGCCAAGAGAACAAAAGGTCCCAATGTGACTGAGAATCTGAAGAACTAGTCCGCTGTTAAGAGGCACCTACCTTTAGCTAATGAGTCCGATAACTCGTTTTGTGTTCTTTTGCTGCATTGAATTGAATGCTGGCTTGTTCCATATCATCACGAACTTCTTCAACTGCATTTGCTAGGTGCCACAGGCAAGGGAATTATCTGTAGTTCATCTAGTTACATAAAACGAATAACCCTCTATCTTGACTTGCTTTTGATTAATTAGGTTATCTACAACCTTCCAGAAGAGCATTCAGCTCTATTTCACTGATGTTTCTCCCATAAGATCATTCCACAAAGAAGTGAATCAACCTTGCATTGGTACCCTGAAGAGCTCTTCCAATACTTGCGACCATGGTTTGAGGTTCCATACTCCCATCAAAAAATAATTTTACCTTACCGTGATGTAAGACTTTGGACTGTCTTGAACTTGATATACCTTTCTATTGACTGGAAAGGAGAGGCAATCAGATAAATTCTTGAAGAGAGGTGCTCAAGAATTGAAACCCATAAAATGACCTCAGCTTCAATTCTTTAAGCTATGTTTGTTGGAGAAAAGGTGATATATTTTTTGGTTATTTTGACTATAGGAAAAATGCCGAGGATTTTTATTTTTAATTTTTTTTCCAACCAATTGAAGTAACTACTTGAATAACTTTATTTTACCACAGATACATCGATTTCACTTCATATTCAAGGGTCTATGCAATTACTTTGATTTTAATATACAAATTTATGATGCATTGACACGACTATGGGCATATGGATACAGCATTCCGTCTTACATAATCCAAAACACGGATATGAACATATGGTTGTTGTGTTCAAACTATATTTGTTATTTTCGGTTTTATGATTTTTAATTGAGATATTTTACCATGCTATTCTTTCTTTTAATTTTATTAAATGAATTTGTCTTTCAAGCATGCTAATTGCTGCTTAAGTTCCTATCTTGTAAAGCTTCTTATACTAAGATCTTTCATAGCATTTTTTTGCATGTATCTTATAGCAAAAGTATAATAAAATCATATAAGCATATTTGTGGTGCCTTATATGATAGATTGAGTGTGAACAAGTGTCCAGGCATCTTAGACCAAAATGCATGAAAAATGATAAGCAAATGCATTTAAATTCACATCTTACAAATAAAACACATTTGAGTCCTACTTCAAGCCTATATTTATGGGTTTTCCATTTTCTCAGATATTATATGTTGTTTCATTTTGAAAGAATTTAAAGGCCTAAATATCAACTCTGTTAGACAGCAGAGTCGGATTGATGCCGACTCATTTTGGCTAAGTCAACTCAGTACTGTTCCTATCTGAGTCTACCACCGAGTAAATTTTATGACCCTGGTCAAAATCTTCATTTGTGTTTAGCATCTTTCATAATCTTTTCTGTTGGCATTCACCATCCTTTAATTGTCTGTTCAGATTAGTTTCGTTCTTGCATAGTTTGTTTTGTTGGTTTGTTAGCTTCAATTATCCTTGTTTGGTGCAAATGGCTTCCTCCTTCCTGGTCAATATCTTCTTGTCTACTGAAGTTCACGCAGTTTAGTCTTTAGTGGCATCTGAGCATCTGTCTAGTGCCACTTATTTGATAGTTTATTTAACGCATTCGCCTAAGCACTCTTATTTGCACCCCTCCAATATAGGCCCACTAGGGCTTATGTGATGGGTTGGTTGAAAAGGTTTTTACTTGAAAAGGATGCCTACTAAAATCACTTTGATCAGATAAGTGAAGTTCTTTTTAACCTCCTAAAGATTTAATTTTATCCAATGATGGAAATCACTGGGTTTAGTCAATACAGCCTATATAAATCAGATTTGAATCAAATTGGGTAAGGATCCAATTCATGGGAAGTAGGTTGGTGTGAGGAGGAAGGGGTGTGATTGTGGTCATGGTAGGGCACATATGGCCAAGACTGCATGGAACTTACATTGGCTCTGGTTCTTAGGAGAAAATTTTCAATAGTTTGTTAGCTGCATTATGGGATCAGATAAGTGAAGTTCTTTTTAAGCTCCTAAAGATTTAATGTTATCCAATGATGGAAATCACTGGGTTAAATCAATCTAGACTATATAAATCAGATTTGGGTCAAATTGGGTAAGGATCCAATTTATAGGAAGTAGGTTGGTGTGAGGAGGGAAGGGGTGTGATTGTGGTCATGGTAGAGCACACATGGCCAAGACTTGTTGACTGTCATTGGTTTAACTTTTGCAGATACAGGATCGCCAACCATTGGATCCAGCAGGTCTTGGAAGTCTATGGAAATGGAAATACAGTCCTTGCTTGAGAAGCTTCTAGACATAAATGATGCCATGAGTCGTTGTGCTGCATCTGCAACACCTACTACTTCTGTTACCCAGAAGCTCGCAAGACACAGAGACATACTACATGAATTTACACAGGTTATTTACGTACTTTTTTTACCTTTTAGTCAACTTATTTTCATTGTTATGGTATATTCTTTTGTTATTTGGTTCATAATTTTGATTATCTTGGTTTTGCATTCCCCTTTTTAGTTTTTTTCTCTCTCTGCATGTTCTTTCTAGTCGTTCTTATTATCTCATAGTTACAAGTGCGATGACTTGATTTGCTGAAAATGCATCAAAAGGTGATTACTGCTGCATCAAAGCCTAATGCTTTTAATTTATACCAAGGTGTTGCCTCCATGGGGCAATTCATGTGGGAGAGTGAGGTATATGCCCAACTTGGTGGAGAAACCTGGAGGTGGATAAGCCTCCTTTTCATATGCTACTGTCTGTTATTCACTGTAGAAGTAGAGGTGCATAAACCCTGAAGCAAGAAAAGTATGGAGTTCTCAATGATAAGTGGAGTAAATAGTAAATACACTGCTCCTTGGAAATTTTGATTGTGTTTGTTCAATCAATATGCATTTCACTGCTATCTGAATGGGCCCTAACAGTTTCTGTGGGGCGATTGGTTTTCCCATTGACTTTTTTATGAGGTCCAAACACCCATGCCCAACTGGTGTGTTCTTTTTACATTAGTATACTCAATCTTTTACTCCTATGTGGCTTTTGCTATTGACTGAGTAACAGCCATTTCTATATTTCATTATTTCATGGTTCTCCATGTAAAATCCTTATACAACCTTCTGTAATATTGTATTTATTGATGTTACAGTGTCCGTCTTCTTCCTTTGAATGTGTACTGGAGAGAAGAAGATAATAGTGGAAAAAAAAGAAATGTGGAAGGAAAATAAAAATTGTAGTCACCTTTCAAAAAAAAATATTATAAATTGTAGTCCACCGTTGTATCCAACTCTTTTTAATAGAGGTGATACACATAATGTACATTCTTTAACAACTAATAAGGTCTATACAAATATATACACATAAAGTCTAGTGTTCTTAAGGAGTATACAAAAAGTCATCCAACAATAAAACTATAAAAAAATAGTTTTCCAACACTTCCCCTCAAGCTTGAGAGTTGATATTAATCATGCCAAGCTTGCCGATGGTAGAATGATGTTGAGAATGTGATATTGGCTTTGCTGAACATATCAGCCAATTGATCATTGGACCTTGCATTAGGAGTGGAGCAATGATTACTTGATGTTGAATGAAACGACAATCAACTTCAATGTGTTTCTTTTGGCCACAAAGCAAAATTAGAAGCTATACATTTGGAAACTTGATTGCCACAATCTAGAGTCATAGGATGTGGTAATAAAGTGTAAGCTGATAAAGCAGAGTCTTGAGCCACAATAACTCATAGGTAGTATTGTCCATTGCTTGATACCGACTTTTCCAATTAGAAAAGCAACGACTGATTGCTTTGTACTTTGTTACCAGACCAAGTTGCCAGAAAGAATAGTTAAAAAAAAGTCTTGAGGTGGCCCTACCCAATCAATCCTGGGTTTTCTATCATTCCCAACTCCCCTCATACACCCTTCCTATGATAGGTAGAAATCCTTCGGGGTCAATCAAGAGAACTCCTTACAAACAGAAAGCCATCCTATCAAATTCCATTTCGCCTTCTCGAAATCTATCTAATGATTTTTCCCTATTTTGGCCAAGAAGAAACCCAGTTTTCACTATCTGGGAATATGAAAAAGTTGAAAATATTAACAAATCTTGCAGTAAATGGATGATCTGGAAGGCGTCTTTCTTTCAGAAGTTGATGATCATCTGGGCTCCATAACATATGCTGGCGTATGATTGAGCAAGATTGTAGAGAAGTTTATGTTCAAGAAGGCAGCAGCAGTAACATGCAGCAGCAGTAACATACTAAGATCTCATGCTCTGCATACCATGAAGTGGAGAAGAAAATGGAGGAAAAGAAGAAATATAATAAAAAATGGAATATATTATATATTATATTCTTAACCCATTCTTTTATATAGGGATGATACATGTACAGTTCATGGTTTGACAATGTAAAGTTTCTGTTCATTTGGTGCTCCTAAGGTGTGTGCAAATGTATAGACTCTATGCAAGTTTCATGTTCCTCAGGAGTATGAAAAGAAGTCTTCCAATAGTGTCTACACTCTACACACACAATCCTGGGGCTTGCACTTTATTAAGCTGCAAACCAAATTATTTAAAATAATGCATATACTTTAGTGATTATTATGTGCTTTATGTGTTATATTATAGAATTCATAGTTTCAAGTTCCATTGTTAGCACATTTGCTCCCGATGTTGTCTAAGAATAATTTTTTTTTAATTTTCTTAAGGAATTTAAACGGACAAAGGGGAATATAAACTCCATGAGGGAGCATGCTGAGCTTCTTACTTCTGTCAGGGATGATATCAGTGAATACAAGGTGAGCAAAACTAAGTTTGTAATTTGTATTTAAAAAAAAATTCTAAGTCTATTTTATTCTTTTTGCCTGAGAAAATTTTGTTTATGTTTCTCTATAGGCATCAGGGAGCATGTCGCCTAGTATGCATTTATTACGAGAGCGAGCTGCAATACATGGAAGTATAACTCAAGTAAGGCTAGAATACATACACGTATACACAGTTCTTGAAGGACAAGTTTTGAGTGGCAAAATGACAACTTTAAGTCTTCATTCTCAATGTGACAAATAATTCCTCTTTTATGTCATGGATCCTAAGATCTGAGGAAATCTACTGATGAGCTGTTTAAAAAAACTTTTAGTGATCGTTTGCATTTGAGGCTTCATTGAGAAAGAAATGATGTAAAAATTTGATTGAGCATGGGTATTGAAGAATTGTAGGCTGAGTTTGGATTTGGAAGTTTTAAGGAAATAGTGGGGAATTATACCATCTATATAGATCTTTCAAAAAAAAATTATATGATCTATATAACAATGAATTTTTTTTTCTGTAAAAAGTAATGGGAAGTTTTTTCTACTAGGAAGACGGTAGAAACCTTATCCTTTCTTTTTCTTTTCTTTCTTTTTTTGAAAAGTAAGATGGTAGAAAACATCCTAATTACTAGTACTAGGAAATGATGGTTTGGCATGATATCATTCTTATACTGTTTCTCCCACTAAAAAAGTTACCAAACAGGATTCTTTAGAAGAACCCTCCCATTTCTCCTAATCTGAACAAGGCCATTTGTGGAGAATTGGTCATGAATAAGCTACAAACAGAAGACTAAAAAAAAACTTTACCAATAAAGAAACAAGAACAAGGATTTTATTTTTTTTATTGTAAATAGTATGATGTGGTTCCTTTTAGGTTGTGGTCTATGGTATTGCTCAACCAATTGAAAGAGTTGAGGAATAAAGAGAGTGGATTCTCTTGGCTTAGGTATCTATATCATTTCTAAATAGCCCACATATATGACTATGCTTGGAGGAGTCATACCATGATTTGACTTGGGAGGATTTCGAGTCAAGCAAGTCCATGAGTTGTACTGAGTTTTTTTTTTTTTTTTGAGTTGAAAAACTCATCTGAGTTACTTGATTGGATTTTTTGTTGGGCCTTAATTTTGAGTTTTTATGCTCTGGATATTATATATTCCAAGTGGAGTCAAATGGAATTCCTTTAAACTAGTGATAGAAGCAGCAGAAGAAGTTAACAATGAAGAGTCCCTAAGTGGGTATTTTATAATATTATGATGTTCATCTCTTGGTTATATGAAACTTAATGGCAAAAATCCTAGATGAAGTTCCTTGGTGCATGTTGTTTGTGGATGATGTGTTACTGATTAACCAAACAAGAAATTGACTAATAAAGCTTGCCACAATGTGATAAGACTCCAATGTCGAATTGCATCTATTAAAAATAAAGGTTAGTGTTGGATATTGCAAATGAGATCAGTATGGGGATGGAGAGAAAAAGAAAGAAGCTAGTTGAGTGTTGCGTAACTGTCGAGTGTCTAACACGGTTGAAAGTTGTTTTTGGGATATTAGAAGGATATAAGGTACCTGTGGCTGGGATCTCTATGTTAGGATGGACGTCTTGAGTAACAAGAAATGATAAGTGCTCGTGGAAATCTATCAAGGGCTCCAACAAAAGAGAATCAAGGAATCTCATCAAGAGATGGTTTGTGCATATGCATGGGAGAAGATAAACAGATCTGATGCAAAATATTGAAGGACTACATGATCAAGGAATTAAGACAAGGGAAGATTGACGAAGACTTTAGGTATCTGTCCAAAAAAGAGGGATTTTTCAAGAGAACTGACATGTTCAACTCAGTGGCTTAAGACATGGCTTTTAGAAGGGTTGAGTGCTCAAAACTCACAAACCAATCCCAGGTAGATGGGATAAGGCTTTGATATTGATGATTATTTAAATAATACATCTCTAAGGGATTAAAGCCAATTCCCCTTGGATCATCTTGTCCCGAGACTATTCAATGCATCTTGAGGCATTAGGCGCTGGTTCTCTCCAATTTCTATGAAATCATCTTAATCTTGGCTGAAAGAGCATATAGAACTTTGGACTCAAAGCAGCATATGTTCCCCATGCATATGTAATTCTCTTTTCTTTTTAAATGGAAAACTATATTGATATTTAATGAATTTTATTTCTGCACCACTTTAGCCTATTGAATGTGAATGTCTTATCGATTTTCATCAATGGAAACATCAACCCTAAAAGCCCCCATATACCAAGATAATTAGGAAGCTTATTAGTGCTCTGTAAACAATATTTGTTTTGATCTCATACACAACTTCAAGTTATATTGTAGATTGATGATGTCATAAATCAAGCCCAAAGCACAAGGTCAGTTCTGGGATCTCAACGGTCATTGTTTGGAGATGTTCAAGGGAAAGTCAAGCAGCTGAGTGATAAATTTCCTATCATCCGCGGCCTTCTTGGTATACTTCTGGCAGTCCATTCTGCTTGGCATTTATGAGGAACAAACGTTCTAATTCACCTTTCCAAAAGAAGTAATGTTCTAATACTGTCCTGAACATGTGCAGGTGCTATCAAGAGGAAGCGTTCAAGAGACACACTCATCCTTTCGGCAGTGATTGCAGCTTGCACGCTGTTCCTTATCATCTATTGGCTTTCAAAGTAAAGAGAAGATCCTGCTACATTTTTTTTCCGGAAAATTTCTTAATATGTAATTTATAAAGAAGAAAAGGTGGTTCTGAGTGTATTGGGTTCATCAATTAACTAGGGCTTTTGAGATATTACTCGAGTTTTTGACATTTCACTGCATCACTCTGCGGATAAAATCTCTAGTGAAGGTATTCTACTTTCTAGAGATATGCTTTTACTTGGCCTTTCTGTTTATTTTCTCATAAATTTTCTATCTCAATGAATTCATCATCAAGTAGAGTATATTAGTAGATGAGAAATATTGCAGGCATTGGCTTAGGCCTTTTATTTATTGTTGTGCCATGTACTCGGTCATATTGGGTGTGGAGGAAAAAAAAAGCTAATCAAACTCAAGAGATTCTTTCAGCAGAATGGAGTTTTTTTACTACTGCAGAAATTGTCAAATTCTCATATAGCAGGGAATTTCAAGATCTTCACCAGGGAAGAGACAAAGAGGGCAACAAATAATTATAATGCAGATCGGATTATAGGACAAGGAGGCCGTGGAACAGTTTAGAAAGGAACTATACCTTTTTGAAAATCTCAGTGGCTTTTTTTTTCGAAAAAAAATCATTTAAAAAAATAAAAAAGCTATTTTTTTAAAAAAAATATTATAAAATATAAATAGAGGCCCAAGTTTCCCTAATCTAAAGAAGTTAGAGTGATAGTCAGGAATCCGCTTCAGGAAGCGGGAGTCTTGAGTTGGATTCTCACTCCACCTCAAAAAGCCACTCTTTGTAGCCTTGTTAGGTAGATGTAGATACAGAGGCTTGCATATATTCCGAGGATTAATGGAGTGCTCTAAGAGACTTTGACACGTTGATCATAAAAAAGAGGCCCAAGTTCCCGCGCTAGTGTATGAATTCATTTCCAATGGAACCTCGATCACCACATCCATGACCCATCTCATGTTTCCTCCCTTTCATTTAAAATTGGTCTCAGGATTGCTACCGAAACTGCAGAAGCACTTGCTTATTTGCAACATCTATGCCAATCTTCTACCGACATATCAAGTCTTCTAACATTTTCTTGGATGATAATTTCATGACCCAAGTGTCCGATTTTGGAGCTTCAAGGTTGGTTCCAGTCAATCAGACTCAAATAGCTACATGTTTGCAGGGCTCATTGGGTTATTGTAAAATCTCACACAAGATTTGCTGTATTCTCCCTCTTGAATGAGGAGAGACCAAAACAATATTTCATTTATAGAGAAATAATACAAAAGATGTAAAAAGAAAGAATGAAATAATGGAAAATATAATCACAAATTAATGCGATACTGTGTCTAGCATTGCTAGATTGTGTTCAACACGACTAGTCGAAACACTACTGCGAGTGCTGCCATTATTGGACCATGACTTAGCACTGCTAGCAGTATTGGACAAAACCTAGCACCATTGGGCTTCTGATAATGAGCGAACCAATGTTTTGGCCTCCCAAGTTTGTCTATATTGGGCGGTTTGTGTATCTCTAGAGCTTTAATTAAAAAAAAAGAAAAAAAAGGCATCTATCCAATGACTTGGTTTAAGTTAGGCTCGTCAGAAGGTTTAAAATGCGGCCCATTTTCTTACATTGGGCTCAAAAGAAAGTTAGTTTTATGTGGTATTGGGCCTAAGGTAATATTAGGGGTTGAAAAATCGGGCTTGCCGAGATTTCGGCCGACATTTTTTCTCTCTCCTCAAATTTTTTTTTTTGACAATCTAGGTGACTTTTTTTAAAAAATAAAAAATAAAAAGGCTGTTTTTTTAAATAAAAAATATAAATATCGAAATATCGGCCGAATTATTTTATCTCTAGCCAATACTATGCGTATCGGCCGAGATATTTCAGTCCTTGAAAATCGGAGATATTTCAGCCGATACGCACAGTATCAGCCGAGATTTATACCCCTGGGTAATACACTAATTTTATATATGGATATGCACAACATGAGGACATAAATAGGTCTATAGTGAGACCATTTATGTTGGAATGTAAATGAGTTGGAATCAAATCGGATTTGGACAAAATACAAATCCAAACCTATTTATTTTAAATTAGATGTTTTGGACTATGAAATTTTCAATTATCCATTTACACGTCGTTTGACTGTTGCAGTGGCAGAGTCACAGAACGTCAGGATATAAGTGTGAGGATGAGAATTGAGAACTCAATGTGTTCGGCATATGCAACACTCAATTAGTTGTTATAAATGTTTTTTTTTAAATAAAATAATATATAATATATTTTATAACACACCAACCATATTAAATGAAATATACTTTTTTGAAATCCGTTTGATAGTTAAATTTACTTTTAAAGATGTTCTATTTGTTTGTTATAAGGTCACTTACTCACAAGAACGAATGATAAAGACATAAAACAAGATTTTTTTAAAATTGAAATAAAGAATTTTAAATTTGACTTTCCATTTTCATGATTTTATTTAAAAAATAAGTTTTCATCAGGTCCCTAAGTATCTAACTTAGGTCAGTCTTCAAAATATAGCGAAGAAATCCAAACATGAGTGTGAAATTTATTGAGCAGTTGGAATACACAATCAATCTTTCATTCCATTTTATGATACTGTAATGATTGAAAGAAGTAAACAGTATTCAATGATTGGCTGTCTATTTCACTCATCTCTTATTATAAAAAAATAAGGCACTACATTTTTTTTTACATCTATTGTGGATTGAAGTTGAAATAGGTCTCTTGGAATAGACAGCTGAATTAATCTTCGAAGTATATACAAATTTCTTTACCCACATCCACAACTCCACATTGAGTGGCTCTTTGAGATGGATTAAGAATCAAACTCAGAATTCCTACTTTTAGAAGTGAGTTCCTCACCATCACTCGAACTCCTTTTGAATTACTTTATCATTCGTTATGAACTCTTTGTTGAGTGTGGGTGGGCTTTGATAAGCAGAAAGCGACCAGATGTTAGTATTGTGCAGCCAATGCAGTTTTCTCAACAGAGAATCGAACAGGAAATCGAGACAGATACAAACAAGTCCAAAACTCTTGTCCGGTCATGAGTCATGGCTCACGAGCACAAACACAAGTTGGGAAGAAGATGATCTAAGTAGACTTTAGGGAGGATTTCCTCTTGGTTTTTATATTGTCTTTACCCTCATCCACTTGGTGTTTCAATGCTGTCTTTTCTTTCTACTTGTGTCTTGACTCTGAGTCATCACGAGTCGGGGAAGACTCTGTGAGGTTTGTACCTTAGTTTAACTCCCTACGTTTTTGTAGATGAGAGTAATGGAAGGGTGTCCCACTCAGGTCGAGTACACATATTTTAAACATTCAACTCAATAAATATCTCTTTTGTCGTCTAATTTTAATTTTATATGATGATAAATGTATGTTTGTATGTTTTCATATGTAACAAAAGTAGGAAGAAAGATTCAACTTTTCTACTCTTCGTCTCGAGAAACTAACATTCTTTGACTCTATAGATAAAAAAATCTACTCTTTATACATTATTAATATATATTTTCTTTTAAAATTCCATCTTTCAGTAAACATAAGAAAATAAAGTAGGTTAATTTTTGTAACTATATCTTGATTTTAATTTTTATAAAAAATGTTATTTCTAATGAAAAAGACAAACAAATCCTGACACTCCCATGAACTTGAAGGTCATACAAAACCACCTAAGATAATATGTTGGATAGGTGTAAGTGATGTTTGCAGATGAAATGAGGTCGAAATAATCTCATTTAAATGAGTGGTATAAGTGTCTATTAATCATTTGTTTTGATTTTATTGTTAATATTTTATCATTTAATTTTGTTAAACAAATCTTAACTTTCTCAAAGTAGTTTAACCTTCCTGAATATCCTCAAGATTACAAATAGTTATCTTAAGCATTTAGTCGTCAGGAGCCCAGGCACAAGCATTTCATATGAAATTCATTTTAGGTTAAATCTGATCTGTTAAATTGGAGTAGGGTTGGATTTGGGTAAAATTGAATATAAGTAATAACATGATCTGAATTTTATTTTGTTCAAAACGATCCAACTTGACTCGATCCAATATAGATAAATATTAAAAAAATAGAATAATATTTTTAATAAAAAAAGAAAAAGAAAAAAGAGTTTTCCTTTTATATGAGCACGTGATAAGTAGATAGACTAAATAATAGATAAAAGTAAATAAAATATACAAATATTAATTTTATTCAATTTAGATTGAATTCAGGTTTGGAAGCACTCAAACTCTCAAAGTTCAATTTTTTTTTTTTAAGATATAACTTTAAATTTAATTTTTAATCGATAAATTCCCAGGACAAGTAAAACATTATCACCCCTGCTTACCATAAATTTGACGGATAAATGTACTTAAAAATAAATAAGAAAAACTCAAATTGACTAGGCTCTCTTTATCTTGTCTTATCGTGGGTTTTTACTCTCTCAGCTCTTGCCCTCCCTCTCTGTCGTTTTTATCGGTTTTTACAACACAATACAGGCTCTCCATCTCTATCGGTTTTTACCGACCGTATCTCTCTCTTCCTCTCTTTTACAGAGAGGTCTCTGAAAAGGCATGCATGCGTTGGACCGTAAGGTTTTTATGCCAGAAATGGCCCTTCCCTAGTCGTTACTTGCCCACTCAAGCAGACCTAAGTGTAAATTCTCGTCCCATTTCGTCACAGATCCAACATACACCAAGATCAGATTCAGATTGCAAATTATCGTCCGTACGTTTGAGGTCGTGGCAACCATACGTTGGAATCAACTTTGCATTTATGTGGCCCACATTCTACTGGTGATCCATATCCAAAGTGTTGAACATCGTGGATTTGGTCAGCTCAATTAGTAGTTGGGACTCGGCTTTTTTGATAGACCCTTCCAAATTGATGGAAATAGAAAGAAATCATTCATGGTGAACCGGTGCACAACAATATTTTTTAACCACAGAGAAGCTCAATATCCCCACCTTTGTCTTGGGTAAAACTCGGGATAAATGAACTCCTATGCAAGCTACACAAGTATTGGGTGACTACGGGAACCGAACTTGAACCCTTTTGTTTCTTAGCGAAATTTTCTGCCAATTGAACTTAAAGTGAAAGATGAAACAAATACATTGTTGACTAGTAATAATTTCATAATCTGAAAATTGGACTCTCAAGCATAATTATACATGAAAATCCAGCCTTTTTGTCCTCAGATAATCACATATCTATATGTATGTATGAGCAAGATATATTTGATTAATACATACATAATATTACATTTATATTATATGGTCCCAAGCCAAAAGGAATCATCCAAGCCTCAACTAAAACCTGTTGGAAGAAAGTCTGAAAACCGGCCCAGCCCTTGTTTTTCTATATAAGGATGTTCGAGGCAGCATGTCTCACAGGATTTCTAACCTGTGAAAAAGTGTATATCAAGAGACAAAATACATGGGCAAGGATCAAATTTTTAATTCAGTGTTGAATGTTGGGTTAAAAAGGAGGAGTGCAGTTGAATGATTAGAGTGACAGATTTAGAACTTGAAGAATAGCAGCATTTCTGGAATAGCTGAAATTAGAGATTTTGAGAAACTCAAAAGTCATTTACTTGATTTAATTTCGTTCTTTGTTTGAGCCTCGTATGATTTTTCAGAAGCGAATCAGCTGCCGACCTCTTTCTTAGAATCCACACTGTCGGAACTCATATTGCATGTCGGAAAAGTTGATTGAAACTTGAAAGTAACAAGAGGAGAAAAAAAAATATAGTTGAATTTTCATTTATCTTTTTACCTTGCTCTGGTAAAAACAAATTCAAATATAGATTTTTTTCAATATTTACCTTTTACTTTAAATGAAAAATTGCAAAATTTCTCAACATGAAACTGTAAGGCCAGTTTATGAAATGCAGAAAATCAAATTTTTTTGAATCTACTCACACTAGGTTGGTCCACACTCTAGACTGGACCTCTCTCATCTCACAACAAATCACTGCCATGTCAAGTAACGCTTTCTACCTCTACGGTGACTCTCCGACTTACACCAAATATTTTTTTTTTAAGTTTGTCATCATTCTTAAACTAGACCTAACCAGAAAATCCACAATGTCAACTATGAATGTCAAAAAAATTCCATGGGGACCAATGAAGTGTCAAGATTACCTTCATAGCTGTTGAGTGGACCCTAGACGCTAAAATTTAACCTAAATCAAATGTCTCTAAGGGGGGAGCCATGCAGGGCTACCTTTGGTCCAGCACTAGGCGTGACTGTCCAGTTTGGACAGCCCTCGGCACATGGATGTACGGGCTCTACACAGGTGATTGTTTACAGAATGGAATGTTTGATGGTAGAGAAAGATGTTTTCCAAAACTTAAAAGGAAAATAAAAAGAAAAAAGAAAAAAATGACATTCATGGATTAGATGCGAAGAAATGTAGTGAGCTAAATAATAAGCCAAATGTGGAGACACTTCATTTTTCAGTGAAGCAAGCAAGCGGCATGTGTGAACTATGTAGAGTTGTCTCTGAGAAAGTGAAGAGGATGACTACGTAGTACGTACGACGGTGGCTTTAGATCACTTGGATCTGTATTGCATTGCATGAAAAGCTTACACAAGCAGAGGCATGAATGTAACAATGAGCAAGTTGACACCAACAACACAAATGATGCTGATTATGAGGGCCCCACATGCATGAACAATAATTTCCCATCAGAATCATGACAACTCTTGAGAAGGGGTGGAAGGTTTTTTAGTCTCACCGGAAGCCTACTGTCAAAGTTAGTAGGGTGAAATTATAATAGGTCCTGAATTATGATAAACTTTAAACAATTATATTTTCATCATTATATACTATAACTAAGTTTAAAAGGTCTCATTAATTATCTGACCATTACCTCAGTTACTTTTACTGCTGCATTCTACACATTTTCTAAATAAAAAGACTGCATCTTGATCAAAAATCTTGAAAATATATTTGTAACTAATATTATTAATTTATTTTTTTTGAATTTACATATTAAAACACAGGATGCATAATGTAAAATCTCTATGAGTGGACTCCTACCCCTAAGATATATCAAAATTAAACTATAGATTTCTGTGTAGAATATTTGCAATTAATATCAAATTGAAAAACTTATCTAGTGTCTTCAATATATGTTATTAATTTTCAACACGAAGTAACTTATTTTAGCAGGGTTGTTGCTGAAATTTTGTGTGTTTGGGCTTAAATTATCCTAAATGATATTTTCAGATTTAAGTTTATATAATAAAAATGAAAAAATATATTTTGGATTGTATTCAATGAGTGATGAGTAGTGAACAGTACAACGTGTCTAAACCTTATGAACGTGCAACAGAGAAGTGGGACCCACAAGTTGGACGGTTTGGATGGACGTAGAATACCAGCCACTGAGATGCATGGGCAAAGAGGGTCCCAGCAATGCATAAAAGAAAGCGGAAAAGGAGAGAGAGAAATGAAAATGACGGTCGGTGATAATGTGTCGTGTCGAGAAGGGCTGGTTTCTACGTGCAAACAGAAATGGCAGCTGCGTTTTCGAGGGAGGAAGTCGAACCCTAGAAATGTGTGTGCATGTGTGAGAGTGTGGAGAGAGTGTAGGAGGAAAGGAAGGGTAGAGAGAGAGAGAGGGGAATGAAAAAATATCAATCTATCAATCAACGAATGGAAGAGAAAAATGTAAATGGGGCAAATAAGCCAAAAGGAGCAAAAAGAAAGTGGAATTTAGGAAAGGACAAAGAGGGTAAGAGAGAAAGGAGGAGAGAGAGAGAGGATCTTTGTCTGTTCCAAGGGGCTTCTTTTGTGACTGAGTGAGATAGGGTGTAGTCAAATCGGTAGAAGAAAAAGGCAAGAGAGGGTAAGGGCGGGGGTGAGGTGGTGCAGCTGCCCCAGAGGAGGCGGAGGCGGGAGTTAACAGGGAATTCGTGGGATACGAAGCCTACAGCCCTAGTCTAGAGTGAGAGAGAGAGAGAGAGGAGGGGAAGAGATAAAAGGTGTCCTGGCCTCATTACTACGACAACAACAGGTGAATGAGAGAAAGGCAAGAGCCCCAAGGACACGTCCCTTTCTCACTCCTCTCCCCCACATCTGCCGCCTCTGCTTCACTGTTACTGATAGTCTGCTACTGCTACTGCCTCTCTCCTCTCCTCTCCTCTCCTCTCCTCTCCTCTCTTTCTTTTAAATTTCATCGGGAATGCCATCCATAAACGCACATACATGCGCCTTTCTGGTGGCCATTTCTCTCACCTTCTTCATACCCTACACCGCGTGTGCAACCTTCTTCTCCTGTTCCCTCCTTTGGGGACTGTTGGAGGTTTCGCATCTCTTCCGTTGAGCGTTGACAACGTTTATAGATTGTGAATGAGTTTCGATTTTTACGACTAGGATCTTCTTTCTGTGGTAACACACTGACTAAATTTACTGACTTAAATTTACTGGTACTCAATTGTTTAATCTTAAGCTATTCTTAATTTAATTAGTATATCTTTTTATTTCTTACATCATTAAAGTCTTACTTTATATATTCATTGTTTATCTAATTAAAACTTTAAATTACTAGCCTAAATGGCTTTCCTTCACATTACAATCTCACTAACACCACTATAATAGTAATACATACTAAAATACGTTACGTTTGACTTCTAATTTAGGTTTATGGATGTTGCTCTATGCACAAACTATGAGCAACATGTTCACATGCAAGACATCTATAATTGTTTGACCTATAGTAAAATAAAAAATCACATTTGGATTGCTCATTTTAATTGCTAATTGATATAAATATTTAATGACAATAAGATTTTTTATTTAAAACTTTTAACACCATGTTTAAATTTTATAGAATCAAATAACTTATCTTTTCTTTGAATTTACGTGTGGGAAATTTCAGACACAATTCTATTAAAATTCTTACCGGTAGTACTTCTAACTTCATAGGACACAGGGGTTTGAACTTGGTAACTCTAAAAAAATTCTTCAATTTAGAAGACATCCAATGGTAAAAGTGTATTTCATTTGGTCTAACCCACTAGGTTATGGATCCATATGAGTTTTTTACACAAAATGAGTGTGGGATATACTCTACATCTCCCAAGTAAGCAACCCCATGGGTGTGCCTTGTGCTAAACGGATTTTTGCCATTTTATTTATTTATTTTGAGTTGTATTTCTCTTATGTGTAACATTTTGTTGGGGGATACTTCATGGATGATATGTCTCATATGAATGGGTATAAGGTTGTCACCTAAGATTGATGATATATCAAATGAGAACATGATAAATCACCAATCACCAAGGCTTTGATGACCCTAGAATTTTTTCTATTGTTCATGGTACGAACCCTACTGATGTATTGGATTTAGTTCCTCTGCCCATTATACAAAGCATCAACAAAGATGCTAAAGATTTCTCTTCAAATATCAAGAAAATTCATGAACAGGTGCGAACGAATAGATTTGAAGATCTAATGCAAGTATCTACCAACCCTTGAAGAAATTGAAGTAGGGCATATGGAAGAATTTGAAGACAAAATTTTAAACATAATCATAGACCTCTATTTTTTTTTTACAATTCGAAAGGCATCTAATGGTAAAAAATAAATTTAGTTTGGGCTAGACCATTGAGTTATAGGTTCGCATGAGCTTTTTACACAAATAAGTTTGGACCCTAGAAAGTAAGGTTCTTTAAAATGAAAATTTTGCATCCTTATTTTTAAATTAGTCTTTAAGACTAAGAAAAGCAACAGAGTGGTGCCAACCCATCCTTGTTGAATATAGATATTCCATGGCCACCCACTGTACTAGAGGGATTTTTATTTTATTTTTTTCTTATGCTTATCTTATGTGTAATATTTTAATTGGAGGAGGATATTCCATGGATAGTGTGTCATGGTGCGATTGGAGCACTAAAGTTTCACTAGGGTTGATGACGTATCAAATGACAACAAATATGAATCCTGGATTCCAAGTTCAAAGAATTTTGCCATTGTATTAGTATAAATAAAAGTATTTGGTGCCCAGTGAGTTTTTGAATTCTAGAGAACTCTTGTAGTATTTCACTTCCATGTTTTCTTTGTTTATGGAATGTGTGATATCTTCAAATTAACATTCAAGGTTTACACAGAGGAGAAAAAAAAATCCATAGAGTCACACTTAAATCCACTATTGAAATTGGATTTCCTCGATATATTAAGTCTATTTTCTTCAGTTTATTCTTGGATGGATCTTTACCCATTTTTCATTGGGTGATTAAGTTTTGGTTTCACTCAATTCTTTGAACCATTCTTCAAGTTTCCTTATATTTAGTTTCCAAAATCTAGATAAAAATTCTTCCATTATGGTTATAAGCCTATAAGGTTCACTCTTTACATTACACTCATTTAAACCAACAAGCCTCAATGTTTTTTCCAAGATGCATCACTGAGCGATTTAGTAGAAAAAAGGCGATATCATCATTTTTAGTTGTGCATTCTTTTGATAAAGTAGAGAGTAACGGATAATTTAGTTAGTTTAAACTTTTAGAATTATACTAAAACTTAAAATAGTGAAGTTATGTACATATTTAATTTTTAGTATAATTTAGACTCCTAAATTTAATATAGAGGTACTCCTTTTGTCTTTTTACATACAAATTACCATTTAAATAATGTAAAATATAAGGAATGTCTATTTATTAAATATAGGAGTTTTTAAATCATCATCATTGTTTAAGTCATTTATCCCATTAATCTGGAGTTGACCATTATATTTGAATTTGACAAAGTATTTCTATAGACCGCCTTTGCTAATTATGCTATAGATTCTTATTAAGAAGAGTGATTAAATCAAATGTAAGAACTATAAAAGATAGATTGACTTTCAATAAAATCAAACTTTCTTTTTTTGAATTTACGTATGAAAAACCTCTAAGTGAATATTGTCAGTTATGACAAGTTCGCAAAAGGAAGTTTGTTCCTTAGTTGCATTGGTCTTGGTTGTTCCTTAGAACTAGGTGTTTATAAAATGTATTTTTTTTCTCTTTAAATATATGCTGAAGAATTTAAAATATAACAAGTTTATATGCAATACTCTATTAGAAAATTTATAGAAACGAAAAATGACTTTCACAATAATATTACTTTTCATTCTTTTGTGCCAATATTTTCCACAGAAAGTGGTTTCTCTATCTCATTTTTTAAAAAAAAATTATATCTAGGGAAGGATCTAAAATAACTTTCATCACTTACTGAATTTCTTGACCTATACCTCAAGCTATGAACTAATCATTACATAATTTGACCATGATCTGAGATCCAACCCGTCAAAACCCATGATCCAATCTTTGACCCACAATTTAATATTAAATGACTCAAATAACCTAACTCATAAACCACTGGCAATCTAAATTGATCTTTTATCTAATTTCATGGCTTGAATTGACCTGTAGCCATGATCAATAACATAATCAATGACCCAACCTAACTCACATCCTATATCTAAATCCAACTCATGACCCATGAACTGACCTAACATTACTTGTGACCTAGGCTTATGAAGTTCAAGTTAACGAATTTTTGAGTTTGATCGAAGAGGGTTAAGCCAAAACTTGATCCAATCGTATCTTTTATTAAACGGTATTTTCTTTTTAAGTAAAAAAATGGCTGAATTAACAATAAAGTATATAACTTATATGTTATCTTGTATTATTCTTTTTGTTTAAGTCAAGAGGCATTGTGTTATAACTGTATCTTGGCTACGTAACAATAGAAAAGAATTTTATGATGCAAAATGGTAGAAACTCTTCTTTGCATAAAAAACAAAATTGATAATATAAAATAAAATTTACAGAATTTCTAAAAAAAATTATAAAAGGTTAATAATTACACATAGATATAGCCTAAATAATAGGATAGGTTCAAGGATCTGAATTCAATGGGCCCTAGTGCCCTGTAACTTCCCATAGTCAAGTTACTCCCAGTACTGCCCTCAAACCAAATGGACCCCATCAAAAGGAGATAAATGAGATACATGATAAAAATAAAATAAAGGGTCACTATCTATAATTTTACTTGATTTGTATAGGATAAAAATATAAAAATATCTCAAAAATTAAGATGTTCTAAGAGGTCATGGACACCTCGAACATAAAATAATAATAATAATAATAAAGCTACAACTATACAAAATTGGAAGGATTAAGAGTTAAATGCTCTCCTCTCCACCTCACTCCTTATGTAGCAATGGAAATATTTTATGGAGCCTTAAATTCATGTATAAACCAAGCTTGCGACAAGATTAGGATGATGTGGCTAGGAAGCCTACCTTCTTTGTCCACAGAGATGGCTAGGAAGTTTATGGTATCCAGCTGTGGTGTATTCCTGTCTATAGGAAGTAATGTAGTTATGTAGCAAAAAGTAACAAAAATTGATTTGTCGTGGGTCATTATTATTTTAATCATCAGAAGTAATCTTATATTATGGTTCACTATCGGACTTTCGCATAGTTTAGCACTATAAATTTAATTATTTTAGCTTTGTGAATTTAAATTTAATAATATAATTGTTATAAACTGTCGATTTTTCATAGCGTATCTCATAGAGCTGTATTGATTGGATGGAGAAATTCTCCATTAAATTTATCATCCATGAGATCTTCTATCTATCTTATCCAAACCATATAAAACCAGGCAACAATAAATATATCAAAGTTAATGGAGATCGGTTAGGGTTTTTTTCTATCTAAAAAAATTAAGAAATAGTGTGGTTGAAAATGGACTTCTTTTGCAATGTCGCTGCATTGAATAGATGAAAGCAATAAATAGTATGTTTACTGGGTGAGTAAAACTTGGTATTAAGAACGTGTCATGCATTCATTGTTAAACAAGGGAAGTTGGTGAGAGAAGGTGGTTTAGTCTAAGAGTTGTAGAGTCTTCTTTTTACTTTTTGATAGTGTTTATAAAGAGAATTGATTTGGCATGGTACTTTTATTAGAATAGGATATTATAAAAACAGAAATTTTCTCATTTTCTCTGTGATTTTGTTATAAATTAAAAAAAGTCAAAGACTAAAATACAAAAGGTCACATGTGATTTATTTTAATTTTTTCATGACGAAGAAATCCAAGATCTTCACCTTTTCGAGTATAAGGGTATTGGATAGAACACAAGATGTATGCAATCCTTCACAAGCCACAGATATAAGTGACTACGGGATTCAAATTTAGGACCTCTAGTTCCTGAGCCAAAGTTAAACTATCTCATATGAAATCTAATACTCTATTTTAGTAAAAATAACAACGTGCCAACTAATTTGTAAAATTAAGGGATTTTTTTTGTAGGTTGTACAGCTCCTAAGATTTTTTTTTTTAAAAAAAAATCTTTCTCACAACTGCTCCATAAATTGTTACAATATAATGTGAAGAGACCTAAATTTATTTCTTTCAAATTTAATCTTTCTCTCACATGTTTCTTCATGGAAAAATGTTCCAAAGATGACAAGTATGCGATGGCTAGGAAGCCTATTGTATCCAAGTAATATTGTGGTGCCAGAAACAGCTAAAAGTGATTTAAGTTCCTTAGTGGCTTCAGCACTTCAAGTTGTGGCTCATTGTACAACGTACTCGGTCGTTCAGTAATAGTTGTCCTATTCTTGTTTTTTTCTTCAATTATTGAAAAAATTTCATACTCTATTCTTGTGGTTATCATGGTCCCGTCAAAGGATTTAACATGACACTATTTCTATTACATTGATAAATATTAAATACTAATAAGCATTGACTCCTATCGGTCAGTAAGTATGTGGGTCCTACAAAAGATTGATCGTATGGAGACTAAGTCTTAGTTGGTATAAAATTTCATAATTGACACAACCTTATAGAATGAGATGTACACACTTGGTTAATTCGATAATCATTTGATGATTTAATCATATAGTTATAATGCAGACTGGGATGTGTTTGGATCACAGGTAAAAAAATGTGGTCGATACGTGGCGTATTGGCCACAACTCATTGATACATGGCAGCCAGGATCCAAATGGGTGTGCATTAGTCTGTAAATGTTGATACCTTGCGTTATGCCAATATAAATATATTAGCGCAACGTACTTTTTACCCCATGTTTAGATACAAATTGGCCAATGCAGCAATAAACATGGTCAAAATTTGCCATGTCCACACAAGTATCAATCAAAATGTTTTAAGAAAATAAAAAATATTGTCAACACTAATGATGAATGCATATCTAAATAATGCAAAAGAAAATTACCAACATATAATAGTTTTATTATATAAAAGAATAGAAAAAGCTGTAAAATGTGGTGCTTTTTATCAAACAATATTTAAGGACTATATGCATATCAGTTGAAAAATACTCCAATGAAACGTTTTTTACTATAATATGATAGTATCATGCATGAACTGGGTATTTAAGGGTATATCATCAAAAAGGGATTCGTCTAATTGTTAAGATGTCCGTCTTATAAAGAAGAGTTTTGAGTTCGATTTACATTTAACTTCAACGGACCACTCTCTGTTGACTTAACCGATGTGTGTGGATTGAGAGGTTTACACATACCTGTTAGATTAGTTTCATGTTCAAAGAGTGAAGATACCCATGTTATCCGAAAATAAATAAACATATATATATATATATATATATTTAATGATAACAGTATTTATATCATTCAAGGAAAAAAGCCCGAAAAAAATAAATCAAATATAAATATATAACTGGTCTACTGTGGAATATATAAGGATGGAAAGTTCAAAGATCAGATGTTGATATTGTCTGTCGAAGGGGTGTTTAAATAAATCAAAACCGTCTGATGGCAACTATTAAGTTTATAAGGATCCTGACCATAGATATCGATTGAAATCCATAACTATATTTATTCAATTGTGTGGTCCAGGCAAAAAAAATAGTAGTCAAAAATAACATTTAGAAATGTTCAGAAAATGCAATAGATTATGTGGTTCCACATTGAGAGTTGATTCGGACATTTAGTGTTTTTACTAACATTTGACACGTTTTGAGAAAATTTAAAATGTTTTTCATTTTACCTTCTCACCTTTAATTTATCATGATAAAATGAAAGGTAAAATTATAAAGATTCGAATTATTGCAAGAAGATGTTTGGTGTTAATAAAAATACTCTTTAACAATGTGGTTACATCTAATCAAATAAGTGCAATTTAACTATCTTTGATGAAATACAATAAATTTTGAGAGTAACGTTAAAATTCTCTAAAAAATCTACTCCCTCCGTCCTATTTTAGTTGTCTCATTTGAAATATTTGTATTTTTTAATAAACTCTCTATATAAGATTAGCATTTTATGTGATCTCATACATTTTCAACACACTTTATACTACTTCAAGATAAATGAGACAACTAATTTGGGACAGAGGGAGTATTATATAGCTATTACTTAATATAAAATAAAAGTTACTCTTCTGGCTTAAAAGGTGGAGACTATTGGATTTTACTATATAATCTAGTCTAAATTAATAATACATGAGATCTTTTTAAGTATTCTTCAAATCAAACCAAATCAAAGTATTAGCCTATTAAAGAACAAGAAAATACAAGTGAAGGAAGAGAAAATAACACCCACCGCTCGGTATCTCAGCTGGTAGCTTCTCCCCTCGAGAAGGGAGAGGCCACGAGTTCGAGCCTCGGTGATCTTTATCCAGGAGTATGGGGTCTAAATATATTATTCAATGGTTGTGATTTACTTCTATATTGACAAAAAAAGAAGATAAAATTCATCAAAAAATAGCTGAAAATAAGATGGGAGATTCTTTAAGGATATAATCGAGATTATTTAATATTAGTATCTAAAAATTTAAAAAAAAAAATACAAAAATTTTTAAATTAAAGAAAAATTATTCTTTATAAATTTTGATCAAAGTTGGTCAAAGATTGTCAAAGTTACTCAAGCCAGTCGGGTTATTTCTTCTTCTCTTTTATTTCGCTTTTATAAGAAAACTCTATTAAAACATTGTTTATGAGACTCTCTAATAAGACATGCCATCAAATGGATCTTTAAGTCTACGTAGTTGAGTGTAATCTAAAAATGACTATATGAGTAGGTTGTGTGTAAAGTTTCACCTCCATCTAATCATTTCTCTCTTGATTTTAAACTTTTAAAAATCAATGATCTATACTCATTGAAAATTAATGTCTAAGATTATATGACTTGGATTATCCATTAATAGTGAAATTTTATATCTGTCATATCTATATAATCACCTATCTAATGAACCAAACTATGTAAAATGTGTGAACCATTGAATGATACGTCTTATTAGTGAGTTTCACTTTCACTTAACGTGTCCCGCTAGCTTTAATACTTTTGATAATAGAAAAATTGAAAATCATTTCTAACATAAATTCCTTTTGTAACGCCCTATCTAGAATAGAAATTGCATCATTAATAGTTAGTTTACACAGTTAAGTGAAAGTTCGTGTAAAAGGATCTCATGTGTTTGTCGTTACAAGTGTCAAGCGCTGAGAGCAAGTAAAAAGCGTAATTAGAAATTTAAAAGTGTAATTTAGATTAGACATGTTAGATTGAAGATTAAATTTATATTTAAAAATTGAGTTACTATTTTTTAAGTTAATTTATACTTTGATCTCTTTGAATCTGCTCATAAATCAATTTATTTTTAAACTTTTATTTTATTTTTAGTTACAAATATATAATTTTGATAGATTGTATTATACAATACAAAGCACAACCCAACCAATCTAAAATTAAAATTGATCAAGCTTTTCCTGTTTGAAGTAAACTTATATTTAATATCTTAAATAAGTTGGGTTAGCATGGTTACATCAGTCGAGTTCAAATTATATATAACTCGTATTAAAAGATGTTGAATATAATTTAGGAAATAAACATTTATAACATGAGTGATATAATTTGTATGTGCAAATCAATAGTTTTATATATTTTCCAAGTACCTGAGTTCATATGTTCCACATTTTAGAAACCAATAGAAATATTTAATCCACCCAAGGCATCATCACTATCATAAAAAGTTGAAATCTAAATCCACTTGAGATAGTCAATGTGATTTCAAAATCCTCATCCAAAGGAAAAATTAAATTAAATTCTTCCATTAAATTCAAGAATCATAAGGGTTTGGAGTTATGATCAGGAAATAGAAATCCCAATTAGAATTTCTTTCCACCCTAAACAGTCAATCTCTGTCGTTTTACTCAAGATTTGCATTTGTATCGATGATTAAGTAGTGTTTACTGATAAATGTAAATACTTTAATTATAAAAAAATGTAAATACATAATTAAATGGTAAAAAGATAAAAAAGGAGAAAATTGAGGGTCAACGTCTTAAATTCAGATTCCATTCTGCCAAGGGATATTATATAGACAGAAGGGTGTTTGTTACATTATTTTTAATGAGGTTTCTGGTATGTATGATTCCATGCCCCCGTTTGTTTTGAATGTTGATTTGAAATTTTTAACCTATTCCCACACCGTCTTCTCCATTCTCCCATCTGTCCATCAATGAGGAGGCAAAGGTCTACACGCACGTACTTTGATGTACGTGCTCTAAACTCTAAAACACAGAACCTCCTGCTTCAATTAAAAAAAAAAAAAGTTGTGAAATATCAAGCAGCCCTGCAATATCCAGGATGCATCAGATCAACGGTCAGAGAGCCTCTACAGTTGATCATCATTAGGACGGCCACGTGTATGGCTTCAATTCCCCCATCTAATTCAAAACGAGATACAAAATCAAGAATTTATTTTCCAACATGAAAATGGGTATTCGATATTATTTAGTATCTGCAACTTAAATAATATATTTATTGTTAATAAATATGTTATGTGTTAAATTATATGAAAATAAAACTCTAATATCTATTTTCATATATCAGTCATACTACTTATCATAGTTAGAATTAGAAAATTGTATCACACATGAGATGTGATTAGATTCCACTGTTTGAAGTATTGATGTTTATCTATAACTTTATTTTTACAAATTTTATACATTTCTAATTGTGTGTTGTATGAGATTTGGGTTGATTTTTTGAAATAAAAAATTAAATATTTAATTAATCTGATTTTCTTTTTATAATGAAGAATATTAATATTTCTAATTTCGAAAATCTTGAATTTGAATCTGACATTTTAAATGAATTTGGATTTGGATTGTAAATTAAGAATTCAAGTTCGAAACTGACACTATTAAGTGAATGCAAATTTGGTTCTTACCTAAATCCAACTCGAATCTGACCAATTTACATCCCAAATCTCATGATTAGGGTGCCACTTGGGTTATGGTCAACCCTAATCATACTAATCCAACCTGAAATACGTACAAACTAACCTAACTCATTTAAAAAATAGATCGGTCTAAGTGACATAATCTGATCCACTTAAATTAAGTGGCTGAATTTCAAATGGGTTTATGGGCGTATTTGAAGAGACTAAACTATGGATTGGTTGGAAAATGGTGACTATAATCAAATATTGCATGCTAAGATTTAGCCCTCAATGAAACTGACCTAATCGAATTGCATCCCTATGTGAGACTAATCCTACAAGGACACAAAATCATCCGCAAGCCTTGAATAGGTTAACTCTGTTGGTAGCTTAGGTGCTTTGAGTTTCAAAGATTACACTAAACGTAGTTGCTCTGAGCTTCTAAAATTAAATTAAAGGTTTTGAGATTTATTATAAATTAGGCAGCTTACTTCATACCATTCTCACAAAATTTTTATGTCTCTACATCAATGCAAACCTTGCCTAGGTATATTTTACACTTAGGAATAACGGCTCATTGTGGGGCCCACATCATGATAAATTGAGTTTATTGAATTGCTATTTTCTATTGGAAACTTAGATCTAAATTTTTTTCTAAATGTCCTCATTTCATTTCATGTATACTAACTATTAGATTGAACATCATAGACAAAAACATTTCTCTAATTATTTTGTTTTGACCTTAAAAACTTACGAGTTAGAATGATTTAGTGGACCTCAATTTCAGCCATTTGATTGAAGCTCCTTATGATCTATTCAACCATCCAAGTGTTTTTACTGTAAGAGAAACCGGGCTTCTACACTCGAGCATCTCTGACATCCCTAATTATATTTAGGCATAAATTGTAAAAACTAAAAGAAATTTAAAATCATCTTGTAGGAAAAAGAGAAACTCGAGTTGTAAGAACAAGAAAAATAAAGATACACTACAACCCGCGACGCCGAGAAGGCTAAGACGAAGCACAAAAGCAGGGAGCAATCCAAGGAATAATCTGTGCTAAGTCAACACTTTCTTTCCAGGCACGCAAGATATCATTGATGGAGATATTCCTGAACTCCATAAGGGTAGATGCCACGTTTCAGAATGATCTTTAAAAATTCGATTGTTGCGTTCTCACCATAAGGCTTCACGTAATAGCGAAGAAAGCCAAGTGCCATAAAGAGGAGCATTTTTGTGAGACCGAAACAATATCCTAAGCAAAAGACAAGGCAGCGACTGTAGAAGGCATGACCCAAAGCACACCGAACTTTTGTAACACTGAGTTCCACACTGCATAGGAGAACGGACAATGGATATGGAGATGATTTGACTTTTCTCATGCTTTGAGACACAAAGGACAAGCACTGACCAATATTCGTCCTCTTTTGCGTAAGTTGTTAAAAGTAAGATTTTTTTCTAGACCTAAAATCCACAAGAAATCAATGGTGCAAAATGAAAGTTTTGGAGAAAAAATGAGATGAGAAAAAATAAGATAAAAAAATCTTACAACAATTCTTTGAAGACAAAAAGCTTTACTGTTGTAGAAATGGTTTAAGTAGTATAAATATTGTCTCACTTTGAATAAATAACTATTTTAAATTTATTCTAAGATACACTCACCGTAAATGAACAAATTATTATTATTTCATAATCTTTTAAAATTACAATTATTAATTTTTTACAGTCCTGAAAGGTTGGCATCCGGGTCACACGAGTATATTTATATATATATATATATAAACATGAACAACGACGGCAAAGCAAAGAACAGGAACCATTTGGGATTGGGTTGTTGCTGTATATAGCTAGCTACGAAGCGCATGGGTATCTAGCTTGCTCCTCATCCTTTTATCTCTTTCATCTCTCCTCCCGTCACCTTACAAACTACAGATTCATAGGTTGCTGAACAATCAATCAAATCAAATCAGTCAATCAAACATGTCTTCCTCATCTGCCTTTTCAGTGGACCACCTTCCTTCCGACCAGCTTTGTTATGTTCATTGCAACTTCTGCGACACCGTCCTCGCGGTATACTATACTTCCCAAAACATTCTCTTCTAAATGCTAATACCCCCTCCCCTCTCCTCTCCTCTCCTCTCCTCTCCTCTCCACCAACAAATGCTCTTGTGTTTTTAAATCTTGTTCGGGTGGTTTCTCAATTGCAGGTCAGTGTTCCTTGTAGCAGCCTCTTCAAGACTGTGACTGTGAGATGCGGCCACTGCACCAACCTTCTCTCTGTCAACATGCGAGCCTTGCTCCTTCCTACACCAAACCAGCTTAACTTCAGCCACTCCTTCTTCTCTCCTCCACACACCCTTTTGGTAAATTGATCTGTGAATTTCGTCTTTCAGATCGATGATTTGTTGTGGTATTCTAAAGGATAAAGAGGAAACTGACCAGGAATTGTTTATTTATTATTTAGTTATTTTGGTCGTTGTTTTAGCTGGTTTGTGGATCGGAAATTTTACAGGAACAAATCCCTAATCCGGCTCCAAGCTTGTTGCTGGACCAATCAAACCCAAATCAGTCTTTGGTATCGACAGTGAGAGGAATTGATGAGCCCCCGAAAGCGCCTTCGATCAACAGACGTGAGACTCTTCCTCTCTTCTCTTTCTTATCATGATTACTTCAACGGCTTCTCCTGCTCTGCTGGGAAACAACATATCACAGTCTCTTAAATACATTTTTTTTTCCTTCTTATTCTAATCCCAATATTCCAATATAAGCATCAAAACAAGAAGGGGAAAAAAGGGAACTGATTCCATTCACCCTAATATGTTCTTGAAAGGTTCTCATCTGACTCTCGAACATGGCTCTCTTCTTGCTAGTGTAATTATTTGCATTGTTAGTTTTTTTTTTTTTTGTTTTTTGTGATAGAGAGGGGGGAAGCAGGGAGGGGGGAGAGAGGAAGAGAGAGAGAGGACATTAATGGCTTAATTACGAGGCTACACTAACTGATTTCTCAGGCTTTGTTGTGTACTCGAAGCTCTTCTTTAGTTATGAACCGTCCATGAAATTAATTTTCTTCTGGTACTCTCCAAACTCAGTTTCTTTATGACCCTAAAAGCTGAACACATCGGCCTCCTTGTCGTCCATAAACATTCTAAAAAATCCAGACATTATTAAGGAGAAGACACAAGGGAAAAGAAAAGGTGGGGGGGGGGGGGCCGGGTTACACTTCTATCAAACGGGCAAAGGTAATGCATGCATTCTTCTCCCCCCCATCAATAAAAGCAAAAGTACAACCTCCCATTGAAGAGAGGTAATGATACAGTAATGATAACAAGAAGATAAAAAGTGTTCACACCCAAAAGTCAGTGATGTGTCATGAATGCTTCTCTGTTGTTTGTGTTGCAGCTCCGGAGAAGAGACAGAGAGTCCCATCTGCGTACAACCGATTCATCAAGTAAGCAATAAACTAACCGATCCCACATTTGATGTGATCTCAACCTTTTCAACCATGGCCCACCAAGGATGCCATCCCTTTTTCTTGTCTTCATATTTTCTTCTCATAATCAAAAGCATAGAAAAGAGGTTCTTCATATATCATGTCATGCAAGCATTGTTGTTGATGAGTGGGATGGAATTTGGAAGTAAAACATGGAGGGAGATATTAAGGCCTGTGTTTGGGTTTTATAATGTGTGCAGGGACGAGATCCAACGTATCAAGGCCGGGAATCCCGACATAACCCACAGAGAGGCCTTCAGTGCCGCTGCAAAGAACGTGAGATCCAAGACATCCCCCTTCCGCTCTTTTCTTTTCTTTTTTATCTATTTTTTCTGTTCTAGGCTTTTCTCCTTTGGAGAATTTCATTTTCCTTGTTTGTGGGTATACAAACTAGGGTTCTTTCATTTCCTCATTTGAATCAATTTAAATTGTATTTCTTGTGAATTTACGATTCCCTTGTTTCTTTGGTTTCCGGGTCGGTCTGTTTTCTAAGTGGGCACACTTCCCACATATCCACTTTGGACTCCTGCCTGATCAGGCTGTCAAGAAAACTAGCGTGCGCCAACAGGTAAACCTCACCACTCACCACCACTTGTATCAAAAGGAATTTTCCAAATTTTTCCATTTATCAAAATTTAAGTGAAATTCTTTCTAGTTTTGATGAATCCGACTTGTTATTCAAGATTCCACATGATTCAACCAAGGAGTGTAGAATTCATGAAACAAAAGGGGGATTCGTTGATGAGGTGTGGCATACAATTTCTCCCACCCAAAAGTCGCAGATGCTTGAAGAGAAATCATACATTTACCTCTATTCTCCCTTTTTCTTCTAATCCAAATATACCACAAAATATAGTTAGATTTGTAACTATGAAATCTAATTGCATGGCTGAAATGAAATGATGGAAAGTTAAAAATGAAAAGCCCTCCCCTTGTCAGATTGCACTGTCTTCTTCTTAATTGCTAGACACTTGACATCATCTAGATTTTATTATTTTCGAGATCTTAGGTCATCCTCCTCTTAAAGGACATGTTCACCAAGCAGGCATTCGTAGAGGATCCATATTACTCTAACCCTTACATTATTATAATTATTATTGTTGGAATTTGAAATAAATCCCATTTTTTTTTTTTTGTGTGTTCTTTGTAGGAAGGTGATGAAGTACTCATCAAGGATGGGTTTTACTCTACTGCCAATATGGGGATTACTCCCTACTAAGCGATGCCGTTTCTAGGACTCACTTATCCTACTGGGTTAAAAGACGTTTTCATCTTTGTTGAATTATGTGGTGGAAAAAATGGGTTCCTCGTGCTACCACTTTTATGGATTTACCATCTCTGTTACCCTTTGCCTAGTACAATCTGTCAAAACTTAATGCTGTTATTGTATGCTTTCTTCCTTTCTATTTGACTTCAGTCTCCTCTTTATTTCCCCCTAGAATCCTCTTGATAAATATAAAGTGGAAAAACATTTAGACCCTACTTTTATATATATTCCAGATTTTTTTATGGGAACATTTCAAATTTTGACAGTGGAGGATTAAACACTAAAGAAGAAATATTAAAACGACTGAATCTTCATGATGTAATCAACATTTCTTTCAATCTTCACTATAAAGATAAAATAAAATCATTGTGATATATGAATCGTAGAAAATTAATACCCAAATACTTCTTTGTGGAAATTTATTGCTGGTTAAGCACTTAAGCTAGCTACTTCCAAATCATTTTTAGAATTCCAGATAACTTCGCTGTTTATGGAAGATTTCAAACATCGCCTTAGTTTCTAACATTTTCTGTTGTAATTTCTTTTTAAAAATTTGTCCTTCACACACACAGGCGATTCATGAAGTTGTAATCATATCATTAAAGATTTTATTCACAATTTTTTGGTTTTGGTCCCATGTGCATCAATATTGTTCAATTTATGCACTCACAACCCTTTTGCTTGTTTTTGCAATAGAGTTTATTTTTTTTATCAACTCGACATATATTGGTATTAAAACCTTGTTTATGAGAGAATAGTGCAAGGAGTTCTTTCTCCAGACAAGTTAGGCCTCAAAGAATCTCCAAACTCATACTCAAAGTTTTAATATATATATATATATATATATATATATATATATATATATATATATATATATATATATATATATATATTTGTTTATTTTATTCTTATTCAAATATGTACGAGAATTTGTATATTCTGAAAAATTGTCCTTAATAACAGGCGATGGGAAACCTTAGCCTTATTCAGGCCCCTTCTTTTATGATTTTAACCCCCCACATTGACTAAGTTCTGAATGCAAGCATTTTCTTTCCAAGAGAAAGAAAATATGTCTTTTGGCCTTCAAGATTAGGGCCAAATAGTCTACGGCTGTTTACTAAGCCCTTTTCAATAAAATCCCTATTTAAAATTTCTATGTGAAACCCGGTATTTATGTTTTTAGTTAAAAAAATTATTTTCACGAAAAAAATGAAATGTTATCTTCCAAGCAAGGAAAACCTCTCTCTATTCCTCATTGAGTTTTCTAGCTACCCCCACAAGAAAAGGATTCTTTGTAAAAAGAGAATTGTCACATGTTCTATACTCTTGACAAAGAGCTCATCTTCTGCTGAAGAAGAGGAAAGACTCTTATTTCCTTTAGTCTTCACTTTTCATTTCCTGAAAAATGACAAACAACCTCGTATTGTATGGGCATGGATGGCTTCAAAAATTAGAAAGTGCAGTTTGGGTTGGGTTCAAAAGGAACTCAAAAGATTGGGTTAGGATAACTTGGGTCAAAGTTATCCATGACTTTCAACGTTATTCCGTGACTGACTTGATGCGTGTCGTCTAGAAAGAGTGTATCAGCCTTTTTTAGTTTCTTTTGTCGTTTTGGTGATATCTTTTTACGTGTAAGGAGTTTATGGTGGTTTTTTTTTTTTTTCTTTCTTTTTGCACATCTGGTGCTCTTAACTTGGGTCAAAGTTGAGTTAGGGTTGATATTTTCAACCTGAGTGAAAATTGGATTATATCAAGGTTAAAAGCTTAAGTTAAATCCAATTTGACCCAACCCAACTCAAACTGTTATGATTTAATAATATATCGAATAGAAAGAGAAATACCAAACTGTACTCTTGACTCTAAAATTGCATTCTTCACTGGAATCTCCACTCTAAAATCATGTTGTAAAATGTATTCTTAACTCAAAGAAAAGGTATTCTCCAATCCATTGTTGAATCACTGGTAAAAAATAATAATAGTAAGTAAAGAAATATCCTACCAAATTGTACTCTTGACTCTAAAGCTGCATTCTTCACTAGAATCTCCACTTTAAAATCATGCTGTCCACCATATTCTCAACTCGAACAAAAGGTATTATCCAATCTATAGTTGAATCAATTGTAAAAATAATAATAATAAGTAAAATAATATCTCAGGTTTTTTTTTTTTTTTGGTTGAGTACAATTTCAATTATAGAAAATATAAAGATTTTTATAAAAATTTCAACAAAACACTTCATAGATAAATTTATACTTGAAGGAAAATTTAAACAATTGCCCATAATAGTTAAAACGGATCTAATCTTTCCAAACGCATGGAGGATTGATTGATTATTATAAATGTTTAATTAATCAAATAAAACATGAATCAAATAAAATCGGACCCATGTGCATAGTGTATGCAAACACTAGTCTATATATAAAAGAGAAATTTAATGTAGCCCTTGAATAAATTTTAATCGTCCATTCAAAGCATGTTCTTCAACTAGTAATAAATAATTGTTTTTTCATGAAGCTATTTTTAAAAGATTTAACTTATAATTTTTCTCACATTTAACCTTCATAATTCTTGTGTGACCATAAGAGTAAGATATTGAGAAAATTTAGACATATATACACATATGTATAATTTAAAATTGAATTGTTTACTATGATAGACAAGTATAAATGAAGCATGTTGTGTCTTTTAATACTCCAAATTAAAGTCGTTCATTTATTTGAATTGACTCGACTCATATTAGGTTGATTATTTGTTTTTATCTCAATATGATTCCTTTCTTTTTAAAGAAGAATTTAAATACAAAAATAGTATTAACTTCGGTCGAGAAAAGTGAATAAAAGAAAAACATGGATAAATGTCTCTATCGTGTGTATTAAATTTTTGATTAGATCTTATCATATGCTTTCTAATTGTATATATCGTACTCTAGAAGTTCAAATAGAAATAAAAATATGTTATCATCTTCATTGTAATTATTATGAAGATGAGTTAATCCACCGTCCATTTGAAACAAACAAATTCAATCAGTAATAAAAAAAAAAATTTACTCAAAAATTAAATAGATTGTGGATTAACTCGTACTCACAGTAACTCTCATGAAGATAACAATATATAATCATTTCACAAGTTAAAAAAGTTATATTTTATTGAACCAAGAAACTAATTAGTTTTTAACCTACTTAACCCGAGTCCTGAGCACAAGGAGGACTGACAGGTCTAAGCCTAACTTGCTTGAAATGAATTCCATTGGGTTCAGTTCAATAAAAAATATATAGACAAGTCAAATTGTGGTCTTGCATAACATGGTTTGGCATTTTTCTTGCAACAAACCATGTGGCCCGATTTTATAAACAAGCAATATGAGGAAATATCATCTATGGAAGGAGAAAGAAAAGTGGAGTACTTCCACACGAGGCAACAATAATAATAGCATAGGAGTTTATTTTCTCTATGTTTATGCAATTAGATAGATGGTCCCTAAACCTTTTACATTGCCATCAATCATTATTAAAAGGCCTTCTAATGTTAAAAACTAGATAAATGTTTGCCTCTATAAGAAATAAAGACTAATAGGACTATGATTGTGTAGTTCACGCAAGTCAAGTGTTTGATAATTCATTTAGAAGAGTAAGTATGTTGATTTGAAAGAGAAGAGAACAAAGGAGGGTGAAAATTGAGCACTCCTTAGAAGGAGATATGAAGAGATGGTTGATGCAAAGAGAGAGAGAGAGAGATGGAGTAAGGCATCATTTTACACTATAAGACTATAAGCACAGAAAAGAGTTTCGCTACTTAAATTAAGAATATAATCCTGTTGGGAGAAAATCATTTTCTCGAACCACACACAAACAACAATTGATCTCCTTAAAATCACAATCATCATAGGTTAAGCCAAAATCCCATATATTTGAAGTCAATTTTTTTGAGTTCTACCATTTTATTTTACCATACTATACTACTCAATTACACCATAAGTCATAACTTTTTTTATCCCTTTCTTCAATGTTTTTAGTGGTTTACACTCCTCTTCTATCTGCAACCTAAGGATAAAAAAATCGGTGCACCGTCAAGCTCGTATAGGCATACCGATACGTATCGATCATTACGGGCCGATAATTTTCTCCTAAAGAATGACAATTTTAAGTTATTTTTATCATTTTTTTTCGAATTTCGACTCTTAAATCATCTCAAATTCAATAATAAAGTGTGGAAAAAAAAAATCCACTTCAATCCCTATTCCCGTCGCTTAGCTCTCTAAATCATCTTTCCAACGCCTCTAAAATCACCTCATTCGGAACACGTATGACAAAGTTATGTCCATTTTACCATAGATACCGCATTCAACGTTAAAGAACAATACGTATCGGTCGATACGTTGCGTATCAGCCACAATGGTGTACGGCCGCAACGTATTGACCGTGAATTTCTCGATACAATTCGGCTGGTATGTTGCGTATCAGCCAAATTCAATTATCCAGCCTACAACTTATAACCTCTTAAGTCTCAACTCATATGAACCCAAGTTTTCTCTGGTCCTCTGCATACAAACCGCCTCAAACTTGTCATTTATTAGGGTTATTTTTAAACGTTGTCTAATACACTTATTTCTAACTCTATCATATAAAATTAATTTACTCATCTAGTATAACATGCATATCTTTGTCACCTAAAAACAAAAGACTAAAATAGTCGATGGAGCCGAATCTTAGATTGTAAAAACCGTTTAAAAGTCATCTAAGGCGATAGTAGATGCAATGCAAACAAAACTAGTCCTTTTATAGTGATAATCTAGATAGAGAATGTGAGCTTTGAAACTTTGAGTTGAACCAATTCTTTTTCATTTCTTTAAATCGAAAGGCCAAAAATGATCGCCGAAGCTGAATTTTTTAGCTTTCGAAAGCCATCTCTACATCTAATGGGACGTAGACTTGATGCAGACATCAAGCCCGATAGAACCGACGATGGCTCGAATGAAGACTGAGCTGACTCAATTCGACCTCGGATCTTCAAATGTGTTGGTCGACTGACGGTGGAAAGAGAGGGTCCCATCTCAAATGCCATGTCACCCACGTGTGGACCCCACAGATTGAAAGCTTCACCGTCCACAGCAAGGTGACTCAAACGGGAAGGTTGAAGGCCAGATTCTCTGCAGATTTTGGAGATGAGTTGAAACAATAAAAAGAAAGAAAAAGTGGGAAAAAATCCAGCAAGCCAAGATCGATCATGGAGTAGTCAATGAATTCATAGAGAAGAGAATAAAGAAAGGAAATAGTGATAAGATGGGACATAAATCAAAAGAATATCCATAAATGGAAGGATTTCTATTGTCATTGGCTGCCATCGAAAATTACAGAGAACCCAGGAAGAAGAATTAGAAAAGAAAGGAGCAGATTTAGAGAAGCCAACGATGGGCCAAATAATTAATTCCGTGCAAAGCAAGGTACGACTGAGTGGCTGGATCGGCTAGAGCAAATCTGAATATAGTGATTGAATTTTTATTATCTTAATTCCTTTTTAGATTTTCATTAAGGCCTATAAATTGTGGGCAAAGTTTGTAATTAGATAGATTGGAATTATTACTTTGAAGTTGAAGATAAGCAGGAGTTTTCTTTTTTCTATCTTCTCCCGAAGTCAGTGAGTAGATAGATGCCTTTTGATTTTAATTTGTGTTATTTGTGTTGAATTGATTTTAATTAGATTATTTGAAATTATTTTTGCATTCTTGAATTTTATTTCAGTTAGTGCATTTTTCAATATTTTAATTAAAATTGGATTCCACAACCCAAGTTAAATCTTAAGAAGGTTCTTTGAGTTAGACTGTACTTAACCCAAGAACAGTTCTCTGTGTTTAGATCGTACTTAAATTGGAAACACTATTTCGAATTTCTATCATTGAAATCCTTGATTCGACTGTAAAATCCAGATCTAAATCTTTATATGCAGCTTAGCCTACATCAAGACTCTATTTCATACTATGCATGATGTTATTTTGCAGCTAGCGAATTAGATGGCTAGTGAACTATTCAAAGCTTGAGAGCTAAGCAATCCATGGCTCGTGAGTCGTGAGTTAATTTGATCTGAGAGAAGGAATTAGCACATTTTAAATTGAAAAAAGATAGTCTATTACAAACTAGTGTCCATGATCTGTAGGGCTTTCAATGGGCTAGGTTTGAGTCGGTTTTCTTTGATAATAATTAGAGTCTACCAAGTAAATTGATTGGGTTGGTTTGATCCTATATCAAAGTAGACCTAAAATAGATGACCTAACCCATTTCAAAAGAGAGTTTGGTCCCACTTAGCATCATAATATTATTAATTGGTTATTTGGAGTCATCAATTGTACAAATTAAAAAATCTCATTCTAATAAAATATGGTACAAAGTGACACAATCTTGAATATCAAGTCATTTAACTCGACTATTGTGTACCATTAATTTTCACCATAACGCACGGCCTTTAAAAAGAAAAAATCACTTGACACCCATAATCATTTGTAGACAAGCCTCATGACCTAAAATGTAAACAATTCCTATTTTTTTAACAGGAAGTTATCCATGTGTTAAGTTCACATCTATTTAGAAAATGCCACATGCCCTTCACGTGGATTTTATAGTAGCTTTCTAGGCAACAACTAACCTAGTTGTACATTCCATACCAATGATTTTGCTTCTCTCTATTCAACAATTTCGATTATAATAGAAAATTGAAAAAAAAAATAAGAAAAAAAAAAAGTCAAGAGTCGTAGAGCTGAAATAGCCAATTGAATCCATTACACTCGTGACTTAATTTGATTTTCTCAATATAATTATTTTTTTATATTTAAGCCGCACTAAATTAAACTATAGATTATGAACTTATTAATTGTGAAAAGGAATTTTTACTTAAACGGTTGCATTCATTTAATTTAAACAAATAAAATCAATAATTGTCAGGAAACTTCATTTAACTATATATTTTATTTAATTTAAATCAAATTTCTTTTTTATATTTAGTGAAATGATTTTTTTTTTTAATTTCTCACACAAACAACTGCTTATTCGATTATTTTTAATTTCTTGTAAGATTAACTATCTTTAATTCATTACTACAGGAGGTTCTGTGGTTGAAATTTTGAGAAAACTCAAGCTACAAGAGGGGGCGACTAATAGTCTGGGCTAACTTCCAACTGGCCGCCCAGAGCCCTTTTTCAGAGAAAAAAAGGGCCGGAGGGGGGGGGGGTGGGGCGGGCTCCCAAACATTCCTTTGCAAGAAAGAGGGATTCATGTTTCATCAAAGTTAGATTTTTTAAAGGATTTTATAACTACTAAAAAATCCAATTGCATATAGTTTCCAAACTTTAATAATTTCCTATAAATTCAAGATATTAGGATTTCATACAAATTCACGTCTAGAACAATTTCTAGAGCAACTATTCACTCTATCAGGCTTTAAAGAAGCCTACCAATGATATGGTTCAGGCTCAGGCCCACCTTTTAGCCAGTTAAAAATGGGCTCCATTTGGGCCTTGTTTTGATAAGTAGCCACTTGAGATGAGAGTTTCTGGTTGCCTAGTAAAGAAAAGCTGCCTACCAAGTAGTAGTCGCAGCCATCTCGAGTCAAGCAAGAGGCGAACCCCGTCAGCCTGATGTGATTCAATTTTCTTGTAGAACTGAGTTTCATTCAACGATCAATTTCAAATTTTCCATTTTAGAGTCTACCATGTAAAGTCCCCTATTTTAATTTAAAATTAATTAAAGAGCCATTTTTGCGGGATGCAATCTTGTGCAACTTTTGCTTGTTATGACATTTATAAACTAATAATGAAGTCTGGTCCATCCATGTCTAAGATATATATCAAATAATTCTCTATTGAATCCTTTGGATTTAATTTCTTGTTTACTTAACACAATAACAACCTTTGTCCGTTGGCCGAGGCTGGAAGAGATGATCAACTGGATAGTTGAGTTATTTAAAAATCTAAAAGTAAAGATAAAGAAGATTGAACATCACATCAAACTCTTGGTTGCAATTACAATGGCGCTCTCGATTAAGAATATCATCCCCTCATTATAATTGCAACAAAAAATTTGTACATACACCTCTAACAATGGATAGCATGGCCACAAATTTATGCAACAAGGGTGAATGACAAGATGGCGATTCATGCAGGCATGATGAAGGATAGAGATGATGCTACATCTGTATTGGGGTGGATTGGGTTTGGGAAGAAGAATAGGGGCGAATATATGCAGGGTTCATCTGCCATATGTTGAGCGATGTGGTGGTGACATTAGCTCCGGTAGCATTGTTGAAGAGGAACACTCGTGCTGCTCCATAGATAGCCTCAGTCGGATACACACGAGATGTGATGCATGTCCTTCCTCCTTGACCAAAGCTCTCCACTATAGAATGATCCACCTGTCATGTCCATTCTCATATATATCATCCCTAGGAATTTGATGGAATACCCAAGATAATAGATTGATAAGTCTATGAATTAGTAATAAGAGACAGGTTAGTAGTGGAGTGCGAAGGAGACTCCTACTTCAGTTGTAAGGGGGAAAATCTAAGTACTTGTAAGAGACTGGGTCACTCCACCTATCAGAATAGTCTTTTGGACTAAAAGCTCAGTCCTAACAGTGGTATCAGAGTTAGGTCTCCAAGCCACAATATGTGGACTCGAGGATCCCCTAGTCAAATGGAATGGTTGGCAACGTTCTATCTGCCGGAGAGTGCGGAGAGTCACACATTGATTGTGAGGGGGGAAGGGGAAATCTAAGTTGTATAAGATTGGGTTACCCCACCTATCAGACTAGTCTTTTGAACTGGAAGTCCAGTCCTAACAGTCAGGCTACAAAGCAACACAAACTTTAACTTCAAACATGACAGAGTGGCTATGTGATCTTGATGAACTCAGAAAACGGAAGATGGATAGCCAATGATCCCAGCATGTGTGATTTATAATCCTCTATGAAAAATTCGATAGCTCATTCTAATTTTATGACTGGTATATGATCTTTAATATCATGATTTTCTCTCATTGCTGGTCACGATATCACCTTGACATGATCATAATGACCAAATGCTCTCTAGTAATCAGATACGCCTATGTTCAATCTTTTCTTTAAGTAAAACAAAAACCAAATTCTGAGACTTACAAGTATTCGCACTGACAACTTCTCGCCGTCCAGCACAGGAACTGCACTCCCATACACTCTTTTGACAATGTCATTTGCTTTGGAAGACCTGGAAGAAGTATGGTAAGAACATTAGCTTCCCAACTGCAGAAAATCCATGGGTCGTATAAAATTGAAGGTACTAAAAGAAGCAAACAAGAAGTAATCAGAAGTCATGCCTCAATTCGTCCTGGCACAAGAAAGTCTGGAGGTTGCCATCGATGCCCTTTCCGACATAAAAATAAACGGCGGTCTGCTCAGTCAGGTTCTCATCTGCAATTACTAAAAGGCCAAATGGTCCCAGCAAGCCTCTTCCAGCAGCTCCACCACTGGTACTGCAATTGTATCCTACATCAGCTTCAATCGTCTCCTCCAATGCCTCTTTAGCTATCTCAAACTCAGCACTTATGTCTAACTGTTACCAATTTCCATTGCCGTACAAATTTTCCCATGAGCATTCAATCATAGCAAGGATATAACAATCCAGTACAATCATATAAGAACCCTACTTTCAGTGAACCCACAGCCTCAGCTAACAATAGAAATCTCATATTATTGTCAAAGAGAAGTGGCACATCAAAAAAGAGTATTTTTGTATTTCAAATAAAATAACAAAAGCACAGCTATTGGTAAAATTACTCTTTCCATATTCCATGACTAGAGATGAAAAGGATTAAAATTGCAAAAATGGTATTAGTATTGATATTGGCATGAGAATAGATATTGACTTTTATCATATCATCATTAAAAAGTTATTGAAAGAATTTAATGGGAATGACTGTACTAAAAATTGTTATTTCACTATTCTAATAACATCTCTAGAAAATGAAGAAAGAATGATTATTAGTTTGATGGTTATTCTACCACATAAATCAATCATGTTATCTTACCAAACATAGCTTATTCTTAAAATAAAAGCATATCAATAATCATTCTGTATTTTATTTTTGTCCATTTCATTTCTATGCTTATAAAGGCTCGAGATAAACCATGCAATGGAAGAGGAAGAATGATGAATGGATAAAAGGAAGGAAATCCACCTGCGTTGCCGTGCCACCAACATCAATGGGTAGAACAGACCCAATTCCAATCTTGATGTCTTTGTAGTCCTTAGAGCTGGTTCTCAAGCTCTCCACCTCCTCCACTGGCCACTGAAGCAAATTGCTGCCCGTCTTCTCGTCAAACACCACCACCCTAGGAATGGTCTGAAAGGTAGAATAAAACGAAGGGTATTGATCAATCAAAAGAGGAAAAGAAGAAGAAAAAGTGAAAATAACAAATTGAAGACATTGTTGTCGGCTTCAATTATTTGGGGCTTAGTATTCTTAATTCTTAACAATTTGTAAGTCCTTAACAAAATCCAGAACTGATAGAAAGCAAATTTTGAATGGAAGTTATGAAAGAACATAATGTTGAGTTCATTTGTAGATTTCCAGGTTAAAGTGTAAGTTCAGCTTTTCAAAGCTTCAACCACCAGAATTGAGGTATTTTCTTACTCCAATTAGTAATTCAAATGATGCCGGGAATTAAAAACAATAGTGTACAAATTTTTCAAAATTTGAAATTAGTAATATTTACCAAGTTCGAAACCCTAAAAAACCATGATTTCTACTATAATCTTCTAACAATCAAATCGATGGACCCGATGAGTGACCATCCATCACGATAGTAAAAATATTGGGATGGATGGAGCCAGGCTCTTGGGCTTGGTTACATGGGATAGAATGTTAACTTAGGCATATGCTAGTGTAAGGAGGCTGGTCCAAAATTCGGCCGATACGAGATGTATTGGCCGTACAGGCGTGATCTCGGTTGACATGACCGAGATCTCGCCATCCCAGCCGATACATCTCGGTCTCGACAGAGATTTGGCCCAAAAGAGAAAGAGAGAGAGAGAGAGAGTAATATCAACCCATATTGTGGAACTGAGATATCAGCCAAGATGTCGAGATGTTGGCCCCACCGAATTTTGGACCTTTGAGGAGGCCAGACATACTTCAGGCCTAACTTTTTCTTGGAAATGGGCTTGGGCTTTGGTCAGGTTTAACTCAAAGTAGACTCTTCACAAAAGAGTTCATAGGAAATGTCACCCCTACTATATTTTTCTAAAAAATAACTATTTTATTAAAAAAAATTATCACGTTACTAAAAGTGTGGGCAGGCCCTATGGGCTTCTTACCTGAACAGAGGCCCATCCCTTGGCAATGTCCGCGCTCTCGCTGTCTGTCTCCCCGATCCAACCCCACAGAATCCTCCTTTGTTTGTTCTGATCATAGAACGTCTTTGACGCGTAGTACTTCCCATAATCCACCCGCAGTCCGATTCCGACGTCCTCCACCGGGTTATCCGGCGTCCATACGTCCTTCTCCCCGTCATACGTCCCAATCGCATAGTAATCATGCTTGTCGTCGTCTAGGCTGGTCTTCAGCACGTGCTTCACACCCGCCCCGTTCGCCGATGTGTCAAGACCCATCGTCCCCTCCGTCGCCACGGGATAGAAGTCCACGCACTCCCACATGCCAGTTCCCGGGACGGCATGCAAGACGCCGTCCAAGAGCTCGTAGGAGAGGAAGTCCTTCGTCTTGTAGACGAGCGATATTCCAGTTTTGTTAACCTTGGAGCCGATGGTGATGCGCCATGAGGAGTCGCTGGCGACATACCAGGCAGTGGTAGGGTCGCGGAAGTCGGTGAGGCCGATTCCTTTAGGCGGGTAGAGGACGGGGTTGCCCTCGTATTTGACCCAATTGAGGAGGAGAGGGTCGGAGGGGTCGGCGGGGAACGCGACATTTTGGACCTGGACTTTCTCGTCGGTGTCGCCGGTGTATATCATGACGATGGAGCCGTTGGGGAGGAGGGTGGCGGAGCCGGTCCAGACGCCGTTGATGTCGAACCAGTGGTCGCGGACCATGGCGAGGGGGAGGTAGAGCCAGTGGATGAGATCGCGGGAGACTGCATGGCCCCACGTGATGTTGCCCCACAGTGCCGAGTCCGGATTCCATTGATAGAAGAGGTGGTACCATCCTTTGTAGAACAGTGGACCTGCAGTTTCGAATTTCCTCTCTTTTTTATCCTCCAATGCAATAAACATAAATACATAAATAAAATAACAGTTATTATGTAAATTAACAAAAAAATTAATAATATGTCATTATCAATCAAAAATTGCACTCAAATCTCGAATCTGCTGATAAGATATTCATCTAATCTGGACAAAATCCACCATAAACTCAAATCATTTATGTCATAATTGTGGGCCCATTAATGCCCAAATTCCCTTGGCCCAAAGCAAATACTGGTTGTGTACAATTGTACATCTTATTCATGACATAAATGACCAGTAGTCATTTCTGATCTCTCTCTTCACTCACCGTTCTACCCATTGCAATCAAATCACAGTAAAAATTATAACAATTAGACCTAAATCTTCTAAAAAAATTAATTTTAACGTACTGAACACAAGATAAAATGGATCTCACATGCAGGGGTGAAAGTATCAATCATACTGAGGTGTCGAATGATATAGGCTGATATTATTCTCTTTTTTCAAAAAAAAAAATTTTAATCTTGAATAAAAAAATTCTTATTAATTTTTTAATTAAAAAAAATAGAAATATATATTTTTTTTAAATATCGGTCATTATCAACTGATATTTGACTGATATAACTAAATATCGACAATATATCAGTGGCGTAAAATATCGATATTTACCATTTTAGAAAAAAATCCTTTTTTGAACTGATATATATTGTATAGCCGATATATTTAAAAATCTATATATTTAATCTTATTCTCACATAAGAATCACTAAAAATTGAATTACTGTCATTCAAAGTATTAAATAAACTAATGAGATTAGTTTTTCCTCTAATATAAAGTGAAGATATCTATGTTTAAAAAAATATTAAATTAAAATATATAATTTAAGTAGCTTAGGTTAAGTAATTTAATATATCTTATAACAATCAAACTAAAATAAATTTTTACCATTACAGTGTTTTGTATATTCGCAAAATCTTCATGGGTAAAGTTTGAAAATCTTGTGCGGAAAGAGTGACAAATAAAGTGGCGAGCTATGAGTGGCACGTGTTGGCAGGGACCACAGATATAGCAATCACATGGAGTGTGGTTGTTAAAAGGACAAAGAAGTGTAACACAGGCCACATACTTATTTTATTTTATAATTTTAAAACTGAAAAGGATCCCATCAAATAGACGACAGAAGTCCTTCTCCACAAATAAAACGGACTACTCTTTCGGGATGTGATAATCATAATAATGAAGAAAGAGGTTAAAACCATGATGACATAACAAACAATAATAATCATATAAATAAACAGATATATCAGATCTACTCACTTACTAATGATGAACATTAGTAGAAATTGATACAAATTTGGAGGTGAAACTAAGGAAAGACGGCCTACTTAATTTATAGAAACCTTCCTTGCACGGATTCACTTGAATCGACATGTATAAATTAGTTAAAAAAAATATTTGTAAAATGTGTTTATAAATTATTATGGTGACTGGTGAGCAATAATTCTGAGTTTCAGCTAAAATTTGAGATATTAAATAATTTTTATCTAATCTCAAACTGAAATATAAAGTTTTTTTAAAGAAATTTCAATTAATATTTTAATCTAATAATCCAAAAAATTGTCCTAACAGATAAAATCATAAAAGTTGAGCAATTATATGGTTCCTGTGAGTTGTTCACGGTTATGCACGTGACAATCAAACTTTCTAACCTACTCTACGTCGATCCAATTAATGACTTCGTCTTAGAATTAAAAAATCATTTAAAAATTGTATGATCTCTGATGAGTTTATTTAATAGAAAAGCCGGCACACTTTTTTATAATAGAAAGTATTTAATTAAAAGACTATAACTAACTACAAATTAATAAAAGTGCATTTTGCCATTTTAAATGTTAAAAATGCACATGTTTTTTTATGACTAAGGTCGTCTCTTAGAACACTTGAGTAGTTTTTGGAATGCGTGCATTTAAAAAAGTTTAAATTAAATAAAAAATAAAAGAAAGTGAAAATGAAGAATAAAAAAGTATTTGTGTCACTTACCGTCCGGATCTGAAGCGGCAAGACGACGTGGAAATCAAATCCCAACCCAACCACAGCAAAGAAAACAAGAAACAGAAGTCTGAGTCAGTAAACATGTCCAAGTAAAGGATAGATAAATGCGGGAAAGAAGATTAATAGAAAAAAAATATAATTAAATTAAATTAATTGTATGTTTATTACATCAATAAAGTGGAATGTTAATGTTCATCAAGAAATTAAAATCTAAACATTTTTATTACTTAACAGTTAACATGACAGAGAGATCCTGAAATGCGATGGTAACTTAAATATCATAAATAAATATTTATTTAATATTTTATTAGGAGATGAGATCACTTGATCTAATTCTATTTTGAACATTTGAAAATCTTTATTATTTATAATTTAATGATTTATTTTTATCATTGAGTAGATCTCTCTAAACATTTGAATATGTTCAAGTCCACGAGTAATAAGTCATTAATAACCATTTTATGGAAACCACATGAGTTATTTAAGTTGATCGAAACCTTTAACAGTCCATGGATTGGGAGGATTTACAATCATCTCTTTGTTTTGTGGGACCCACTTGTCTAACACGTGGCATGTGAAGAAGGCTAGCTTGAATGCCAAAACTGCCGCAGGTTTAGTTGGGAGAGTTTGGAATGGTTACCGTTCATCCAGTTCTTCTCGGGCTGAAAATGGTAGGCGGTTCTCTGCCAGGCGAGCATAGTGTTGGTCCACGGATACGACGGCCCCGCTCCTAAAAGCGCCTCAACTGATTTCTCCGACACGCCCTCCGAAACGCCTCTCGATACAGGGACACTGCGTTGTTCCACCATGGACGGCGATTCTTTAGATCTATTATGCCCCGTCAAGACCATAACCAGAGGCAGCAGGAGGAGGATGAACAAGGATAGTGGCTTGATGAACTTCTTTCCATCTGATTTGGAAAGTGCAGATGCATTATCTCCTTCTTCGAGTAAACGCCTGCGAGAAGAAGGCATGATCTACCGATTTGGGATCTCCACTGACTTTTGCCCTGTACACTTGTGAGGCAGATGGATGCAAGAAAAAAGAGGTCTTATTATATATTCAGACACAGAGACAGGAGTAAGAGAAAGAGGGAGATCGGATGGTAGGATCAGGAGGAGATGTGTCGGAAAGAAGAGTGAATGGGTCCAAGTGAGCAGTGAATTTGGGTTGGTTGAATTCCCAGTTTGGTTGGAGTAAAAAGGCCGAATCACGGACTGACAAAGAGGAAAGGAGAGAGAGAATGGAGAAGAAAAGAGAAGAGAGACAATGAGCTTTCAGCTTTCTACAGATGTACTCTTGTCTGGACTCTTGACTTCACGTGCCTGTAAAACCCACATTTAGATTTTAGAGTTAGACAAATCTATTTCGACCCCAATTACTTTAACGTGCTGCGGACTTAATCAATGAGTTTAATTATTTAGGATTAGCGCAAATTAAACCCTGTTAGCTGTCTTATCAAAAACTCAAAAGGCTAAAATCACATATGATCAGTTAATCACAAGAAAATATTTTCTAAATGAGACAAACTATAAATCTGCAATAGACTTGATTTCTTCTGTTAGGCTAAAATGATATCCATTTAAAAAATAATAGCTACTAAAATTTTATAATATAATTTTGTTCTATGAATTACACAATTTCCTTTTAAATATTTAGATAATTACATTCATCACTGTCGACACCAATTAAGAGTCTTTTAACAACTTATGATGACATATTAATGTATCCGTCACTTTACAAGACTCAAGTTATTTCTACCAAAATTAACATAGACTAATTTAAAATTATTATAACATTGTCGATCAACGTTTCAAAATCACCACCAACTCTCACTTTATTTTATTTATGCACTAATAAGACTCAAACTCATGAAATGTGTTAAACATGTCATAGACTGTAACACGCTTAAAGTGGAGTTGAAAGTAATTTTTATTTTATTTTTGGTCAAATTTGAGAACAATTAAGTAAGTAGATGAAATGAGATTATTAAAAGCATTAATTTGACTTACCTAATATTTAATGATTTAAATGTATCAAACAATTATTTTTGTGACGTATTGCATAACCATATATTTCGCTTTCAATCTGAATAAGCAAATTTATATGGACACCATACCACCCAAATAGATAGAAAAGAAAAGGGGGTCCATCGAATTTTAAAAAATGAAGAGAAAAAGAAAAGGAAGTGGATGACATGAGATCTAAATTATGGAGGCTTGGAATTGTGATTTCTGGAAAATGCTAAAGTAAGAGAGTGAGTTACTTTAAAAAAGAAATATAAAAAAAAAAAAAAAAAATCTATGAACTCTATAATATTGAATATTTAATTGTAAAGTATTTAAAAATCAAAACTTAAGATCGAACAATAGGTTAGCCATTAAATTTAGAATCGTCACTATTAACAGTGAAATAAGTATTAATTTTAATACATTTCGATTTGATAGATAATAATATTTTTTATCTCAACTTTTAGCATGTCATATTCCATACATGATTCAATAGCATATTACATATTGAATGTCAAAAAATCGTTTTATTACTAAAACATAAATCTGTCACCTTATTGTGGTTGTTTTTTCCAATAATGTCATCTGCAGCACGTTTTTCCATTATAATCTTTATAAAAGTGAAATAATCTTTTTTTAACTTTTTTTCGTTTATATCCGACTCTATTATTTGACCTGCTCAGAACTTTGGATAAATAGTTTGATACAACTCAACATATTTAAGAGATATCTAACTCGATTCAAATCAATTTATAAATAAGTAAATTCAATCTGAATTGGAAAATAAGTAAATAGATCCAATTGACCCGATAATTACTACATCTTTACGCAACATGTTGTATACGAAGTCTACATATATATTTAAGAAGTAGTCTTAATATGTAGCTCACTAAAAATGTCTTTTTGAGCTAATGACTGGTTTAAGAAGACTCAAATTTGCTAACCTGATCCGACTGATTGCTAGGTCTAAGTTCCACTGACCCACCAGTCTTAATCGGGTTTAAATCAGCCCATTTAACTACAACTCCATGAAGAGCCCATTTAACTTCCGGGCCAGGCCGCCAGGGTAGCGGGAATACCATCATGATATGCATCCATTTTCTTTTCAACTGCTTAATCATTTCAATATTTTCTTCTATCTTCTACAAAATTGTCTGACGTGGCTCCTGCACTTGAAAATTCATTGAATAAATCAATTTATTGATCGATGGCCTAAAGAAATGGATCAACACAAAACCCCAATTGTCAAAGAATAAAGGCAGCACGACAATTTGACATGTACAATCTTCCAGAGATTTGGGGGGCCATTTTTACGATTAAGAAGTCATTATTTTTAAATAATTCACAAACTACACATTACCTTCTAATGTTCTCTTCATCATGCCTCTCTTTTACTTTAGATAAAAATGAATACTCCTCGCGTGTTAAAAATTTAAATGTGAAGAAGAAGATAAGGATAGTAAAAAGATAAGGAATTCCAATTCAATAGTTACACAGTGAAATTTGATATTAGTGGTTTTGAATTCGTCTCTTTTCGGACATATCTAATATACAGATAGGATTGTAACTCGGGTCGGGTCAAGAAATCATGTGGGTCAGTTGAGAATTTTGGATTAGCAGGTCATGTCGGGTTGAGAAGATAAAAAATCTCAAGGAATTCAAGTCGGGTCGGGTCGGGTCGGGTCGGGTCCAGTTGAGGAATTTTACAAGTTAAACCGATCCGATCTGACTAAAATTAGGCTAAAATGGATTCAAAATACGAGTCAGATCAGAATTCAGATTGATTTGTGTTAAATTCAGATCAAATCGAATCGGGTCAAATATCTTAAAATCTGACCTCACTCGGCCTGAATTGCAGTACTGTATAAAGGGTTTGCACATGATTTCATATATTCGTGAGATGAATCACAGTGAAGATACCATCTCATCTTAAAAAGTTGATACTAGTGTAAGAAAACCTTTACTATGACATGATTGAGTCACCAGATCTTGTGACGCAGTTTGATTCTCTTAATATTTAATTATTTTCTGCATAAACTAATCTTACTAAATTAAAAAAAAAAATCTAGATATGTCGATTATGAAAAATAATTTCTATTTAAACTATCTTTGTTTATTTGATTTAAACAAATAAAATTAGTAATTCCTTGGAAACTCCCCTTTAACTTATAGTTAGTGAAATAATTTTCTTGAATTTTATATAGATAATTAATTATTTAATTTAGTAAGACTAATGAATTTCACTTATTACAAAATATTATTTAATTTTAACGAGAAATTCGTGACTCAGCTGTGCGAGGTTGGTGCAAGGGCGGCTCTTCTTGACCAACCGTCCAACGTGCTTATCGGCCTTTCTTACCTAACTCAAGTCAATTATCCCTCGAGAGTCCTTTTGAATTGTACATTGAGTGCCAATCATAAATAGGTCTTATTTTTAGATGATGAAGATTGAACACTAATTCATTTTGAACATTCACATTTGTATACAGAATGTGAATAAAATCAATTTAAATATGATTTTAGGGATTTTAAAATTTTAATAATTTATAAGATTTTGAATTTAATCTAATGATTAATTTGCTGCAAAATTATTTAAATTGAGTATCTCTTAATGATAACTAGTAGGTAAGAATCTACTTGAGTCAAAGTCTTTGAATGGATATGAAATACATAGATTTTACTTTTTAAAACTTATTTAATGATTCAATTCAAGATTGATGTAATCATTTTTAAATATTATTTTATAATCAGACGGGTCATTTTCATATTCCTTTTTTTATTAAAAGTTTCTTTTCTAGATGAACTTAATTTTGTCACGCAGCATATTATTGTGGATTTATTAGGGGTCTTCTTCACAAACTTAATCTACTGAGTCATGAGGGTTGGTCACCCTCCATTGCTGATAATGCATTACGCGTAATTAAGACTTCATACGCAATTACACACCACTAATTTTTTATATGAATCACTTAATTTGTGTCATGATGAATTGTTAATAGCCCACTTCAATTTAAAACACTAGAGCCATAGAAAAGGTGTCAATCGATAATTGATTGACACAGCAGTCGTGAATCACGTGGGGTTAGTTAGCCCTTTATACTGAATTAGGTTGATAAGACAGGCTCTTTAATAATTGTTGGATTATTAAATCAAAGGATGTGGGCTGGATTGGATCTTCTGCTGTTGGAAAATAATCGCCCCTTCCATGTCTCTATAGTCTATCCCCACGCCTGTCTGATCTGATGTCAATTACCTAATTAAATATTATTGATCTATGTCACACATTATTGAATTTTCTGTTGTTGGATTTTTTATTTAATTTAAAAAATAGTGTTAAAGCTAATTAGATTTTAAATAGTGTTATTCATTTACTTTTTAGATGGATTTTCAAATAGAGATAATTTGGCTATACTAATTCAACACAGCTAATACTTAAACAGTGAAGGAATTTATATAATTAGGCTGTTGAGTAGATCTTTAAGCACAGCATGTGCCCTGTGGCATGTGCCACGTGCCCTGCATTTCTGTATTCCTATCTTCACTTTTCATCTGATGGAAAGTATAAAAAAAAAAAAAAAACGCAAATACAAACAAAAGACATCTGTCAGGAATTCATTTCTCATAAAAGAGAATGTAAAATAAGAAAAAGAGTGAGATTTTTTAATAAAAATTAAAAAATTAAAAAATAGTAAGTCTTTATAATTAATAAATTATTAAAATGTTTAAGATTTAAAAGATATAAACGCAGGAATAAAAAGTCATTTTTGAAAGATGATTTATGTCTATCAAACACAACTTAATTCCTGTTTAACGATAATTTTTATCGTTACTGTTTTTTAACGTTAGTAATTTCCAAACTCCACACAAAATGCCGTAGCATAGACCCTGTGAATAAGTTTCTAACGGCCGCCAGACCTCACATGGAAACATCAGAAAAATTATTAGATATTCATGTTACAGAAGCACACTGTAAGGTTAAAGTATTAAAAATGTAAACAGGTGCTTCTTCAATTTATTGCTTTTTCTAAGGCAATTTTTCAAGTATTTTATCATTTCATATTATGTAAAATAAGACTTTGACTATATCCCAATTTATTTTAAATTCGAATTCAAACTAAGATAAAAAAAAGAAAAAAGTTAAAAGGATCTAAATGTTCATCCATTTACATGTAAAGCACTTCAAGGTTGAGGAACTCCATTATAGATCTTCTAATGAGTTACCCAAGTAGCATTATAAGGGACATTCAGCATAGAATTGTGCCCTTCCGACAAGGACTGGCCCAATCCTTCTAACTAACAAAATTAAATCTTAAAACACTATTTTCCTCTTATTTAGTTACTGATATGATAGGATCAAGTCCAATTCTTCCAATTCACTATATCATCGTAAAGGGCACCCATTCTAACACAGATATACTCTTTTAGTAGACACAATTTTTTTGAATTTTCCATTTTGCCCTATCCGTAGAAATCGGCTTACTTTTTCAGTGAATCGATTTAAGTGTAAAATAATCCGATTGGTGCTCTGATTTAGACTCTCAAGAAATCGGTGCACTGATTTCCAAGTGATCCGGTCGGTACACCATTAAGTAAACTGATTTCTACAGATGGATGAAGGGCAAAATTGAATGTTCACTAAAATCCATGCCTCCTAAAAGATAACTCCCGTATTAGGATGGGCACCCCATCATAAATTTATTTTTCTATTCTTAATTCTCTTTTTTTCTTTTTGAATGATATCAAGACTAGATTAGCCATTTTACACAAATTTGATTTACTTTTATTTACTAACATGATAAAAGTATGATAAATCAATTGAATTCATCAAATTTATTTTCTATTTTAACCATTTTTCACACAAATTTTCTATATTTGTAAGCCTATAAAATCATTTCAACTTTAGATTAAATAAACAGTTTTTTTTTTTTTTACGTAGATACACTTAGAAATTAATATTCAAAGCTGAGGGAGAGGTATTTCCCCACTTTTCTTCTCATTCTCCACTTCACTTGCTTTTCTTAAGAGGAACTATCAAGACAACCATTCTCAAAGATTTCCAGATTTCTCCTGTGGTGATAAGATTTTCTAGATGGGTTCATCTCAAAAGTTTACTTCCACAGGCGAAGTTTCATTCTTTCCACCCAGTAGCTACCATTCTCAGTTTACCTGACCAAGGCCCCACTTGTAACTATTACTAACTTCTATCCTCCTCTTTTTTTTTTTCATAAGTACACCTGACAAAGTTCTAAATGAATTAAAGGGATTCTTGGGTTTCTATGATTATTTTTATTTTTATTTAAAGAATCATCTAATGTTTTGTCTGTTGCATTTTCCACCAGTTGAGCTACACCTACTGCATCTCAACTTTGTACGGGTCATTCCTCTCTTATCAACGTCCTCTTCAATTGCAAACTGACCTTAGAATTAAATCAAGGTTGTACAAAAGAAAGCAGTGTTTGTGTTCGGTAACATTTCAATCAATTTTTTGGGACGGTGACATGTTTCATAAAGAGGTCAAGTTCAATTTTTTCACTACTCAGTGATTAAAATGAATTTCATTAATTATACATGTCAATATTTTAAAAATCACCCCATCCATCAAATAGATTTGATGAAAAATTGGGTTAAATAAAGTTTAACTGTGTTTAACTATAGTCAAATTCGATCAAACTCTTACATTAGAAAAAAAAAAATTAAGTAATTTAAAAAAGTAGATTTAAATTTTTTGAAAAATTAAAAGAGTCAAAATTTTATTTTATAATTTTTGAAATAAATAAATATTGATTAAAAAAGAAAAAATGATAATTTAAGTGAAGTTTCGAAGAAATCCATTTCAAAATTCAGCTTAAGTTTCAGGCTTGTCAAAACCTTCCAAATACATAATAACTCATCTCCCCTTGAAAAACGTAATAATCTTGAGAATTTCATCAAGAGAGTTGTCACATCTGCTTGGTAAATGGAGAATGGGTAAAATAGGAAAATTGGAGAAAGTGGTGTATAGAAAACAAATTGAGGGTGTATGTATCATTTCCGTTAACCTTGCTTATTATTGAGTTGCACATGTAAAATTTCTTTATTAAGACTCAGCACCGAAACTGATTTTATAATTACACGGTGTCAGGCTAAGGGACCCAGTAATTACTAATCAGTGCCTTACACTAATCCTTACACCAATCAAGAATCAAGTGCCATGCAAGACCTTTCCAATCCAAACAAGAAGACAGACCAGAATTACTTCACTTCTTCTGCTGACAATTTGTTCAAAATGGCACTTCAAACATTGGGGGGTGGCCATATTTTTCCAAAATGTTGCTCCACCCGATTAGTCTGATTCATGTACCCTTCCAGCCCCGCACCCAAAAGTTCTTCAGCAGCAGGTCCCATGGCAGATGCAAAGCTCAACTGGTCCCACTTCACTAGCTGCATATAAACAAACTCCAAACAGCTTCAATGACGCAATGCAAAAAAACAAGGCATCATCCATAGAATGAATGGCCTAACAGTCTTTAATTGGGGAAAATAAATTAAACAAGATATACAAGGCAAGCAAGGATACTTTTCCTATGTCATTTGGTGGTGAAAATTTACAACAAGAGCTTGAGGTTGTGTTTGTTTGTTTCTTCAAAGAAATCAATTCCATAGAAAGAAACTCCATTTTGGAATCTGATAGGTACTGTGAAATCCGACCTCGTGTTGGGTCATGGAAGGCTGACCTTTTTGGTAATTGCATTAAAAGTGAATGAAATATTGTCATGCCGAGCCAGAAAAGCCTCCCTTTTTTCTTTAGTAAATATTCTCACCCCCCTTGAAGAGGGAAAAGTGTCATTTTTTCGAGCCCTTATTCTATAGAAGAAAGAATGGTCTGCCTCCTTTTGCATGCTTTTCATTTTCTAGAAGTTAGAAAAATGATAAGCTAGCCTCTGTGTGAAAAGATTGCTTGAGAATAAACAGTTTATTCAGGTCAGCACTATCTATAGGTAAGGCTGCCCATCCTTATGAAAACCATCCATCTTTCAGTCCTTGTGTTCGGCATGAGACAATGATATACCTATTGCTTATAAAGGTCACTATCTTGTATGTCCCACCATGGAGGGCCTAATTAATTCTAGATAGAACTTTGTGCTCAAACCAATCCAAGTGTTGGTAATTGGTTTTGCTGAATGACCCTTTTATTGTGAAATGCAACTTATTGATAAAAAGTGAACAAATGACAAAGGCCCAGTAAGAGCCTGGCCAAAAGACCGATTACATCAGTCACTAGTAGACAAAAAGAAAGATGATGCTATAATTGGGATAGCACGTAATGTAAATCTTTCTAGCTACTATTGAACAAAGTAACATCAAAACCAACAATAGAATCAATAATCATAACCCAATAATCGACTTCATTTCGCAAATAAATAGCATCCAAAAGTCCTGTTTCTCTCAAGCCACAAACTATATGTGGCCAAGGGAACCATTTTCCATAGGACTTGTCTGTTCTTTGGAAAGGACCCCACACCCACCTGGAAAAGAGAACCTCAAGAAAAGGGGACCACCCAAACAATAGAGAATAGGGTTAAAAAATGGTACCAAATAGGTAAAACAAGTTGGCAGTGATTGAATAAATGGTCCACAGACTCCTCATTCCTCCAACAAAGGTAACAAAAAATTAGGATAGGAAAGTTTCTCAACTTCAGATTATTAATGGTTAGAATTTTGTTGAGAACAGTAGTCCAAACAAAAAAAAAATTAGAAAGGGTAAAAGGCTTTTGAACATATTTGGAAGGAAAAAAGGATTGGGGATTAGGTTTTAGTAAAAAGAACGAGAGAGGGGAGGGAGTTTGTTCTATTCTATGCCCATCCAAGGTTGATTCTACCAAATGAGCAATTTAGATAGCTAACGATGCAGTCCTTGCTCAATAGCCTAATGACATTGCCTTCATTTCAGGCTGGCCATTGTATAATACTATAATGCTCCTTTCTGAATATAAGCAAAAGTGACTAGAAAATGGCCTCATGTAAGGAAGACTTGAAGAAATGACATCAATAAGACCTTGAAAACAGCCCCAGTAGATGAGAAAATGATGGAAATAAGTTTGGGCATGTATATACAAGGCAAAAACAACCCTCAGACAAAAAATTGATAGGATACAGATAGATAGAAAAAGGAGAGGGAAACTAGGAAAAACCTAGATTGAAGAGATTAAAAAAGGCTATGATGGATTATGGGGAAACAAAGGATATACTGACAGAATAAAAAGGAAGAGTAGAACAGGCAAGACAAAGGCAAGATAGATAAGGCAAACACAAAAAGCAGAAACTAGATAGGTAAGACCAGTCTATTATGATGATAGATGACGATGAAGCCTCCAATAACTTACATAAAAATTCTACAATAACTTACCAAAATAATTTTTCTCCCCTTTCATTAACTCTTGGTGGTTTTTATCATTCAACTAGATAAAGGATAAATGGAATGAAAATTGAGAGCTACTAAACCTCCTCGTCGCTGAAATTGCACAACATGGCAGAACTTGGAGATAGCCTCCTCACGAACGAGTACTTATCATCAGGAAGTGTAGGAGATTCTTTAAGCGACTGTAATATCTTCAATGGCGCAATTATGTAATCAATCCTGATGTGAGAGAGAGAGAGAGAGACAGTTAGCAAGAAAAATGAACCCTGGTGAACTTAACATGTGACTGCAGTCCAAGCAAGAAATATTCAAAGATGACAAAACTCTCACCCAAGGAGGCTGAATATATCCTGCTTGTTGCGGATTGCTGCTGCCATCAACTTTGACTTGTGTCCATATTTATGGATGTAATTGTATGCCTTTGTGGCCTGCAATTTCAAAGAATATACTTGCTCAAGAACATGTCTTTTCTGCTGCTATTAAAGGTTATTTGGCATATTTAATGAGTAGTCTACACATCCACCCACTAAAAGACCAGACCCACAACAATCTCGTTTTCTGGATGTGTACATTCGTAGTCACTGAGGACTCCATGGCTTAGTATATGACCATGTTTGTTGCCAAGGAGTAGACAGAAAGTCACTGCAGACAAGGAAATCCATGCCAGTCTTGTTTCTCTCTTTCTTTTTACAATGTATAGTATCCTTCATCTCAAAAATAAATGTACTAAATATCATTTTTTTAAGCTACTCAGTTTTTTATTGAAGAGATTTAACTAGAGAAGGAAAAATTCAACCAATTGCTCTCCAAAAACATGATTATTGAATAAGAATTAAAAATAGAGAGCAAACCAAAGCTAATCCAGGATCTTCTCCTCTCCCGCAAGCAGCTTTGATCTCAGGATCACCAGAATGGTTGCGAGCCCAATCCTGCAAAACATCATCCTCTTTTATGACTTTATCGGGGAATATTCGAAATAATTGCATGTAATAGAAAGAAAACATTACCCTAATGCGACCGACAAAAATCTGTATGACAGAGGCACCAGCTTGGGCAGCTGCTGCTGCTTGAGGAAAACTGCACAATCATTATTAGCTCTTTAGAGGAGTATGGCATAGGCATTAAATGCTTTATTTTTAGAACATATGAGAGACAGCTGATCACCTACGTGAGTTAGGCACAGGAATGTTAGTGAAGAATGATATCGACATTGCTACTTAATGCTGATCTCCAGAAATATTAGGCAAGTGTACATAGGTTTTATCTCAGCTAACCTTATGATTTAAAAATATTAATCATGAGAATCAAGTTATTTTATTAATTAAAAAGGGTTATCTATCGAATTTTTTAACAATAAAGATTATCTATAGAATTAAACAATATTTATATACTCGGTTTGAGTGTTTCTATTAGGCCATCATGAAACTTGGATATAGAAGGTGCCTTTTTGATAACTCTATTTACTGGAAGGCACACTAAGCATACTGCAATAGTCTCTGAGTCTATTTTTAGTATTGTAGTCAAAAGAGGTTATACTTGTGAAACTCATAATCTCAAACATTCAAATATTATTTAAAAATCAAGTATATGAGCAGTTTAAATACTTGGTACAGAAGTTGCCAGATCTTGACATGGGATGTATAACATAACAGAAATAGACTTTTGATCCCCAGAAAGTAACTAGTACCCTACACGATGGTGGTACTCTATTAATCAAATTGTCATCATGCCATTCAAGTTTTCTATATTGATTGAGCTAGGCCTCCATCCAATTGATGCCCTACATCGGGTTATTTTAACTACTGCCTCAGTGGAATATTGACATAGAAGAACAAGAAACAAAATGTTGTTCCTAGGTCCAAAGCTGAGAGAGAATATCAATTCACGGTTCATCGTCACAGACGTAGCAAATCCTTCCTCGATTCTAACCCATGTAGCACTCACTCAGACTCCTTTGCTAAGTGGGTAAGCCTTGAATAATTTCTGGTCAAACTTTGGACCAAGGTTTCCACCCCAAAGCACACATTACTAGATCAAACACAAGATTGTAAGAGATCATACAAGTTGAATAATGAGAACAACTCACTCTATTGCTCAACAAAGGTTTTACAATACTTGGTCTGGAGACTCATAATCTCACCAACATATTAGCTTGAACACTTTGCAAGTTTGGAAGCAAATGAACCCCCAACCCCTATCTATACTTGAGCAATGGGTAACCAATGGTTAGCATTTTGCAATATGGTGATGATCCAATGGTTTAGAACATTCTAACCTATTCCTAGAAAATTTTACACCTCTCCATGTTATAAGGCATCCGAGAAACTTCTACAGTCTCCAATAAGTCTAAATAGCTCCACACAACTCTAGAAATTTCCACACATCTCTGTCGGAATCTTTACACTTCTACATGACCATAGAGTACTCTTATCACTTTCTAGAGAACTGTAAGTGACTCCATACATTTCTACATTTATCCAGACAGTACTAGGACATTCTAGAATCTTCTAGATCACATGAGCATCTCCATTTCCTGTCCTTCCTCTTCTCTCTTGGACTTCTTCCCATTCTTTACCATGGACTTGATCAGGTTACGTTCATCACATGTCTCGGGTGATCAGCCATGACAACATACTGCCCACAAGATTATCTAGTTGACTAGATTCCTTCATGAACCAAGTCTCATCTATGTAGAGATTAGTGCCCATGTTTTGTGACAACCAAGCCACTATACATGTTACTGTTAATACAGACTTTGCCATATAGATTAGTGCCCATTCTTTGCCATGGACTTGATCAGGTTGTCTTCATCACATGTCTTGGGTGATCAACCATGACATCATACTGCCTACAAGATTATCTAGTTGACTAGATTCCTTCATGAACCAAGTCTCATCCATATAGATTAGTGCCCATGTTTTGTGACAATCAAGCCACCATACATGTTACTGTTAATACAGTCTTTCATGAATGAACTAAATATTTTAGTCAATTGTCACTTGGTACATATAAAGTTACAGCAAGCAACATTCACAACCCTTGTCTTTCTCTGGTTGCCAACCAGCAAACGTTTTTGCCAAAGCACTAGGTACAGTCAGTTCATTCCCATGATCTTGTATCCCACATGAACATAATTAATCCTGGCATACATAGGGAAAACGTCACAATTTGAGGCCTAGAGAAAATGGCTGGACAATACCTCTCTCTCACACACACAGGTAACTCAGAACAGTCTTCCTCTTATGGGGTATGTCACACAATAGACCTCACCCATATGACATGTCTCCTAGAGGAAAAATGAAGGTAACAAGAGCTGGCAAAAGAAAGGCATCAGCAAAGCATGAAACATTAGTATAATATTGGATTTCCATTTTTTGGCTTCACTAGTTAAAAACTTAAAAGGCATCACATGTCTCCTAGGTTAAAACTGAAAAAAGGGATGGGGAACTGAAAAAAGGGATGGGGAGTGGGAAAAGAGTAAACAGCATAGCACAGATCCGTATAATATGAGACTGCTATTTTTCATTTCATGTGTCCAGAACTTAAGTCAATTGCCTTTGCTTGGTCAGGATCGTTAGTAATCAAGTTGCCTTGAGCCTAAATGTCCTCATTTACTACTACAATTTTTTTTTTCTTCGAAACTGAGAGTTATTTTAGTCTAAAGTAGTAGTGCTTGACTAGGAGGTATCATTTATGTTGTAAAAATATCGTAAATATGATAACAAGCTGAAACACCAATAGCTCTGGTATTTTTCATAAATGCTATGAAGTTTCCACCAAAGTATGGAACATGTAAGGCCTCTATTGCCAGGTGGTGACATCTAGATTGGTGAAAATGGTAATTTTTACCAAACTTTTTACATGTTTTTCTTCTCACCAACCAAAACTTGTTTTGATTCTAGATTTGGAGAAAGATCAGCCCTGATTTCCCTACTTTTTGCTGCCCAGCTGCATCTGAATATTTGGCTCAACCAAACTTCAATAAACCATTTGACCAAAGTGCTATACAATGATTCACCGTTTTCTTATATTCTTGGTAAAATGGATTCCCAGAGCCCTAGTCATATGGATTTCTTAGACCAACCCTAGACCACAAGCATTTGACAGGCCCATACTTCCAAGTCCTTCACAAGTTAGGATTCTATTCCAAATTAGGGGTCACGGTCTCTCTCTCTCTCTCTCTCTCAAGGAAGAAAAACATGAAGACGGGGCCAAATCAAAAGTGTTCATTCAACAAAGGAACCCATTCAGGATCTCAAATGCCAGATAAAGAAATACCAATTCAGCATGCATCAATGCGTTGGATTGATCATAGGTGGGCATAAATGGGAGAAGCGCAGTCTGCATTCCAATTATATGCATGTGCATGAGTATATGGGTGACCCATAGTGAATAAACAAAATTTATAGAAAATGGAAAACGTCAGAACTTAGTTACAACCTGGTTTGATTATATTTCACTAACCTATCCAAATCATGGATAATCGCTTAGTTTCTTTAGAAGAAAAGATACTCCTACTTTCTACAGAATAGTTATACCATACATAATTATTGAATTACCATCCAATTTAAAGGAGATAAGCTGGTAAGATAAGGACACCATGCTCCACTGCAAACATCATGGTTGCTGAAGCTAATAGAGGGAACAAAATAGGCAAACTTTCTTCATCTCCTCTTTTGTTTTTTAGGGGGCGGGGGAGCCGAAGTGGAGCAGAATAGCCAATCTGCTTGACAGGAGGAGGATCTTTTTTTTTTGAAAGGTGATAATTTTATTAGGAAAGAATAACGGAATACAACCCAGCTCAAAGAGCACAAACCCAACGGCCAGAGAGCAGTCAACACAGAATCAAGGGCCAAAACAGATACAAGTGACCCACGGCCCAAAAAACAGAACAGCAGGGAAACAAAAAAGAAACAGCTATCTGATGGACATGTAAACAAGAAAGGTGCCCTCTTTAGCTATTTTATCTGCTCTGTAATTGCTGACCTCAGAATGACTAAAAAGATTTTTTCTCCTGATTATTGACAATTCTGTCATTAGCTTGACAGGAGGATCATTCACATAGAATATTGTCAATGGCGAACTCAATTCTGGATTGTTTGTGTTTTGATCAGCTTCTCCCCCTCTCCCTTAAAGAATCTTGCAGAAACTTTTTCTCTCACAAAAATTATGGTTATCAACAAAAAATATAAAATATAAAAGATCAATTCATTTCCCCACCATGCATCATAAATGTAAGAGGCAATATTAAACACTCATTCCTTAATGATTCATTGTTTCCAATAGAAAATGAAGATGAAGTCGAGCATATTGAATAGATATAAATCATCCATTGTGCAAATTCCTTGAAGATACCTATAAACAAATGTCAAGTGTGTCTGTATGCCTTCAGACTCCAGCAACCTGGATGCCTCTATTCCCTGAGTGAATATACACACTTAATGAGAAACAAAAAAGGGAAAGTGGGAAAGCTGAGGAGTCCATAGGTTTTCTTTTCTCAGACTTACTTGCCAGGTCGAAGGAATTTTGAAGAGTAGACGCTCTGCAGGGACTTCTACGTCATTGTATAGCTTCAGAAGTTCATGCACCTAAAAATAGTAAATTCAAACAGATTAGGATCACTGATGCAGTAGGCGTTTTGAGTAGATATTTTGCTAATGGAGGCGAAATCCAACTACAAAAACATGCAAGAAAATGTTGTGGATAAAGAGATTTTTAAAGGAGTTGCACTTGAAACAAAATAGATATGTTATTCATTGAGACAATGAGAGTGCCATGGATTTGAGCAAGAACATCATCTATTTTGACTCTCCCTCCCTCTCAAGATGTATCTATGATTCTCAAACCATTATCTATCTATTGACTCTCTATCTATCGATTGATTCTCACTCCCTTCCAAGATATTTCTATCACTCGAATCATTATCTATTTGTTGATTCTCACTCCCCCTCTAGAATTCTCTATGATTCTTTGGTCATTTTGATCAACTCTTTTTATCTATTAATGTTTCAGGACTCGGCAAAAGTGAGCCGTTTGGTTGTGACCTCAGGTATCATCAGCCACAGACCAATACAATGAACTAGATCAATTAAAAATAATCCATCAACTGAAACGTTTATTTGAGTCCTTGAACCAACTTATTGAGATAGAGGTGCCAATTTCTTGGGTCAATAGTTCAGAGCGCAATGAGTTTAGTCAAATATACTAAAGTTCAAAGAGTTGTTTTAAGAACATGATAAGAAGAGAGAACGAAAGGTTTAAATGGAAAACAATTTCTCAATAATTAAATGAGATCCCTTCAAATGCAATAATAAGACCTCTTGCAGGATCTAATCTATTTGATGCTCCCGATTTGGGCTTTAAGAGTGAACTTAGACACATAGTTGGGATGATGTGATTCCACGCGGAATGATGTGAAATAGTTTATTTCCCCGAACAATAAATTTCATATTCACAATTAAAAATAACAAATGTGTTGTCGCACACTCACACCAAAGATGAACTTTTCAAAAATTGAGAAGGACTAAGATTTCATGAATTTTGTCCTTGCATAGACATTCCCTAAGAGCCTAATTCAAAGAATTCCTAGAATGCCTTTCCAATTCATTTTTATAAACCTATGTACTTTTATCTATTCTGTAGAAAGAAACCCATGTACTTCAATTGCACTTCAACAAAAAGAGGAAAGCCTGAGACCAACAAACACTTTTCTAGATATCAACGTAAGCGCTCAGAGATTATGAGCATCATCCTCTACTGCCCAATCTCCCACAAAACTAGAACAATAATCAATTAATTCCTGCTTAACCATATCATACAAGGGAGCTACCAAATACATTAGGTGATGAGATACAAGCATGATACCATATCAAAAGTACAACTTCTGTAGGAACAGCTATTTTCATATCTAGCGAAGACAAGAATGTTGATTGACTAACAAGACACATTTGCAATGTTACCTTTCTAATGATGGCATGTGTATCATAAGCCAAACGAGCGTCCACTTCTGTTGACACTCGACCAGGTACTAATTTCGCTAGGTCAGCCCCAACATTTGCCAATGCCTGTGAAAATAAAAGAATTATTTGACACGGAGCAAGGAGATTCTGACACAGATCTAGCCTAACACAAAGAATCAGACCTTATTAAAGAAACAGGAAAGCCGGATTTTTGAATCCTCCTGAGTGTAACATTCTCCATCTGCAAGCGCAGTTTCTATAGCACTCTGCACCATAACTCTATCGCATCAGTTGTTTTGCAGATGCAATCAGAGAAAACACTATATGCCAAATCTATATTCACTACCATTCGAAACAAATTGGTTTTTTCTTGCCATCCATACCTTAAATTTTGTGTCAGGGAGGCTGGAAATACCTAAAAGAAGTGAAGAGCTAACAGTAGCAGCAGTTGGAGGAAACCTACACATGAAAGTAATTTTGACCAGGGCAATGAATGAGAGGAAACTGAATTCTGCAAAGAGGCCCATTTTAAAAACTCCTCTGAACATTTAAAAGTCAAAGTGGGATGTGTTGAATACTATATGGGTAACAAATGAAAGAAGCTTCACCACAGTCCGATCAACTTATCCTCGTGGGCCATGAAAAAATCAATTGCTTACAGCAGTCAAAACTTTCAAAGACCAACGTCACAAACTACCTTCCATCCGCCATTCAGTATCCTCAAAGGTTACACTTACACCCAACTGAGTCCATCCAGTTACGATAGGATATCCCATCATGACTGTCTTGGCAGCAAAGTTTCTCGAGACCATTTGGATTTCAGAGAATACATAAGACCGTAATTGTGCAACAATAGAAAACAAGGGGATCTTTCAGAATTGAGACACGAGATTGGAAAGTCAAGCAAACTCCCCCAAAAAAATTAAAACCCAATTCATGCAAAGAAGAACTTCAAATTACTTCTCAAAATCATCGAAGATGACTGTATCCGGAACAATCTCACTGAATCTCGATACAGCGTCTAGCTCGGTACTCAAATCTGCAAATTGACATAAAAGATTAGAAAATTCAAAAAAAAAAAAAAAGAGGATCAGAGCCGAGGTATGAGAGAAACGATTGAATCACCTCTGTCGACAGAGGATGCATTGCTGGCACGGATTTTGGGGAATGATCTTTGGAAGTTGATGAGCAAGTGCCGTGAAGGTCCGACGGAAAACCTGCATCTTCCGGCCTGCTGCTGCTCCAATCAGAACTCAAATAAGAAGAAGACAATAAGCAAGAATCAGAAAGAAGGGACTGGAAATCGAAGGAGAGATGAGGGGAAGGAACCTGAAGAGAAGGGTTTGAAGAGTGCACTGGAAGGAGAAGGTAAGGAGACAGGCATTTTGCTCGGATACTGGAGTAGACTGATAAAATGATAGCTGCTCTTCGTTTCTTTCCAAATCGAAAAATTTCTACATAGATATCGTTTCGAGCTTTATAATTAAGACTGAAGACGATGAAGAATTGCCAGCTTGCCACTCCAGGCAGTGAGTTCGCAGGTGGCAGGTGCAGCAGAGGTAATGTTGGGGATGATTGTGGATGTGGTGATGGCGGAAGGTAATAATGAGATATTTTTTATTATATTTTTCATTTTTAATATTATTTAAAAGTGTTATAGAAAATAAATAAATAATGTATATCTTTTCAATTTTCAAAATGAATGAATTTAAAGTTACATAAAATTTAAGTGAATAAAAACATAATACTAATATCAAAAAATATCATGATATTGCCATTATCAACATTTTAAAATGTAAATTTTTTTTTAAATATCTAAAATAGCACTTTCTCTTTCACAAATATACGCACTGATCCACAACATGAACAATTTGTTCAAAAAGGGCATACGAGGTGTATGAGACCCAATTTCGAAACTAGTAGTTATACTAATCTAAATTCACAACTTTTAAAGTATTTAAAAAAAAAGTCATTTAAAATAATTACCAATCTTATGTTAAAAGGTAATTGAATGAAAATTATTAAAAAAAGATATAAAATATACAATAAAAAATTCAATAGGTATAGACCCAAAACAATTATAATATTTAAAGACCCATATAAAATCTAAAAAAGCCTAGAGGAAAATTCACAACCATAGCCTTATGAATCACAAATGGTAGACGTCATTCAGTATGGCATTTATTTACAACTTCATGTAAAATCTAAAATTTTTAGATGACTTAATCATAAAAATAAATCACTAAATTTTAAAGTAAAAAGTTTATCATAAATTTTAATACCTCAAATCAAATTTTATTAGTGACATTGTTTTTTCAACGTTGTAGGACCATGGGATCACCCATCAACCTAACCTAAAATTGTTAGATTTCAAATTTCAATGGCTTATCACATTCCATATATTAATTAATTTAAGTACCGATACTAAAATAAAAGAAATCCAAAGAACATGGTATCTTCTTATCCATTACTTACTTTCGATGTTACCGAAGGCCAGACCCCAGAGAACTTGTCAGTGTTTTCTTAAAAAAAGGTTGGTTGATGGAGACTCTCTTCGTGAGCATCGCCGGGCCGTCAACTCTTGTTGCTCCACTGTCGGTTTATGGCCTCTTTAAAATTTTAAATCACTTGAAGTTAGATGAAGGTCATGAAAATATATTAAAACTAGGCTTAACAATATATCTGCAAAACACTTGAAAAATTATAAATAAATGAAATCCTCATTAAATTTATTTATATTATGAAAAATTAATTATATTTAGATGACTCAAAATTATAACTTTCTTAATTGTCATAACTAGAATCTAAACAGCTTTTATTAATTTCATTTGGAATGCAGAGAACAATGTCCAAGATTTTACTATAATTAAGTTTCAAAAGTCCTTAAAATGCGATCTTCTAATTGTTATAATAATCAAATAATAACAACAGTAAAGTTGATTCAACTTATATTTTATTTAAAATGATGATACTATGTAATAAAGAGTACAATTGGTTTAGATCTTATTCTAACCTACCTTAATTTAATCTATAAAGTCATAAACTAGGCCGAATTAGTTTGATTTATTGACCGAACAATGAGTGAGCATGGGATATAGGTTGAATTTATTCATGAGTAAAGTAATAATTATAAATACTATGTTTGGTTAGATTCGACCATCAATTGAGTTTCAAATCATAGATTGGTTCATAAATTTTGTTAAGTTGATCATGAGACTTAGATTGGATTGGTTGAGTCATTGGATAATGGATAGAGTCAATTCGACCATGGGTCATGGATTGGGCCATGGATCATGTTTGGGTTAGATCTTGGATTATGGATCGGATTAGGCTATGATTAGTTCATAGATTGAATCATATACCTTGAAATCCACATGCCATTTTTGAAATTGTTTTATGATGTAGAAGATCCATAACATCATTAAAAACACAGAATCAACCATAAAACAAGTAGGATAAATTGCCATAGATTAAGTTGATATCTATAATACGTATTTAGTACATTGATTTTGTTGATAATTAGGAATATAGATTCAGTACAAACTCGCAATTTGAGGGCTGCAAAAGACCTCAACTTCAGTAAGTGTTGCTCTAGATTCATCCCCAAACAAGGACTCCTTTCCATCTTCCCTTTTAGCATAGGACAACCCCAATCTAGACTTGGCTTGCCTGAGATTTCCAACGCCAGAATTGGTGTCTGGCCCAGCAAACCCACCCATAACTGGTGCCAATGGGGGCCCAATGAGCAACCCGTCGGCCCCAAACTGAGGCCCACCCCTAGCATAGTCAAATAGAGCTGCACCACTGCCCCCTACTTTGGGTAATATTATGGGCTCAGTTCCTTCATTGCTGTCCTTCCAGTAGAAGAGAAATGCATCAAAAGTGTCATAGTAATCATCCGTGCTTCTATACCCTTCTGGACTAAATGCTCCAAACTTAAAGGATTTGGTGGTGTAGCCTATGATCACACAAGGACCCTTGAAGTCGCACTGATCGTGGAAAGAGGTTGCACTGAACCCATCAATTGAGGCCCTGTAGCAACATTTCAGCTCCTTGCCTGCCAATCACCATGCCCAAAATCAAACACTTAGGCTTTGTTGGGCTGCATTTGGACGAGAGGTAAATTATGCAGAGATTTTACTTGAACATCAAAATGTTGAAAAGTATGTGTTCTAATGGTGATTATGTCTTTATTAAGAAAATCTGATTTTAAATCCACCTTGTAAGAAGATTTTCTCAAGAATGTCAGGAATTACTCAGTAAACAGTATTTCGGCTAAAATTTCACTCCAATTCTTAATTAAAAATCATATTATCGGTCTAAATGGCCTCTGTGACACAAATATCAGCGAATGTTTTTTAGTCTTTTTTTTTGTAATATGGGTATCCCTATCTCACATTGGAGGTGAGACTAATCTCACGAGCATGTGTAAACCTCCTAAACTCCATAAAGTTTATGAAGAGTAACTCCATAGTAGTGGCCCAGAAAGATTTGAGAGTGAATCGAACTCAAGACCTTTCTATTTACGAGGGGAGCTCTAAGTCCAAGACACAAAAAATCCAAATCAGATTGACATTTTGTTCTCAGTGTGTGTGTGCTTGTTGGGTCTTCTTAGACAGAACAGTCATAGTTTATTGAGATTTGAGTAAAATGAATTATCAAATTTTATTAATTTATATCAAAAATAAGAATTAATAAAAAATGCTTCAACTCCATTGGAATTTCAGATGGAGTCAGAATTTCAAATCATCAAACCATCATTATCAGTTGTCTGAATCTAAACTGGCAGGGGGTCGCAAATAGTTGAAAGAGAAAGAGATTGTTACCTCGGAGGAAAGTTTTAGCAAGGAGAGATGGTGAGAAGGGAAGATGAAGATCATGGTATTTGTGCTCTGGTCTGTCCTCACTTATCTTGCCTTTGTTCCAGTCAAATAGGTTTGATGGGCGATTGTTCTTCCTCAATGGCGGAAGGATGGAAAGAGCCACGCAAGCCATGAGATTCATTTATTTATGGAGATAGATGATCATTAAACCTCAAAACTGGAATAGGTTTCTATTTCTATGGTCAGACCTCGTCCACTCGTCCTCCACCCCAACAGCCTTATCCATATTTATATAAGGTCTATGACTCATTGATGTAAGTCTTGATATGGAGTTTCACTAAAAAGGTCTCCCTGGTATAATTCAATAATAATATCAATAAGGTAAACTAAGGTTTGTGATTTATCATGAGATATATCCAATTATTACATAAAATGAGTGTTCAATGTTAAGTTGACCATGTCCAAAATACCTTCACGGGCACAACTATAAGCCTACCTAGCAAAATTAATATTTAATTTTTTATGCTTTTAAAATGAGTGATATATCTACATAGGTGTAACTCAGCTGGTTATCTCCCGCCTTAAAAAGCGGGAGGTCACAGGTTCAAGCTCCCATGGTCTAACCTTGGTGTGTCTTGGGAGTCCACCCGTGGAATTTTACGTTGGGTATCCCGCGGTTTCCTACACGTAAATTAAAAAAAAAAAAATTACTTTAGAAAAATGTATACTTCTTGCTTACCTAAACATTAGTCTACAAATTGCATTGCAATATAGTTAAGGCGTCTTTACTCTTTACATTACTCTGCACTATGTACTCCCTTGCACCTAGTATATCAAATCATCTTGTTTGGAATCTTCATTTGTAATGTTGATTATAAGAGTGAAGAATCCATCATTTAGCATGTTTTCTAACTTTTTCAGATTTCTTGGTAACTTATTTTATATCTTGTGTTTTTTTTTAAAATGAGTTGAATGTCTAAATGAGTAATGATTCTAGATTTGAAAAGGAAAAATGGATCAACACATTTAATTAAAAGGTAAATGAGAATAAGTAGACCCAACCCATTCATTTTTGAAGGGTTTGGGTTAAGGGGTGTAGAATTGAAGAGTGAATCCAAATTTGACCCAATTGTCTGTCTAATTTAAATACTTGCCTCCCATAAAAAGTGAGTATTTCTATTACTATCCAAAAGAAAAAAAAAAAGAGAAATAGGAGCGTCGTTGGAAAACTTGATAGAGAGATTGTGGGGAAGAAGATGAGGAGATAGCAACTCAAATGTAGGTATTTTTCTGAAAAAAATGCCAACAACTATTAAAGTCCAGCTCAGTTTTGAAAGGCCAAAGACGCCACCCATATGCCTGCTGCCACATGCTTTTTACTTGAAAAGGAGGAAAAATTGATGAGATGCATAACTCTATATAGCAGTAACCAGTATAGCACGATTATGGTGAGACAACCACCATAGCAAGCATGGACCAGCCCAGCCACAGAGAACATGGAAAGATAAAACTTCTATAGAATAATTTTTTATTTATTTAAGCAAATATTGTGCAATTCATTCCGTGCCAAGACAACCTGATCGATGGATTATTGACTTTCATTCCGTGGGTAAAAATTACATTATTAGTTCAAGCAACACCAGAACCAGTAGTCCTCAGACACCTAATGCTAGGAACCCTTTTCCTGAATGCACAAGTGCCCAACCAGTAGGCTCTTGCTTGGTTGGCAGTATGAACCCACCTTTTACCAAAGCTGAACTATGGAAGATACAGAGAAAAATGTCTACAGAAGCTGTTGAAAGAGCACATTCTGAAACTTGTGATTAGAAGAAAAGAAAAATAAGTAAATAAAAGTCATTTGGATACCTGAATGTACCTGAATGAAAGGTCAAATAACTACAGAAGAGGATATGGTGCTGTGCTCCACTGTGTTACATATCTTGAGATAAGATACAGCGAGTAATCTGCTCTCTGAAGTACTTACGTAGCTTGATAAATTGTAAATACTGGGGTTTCCTCATCCCCATTTCACAATGGCCGAACCCCATGTCAGGCCGGCCCCAAAGCCTGCAGTGGCTACAATGTTGCCAGCCGTCACCTTTCCACTTTGAACTGCTTCATCCAAAGCCAGAGGGATGGAAGCAGCACTCGTATTACCATAATTAGCTAAATTTGATATGACATGATCAGGTGGGATCTGCAAACGGGTTGCAACAGCATCAATGATACGTCGGTTGGCCTACATTTGGGTTGTTCATCTGTTAGCATTCTACACTCAAAGATCGTAATTGTATGAAAAAAGATTGCATTTGGAGAGTTTTAGTACCTGATGCAGCAGTAACCAATCAATACTGGAACTTGTAAGACCAGCTCTTTCTAGTGATGCTTCAATTGTCTGAGGGACACTTCGAACAGCAAAGCGGAAAACCTCCTGGCCACTCATCCGTATGCAGGAGTAAGATGATGGTCTTGGGGGAAAGAAGGCTGCACCATTTGAGCTGAAGACATTTTCTGTTTGGACATCTTTGATGATAGCATTCAAGTGCCTGAGAGGAGCAAGAATACATTATCTCAGCCTAAAACAGCAAATTACAGAACAGAAGGGTTGAGGATTCAACTGGTTGTAACACCCACTTCTGGCCATCACCATCACTGTGAACATCATACCCAAGCAAGCCATCTTCATCACCGCTGCATGCCTACCAATTACAGAGAAAGATCAATCTCAAACATATACTGTTTCAGCTATTAAAGCATGAAATTGTCGACAATAATCCCATGAGAGGAGGTCTGGACACCTTGGTCTTCAAAAAAAAATCCCATGAGGAAGAAATTGTTTAAACCATGATTTTAGACATTACAAGAAATTCATTCTTGAAAATATTTGGCTCACACCAGCTCGGCTTGCTTCACCTTGGGAATGGGTTCAACTTTGGCTCAACTTACTAACTGGCTAGACCCAGCTGGCTTGACTCATGACATCACATTCTAATTTACTATATACATACATTTAAATATGTACGAGTGCATATATTAATACAATACTCATCTATGCATCTTTATTGACATCTACTCAAGAGAATCAAGCTTGGCTTGATTCAATTCAAGCTCAAGCGTGCTTAAAACTTACTGAACAAAGTTGGAGTTTGACTGATCAAGCTCACGCTCAATATACAGAGTATCAAGCCAAGCTCAAGCTAGAGTAGTTTGGCTCCTTTACAGTCTTATTGTCTTGTGGATATTCAATTGTATTAGTTACAAAAATTCTATTAGCCTTCCTTTACTGAGATTACCCTTTAAATGGAGTTTGGGCCCCACATGGGACCGGACAGTAGAGGGTGAAGTTTCACCTCATCCCCTGAATCTTTAACTCTGATAAATGAATAGCTTATATTTGTTAAAACTTATAGGCCAAAATCACAAGGCTAGGACAATCAGTTGGGTGAAACTTCACCTACCTCTGTCCATATGGTCATCTATACATCACACCCATCTTTGTGGCTCTCATAATGCAATTGGCAGTCCCAGAATTGGTTTTCAATATGGAAGTCTCGTTAGCAAATATTAGTTTCAGGATATGGAACACCTAGGTACAATAAAAAATAAATCTAGATATTTGAACCCCTAGGCTACATCACATACTTGCAATAAAGATGCTTCATTATACTAAACCAACTCAACACCTCCAGAATAACCAACTAAAGGCTTCCATTTCTTGACACTCCATGAACATTTAGTCTCTAGTTCCATAGACACTTCAAAATGGAAGAGAAGGCCATCTAAGATATTTGTCCATGTTTGTAGTCAAATAGAAACAGCTCCAGTACAAACAACAACAAACTAGAGGTGGTGAGGACTAGGGGTAGTGAAGCACATGGTACAAAGTAGAGTGACAGAAGATATGGTCTTTGACAAGAAAGAATGGGAAGGACTGAAAAAGCCAATCCTAAATAGATGGGAAAATGACTGGATGATGATAATGATAATGACGACGACAATAATTCAAAACCAGCACATGAATGAATTAGCCAGACATGAAAACACACAAAAGAAAGAAATAAACAAGACAATAAAGAAATTATGGCAAGATTACAATGTTTGATGCCATGAGATGATAAAAAAGGGCATACCATTCAGCGAGAGGTTAAACCATAAAATCCGATAGAACCAATTTTAACAGGCTTAAATAGTTTCAAAGACCTAAAATATGTTTATTTTATTAGTTACATAGGCTGGTAATTTCAGATGCTTTCTGGTACTGCTTATTGGATTATTTTGATTCTTCAAAATGACCTCTACATACTCCTGTTCCTGATCATAGCTTCAGTTGCATTAACACAATATAATATCGGTATCCAATAGTGTAGCGAGGTACTGTAGATTACTACATTCATACAAATCTCAAGGGGAATGTTGCAAAGTCATAAAGTATAACGAAGAAGATGTCAGAAATAAATTGCGGAACTAAGCAGAAATCTTCTCAAATATGTGTATTGACACAGCAGACAAACTAAGAGCTATCATAAGATGTAAAGCTAAACCGGAGCCAGTTACCTGTACCAAAACAGCACCAGCAGCATCTCCAAAGAGAATGCAGGTACCTCTATCTGTCCAATCCACAAATCTTGAGAGGGCATCGGCACCAATTACTAGAACATTTTGAAAGCCACCAGCTACAATTTAAAGAACCAGAATTTAATTTTTAAACCAAAAAGAAGCAATAACATAACTCTAACAAACTGAGAAAATAAGTTACCTCTTATATAAAACCCGGCAGTTATAAGACCTAGTATAAACCCACTACATGCAGCTCTAATGTCAAAGGCCAATGGATTTTTTTTACAGCCTAGCTCTTTCTGGACCTGATATATATAGAAATGCACACCACTAAGAGCTTCAACAAAAACCCGAAACGAAAAAAGGAAAACCATCAAACTGAGTTTTTAACAACCAACATATCAAACCAAAGATTGAATTGATACTTGGAAACACTTGTGAATAAAAAAGTTCATTATGCAAATGAGGCAATTCAGCGGCTGGAAATGGGTTTTAATTCTTTCAAAAAGCTTTCACCAAAGTGGATTTTTCATACTTATTTGTGTGCAGGGTGGGTGCATTCCCATCTACGTATTTGGCCTTCATTTTTGCATAGGCATGTTTGCAAAGCTCTTTGGTTCCAATTGTCAAGAGGCTTCCCATTTCACAAAAAAAAAAATGTCAATAGGCTTCAAAAAAACTAGCATCTTGGAAAGGCAAATACCTTTTCATTTGGAGGTAACATAACCATTATTAAAGTCAGCACTTAAAAAAGAGGGAAAAGGGCCTTCATTTGTAGAAAACAATCCGAACGAAAGAAGGGAAAATGGATGATGATGATGATGATGATGATGATGATGAATCACAATGAAATGCATGTGCATTCAAAAATACTGCATGGTGAAATAATTATTTGGTGGTGCATTGAACTCTCACTCACTCAAGATGGTTTAGTTGTCATGTGATTTGATTAATTATTATATTCAACTTAGATCTATGATTAGTTCAATAGTATGAACAGACATACTCTCAATTGTTGCAAATTACATTCTTTTTTCATTTAGTACGATTTTCATTTGAACAAGTGCAACACTAAGATTTAATAAGTATACCTGAGGACCACTACCAAAAAGGTCATCAGGAGTAGATGTGCATAAGATTATTAGGTCCACATCATCAGGTTCAATTTGAGCCATTTGAAGAGCTTTCCTTGATGCCTCTATGGCCAGCCCTGTCAAGCTCTCATTCCCTGACCAGATGAACCAATTAGATACAAATTGTATGAAGGAAATCTGTTTTTCCAAAAAATTGAAACAGCCGAAATATGTGTGGCACAGCCTGAACAGCAACCACAATGTCTAGTTTTACCCAATCTGAAGCCAAATCCATAAACACAACAAATATAAGGAAACAAGAATCATATTCACATAAAAAATTATAACCCTGAAATGGGTTCAGATCTCATGTTCAGGCTGTAAAAGCTGTCCATATCCCAACATTGTGTTTAGCATAGGAGCAACTCAATAGCACCAAAACTCTGGTCATATGGCCTTTCCGTCAGCATTTATAATATCTAAAGACAACAGTAAGCCCTACAAGTTATCTGAGCAATTAAAAATAATTTAGATAATATAACCTAGATAACTAAAAGAAACATAGGCAAAATGATTAAATGCCCATAACTGGCAAAACTGCTCCTCCCAATCAGAAGCAAAACAACTTCTTTAATGTGTGTTGTAATTGCATAAAGCAGGATTCATTGTAAAGGTAATTCAATAACATATCTAATGCGTACATATAAATCATTCTTTTATTTTCTTTTCAAGAGGTAATAGTGCCTCCAATTTTATGTCATTTTGACATCATTTGACATTAGGCCACTAAAACTTGGAAATAAATTATGTAAGTTTTGGTTCAAGCAAGGCACAGCATAATAAACTGGTTAAGCATCAAGCTTTCTCTTTTCCAAATATACCAAACATGTTTTCAAAAGTATATCCTTTGAATTTCTGACAACAATCTCAGAAAAATAGTAGTAGTAGAAGTAGTCGATACGCAATTGAAGTTGAGAAGTAAGCAAAGGTCAAAAACAAGTCATTACAACAAGAAATGAAGAAAGAAAAAAAAAAACAATTTGGTACATTTTTCCAAGGAATAGTACCTGAAAGAATTCTTCGATTGCGAATCCCTGTGCGAACTGAGATCCATTCATCTGAAGTTTCAACAATTTGTGCAAGGTCATCGTTAGAAATCATAAGCTTTGGCAAAGCTGAGCCACATCCAACCAGCTTGCACCCCTTACTAACCAAACTGAAGAAATTCCCATGAAACGTACAAAAAGAAAATAAGCCTTAGACAAGGAAGAGTTGCATAGCACGCAATAAATAATCATCATCATCAAACCATTATAAGCATGTAACACAGACATGCTCCATTCCAAGAAAATGAATGTTTGAAATTTCTTTCTTGAATCTTTCAAACAATAATAGGGAAAACTATAGACCAACAAGCAGTTCTCACCCTTTCCAAAAATGAAAACACAAAGCAATGTTGTAAAAATTGAATCGTATAGTAAAATCATTACACATCTTGAACCACAAAATGGTGTCTTGTAAACTGTAGAATCGTAATATTCATAAGTGTCCACCAAAATAGGCAACTTTGATTACACGACTTCGGATGCATGGTAACGGAACTACCATCCTGAAAGAATAACCATTTCTAAACTTAAATGACAAAGCCACTTATATTGTCAAAGAAATTACTTCCCTTTTCATGCAAACACAAACACCAGGATCCACAATCAAAGATACATCATTGCTTCCATCAACAGATTAAATTCACAAGCCAAAGCGTGCCATTTCCAAATAAATCAAAAAAAAAAAAAATCACAAACAAACACAAAATGCCCAACAATCAAATGTATCCAATCCGACAACAATAAAATACAGAGAATTTCTTATGTACCTCGGAAGGTATCACATCAATGTCTACTTTTGCTGATTGAATTTCAAGAGGAAAACAAACCTGGACGGCGAAGTTTTTGTAGGGAAAGCACCCAAAGCAAGGTCGCCTAAGCCTTCCACAGCACTGCAACGAAATACCCTTTTGGAAATTTTCTCCGCCAAGCAAAACCCAGATCGGGGAATGGCAAAAGAATGCGGGTTTGTCCGTCTAATGCAAGGAAGAGAGGGAGGTGAGAGGAGGCCAGATGCATTGGCCATATGAAGCAAAGGAATTAGCAGAGCCTATCAGTGGAATTGAGAGAGAATGAATGTAATGGAAGATTAAGAGCTGGTGAGGAGATGGACAACTCACATGAAGAGAGAATGCAGAAGAAGAAGATGAAGAGAAAGAAGTAGCGGTAGAAGCTTACAAGAAAACGAAAGAGACCATTCAAAGGGAGATTCCAAAGTTGAGAGGACGATGATGTCTAAACAGAGCAGTGGAAACTCCAATGCTAAGCAAACCTTAGATGGTTCGCCCCTTGTTTTGGAACCCCCACCCTTTCTTTCAATTTCAATTTTCAAAGAATTTCAGCCGTTTTGGCAAGTGGCAACAGGATTGCACTTCCATAGAAATTAAACTTTTTGTTGATTAAATTTTACGAGTTAGTATGCATGATATTAAAGAGATTAAGGCGTTACTTTTTTAATGAATACATTTATGAGAGATCTGATCCTACTAGTTGGTGAGAAGACAGGATGATTTCGTGAATAAAATAGTTTGAAAAAACGTTGCCAGATATCAATTACTATAATTTTATAAAATAAGTTATAAAAATCAATAACTCATGATAATTAAGTTTTCAAAATTTAAAATTTGAAAATAAAATGATTAGATGAAGTCAAATTTTATTCACCTACAATTCTTGACATTTTCTATATATCTCAACTAAGGATGTATAATCCACTTAGAATTATAATAAAACAATTGGGTGTTTCTCAGTTAATTTTTTTTAATGATCTCCCTCTTATTTCTAATCAGTTTTTTAGAAGATTTCCTCCATTCCACATTAAAAATAAGACTTTCATCTATTAAATTATCTAAAAGATAGTTCTTAATCTTAATTGCTAATGGTCAATCTTAGTTGGAGTACGGCCTTTTAAAGAAAGAAAACATAGAAGACATTAATAGGCAGCAAAGGTAGGTGAAGGGAAGATCACCAACAAGAAGCTGGAGTGTACACAACGAGCTGGGGAGATGACCACGATTCTAGATTTTAGGCTTTGTCCTCTGGTCTTATTCATTATTTTAAAGAGGCATCAGCATTAAGTTTTCTCCCCTAGAAATAAATATGAATGTAAAAAATCAACTCCTAATTTTTTTATGTAATGTTAGATGAATAGTAAACAAGACCTAAAAATTATTAAAAGCACATTTGCCCATCAGATTTTTCATAGAGAAATTGTGAAAATGGAATACTGATTTTCATACAGAGATTTTGTGACTCAAAAATTTTCGAGCAACTTCTGTGAATAACTGAACTAGTTAGGGATTCACAAATAATTTTCACAACTATTAATGTTAGGTCCTATGGCCCAAATCAAGAATTGAACAAGGGTAATCACATGTGACACTGCACAGGTGGACCAACGACGAGTGGTCTAAAGCTCAACTCATAGCTAGCCTAACCCAACCTTGGTCCATTATGTGATCCATTCGACCAATGATCCTGATCTTATTTAGTCTAACCCGATTCATGGAGTTAAAGACCCAACTTATATTTCACTACTAGACTTTTTTTTCATGACAAAGAACTTTAAGATCTCCACCTCTTTCTGATTACGAGGACGTCAGGTAAATCTTTCGAATTCATACAATACCCTGCAAGCCATAAGCATCAGATCACTACGAGACTCGAACTTGAAATATCTGATTTATGAGGCAAAATATATATTACTTGAACTAAGTGTGCTAGGACTTGACTAAGGTATGTAAACCAACCTAACAAAGCCAATTACTTGAGCTTATAAATTTTCGAGTTAAATTAAAGCGATATGTAAAAACTTGACCCAAATTATAGTCTCCTACATAATATTATGCTTTTGAAGGGTTGTGTTAGTAAAATTAATTATATATATAACATATAGATTCCTATTTTTTATCCAAAGTCAATTCAGATTGAGACAAAACCAACACTTCACCACCTAATTATATAAAAAAAATCATTGATAAATCATTGCAGAAATTTTTGCTACACAAAATATAGAAAATGATAATTATATAAAACATAATATGTAGATTCCTTTTATCATTGAAAAATCATCTAAAAAACCAGAATCAGAATACATGAAAAAATGGTTGTGCACAACTGTGAACTGGGCTTTTCTCATGGTGGTGGCCTGCAGATTTCTCTCATAGAAAGACGTTTTAGGGCTTGCTCTCTTGGACATATCCAAAGGGCCTTGTGTGTGTGTGTCTTTATCAAAAAAAAAAAAAATTGAGCCCATGACAATCCAGGTTATGGAGATGATTGCTCCAATCCAGGAAAAATTTTAAAACAAAATTTCAACAGTCATATTTGAAATGGGTTACCAAGTAGTAGGGCTGCAACTCGGGTCGGGTTTTGGCCCGACCTGCATGACCCGACCCGAGAAATCATGCAGATCGGTTGAGAACTTCGGGTCAGCAGGTCAGGTCAGGTTGAGAAGATAAAAACCCGCATGAAATTCGGATCGAGTCAGGTTGAGGATTTTACAAGTTAACTCAACCCGACCTGACCCTACTAAAATTAGGCTAAAATGGGTTCAGAATGCGGGTCGGGTCAGAATTCGGGTTGATTCGGACTAGAATTCGAGTTGGGTTGGGTTGTGAACTTCTGTTTGAGAATTCAGGTCAGGTCAAGACGGGTTCTATATATATCAACTCGAGTCGGATTGGGTTTTAAGAAATCCGACCCACCTTACCAAAGTTGCAGCCACCAAGTAGGGCTAAAGAAGGCCATAAATTATTATGTGAAACTTTGACGGAACACAAATTTCCATAGGAAAATATTTGATATTTGAATTCTTCTTTGAAGATTAAATACTTTAAATAGAGATGTTATCGGAAGAGAATTTGAGTCAAGAAACATCTCCATAGTTTTATTTCAAAAGGAGATCTATATTGTATTACATGTAAAGTGGATCATCTAATTTTCAATTGTGTTTGATGCTTAACTAATAAAACAAAAGCTTTAGAGCTAATGAAACATCAGTCCCTTCTGTCTAGTCGCATTAAGCTATCTCATTTCAACATCTATATTTTAAGTTGGACTCTATCAATTACGTGACAAGTGCTCGAAATTTGAGATATCATTTCATTATGTTGGAAGACCTTTAATATGATGCTTCAATGTTAACAATTTGATCTCTTTTTAACTGCTCATCGCCATTGGGAATTATGGAATGCCAGGAATGATGGTACTATGTTCATGTGTCTAAACATTTCTCCTAATAGATTAGTGCCTAAAATTGCATACTCTGCAAGTCTGCTAGTAGATGGCTGGAGCCGGAGAAACCCAACTCTCCAGTTCAAAGTAAGATCCGTTCAGTAAAAGCTGGCTCCCTCCAGAGTTGGGTGTTCTTCAATGGATGAGTAGACCCTTTAACAAGCAGAGGAGGAGGGGGGTTCTAATTAAAGATCATTTGGGCAAGCACATGGTGTCTTACCCAGTAAGGGATAGTGGGAAAACTGTTCGGCAATCAACCTTTTATTCACTTCTAAAAGGAGTTGTGCTCTTTGTGCAATATGAATTGAATTCCAAAGAGTTAAAGGTGATACTGTCAAGCTTTTGCAGAGTGTGTATGATTGTTACTACTAAAATGAAATTTCTGTAACTTGGCAGATGTTAAATAGGGTTTCTTGTGGGATATTCGCCACTGAATTCTTCATTATTGCCCAGAAAAACCAGCCTAGTAACCAAATCACTCTCTCTGCTATGACATAATAATTTTTTTTAATACGTGAAAATCCAAGGACTCCACTTTTTTATGATCATAAGTAAAACTCCAGATGTATGATACCACGCACAAGAACTATGGATTAGGTTAAACGTCTCAAGAGTTTGAAGGCAAAACTTCTCATATAAAATGAGAATACTTAACTACTCAAACAAATAAAACTATGGGTACAAATATTTACTTCATGTTTGAAGCTTTGAAGAAGAAGCAGCTTTGAACGCTCATTAAATGCATCATCAATGATTCCATGATAATAATTTCAGAGTTAATTGAAATAAGGTGCTGGTTTTAAAGGAACTAAGGAGTGAGGAAGCCCATTTGATGACAGATTCATTTTGGAGCTTTGATGGTCTGCGTTCCATTGGGAAACTGCTACTTGAGCTAGGTACCAATGGGAAGAACCACGACTTCTTTTATGTTAATTTGCCAAGTTTGTGGAATACATTATAAATACCTCCTTTTACTGTAGTTATTATTTTGTCATTATAAATTTTTATGTTGTTCAAATTGTTTGTTCCATGCTAAGTATAAAAGACTTAACATAATTTTCATAACTTCATGTTGCATAGGCATAATTCATGCCCAGTATATAAGTGTACTCTTTTGTTAAAGTAAGCTAAAAATTGTTATTAGAAAGAAGAAATTAAAGAATAAAGATCTTTATTATATAGTCTAAGATGTGTTCTTTGCAGGGTAAGGAGGAATAGTCTAATCTTTTCACTGTGGTAATGGTTTAAAGTTCAAAGGTGCAAAGGCATGATAACAAGCTGCAAAGTTGCAAAACCAAATTTGAGAGCTATCTTAGCTTGACAACCTAATAATTAATATGGTTCTAATTTTCTTTTATATAGTTTGGATTTAGTCATATCTAAATGTAATAACTTATTATACAAATGATTTGTAATGTTAATGATATATTGTATTGTTAATAAATATGTTATATATAAATTATATAGGGATTAAACTCTCATACTTATTCTTCTATATCTTTGTCGTCTTGCATATCATATTTGAAATTTAAAAATAGTATCAATATTAAAGACATGTTTTTCTTTTTTTTTTCACAAGTTTTATTATATAGTTTTTTTTTATCTTTTTATAATTATTATCAACTGCATAATACATACAATTTAATTTCTTTTTAGTATATGAACTTAACAATTTAATTTACTTAATTTTCTTCCTATAAAGAACAATGTTAATAGTTCTTATTTAAAAAAAAAATTAACATGAATTTAAATTCAATAATATAAAGTGGATGTACATTGGCAAATTAGGTAATAGTTTATATAATTTAAGATTTTTGAAATTGTGTAAATTTAAATTCAAAATTATAACTAAGTTCCAAACTCTAATGCCTGCTGGATGTTTAAAGTTTGAACAGCAAAATTTTCTAAAAATATACATAAAGTGAAGAGCAGGAAGGAGGATTGGAGGTTGGTTAAGGAGAGAACAAGTGGCATGAGGTCACTTCGAGACTCGAGTTGACTTCTGTCATTTTGTAGAGAGTAGAGAGTAGAGAGTAGAAGGGGTCCAGCTATACTACCTACGACTGTTTTCTTAGCCTCGTTCTTTTAAATTACGAAGAATTAAGGATACACTGCGGGACCACGACTCTCATACACCACTTCAATGGACTCAATCACTGAGTCACAACTCAGGTTTACATCCAAACGATCCATATTCTGGGACCCACCACAATTTCTAAATCTCGGGTTCTCTGGGCTTCATCTATTTATAAGTAGAAATCTTTTAGTTATTTTTAAGATGATTATTATTTTTTTAGTTAATATAAAATAAATTATGATTATTTAATAAATCAACATTTAAGATTCATCTTACAGTTATCTTGAATTGTCGATGTATTGATTTTTAAGCTATTAGATGATCCAGTCTTCTAATTTTTTATGAGCAGCAAATCATCCTCATTGAGAGATCACATGTAATTTTTTTTTAAATATACATATATTCACTTAATTAAAAAGATTTGAAATGTTTTTTTTTTTGTTTTTTAAGAAAAGGGAGTTCTCATAGATTTGAATGTAAAGGCATATTAATAATGATGAATATAAGTCTATTGGAAATTTATGCAATTGAATATGAGATCAAGGACATAATGTTTTAAAAATTAAAATAGTTAAAAAAATAAAACAGTTTCATTAATCTAAGTATCTAACAATAATATTTATAGGTCTTGTCTTTTTATAAATCTATTATACAACCCTAATGTATACTTTAAATAGTAGGGAATGCATATGTGCATTAAATCTAAAATTAAAAGAAATTTTACATTAATTGAATTAGAGTTTTTACGATCAAAGGTCTTAGTTCAATTTCTCCTAGTCTTACCCTAATGCACAAAGCTGGCTTATATGAATGATAAGACCATTATAAAAATATACAATCAATAGTTCACATGTAAAATTAAACCAAATTAAATCCTAACAAGTTGGTAAGATACATAGAACTATTATTGCACTTTTAAAGAGTTGAGTTGGAATTCATTATTTTTAAATTACCAATTTTACTTATCTATGGATTGTTAAGAAAATCTTTTGAGACATTCATTCAAATAATTTTGCCATTGAATTTACTATATTTTTTCTCGAGTTATTATTTTTTTAACTCAAAGTTAAGGCTTAAGACGAGATATAAGCCTCAAACTTTGGATGTAAAGAATTCAAAATAATGTTATTCTTGTATAGATTCTCATCTTAAGTGGTGGATCAATCTCTTAAAATGACTAGTTGAAAAAGAGGGGATGACTCCGCCTCTATCTGCAAGCACTTGAAAACTTGTGTTACGTAGAATAATAAATTCATTGAAATTTAGAATAGAAATCATTTTTTATTTAAGAAATTATATGAGTCACTCAAGTCTATCATATTAAACATTTATTAACAGAATACACAAAAATCAAAATTTAAAATCAATGAAAGTTTATAATAATTTAATATAAATTCATTATAAGTATTAATTCAATCTATTTAGATCGAATGATTAATAATATAAATATTTTAGTGGATAAGCATTTTCCGTTTAAAATCAAGGCACATTGCGTCAATCCACTTTTAAGTAGTAATTAAATGTAAGAACACGGTTAGTTGTCCAATGACTTGGTCACTGGATCATTTATCTACTCAGACTACTCTCCAACATTAAATAAATTATAATAAATAATTTGTTATTAAGAGGTGATTTGTGCATGACATTTTTACTTTAGGTACTTCAAAAATGAAATATTTATTTTATTTAATTTTTTTAATCTCTCTTCTTTTTTCTCCTCATTCGTTTGAACAAAATAGACATTTTACCTAATTTTATGTATTTTAAAATTGAGATTTTTTTATACATTTAAAAAAATTATATTAAAATATTAATTAACTCTAAAATTGGAAAATTATAACCTCATTATACAGGAGAAGTCCTCAAAGATGTAATTCTTCTAAGCCAAGGATCCCTCCCTAGTCTTGAATCTTGATAGAAAAGATGATCCTTGGACAAATCCAAAACAAAAGTCGAGAGGACCAATGGCTGTGATTCATCTTCCATTGAGAATCAAGAGGAGCAGAGGCTCAGGCCCCTATAACTTATCCCCTAAAATGACGTAACTACCCTTTGACAAAACGATACAGTTTGTGGCATTTTCGTCATCTTGTAGGAAAAAGGATGGTATCCGTATGTAATTTTCTCAGTCTTTTTAAATCGTTTTTCACCGAGAAATGAGAAAAGTCGCTGTCTCGGGTCTTGTCATGTAGCAGAGGAGAGAGAAAGACAAGATCTTTTGCGGTTTTAAACGAAAGTACGAATCTCTAGAGAGCTATTTTTTAAAGTTTTGTTAAAATAAATACAGTATTCCTCAAAAATAATATTAAAAGCACTTACGTTTTTATTTTCCATAGGCTTATTTATAAATATTTCTTTTACCTCCTCAAATTTTCTTTAACAACAAAAGTGTTGGCTTTAATGATCCTTGGAACATGTCTAGATATATTTACAGAGAGTGACTCATGAAGATAGGATAAAAATGGAACTCAAAACTGAGATAAATTTTAAATTATTATTTAATAATAATCTAATAAAATGTAAATGATTTAATTTGACACTGTCAGTCTCTTAATGCAAGTTTTTTAGATTTAGATTAACAATGGTAAAATGCTTGTTGCATGTGATTTTCAAAATAACAATTAAAATTTGATAGAGTTTTAGTTGAGATTGTTTTTATTGCATTTCTAAATAAAATGAAAGAACTGAAAAGGACCATATGACAGGATATTCAATTTGTCAAATATGATATGCACAGATGTTTATTAATTTTTGGTTGAATTGTTATTTACAGTAAACTTTTTATAATATATTACTTTACAAAATTATAATCTGTATAAAATAATATCGACAACTGGTCCCGACCTCGGACTCATATAAAATGTAATAGATCTCTCTAACTTAGTACTAAATACATTCAGAATAAAAAAAATGCACTGCTCTAACCATTTGTAAAGTAATATTCTACACATTCAAAATACAAAATTACTTTAAAAGTGACTAAGACTTCACAAACTATATCATCTAAATTCCAAAAAAGTAATATGAGATAAGACTTCTGGACAAGTTTCCTCATTTTTTTTAAAGGTGCAGACACTCTCTTCTCAATGAACTAGATGGAGTGAATTATTTCCACAAAAAGAAGACGAAATGACGTTTTAATAATAGGTGAGAGTTGTAATGAGATTTTTAGAAAAGAAAACTTCTAAACCCTCTAATTTAATAACCTCTATAATCTAGTATATATACTATGGTCCCAACCATATTACATTATACAGGTTTTACTGGATTAACTAAGATTTTTTTTTCTATTCCACCATATAATATATAATTATATCATTTAGTTTTCATATGAATTTTTTTAAAGGCTTCCTTGTATAAGCTTAAATCACCTTAAGCACTTGTTCCCCATTTTCTTATTTATTAGACTATTTTTAAGATTTCTCCACTGAATTTATTTCGAATAATATAACGTTAACTTAAGGTTTATTATTATTATCTTATTTTTGTTTAGATTTATCATGCGTCACTCGAATCACCATTCACTGAAGAAAAGTTACACTTTCTTAGGCGCATCCTCCAACTAATGCAAGTAAAAAGTTGTAAATTCCATTATAAAGTAAAGCAAAGTTTTTGTTGACACTGTTATTCATTTTAATTTGAAATTGCTATAAAAACATTAGAAAATTAATAATTTGTAGTTATTCGTATAGGTAAGATAACTAACAATATTCAGTGATATAGTTTTGTCTATTAATTAAGAAAATAACAATTTACAACTATATTTATATATGAGAATTTGTTTTATTGAAAATTAATTTATTTTAAAAAATAATCTGCTGTGAAATAAGTAAGTACTTTCGTAGAGCTCATGAAGACACTTTACACCTTTTATGACTTTATGCGATGTTCCCTTAATTTGATTTACACCCATTATGGGATTAAAACTCATCTTATGGATTTTTAAACTATAAGTAGGAGGCACGTGCATATATTTTTTAATACTAATATAAAGATCTTGCTCATAATCTCAAAACTCAACAAATTTAATTATAATTTTTTTAATTTTTGTATGAATTTCCTCTACTCTTGAATTATAATATAATAAAGTTAAACCAAAATCTTTTCAACTCACTGAATCACATCTTAAAATCTCTTTTTTTTTTTTTTTTAATCTTTTAATAAATTTTTTAATATTGAAGTTGATTGAAAATGTCAGAATTTGAAGAAATCAACATCTACCGTTAGTGACTGAGGAAAACTTTTGATTATTCGGGGTAGAGAGAGAGAAGAAGAAGAAACTGGTTACTGGTTAGGGTTTTAGGAAGTGGGTCTCTTGGATTTGAATTAAAGAGAGAGAGAGTTTGGCTTGTTTTGTTTTGTACGTTTTCTGCCCCTCTTTAAATGCCAAAACTTGTTCCCAACTGTTCCTTTGGTTCGCATCAGATTTCCTTTTCGATTTAACTTCCACCCTCTTCTTCTGCACTTGCTCCTCCGTTCCTCCTTTTCCTCTCTTGGGTCCTCTGTTCAATTGCAGAAGCTGATTATTTATGATGATGGCTACACTTACTTCTCTTTACAAACTCTAACTCTTCTCTGTATCTCTCTCGTTCTCTCTGTCTGTCTCTCAGAGGAGGAGGAGCTAAACTCAGAAGAAAAAGGAAAATGGTGGGACTCATTTTCTTCATCTTGTTCTCTTCTACTTCTTTTTTAGAGTTCAATTTTTTTTTTTAATTGAAATTGAAGAAACTGGGTTGGTTTTGATAATTCACAGGTGGGAGTCTCTTCATTTCCCCACTGGCTTGAAGCTCTTCTTGGAGAGAAGTTCTTTAACCCATGTCTCATCCACGAGTCGGTGAAGAAGAACGAGAAAAACATCTTCTGCTTGGATTGCTTTTGCAGCATTTGTCCTCACTGCTTGTCTCCCCACCGTTCTCACCGCCTTCTTCAGGCATGAAATCCCAAATCTTGTGTATAAAAGGAAAGATACTCTTTTCTTCTTCGTTGAATTCTCCTTTTCTTACGTCTTTCCCTTCCTTTGCTCTCTGCAGATTAGGAGATATGTTTATCATGATGTTGTAAGAGTGGACGATTTGGAGAAACTAATCGACTGCTCGTCCGTTCAGGTATTGAAGAAAATTAAAAAAGCACAAGCTTTTTCTGTAAATTTTAGCTTTTTTTTTTTCAATTGGGTGCATGGAAAGAAAGTACTTTCATGAAAACTAAATTATTTCTTTAATTCATTTATAGAAGATTTTTTTTCAATAATTCATGGTTATTGACATTTTAAAACTTCCAAGCTTTCCCAGGAACATGCAGGCCACTCTCCTGCACCTGTTCAGTTCTCTTCTAAAAGAGAAATATATTTACATAATTAAACTTCAGAAGATATGTTACTAAAGTGATTTTTCTTTTCTATACAATTATGTACTCTGTTTCATTGTTTTTAATTCTTTTGCAGTCTTACACGACGAACAATGCGAAGGTGGTATTCTTAAACCAGCGGCCGCAGTCTAGGCCCTTTAGGGGGTCGGGTAATGTCTGTAACACGTGCGACAGGAGTCTGCAAGACCCATACCTCTACTGCTCTCTTGCTTGCAAGGTCAGATTCCTCAGTGCAATCCCATCTAACCATTATTTCTCTCTTTCTCGTCTGGGGCTTTGTCCTTCCTCCATTTCTCTCCAGTTTCTCAGGCCTTTTTTTTTCTCCTCCATCCCATACCCATTTCTCCAGGCTTTTTTCGTTTGGGTCTTCTGTTTTCTACTTTTCTGACCGTCCCAGCTCCATTTCTCACTTTTTTTCTAACCCGGGTCATCTTCATTTCTACCATTTCAGGTGCAGTATCTGCTGAGAACTGAAGGTGGGCTTTCAAAATACCTCTATGAATGCGAATTTCTCTCATTGGGAGACAGTTACGAGCTCGAAGATGGCCAAATGACGCCAGACTCTATTCTCGAATCGCCCATTAATTTCCAGACATCGTCCGGTTCGGGTTCCAGCGCCGGCGGTGGAATGGTTTGCAGGACTTTGGCGTGCACGGCCACCACGGAGTTCGTCAAGAGGAAGAAGAGAAGTAGCGTATCGGGTACCAGGTCATCGTCTCGGTCGCCGTGCTCGACCACTACCGAGGTGTCAAACCAGATGAACCGGAGGAAGGGCATTCCGAACCGGGCGCCGATGTACTGAACTCAGTGGCATTTTCGAAATTAAAGTAACGTTCTTGGGCGTTTGTTGGGTCATGGGAAGGACGGAAAGAAGACGTCTTTCCCGATTTTGTAGAGGAATTATTACTTCTTTCTTTTCAAGGCCTTGATTTAAATTCACTCCTTCAAATCGCTTCTCCTCTGTCTGATTTGATTGCGAATTTCCTTAAATGCCCTTAGATTTATTTCTTCACTCCAATTACATGGGCTCTTACTTAAAGATCCTTCTAATTTTGAGTTAAATTTATTTGGGTTCCTTTTCTTTAATTCCTTTTTAAGGAATTTTGTTGAAGGTTCCACTATTTCATTGGAGTGTGCTCTTAAAGTAGGGACCAATATGATCAATCTAACTATGCATTGTGTCATCTTACTCTCTGAATTTAAATTTAATTATTTGTTTAATCGCATGAATATAAAAATTTAAATATTTATTCACTTCAAGATTGCCAAGGTCATAATCCAATGAAATGAAATTTATTTTAGAAAATCTGACAGTGGAGGAGCTCCTCCACTGACTGGCCAGCTTCACAAAGCAAAAGTCGTAGTTATAACACAGCATGCCTGAGTGTTGAGGTTGCCTTTTGGTTAAATTTAGTAAAAGCTTTCTTTTTCTCATTCTCTTTTTATTAACACATTTGGAATGAAAAATAAGTGAATTATCCTTTGCTCTCCACTCTCCAGGTGTTATGTTGCTTTAGAACTCTACTTTGCTACAAATAATGAAAATTCAAGTAGAGAATTATGTGGAAATATGGAAAATGACAGCACATAGATAATTTTTGGGGATTTTTCTTGGTGGGTGGGGTTTGATGGATATTTTCAGTAGTGAAGAGTTGGGGGTTGTAACTTTGTACAGCTGGGTAGACTGAGATGGGGAAATGGAAAGGGAAAGGAGCCTGTCTGCTATCTACCCTTCACTGTTTTTGGACCCTAAAATCTATATATATGTGGTTTCCTCTGAAGGTTGCATGACCCCACTTCAGAGAAACTGCAAAAACCCTGAATAATCCAAGAGAAAAAGAGAGGAAAAACAACAGCTCTTCTTTCTTTTTCTCTTTCCAAGTGCTGCTTATTCAGGACAGATATTTTTCATTTCTTACTGTGAAAATGAAAATTCGACAAAGCTTTTGCAGAGTAGTCCCTAGAGCCGGGAAGAATGGAGACAGGCCAATCCAGACAATTCAAGATATATGTATAAGTATCTAAAGAGAGTCATGATAAATAATAAGAACAAAAACTATCATTTTTAAAAAAATATTTTATTGTTTAGACATTAGATAATGAAAGGATAATAGATTAGTAAAATATGATATTATTTTAAATTTTGAAATTTTGATTGTTATATTTCCTTATTTTTCCATAATCTATCTTACGAAGCTGTGTTGATTGGATAGAGAATTTTCTCTAAACAAGTGTTATTTCCATCTCACTCAATCCAATATAGAAAAAAGTAAAACCTCTGTCGTGCTTCTCATAAAACAATGTGTATTTCTCATCTACCCCCATTGACTATAAATTCAGTAAAAAAATGCTTCTCCATATAAATAATGAGAGAAATTCTCAATTGAAATCTATATGCACATCTTTCTTTTAAATAATTCAATATATCATAGCTTTATAATGTCGATTTAGTGCTCAAATTTTCATGGAGCCTTTGTGGGTGTCATTAATGGGTTCAAATAAATATATGATATTCATTAAATTTATAAAGTGATATTTTAAAAAAATCAAAAAATTAATTATTAAATTATAAATTTTGTGACCTTAAAAAGTATAGTTTGTTGATCAAATATGACTAAGCATAAAGCATGGACCAATCAATGATGAAAAATTGAAAATATTCTATTAATTTCAATATTTTTTTAAGAACTAAACGAGAAAAAGCTACTTAAAATGATAAATAACGTCAAAATTAAATAAAGTTGAAAATAGAGAGATTAGGGTAGCTTACTTGCTTAGATTAGCATGCATGTTTGGCACGTGTGAGGTGGACTAGTGGGCAGTGTGGGGTTGGTCTGGGGAAGTGCAGCATGTGATTTCAACCTTTTTCAGAGACTGCACTGTAGCCAATCACCAGACGCAACTCTAGTTGGCCATTTGGTGTTGGATTGGGCAAGAAATTTTTTTGAGTCTTTCTAGAGAGAGAGAGACTACTGTACTGAGTCTGAGAGAAAGATTTAAGAGTATTTTTTTACACATTTTAAATTTTAAAATGGGTCTCATTAGTCATTACTCAGTGAGTCATTGACAAGAGAGTAACTAGAGGAATATTTAAGACATTTTTAAAATTTTAAAGGGAGTGGGACCCCTCACTGCACTGCTCAGCTCAGCTCAGCTCAATTGAGTGATCAAATCAAAGTGGGAAATTTGAAAATTGGGAGAATGAATGGAAGTGGAGATGGGCAATCTGCCAAGTTGAGGCTTTTTATCAGGATGAGTGAATTTGAATATTGAAATATTATTGAACATTGAACCTTGATGGGTTGTGGTATCTTACTTAAATGTATCTCATACATGTCCTCCATTTGACTGCAAATATTCTTATGGGTCCAAACTTTCCAAACCATTTTGCAACACAACGATTCGTATTTGGTCCACCACCTGAACACCACGTGTCTCAGGGATCCACGTGCCATATTGTGGACCAAGGCTAAATTTTTCTATTTCTTTTTCAAAATAATTTCATGAAAAATATTATGCCAAGGGTCTCTTTATATTATTTAACTGATCTCACATTTTAATTTTTTTTTAATGATGAACGAGTTTAGGCCTCTTATAGTACTTGTCTAGTCTCAGGCTATGTGCAAGTCGCTCTATCCTATTTACACAGATCGGGTGACTCTATACAGAGTGATTGTTTGTGATGGAGTAAGAATTGAACTTAGGACTCCTGTTTTCTAAGACAGATTCTTGGCCATCACTCCACCTCTTTTAAGTTCTAATATTTTTATTATTTACATCAATTGTATATGGTTGCCTTGAGGGAAGAGTATTTCTTTGATTTATTGTCTTATGGAGAAGGTCTTGTTCAGGTATAAGTTTGACAAAAAAATCTTTAAAATATAATTATTTTCAAATCAGCCTGCATTCTTATTTTAAAAAATAACTTGAGATTTACACTTGAAAGTTACTTGTCAGGTCAGCTAAAGTTATAACCATTTTATAATTGCAACACCTTATTTGAAGGTTATGCAAGTATAGTTGTTAGAAAATCAAATAAAAATAATACGTGCTCTTATAAGTTTTTCTTAATCCATATGCCATGTTGTTTATCTTTAACAACTGAGTATTATTCTGATCTTTGCCAACAATAGTTTGGTAGCAGATTCAATTTTCTTTCCAATGATAAAGATCAAGATCGAGAGTTAAAGATTGTTTAAGCTTCTCTATAAACCTAGTAATTTTGAAAGAAAAAGAGGTTTTTTTAGTTTGTCTTAGAGGTTTTTTTTTTAAATGACAGGGTAAACCCCGAAAATTACAAATATAAAAATGAGCTCAAAAGCGAGCAGCTCAACAAAGGAGAGAGAGCCCACAGCTCGAGCCAGACAACAAATAAAGAGTAACAAGGGCTCAAGGACTAAATCTGTAAGTCAGAAAAAACTCCTGTACCACTAAAAGATAAAAAGAGAGTGGTCAAGTAAATAGCCTAGTTTTTAAGATTAAAAAAACGAGAGGCATTTTTCTTTACAATGTACATGTGATTAACATCTAAGCTTAGGTCTTGAGCGTCCAATTGACCATGCAATCAGTTTCATTAAATACATTTGATCATCTCATCTAGGCTGTATTTGGATGGAGGATAAATTTTGAAGAAGTTACTATAAATTTAAAAGTTGAGGGAGAAAGGTAAAAAATTAATTTTTTACCCCTCCATCTAAATTATCAAATAGGAGTAATGAGGGGTACCCCTAGGAAAAGAAGGTGAGGGAAGAAATCAATTCTTTTACTTTTTCTTCAAAATGAAGGAGACTAATATCGTATGAGATTGAATATTCTTTTTTTATTAATTATTATTGTTATCATTATTATCAAAATTATTTATCACACTTCCTTTTTTAAAAAAAAAAAATCCTTTTTACGTGTTTCATTCATGGTTGCATGCACAATTTTCTGTATTTTTTTATTTTTTTTTCAAAGAATGTGTCTTGCTATCATTTAAAATGATGTCTATTATAAAGCCAACCAAGCAGACGTCCCCAAGAATGATTGAGATGACCAAAATAGAGGATTGGGTGGTACAAAATACAAATGTTCCCCAGATAAATATGAGGGGTCCACTCCATTCCACTACATGGGTGGGGACCACAATCTGGAACTTACAAAGAACAACCATTGCAACTTGCAAGGTTAAAAAGGGCCTACTTTGGGACAGTCAAAGGGGTTATTGGGAACTGAGAATGTTTTCTATGTAAAGGCCAATGCACTGGCAGATGACCCACCATGAGGTGCCATATCAATTCACCCCTATTTCCTCTGTCCCCACTTCTGCCCAATCTATGTACGGCCTTTTAAAACATTTTTATTATTTTCTTATTAAATATATAAATATTTTTTGAATATACGTGTGTGAAATCACCAGATACCTTGCAAAAAATTCTCACAAGTGAGCCTACTATTCCTAGGGTGTATCAAGTTTAGGCCATCGGAGTTCGAACTCACAATATCCCGCTTCCTGAAATGAGAGACAACAAGTTGAGCTACACCCATATGAATTATATAATTATATTTTGTGACATACCTTGTATCATTATAATTTTTATTAGTTGTGATCTATCTTTAATTATATAACCAACAGAAAAAAAAATGTAGATCTCCACATGCATATATATATTTAAAGTTTTTCTTTATTTATAATCTAAAATCTAAGTTATAATTGTTTATCTAATTAAAATATTGAAAAGAAATTTCTTAACATGCTGACAATGATTGGTCAAAGCAGTGACAACTTGTTATAATAGTCTAATTTAGGATTTCTTTTCTAACTACTTCCTACCACTTACATTTCCCATTTTCAAAGAGAGGAAACTTATTAAAATATTGAGTCGAGGCACATGTTGAAGTGAAAACCCAAATCTAAGACTCTCAGAGTCACATTGAGTTTAAGCTGAGTATATTTTTTAATCCCTCGTTTAATTAAGAAAAGTTTAGATCATGTTAATCTATTTATTAAATGAGTTAAAATTTTACATTTTTAGATAATATTTGACTCAAGCTAGGTTGAAGATCAGACTGTGTATTAAGTTTGAGTTAGGTTGGATCGATGGTTGATTTTGGGTTAGATTGGGTTTCGGGTCAAATTTGGATTAAATCATATTGTGGATCAGTTTTAGGTGGGTCGAATTTGGATGGACCACAATTCAATCTGAAACCCCGTACTTTTACAAAGAGCATGTAGCAGATTTATAAGTGATTATGCTTGCAACCACAAAGATTCTTGATTTAACTTGCATGAATGTAATGAATAGAAATATACTTTTCTGTTTTCTTTTTCTTTTTTGAGCAATAACAAAGAAAATATTATCAAAAAGAAAAGAAAATGATTAAATCCTACCTCTTAAGTAGACTGAGATCATAGCATGAAATGAATTGGAACCCACGAATTGCATTCTAGGTACACACCTTAATAACAATAAACTCTGTTTTTTTTTTTAATAAAATAGTGCTTGTCATAACCGTTGCAACACATGATCTGTATGGCAAACAAATTATTTCCAGATTACAAAATGGAGCTCTATAAAAGACAAATTTCAATTGACATAAGTAATATAGCACCTGAAGAAGCCTATACAAGGCCAATCTGATTTGAACATTTACTCCTACAATATTGTTGAAAATCTGCCTGTGCTTCTAAAATCAAGTTGTGATCATCCCATACGTCGCGATATGTTTCTGGCCGGGCCAACCTGTTTTTCCCAGCCATCACAAACATTTGCTTCCGCCATTCCTCCGAAGCTGGGTACCCACACTCAGCAGCAAGCCAATCATTGTACTCAAACTGCCATTTCAGTACCATTGTAACTAGTGAGACCAGGTGAAATGAAGGGCAGTTTTTAATGAAAAGAATGCAAACATAAGTTGGAAAACAATTGTTGCCAAGCTTGAGAATGATCTACATAACTTACATTACTTGCCCAACAATAAATTTAAGTGCAACAGGATGCCCCTTGAGAGGCTATCTAATATTTGTTAAATTTAGTTGGCATTTGCAGAGAGTGAAATTATATGATTTTGATCAAAATGGTCAGTGAAGCAACAGAGAGCTACAAATCCAATAAGGCCATCATGGTTTAATGACCAAGCCAGTTGATCTGATGGACCATGTTTTAAATGGGCAATGCTCCAAATATTAAACTGATGGAACCTTCCTCATCCCATGGTTTGTGAAAATACACAGGAAAAAAGTTTTAATAGCCTGCTTTTAAAGGAAATCTAAGGGGTAAAAGTGTGGCATGTTAAGACCATCCACACCAAGATCCTGGGGCAGTTGAATATGGTCAATATCTGTTAGGCACCAACATCCATGGTGGATACCCTGATACTCACAGGACACACTGTAGAATATTCTTTGTCTAATGTTTGTCATATTTGTACTTGTAATCATAAGAAACTATAAAACGGACAATACAAAAGAAAACCTTGTGGAGATTCCTAGTAGTTCGTCTAGGAAAGATAGCACTAGATCAGTTATGAACTCATTTCAAGATATTTCTAATACTGTGAAATTAGATGGATATGTAAGTTATGCTTTTGATAGTAAAAGGTTTTTTTTAGAAAAAAAAAAAACTAGTGAACACAATTATGATCCAGTTAAGTGGTGCTCAACTGAAACAACCAGGGTCAGCCACCATTCCAAGTAGTGTCAAATGGAAGGTGCCTTCATGGATGAGGCATGGGACAATTTCTTCCCAATTATATGATCTTGTCAAGTTCTTATTCCCAAAATCCCTTCCCTACCCTCCCCTTTCCATGTAGTGGGGCCTTCATTGATCAATACAATTCATAGACAAATTTTTGAAAATCCTTTTATACAGGATATTTCAATGATTCTTAAAATGTACATGTAGAACTTATACATGGTTGTGGAAAATTATTTTACACGTTTATACAGGGTATTTAAATGGGTCTTAAAATGCACAAGTAGAACTTATACATAGTTGAAAATTATTTTAACTGGCCACTTGTCTAATCTAACACCCAAAAATTAGTAGCAACAACAACAACAAGAAAAGTAGTAACAATAACAATAACAAAAACAACAACAGTACTAATATGCAAGGCCTTTTTGAGATGGTTACTGGTATTTAAAATGGATCAAAATAATATCATAATCTATATGGTCCAAAGTTCTACAAGCCTTGATTGGACCTTATTATATGACTCAAAAAAAAAAAAAAACTATCAAAGACAATGATCTAAACTCTCTGAATGCCTATCCACAAAGTCCCCTTTCACAACCCACAACCCTTATGAATTCAATAAATCCCAAGACATGAAGACATAATAGAACAAGGCAAAACTAGTAGCGATAAAGGATGCAATGAAGCACTGAAGACCTTCAAGGAGAATTTTGAAAGATGAATCTAATGATAGGGAGATAATGAGATCTAAAGAGAGGATTGGATGTAGAACTTGTGCATATAAGGTGGTCAACAAGTGGGGTTTGTAGATTTCTTAGCAAAAGAAGGTATTCTCAAGGAAACGATGGTGATGGAGTTCTCTTTGGATTGAATACATTCATAGATTTTCTTTTGTATTTAGTTTGCAAATACCTTAAGAGGGAATGATATCAACCTCAGAAGGCATCCTTTTCATACTTGTGTTGTTCATCTATTTTAATGAAATTCTGGTTCATTAAAAAAAATCCCAAAACAAGGACCAGAAAGAACTTTATGTGAGGCCTAGCCATGATCAACCTAAACCCTTCAAAATTGCCTAGCCACTTTGGATTAGTATACTTCTCAAAATGATACCCATCTTACTGATTCAATGCTGCATTTTACCAAAAACTGTATTTACCTAACATCTAAAAAGTTTTGAACTTTGAGAACCCCCTAAAACAATGGCCAAGGAAAGGGTGGGTGTGTTTGGGGTGCTGTTGTTTGAATTCAGTATGGGTAAGCTATCGAACCAAAGAGAGTTTGTGAGACCTAAAGTACCTGATAATCTGATAAGTTGTGAGTGTATCGTTTCGGTGTCCCAGAAGCGTCAAGTTTTGAGTAAAGAGATTTCACATCCTCCATCATCTCCTCCTGTGATGGAAGTGCTACATGCCCAGATAGGATACTTGCTAGCCACTTGCTTTGTAATTCACACAGCGTAAACGGTATAACCTGGTACAACAGAAACATATGTCTACTACTAATTGTAATAGCAAAAATGCTAAAGTGGTGAAACCTTATGAAAACAGAAGGCAAGCTATCATAAAACGTACTAACCTTCCAAGGTAATCCGATGAAGGAAAGTGACGGGGCCAGTGATGGTGGGAAAATATGCTTATACAGCGGACCAACACAATTGTCATCCACAGACACAGAATCAATGGTTTTGAGAAAAGGAAAATAATACTTGTACCTGATATGATGGACATGTAATGGTCCACCACAATCCACATAGAAAAGAATGTAAAGAATCAGAAGATGCATAATCTGAAGACTAAATTGCTTAATTTGATCAAAACTGAGAAACATACCCTGTGCAGTGAAGAATTACATCGGCATGGACAGAGCTACCATCTCGAAATGCTACAGTACCATCTTCATGGGCACTTTCTATCTGCATTGAATGTTATAGCTGGATTAGCATTTCTTACTGATCAAGTCACCAGTGCTGAATTCAGACTTTCCCCATGGACTTGTCATCGGAATTGTCCGACTCACGTGCTAGGACAGAATGTTGTTACCACAGAATGAAGCCAAATATTATCATGGCCAGGCTGCTTGGTTACTGGTTGTCCATCAGGTGTAGATCTTGATGACACATGAACTTCCTTTGCAACTGTGGCAATGTCCCTAGAGATGTCAACACCACTGGCTGAACTCCCGATCAAGACTACCACCTGTCCACAATAGAAAGACAACAGCCTCTATGAAAATAATACACCAACCCATCTACAATTTAAACATACTCTTCTCAAGACATAATTGATGGGAAAACGTTTGCAAGAAGCATCTTAAATGACTGCAGCTTACAATTTACAATCAGTGCATGTCAATTTAGATATAATATTTTCTTCTTTCTATCAATTTCAGATGATAAGGAGGGCCTCAGAGATCATCAGAAATGTGGGATGAGATCCTCAAACCACAAGAAACCCTCCTCTACGCCTAGTTGGATGTAAATCTCTTTGAAGATGACTATCCACCATGAGTTGGGAGAACAAGAAAAAGACAACAAACTCATTTCAGGGAAATGCCAAAAAGCAACTGATTCTTTTATTATTATTGTTTTTTTACGCTAAACTGATTTGAATTGGCAATCTTGTGGGTGCAAATGGCAACTTGGAGCACCTTTTTGATAGGATTTGGCCTATTTGATTGAAAGCCCAATGTGTCTGGCCCAAGACAAAGATCTGGTTGAGCATGATTTTATAGCCTGAATGATTTTCTGGTTCAGGCTTAATATAAACCTTAAGCCCGATAACTACCAGGCTGGGTATGGTCTTACAAGGCACCAAGCCCAAAGACCAAAAGCCCAATTCTCAATTGGCCACATGTTGTGTGTGAATGTTGTTCCCCAAACCCTCTTTCCATTTGAACAGTAGTTCATCCTATGTTAGCCCATTCCCATCCCCACTTCCAGCTGTGCTACAAGCTTGTCCACAAGACAAATGAATTTTGTCAAGCTTAAACTGGTAAAGAAAACCTAAAACTGGCCAGATCACCTGGACCTTGACAGGCACATAATGTGTTCAGATAGTTCAAATGCTTTCGAATCCAGGTTTATACTACAATCATGCTACATTTTTCAGTCTTCCTGACAAAGAAAACAATGTAAGCTTCCTTGCGACAATTCCAATAAGCTAGCCAAGAAATAGAGCAACTGGGCATGGGACACAAATCACAGAGGTTCGACTGAAATAGAACTGGGCATATTTTGGAACAAAAAACTCTTGGGAGACTTTTGTTAACGAGACTTGATACCAAGACTCCTTTAAATGAGTCTTGGACTCCACATGTTTGGGTGTGGTGTAAAGAGTATCATGAGTCAATGTGTATGAAAGTTTACCCCATCTGATTATCTTATCCCTTGATTTTTTTAAACCAATCATTTATGTCCATCGAAATTCAAAAGACCAAGATTAATTGGCTTGAATGATAAATTGGTGGTGAAACTTTATATACTCTATAAACATGTCATCACCTATCCAACACACCAACTATGAAAGGTTCATTGTCCATCTAATAGAAAATCTCATTACATGAGGCTCACTTGAAAAGTCTTGCAAGCCTAACTCTTTTGGAAATTGGTTCTACAAGTGAACCGCATGAGATGTACACTTGATAAGATATAACAAGCTCCAACCCGAATAATTTTTACATAATCTCACTAAAAATACAAGATAACAGGTATTGATTAAGGTGCTTCCTATTTAATAGAATAGACACTTCGTTCTTCAGAAGTGATGGAAAGTAGTACACACTTGTATTGAAAAAAATAAAAATAAAAGACAATGTCAAAATTGCTACCAACAAATAGCATATATTAAAAGAGCACAGCCTCCTAGACCACTTACTACGGGTAATACATGTTGTGAAACAACAAACCACGATGCGACCAACTACAAGTAATCACACAGAAACACACAAGATTTACATGGTTCAGAAATGTGCCTACAGTCACATCGAGATGGGAACTATTTCACTATCTTCAAGATTAGAGTTAAAATGCTCTCTTCCTCTCAGTTCTCTGAATATAGAAGAATACCTGTAACCATAGAAGTCCCTCAAAAATACAACATATTCATCATTAGGTAAAAAATTACAAAAATACCCTAATGCCCTAAAAAATTCAAGTCGGATGCTCTGTAGCCGAATCCTTAGAAGGGGGTGCCACCCCCTTTAACCTCCTGACTCATGGAAGGATGGCCCTTGAGAACCCCCAATTGGGGCCTAGTGTTTAGTATGAGCTAGATCACCATATAATACAAAACATCAACACAACAATGCTATTGTTGAGAAAGGAAAGGTCTTGTAATTTAAGAACCCGCTTCACACTCTGACTAAACTTTTCTTCTTCTTTTTGTTTTGTAAAAATGCTACCTTATCTTTGTGTTTGTTCTTGTGTCTTTTGGGAAAAAAGAAAGGAAAAGAAAAGTAAAAGAATACAGTGGAGTCAATGGTGATGCATACAAGACCCTGGAATGGCTCTGGAACACGATAATTATGACTGTGTAATTGCTTCCCAGGCCATGAATCGATTCCTGAAATGAAAAATATAAAATTAAGAAGGGTAAAATAAAGCATCATGCAATAACAAGTATCATCCATGCACATCACATACAATTAGACTCTTGATGAACATAAAAATGCTAATTACCTTATAATATATATATTAAAAAAAAAGCTGATTTGGATGACTACCTCTTTTGGATTTTTAAATGCTCACATCTATGCTATTTGTGGCGTACTTTCATTCATGAAGCCTTCCTTATGGAGTTATAGGGAGTGACCTCGGGTACAGGTATCGGCCGATACTTAAACGGGATTTTGAACGGTACAACACAACGGCCGATATGCAACGTTGCGTTGCGCCATTGACAAATTCAGCCACAACGGACACCGTATCGACAATTTTTTTTAAAAAAAAAAACCATTGTGGCATCTACAGGGAGAGAAACTTAGGGTTTCTATTCCTTCCTCCTTCGGCAGCAGCCGCCCAAACCCTTGTGGCAGAGGAAGAAAAAAACCCTTGAGCACCATCTAGAGGATCAATGTCTATTCATCTGAAGGATTGATGTCTCATTATCCACATATGCAGTCTGATGAGTTGTTGATAGCACCGGTATGCCATATACGGGTCAACAATGAAGTGGGTCCGAAGGCAGTGCACCACACATGACAGCGGAGCAACCATTGGAATAAATGTGCTTGGCGCAGTGGACCCATATCATTGGAACGATGGTCTTGACACCGCTCAATTATCAAACTGGAACTATCTATTCCAGACGGGGATGATTATAGCAAACCTCGATATTGATGTAGTATATTGTACAAAGATAATTATTACATTTATTATGCATTACAATTGCATATATCGTTTATTTTAAACTTATTGTTTCATCTGTTAATGACCTCTACCCTCAAGATGTTATTCTGTTATTTCATTTTAAAAGTTAATGTCCTTCAATTTTTTATATTTGCAAGAGCTGAACATCTGTAAGTCTTGACTCATTGACATGTATATCCGCCTTCACTTCATCATTTACTTCCCACTCCCTCTATTGCTTGCGGTCTCTTCTCTCCCAAGTCCAACTTCATGAGTGACCGAGATGACATCTGTCTTTATTCTATATGTTTTTATTGTATCATTTCATGAGTTTCATTTATTATTCATAGCTTTGTGTCTCATTCTTGATTTGTAATTATTTTTAGACATTCATTTTAAATTTTACGTATAGTTACATTTGAATTAAGATTAAATTTATCATGTCCATAAATATTTTCAGATTTATTTAAATATTTATTCAAAGATCCACAAATTGGGCTAGTAGTTTATTAAAAAAAATGGGATTTATTTAAGTCCTTATTAAATCATTTATCTTATTTATATGGAATGTCATTTATTTTTCAATTATAATTTTAGATTTAATAAAATAGAGAATGATGATATTTCAAGAAAATATACATTAACTTACAATTTATGCAAATAGTTTATCATAAATTAATTTTATATATGCATTTCATTCTTTACCTTATATATGTATTGTTATATTCTTTATTCCTTAGTTGTAGTTTTTTCTTCATTTTTAATATAGACTTACATATTTCAAAAAGAGCAGTAAACTAAACTTCGTTTGCATATTGAATTTCTGCAATCGTGAATCGCATCCAACAATCCACGTATCATATGCGAGACGTTCCACACGGAATAATAGGTACATGTGTAAACCTTCTAATATGGACAAGCTGGGTACAAAGTTAAGGGGAGCCACCCTTTTTGTACTGTGAGGCTTGATCTCAATACATCCTACAAATAAGAATAAAAATTGACCATCAACCTAAGCCTTTAAATTAACAAAATGTGGATATTAAATGGTTGTTGAATAATTTCATCTTATTAAATAAGTCATATAAGATTAATAAATACAGAGTCACAATTAAAATAAAAAATAAAATTTTAATACATCCCATTCATTTCATTCTTAAATATTTCATCCAATTATATCACCTTCTCATCACTTATTTATTATTACGAGGAGGAAAAAAAAACTTTGGAATACGAGTTTTTGGTGAATGAAAACACGGAACCTTACCCGGACCCGAAATTTTGAAGAAAGGGAAAACAGAACCTACCCGGAAACTCCGCGATCCGTGGCTCCATATAGTGCCCAGAGCAAATGACGACACCGTCATAGACATTGTTCTCATCGGCAATGTCAGCATCATCATAGCCGTTCATCCGAGCCCTTCTAGATCTAACCATCCATCTCCCTTCCTCTATTAAATCTACATCCAAAACCTCCGTCTCGAACCGGACCAGACCCGTCAACCCGAACTCCCGAGTGAAATCCCGGAGGTAGAGGAGGACCTCTCGGTGGACCGGGAAACGCCTCTGGTCCCTCCCCTCTTCGTTCCTGGCCACAAACGGGTAGTCGCGAAAGCCCATGGATTCGCGAGGAAGATTGGTGCGGAGCGAGGCGTAGAGGCTTGAGTGGACCATCTTGCGATGCGGATCCAGACCCAAGGGGTCTGATTCGACGGCGGGGGTGTAGAGCCATGTGCCACCGATTTCTTTGGATCGCTCGAAGACTACGACCTTGTGGCCTTGCCGGCTTAGTTCTCTGGCGGCCACCAGGCCTGCTGCTCCTGCTCCTATCACGGCCACTTCAAGTGATCTTTTTGGGAACCCACCTAAGGAGAGGAGCTGCGAGTGCATGGCTGAATTATGGTGAGTGAGGAGATGAGAGGCCATTGATTTCGCCTAGTCTAGATTCAAGACATGCTAATGGATTTGAGTAGTAATATTTCTGGCGCCCCCATTCGCACACCCCCTCGCGAACACCCTTCAAATTTTATACGGAAATTACCGTTTTGCCGTCACGCTAAAAATAGCTCTTTAAAAATTAAACAGTAATTTTTTTTTAATTTTAAAATTATTTTTTAAGCACGACATATTTTCAAAAATTTTTAAATTAAATATCCAAACTAATTTCGACATATTTTTTCTTCTTGAGAGGAACCAATGACTTATATATTATACGAAGATTTATCAAAATTACAAAAGGGAGTCATTCCATTCATCATTTGTTACAATTTTTAAATAAAATAATGATAACAACAAACCAAACATTAATAGCCAATATCATAATAAGAATCAGTAGACTCTATTCAATATTTTTTAACTCTCAAAATTTCATCACTTTTAATTTTTTTATAATTATAAATTTATTTAAATTTTAAACATATAATTTAATTGTTCTACCCATGATTATGTGTACATGAACACCAAATTCAAACATGATCAATCAAATATTATTAATAGGCCATAGATAGAAGTGTGCATTAGAAGATCCAACACACTTATGAACTTATGATATTTTAAAAGTATGACTTCCTCTCTCACAATTTAATTATCTCATGTGGATTTTAGAATTGTCTCAAAATGTTTGTGTGAAACCCTGCCACCGATGTAGGAAGAGTCCCACATCGGTAGTGGAGGCTAAATGGAGGGGGTATTTAAGAGGCCAAAGCCCATTAAAACTAACATGATGCATTTTGGGCCAGGCCAGATGGGCCCCGGCCCAAAGGCAAAACCGTGCGAGCTCGCTTATGTGCGAGGCGCAGAGCGGATAATATCTTACTGAGTTTAAGCCCTAAGCCCTGTATATGGGTCGGGTCATTACAAATGGTATCAGAGCCTCAGTTCAACTCTCGGACTGTGTGGGCCTTTCCTCCTTCCCTGGTGTTGTTGAGCTAAGTTGGATCGAGCCGGAGGCGGCTTGAGGCTTAGTGGGGGTGATTGTGAAACCCTGCCACTGATGTGGGAAGAGTCCCACATCGGTAGTGGAGGCTAAATTGAGGGCGTATTTAAGAGGCCAAAGCCCATTAAAACTAGCATGACGCGTTTTGGGCCGGGCCAGATGGGCCCCGGCCCAAAGGCAAAACCGTGCGGGCTCGCTTGTGTGCGAGGCCCAGAGCGGACAATATCTTGCTGAGTTTGAGCCCTAAGCCCTGTATATGGGTCGGGTTGTTACAGTTTGTTTCATTTATATTAGAGTACATAAAGTGTGTTGAATGGATGAGAATCACTTCTAAAGTCAAATTCAAATTATTTTAAAAATATAAATATTTAAAATGCAATAACTAAAATAAGATTGAGAAAATGTAATAGAAAATAATTACACGTAAGTATAGTAAGTATTCTAATGTGTGTAATACCCTGCTTCAGATTAGGCGTATTTTAGCCTAATAATTTTGTTTAATCGGTTAATCTCGAAAATTTCAATTAGGGCTTTAAGGAAAGCCCAGGTTTGGCCCAATCCGAGTTCGAAAGCTCAGTGATCCAGCTCGCCCAGTTGGAGGAGCATTTTGGTAATTTACCGCTTTGTGTTATTATTTTTCAAATTATGTTGTTATGTGAATATTATTGTGGATAATATTCTCCTTAATAAATGATTTGCATTTCTGATTTTAAAATAATTTTATTTTCAGAAAATAGTATTTAAAATCCTCCCGTCAAAACCCAGAAAGGGAGAAATAATTATTTTAAGTGATTTTGAAAATGAGATAAATTTCAAAACTAGTATTTTAAGAATGGTCTAGTTATTCTTTGTCACCTCAAAATGAGATTTCTAAATTGTTTATTTTAACATTTGTTTATTTAAGTAAATAAGGTTAAATATGATTTTTATTTAAATAAATGGTTTGTAATGAGAGTTAAATTCTAAAATTTTTATGGTAGCTAAAGTTTTTAAAACCCAACCTATCTGTAAAGTTGGATTAAATTTTTGAGCCTTTGAAATTATGTTTTAAGTTAAAAATTCCGTTTTATAATAAAGAGGGACTAAATTGCAAAAACTGAAAATGGGAAGGGCTGCTCTGCAAAACAGCCGATTACTATAGCCTTTCAATTTCAGTCAATTTTGAATCCAGAAAACTCGGTTTTTGCCATGTTTTCAGTGAGAAAATTCAATTTGAAGTTTTAAGAAAAACCCGATTTTCTTTGTACCAGTGAGCTTTCAGTGCTAAGATCGGATGACTTACTGAGTTTCAAAGCTCCAAACCTCTCCCTATAGAAAGAGGACTCCCGGAGGAATCCATCGGACCGGTCAAATATAAAAAACGAATCCGGAACCCCCCCCCCCCCCCCCCCCCCCCACCCCATTTTTGAATTCGTTTTTCACGTTTTCCGGCCGTTGACTGTATGTTGCAAACAGTGAACGGGAGGAAGAAGAAGAAGAAAAAAATTAGATTATTGATGCTTGTGATTTGTAATGTTAGTTCCCTTTGAAAAAATAAATAAATAAATATATATATATATATTATTATTTTATTAACAAAAAATTGTTAGATTATGTGATGTGATGTTAGTAACCCACTTTGTTAATTAAAAATTTACTAACCCCTTTTCTCTTATTACTTATAGTGTAAATACTATTGTATCCGCTTCCAAGCCGACCCTATTCGTTGGGCACTGAGTGATTCACTTTCAGGCCGACACTATATAGTCGGGCACTGAGTGATCTCGAGGCCTAACTCAAAATGTCAGATCTGGTCCTATCCAGAAGACAACCGAGAAGTGACCCGAGGATCTAGACCTAACTCAATAAGTCAATCTGGTCAATGTCCAGAAGACAATATGAGTTTTGGACTGAGCCCCTTTTTATCTATTATTATATTGTGGATTATGATAATTTAAAAATGATAGAAACCAAGTAGGAGACTCAATTCCATGAACCCTGGATATTTTGTGGAAAAACGTATGATTTCCAAATAATACGTATGTGTACATATTTGTTATGTATATTGATTGTGCATTTGTGTGTTGTTTGAACAGAGACCACGTAAACTACACATCACAGTGAGGGAACTTAACTCTGCAGATTTTGTAAACAGATTTTATGATGAGATGAGTATTGAGCAATGAGTGGTTTCAGTTTTGATGAACCCACTCATGTGCCTAGACATGATGCACTATGGTAAGAGTGCTGATGATGATTGTGATATTACGATGTTGATCGTTTGAGTATGTAAGACTGCTTCCACGTACCTGGGCTATTGAACCAATATCGGCCATATGGGAAATGGTTTATGTCTACTGGACCATGGGCGGACCATGATGTCGTCAGTTGTTGACTTGAGGGTGTCAGTATCGGCTAAGTCAGAGCTGAAGATGTACTTGAAAGGATGTATTTTGACCGTGTCGGGACTTAATACTGGTCTCAGCGTAGTCGGCATACGTTACGTTGGATGATAGCAGTAATTGATGATGTTGATGCTTTACATGAGATTATGCTTATTGTTATCAAGGATGTGATATTGAACTGTTGCTAACCTGTTATGTTTTTACTTAAACTGCATTGTTATATTTCTTTCATTGGGCTAGTTAGCTCACCCCCCTCACCTTTCAGGTGATGAATCCGAGGAGGAGGACCCTCTTTATCAAGCTTAGGGTGGATAAGCTGAAGCAGTGTTTCGTGATTCTCCCGGAGGAGAATGCCCTAATCTTTTCTTGTTGGTTCTTGGAACCATTTACTTTTATTAAGTACTGGAGGTGATACTTAATTTGTTTAAATTTGATGTACTGAACTATGATGTCTCTGTAATGGCTTGAATCGATATTTGTAATAATCAATGGTTGGTTTTGATTTGATCATACTATGTGTTGATTTTATTATGTCTTTTTTGTGGGGTAGGCTTATGGTTTATGTTTGAGTCCACATGTTGGGATCATGTGTGACCTCTGAGCCTAACTGTTGATTTGGCCCAGTTAGAATGTTTATGAGTTGGTTTAGTTTATCTTTTAAAAAAAAAAAAACAGTCACGTTCTGGGCCCACCTTTCTGATCGGGACGTGACAACGTGGGTCCACTGTGATCACATTTTATAAAACGAATGGAACTTTTTGATGTGTCGGAGAATGAGACTATTGAAGTTGGTGCAAGAGCATATGAAGAAGGCGTCAATCCACACCAATATTATAAGCTTGTAGTTGTTGGGTGAATCTAAAATGGATCTTATATACTTTAAAAAAAAAAGTTTATCTCTAAATAAAGTAACGAATTTTGAGTATAATATGTCCAATTCCATTAAATTCAAAAATATATCTCTAAGTTTTGAATACCAAATAAACTTTTAAAACTTTTAGGGTCAGTCGAGAATAATTAAATTAAAATAGAAAAGGTTCATTTATCACAATAACAATCTTTGTTCTATTGCACTAAAATTAATTGGAAATGATGAGTAATAATGGATTAATGATAAAGCTCTATTTTTATCAATGAATCAATACATGTTTTTAAAACTCTGGATTTTTTATTTAAAATTATTTTAATCTTGCAGCTTTTGTAGACTTTAAATATATGAGTTGATTATTCAGATGAAAGTAATCTTTTATAAGATAACTTATTCAAACACAACATTGTTGATAAATCCCTTACATGGGACTAATCAGGGCCACACAATGATGTAAGGGTCACCTTGCAACCTAGTGCATCTGTAAACCTTGGTCTTCTAATCAAAGACTTCTTGCATACAAATTCAACGAGCTTGTCAGCAAATTGCATTTAAATATATATTTATTTCTTAATATAATTTGAATCTTTAGAGCATTGCCTCAATTATCTCCACTGCATTTAAATATATATTTATTTCTTAATATAATTTGAATCTTTAGAGCATTGCCTCAATTATCTCCACCATATATCACTTTATTCAAATAAAGAATGAAATTGAAATGATTTTAGTATGCCTATTCTAACACGGGCAAATTCTATTAGGAGATATGGGATAGAGTGAAATTCTCATTTTATTCCTATCGATATACCGTTCATCAAGTATAGATATACCAATATGCAGAACATATATATATGCACGTGTTAAATTGGCCACTTTAAGCACGTCGATCTTAACTTCCTGCTTTATTGGTTATAAAGTGATAAGCGATAGTCCAATGTTCACAAGAAAAGAAATTCATCCTCTTTATATTTTCATATTAAAATCATGGCAAGCTATCCTAATACAGTCGAAATTTGTCAGGAGATACGGGACATAATGAAATTCTCATTTTATTCTTATCGGTGTAACTCTCATCAAGTACTAGTATATTGATATTTAGGCCGCAACTTATATGACCTGACGTGATAAATCATGCAGGTCAGGTCAAGATTTTTGGATCAGCGGGTCGGGTCGAGTCAGGTCAGGTTGAAAATATAAAAATCCGCATGATATTCAGGTTGAGTCGAGTTGAGGATTTTACAAGTTAATCCAACTAGACCCGATTCAATCCAACCCGACCTGGTTCAAATTAAGCTAAAATGAGTTTAGAACGACGGTCGTGTTAGAATTCAGGTTGATTCGGGATAGAATTCGGGTCGGGTTGGGTTGTGAAGTTCAAGTTGATAATTCGAGTAGGGTCGGGTCGGGTTCTATATATATCAACTCGGGTCGAATTGTCGGATTGGATTTTAAAAAATTCGACCCATCCAACTCGAGTGGCAGCCCTAACCAATATATATATATATATATATATATATATATATATAAAACGGCGTATTATCAGTACACTAATATTCGATGAATGGTATACCATTAAAAATAAAATAAGAATTTTACTTTATTCTATATCTCTTAATAAATTTTCACCGTAATAAAATGAATTGCCATGATTTTAATATAAAATATGAATTTCTTCTCTTGTGAAGATTGGAGTGTCGCTTATGACTTTATGAGCAATAAAGCAGGAGGTTAAGATCGAGGGGCTTAAAGTGGCCAATTTACTTTTGAGACACTTTTACTCAATTCAATTAGAATTTATTTTAGATTGGATTAAATTAATATTTTATAAAGTACAGGACATAAATTATAATTTTCATACAAGTCACAATGCATCTCTAACTCCCACCTAGCTCCCCCCATTCTTAATTTTTCTTAAAAGCCGTGTTGTTGCATTCTCAAAAGATGTCTCAAAAATCCATTTGTAGGCGATTATATAGGATGGATATTCTAACAAATTTAAAGTCTTTTACGAGAATACGAGGTTTTTTTTTTATAAATTTGACACTTATTTCCATCATGTTTAATCGAAAGTATTAAAAAATAATAAATATAAAAACTCAGTTCATTTCCTGATTCACCTGCCATATCACTTTTATTTTATGATTGTATTTTTTCTACAGAATATAGCAAATCAGCTCACTGGTTCGTACACCGACCAATTCATTGTTATTTTTTCTTTTTTTAAAATGCTTTCGTATTACATGGGTAGAAGATAAAGTGAAAAATCTAATGAAAATTCATGTCTCCTATACGACTTTACCTGTATTAAAATGACTATCCATTTTATATTGGTTGTATGAAAAATTACTTTGATACTTTGCTTATTAGGTTTCAAAATCTATATTTTCGTTATATTTTAATAGTTTTAATCCGAATATATTAAAGGGAGCACTTGCACACACTCAGATTCTTGAAAATAGATTTTCGGATGAAATTATGATTTTATCCCTGCGTTTCCATTCATTCGAATGAATGCCCAAGTGTAATTTCAATTCATTCGAATGAATGAACCTCATTCATTCAAATGAACTAATTATTCGAATGAACGAGGCTCATTCATTCGAATGATTTAAATAATAAAATTTATTTTAAAACTTTATACTTATTTTTTAAGTATTGTGTATTTTCAAAATTTCTCAAATTAAATATCCAGACTAATTACGATAACCTGATAAAAATACTTTAAGACTTCAAGGTCTTTTGACACTCCTAAATATTTAAAACACAGTATATTACAAATAAGGGTATCTTTAAGGTATGCCGAAAACACATTTAGGAGTGTCAAAAGACCTTAAAGTATTTTTATCAGATTATCATAATTAGTCTAGATATTTAATTTGACAAATTTTGAAAATACACGGTGCTTAAAAAATAGTTTATTAGAATGAACGTTCAGTAGTGAGTTAAAATTTATTTTAAAATTTTAAACTTATTTTTTAAGCACTGTGTATTTTCAAAATTTCTCAAATTAAATATCTAGACTAATTACGATAATCTGATAAAAATACTTTAAGACTTCAAGGTCTTTTGACTACTCCTAAATGTGTTTTCGGCATACCTTAAGGATACCCTTATTTGTAATATACTGTGTTTTAAATATTTAGGAGTGTCAAAAGACCTTGAAGTCTTAAAGTATTTTTATCAGGTTATCGTAATTAGTCCGGATATATAATTTGAGAAATTTTGGAAATACACAGTGCTTAAAAAATAAGTATAAAGTTTTAAAATAAATTTTATTATTTAAATCATTTGAATGAATGAGCTTCGTTCATTCGAATGATTAGTACATTTGAATGAATGAGGTCCATTCATTGGAATAAATGAGTCCTCATTCATTCGAATGAATTGACTCAGCAATATTCCGTGTTACTGTTCAGCTCATTTATTCGAATGAATTGAAATTACACTTGAGCATTCATTTGAATGAATCAATCATTCGAATGAATGCCAAAATGAACTGGGCATTCATTCGAATGAATGGAAATGCAGGGGATAAAATCGTAATTTCACCTGAAAATCTGATTTCGAGTGTGTAGAGACAGGAAATCTGAGTGTGTGTAAATGCTATCTATATTAAATCTAATAGTGATGATTGATATTTTAAAAGTATTTTTAACAAATTTTAGACCTATCTTGTCATATATAGAGAAAGACATAAAGTCCCATAAAATTTTCAGAGAAAAATTAACTTTATTATTAAAAAGAGGACTTATCCTATCTAAATTTTTGAATTTGAATTGTTATTTATACTGTTAATCAGACTTCTCTAAGTAATAATTATGGATAAAAGATGATTTTTATTAAATCATAAAAAGAAGAAATTTTAAATTTGAACATTCATTCTCGAAGCATGATTAAATTTTGTTCTTACATTGAGTTAAAAATAGCATTTTATTCCTAATTATTGCTATAATAGTTTAATCAAACAATGAAAATTGAACAATGAAACCGACTTGAATTTTAATAATAATTTTCTAACCTTTTAAATGAAATGAGTAAAGGCTATTTTTGATAGCCATGTGAAGCTACAAATGCATCCAAATTCAAAGAATTGAGAATTCCCTCTTTGATGAGCCTTCAATGTGACAACGGTAGCACTTCTTACCTTCAATTTGTTGGACATTGAATGAGAGAGTCAGAAGTCAGAAACTCAGAACTTAAAAATTGTCTCACCGATACCAAACCAATTTTATGTCCCGGTAGGAAGCGCATCTCTGAGCAGTGGACGGCTCAGATGGAAAACGATCAACGATCCACGTTCAAAGAGGGAAATCCTACAACTGTCACTTCGAAAGCGCACGAGGGAGGAGGAGCACCGTGGTGCGCACTACGCACACCCGAGTACGATGTGGCAGGTCAATAAATAATGGTCTGACCACAAATTACACTTCCCCCCTCACTCGACTGCGAAAATCCTCAGCTGTCCAACATACAAATTCGGGATTAAGGTAGAGATAATGAGTATTTTGGTCATTTGAAAAAGAATATAATAGGTGGAAATTTTTTCCTAGATGTTTGCTGGTACTTGATGCTTGAAATTCACCTCAGGACCTCTCTTTTCACCGTCTGCCCTAACTATCTTCTCCACCATCTCTCTCTCCAAGAATCGAGATCCCATCCCATCCCAGAGGCAGAAAACGGAGATTGGAAGAGATCTTGGGATCTATCTTCAAAAAGCCCCCTTGATCTTCTTTCTTCTATTGGAATCGAAACGCCAGTGGGGCCGAAATCCGGACGTTGTTTGTTAGGGATGAGTTGCGGAGATCTTCTCAGCATCCAACCTTCCGAGCTCAAATTCCCTTGTAAGACTAGCTTCTCTCAATTGTTGCTTCTTGATCCACGCCTTGATGGTTCGTAAATTTCCCAATTCCTTTTGATAATTTCTTCATCTTCGATCTACATAGTAATTTCTATTTTTCCCTTTTTTATGTTTTGTTACTTTTTATGGAAAGAATGAGCCAAATGGGTCTGGTCGTTTTTGTGAATTTGCTACCGATCGTGCTATTGTTAGAACCCATGGTTTGGGTGGGTGTCGGGGGGATCCTTATATTTCCCTCTTTGTTTCTGTTCTTTGTTTGCCGTACCCATATCAAATTTCTTTTCCAGTTTTACTTCTTGATCTTTAGTATTAAAGTTTTGGAACACACACTCCCTCTCTTGATAATTCCTTTGTTATTTCCTTATTTTTTTGTTTTGTTTTCTGGAAATGAATAGAGATTGGCTTTGATGGTTTTATGAGAATCATATTTTTATTGGAATTAACGATTATTACAGTAGTTTTTTGCCACGGCGGTTTAAATTTCCCAATTTTTTTGTTAGTTTGTTCATTTTGAGATCCCTCTCCATTTTTCCCATTTGCATTTGTATTGTGGAAATAAGAAAAGACAAATGGGTTAGATGGTTTTGCGTGTTTGCTGTGAATTATGTTGTTATTGGAACCTATGTATTTGATTTTGTAGTGTTGATGCAATTCCTTTACTAGCGTTTTCCCATTTGTTATTTTGTGGATGCAAAATGATAGATGGGTTTCATTTTTTTCTGGGTTCATCATAAACCAGGATGTTATTTAAATATGTTTGATTTTGAACATGGGTTTGGTCAGCATATTTTGATCAAGTTCTTAAATTTCCCAATTTTTTATAATTTCTTCAATTGCAATCTTAGAATTGATTATTTCTTCTTGTTTTGGGTAATACAGAGGAGTGGGTTTGATTGTTTTCTGAGTGCATTACCATATTTGTTGTCTTTGAAATTTGAACCAGTGGTTTGATTTTCATGTGGGTTTGGTGAGATTTTATTGATTCAGCTTCTTGCATTTATTTTTTCCTCGGAGAGTTTTTGTCATTTGTACTCTTCTTATCGAATTATGTTGTTGTTATAGCCAATATGTTATATTCTTATGTGGGTTTGCTCAGTTTGTAACAATTAATGTCCTAAAATTTCCCTATCTTTTGATTTTTTTTTTCAGAAGTTCTGATTTTTTTCTTAATAATGTTTCCACTTGCTATTGCACTATATATGTTTATATTTCTGTGGAAACAAGAAGACAAGTGGGTTCAATTGTTTTGTGATTTTGCTGTGAAATAGGTTTTTCTTTTTGCATGTTTCTTTTCAGATTGTTTTGATTCAAGTTCTCAACTTCCTTAATTTTTTGACAACTGTTTCATTTGCTATATTTATCAGTTTTGTGTTGTAACAAAGATTAGGTCTGGTTTTATTTATTATTTATTCAAATTTGAGTTTGCCATGAACTGTGTTATTATTGGAACCAATGTGTTTGCTTTATTTGTTTATTTTTTAAGTGTGGGTTTGGCCAATCCATGATGATTTGGAATCGTAAACTCCTTTTTTTCTTGGTGACTAGAGCCTTTTTCTTGTCGGTGTGTGTTCACTTCGTGCAACCATTAGAAGTTCTGAGTTCATGTAAAAACCCCTCACCTCCAAAATAATGTCTTGATATTGTGATCTGCATATTGGTCTTTTTTTTTTTTTTTTTGTTTTCTGGAACCATAGAGAGAAATGTTACTTTCCTCCCCTCCCCTCCTCTTCTGAAAAAAAGGCTAATGGGTTTTATGTTGTTATTGAAACCATTGCATTTGATTTTTTGTGGGTCTTGTTGGTTTGTATTTAGTCTTTTATTGGTGTTGATCAGAGTTTTGATTTCTCTTATGTCTTCTTGTTATTGCTTGTGGTGTGTGGTTTATGAAGTTGAATTGAAGAAGCAGAGCTCATGTCCCATGGTATTGACTAACAAGACAGATCAATATGTAGCCTTTAAGGTAAGTTTCTGTTTTCTGTATTTTGAATATTTTGGTATGATGTTTGTGTTACTTTATTTTCTTGCACTATCATGAATGTAGCATCTTTGACTAGATAGTTCTTGATTTCTTGCTCATGAACTCACACATATAGTAGTTATTAGTTTCATTGAGTAGGCTTATCTGCTGGGAGCATTCTGTTCTATTGTTTTCTTTTGTTTTAATATTTTCAGGTCAAAACAACCAACCCGAAGAAATACTGTGTGCGGCCAAACGCAGGTGTAGTTTCACCCGGGTCGACATGCGATGTTACAGGTGCAGTCTTGTTTCTGTAAAGCAGTTAGGTCTTCATCTTTGTCTTTATCTTAGTTTTTGTGTTGATTTGATTACTGAATTTATTTTTGCGTCTTTGGGTTTGGCAGTTACAATGCAAGCCCAAAAGGAATCTCCACCTGACATGCAATGCAAAGACAAGTTCCTTGTTCAGAGTGTTGTTGCAACTCATGGGGCAACTGCGAAGGACATAACCTCAGAATTGGTGTGATGATCTTGTTGTTGTCAACTCCATGTGAATTGCTGAATATTTTTAGATCACGATTTAATGGCATATATCATTTCCACAGTTCAATAAAGAAGCTGGAAAGGTTGTTGACGAGTTTAAATTGAGGGTGATTTATATTCCTGCGAATCCCCCCTCACCAGTTCCTGAGGGATCGGAGGAAGGATCTTCTCCCAGGGCATCTCTGTCAGAAAATGGAAACCCAAATGCGTCCCTGTTTGATGCTGTAAGCTTTTTTATTGCCCAAGTTCTTTTTGTTTCGAAATTGCCATCTTTGAGTTTGTCGGCCTTTTTTTTACCAATCTTAGTCTCTATGATATACTCATTATAAAGGTTAAAATTCAGGTATCAAGATCTCTTGAGGAACCCATGGAGAAACCTTCAGAGGTAAATCCGTCATGTTTCCCGAAAAAGATCTTTTTGTAGGAAATTTTTGGATATTTATATCTCAGCGTACTAGTAAATCGAAGATTTCCTTTCGCCAATGTATGCCTTTTTGTTTACGTAAATGTATTGCCGCAATTGGCTTTTCTAATTTTTTAATTGTAGGCAATATTAGGTTTTAAGAAAAAGCATTTTTTTGGGAGTGGTTTTAAGACAACAAAGTCTTTTTTTTTGAAGGGTGAAGACAACAAAGTCGTGGTCCTTCTATTTTTGTCATCTTATTGTTTCAACTAAGCTGCTATACACACACACACACACACACACACACACACACACACACACACACACACTTGCAGCCTTGTTGGATACTAAATAACCATTTTGCGCTTGGTTTGTTATATCTGAGATTGTAATGTTCGTGTTATTTTTTTTTAAATAATGTTTGTGTTATTTTGCCATGAGAAATATTTAAAAGAAAAGGTATAAAAAAGATGTTAAGAAATATTTAAAAGGAGCCCCATAAAACGATCATATTGTGAAAACCTTTACATAGGCTCTCTTATGATATCTATCAATTCCTAATTCATTTTATAGAATAGAAATAACAACATGTGAAAAATGATTCAAGTAACCCAATGCCTATGGCTTGTCTGAGGTTTCGTCTATCCGGAGTTTTACCCAATGCCCTTTTACTGGGGGAGAGGTGGGGGTCTTGGGGTTTTCCGTTATCCAAAAGAAAATGCAAGTAAAATTAATTTAGAAATACATTTCTAAATAGTAAACTTGTATCCATGTCTTGGATTTTTTTACAAATGATCTCAATGTTTCTGTACTTTATGGTTCATGAAAATCTTCCGTTGATCTTGTAACAACTGAAACATATTTTTTGATGGAAGTGGAACATCTCATTACCTTCAAAGTGTGGGCATTTTTGGTCTACTAGGTGTGGGGAAATGACCAACCCTCTACTAGTATTGTAAAGTCATTCTTGGAGAAGGCCTACAATTGAACATGGACCTTTAGTTTTCCTGTTCGGTCAGTCAAGTCTTTTAGGAAAATAAAAAGGTAATAAAGGATCCCTTAAAATGAAATGTTGGAGCTTAAAGGCAGAAACTTTCGAAGATAAGGTTCTATACAGATTGATAAAGACGTGAATCCAAATGAGATGTGGGGTAATCCTTCTAGGCGTATTAAAGAAATAGCTGAAGAGATTCTATGAGAAACTAAAGGAAATAGTATATGTAAGTGTAAAGATACGTGGGGGTGGACGACAAATTCTCAAAGGGCTATTGATCATAAGAATATCCAATTCAAGAAATGAATCATGATAGAAAACAAAGTAACTAGAAGATTGGGAAAATTATAAGATGGCGTGGAAATCGCTTTACAAAGTTGCAAGGTAAATACAAAGCATACAATGATTTGTATGCACAATTGAGAACTAAGGGGGAAATGATGTTTATTAGCTAGCTAAGGTAAGAGAGGAGAAGTAGAGATCTTGATCATATAAATGCATTAAGGATGAAAACCTTAGGGTTTTAGTTAGTGATAATGAGATGAAGAACAGGTGGGTAACTTATTTTAAAGGTCTTTTATATACAAAGTTTCAAAGTGAAATTCACATGGAAGAGGTGGCTAATGATGGTACAATAAGTCCTCTATAATGTATTATGTTATAAAGTTATAACCTCTCTAAAATAATATCGGTATCCAGTCCCGACCTTGGGCCCATACAAAATGTAATAAATTTCTCTAACTTAGTACTCAATACATTTAGAATAAAAAAATGTACTGTCCCTATCATTTTGTAAAATAATATTCCATATATTCATAATACAAAATTACTGCAAAAGTGACTAAGGATCTCACAAACTACTGAGAGCCTAGCAATGTTTTTTTTTTTGTTAATGCCGATTTGCTGCTGCTGCTCTGTAAGCCCTCTTCTTTGTTGTTTCTCTTGAGAAACACTATGGAAAACGATCCTATGACCCTAGGATGATTTGTTTCCAGATCTGGCCGAAGTGGTAGGGTTTCTCACTGGTCTTGAGGGTTGCAGACAGAGAGGATCCAATGGCGGTGATGGGTAGCAGTCTGGCTTTCAGGCGGCAATGGCCGATGGGGTAGAATGAGATGGAAGATAAAACAATTTTAGCCGAAATGACTTCTTATGATGGGAGAGAGTTTAATGAGTTTTTTAAAAAAGGAATACTGTATGTCAATTTGCTAGACCATCTAATTAAGTAACTTCTCTAATGTAATATATGTACCATGGTCCCAGGCATATTACATTATAGAGGTTTTACTATATAAGTCAAATTTGAGAGTTCCAACCAAGAATGTTGCCTGCCAAACCAGCAAGAAATGCAAAATGGAAGTCATTTGTTTGCTTTGCTGATGAACGGATCCCCTGGAGCATTTGTTGCTCTATGGTTATAACTAAGGGAAACCCCATGGTATTGCAAACTTCTTGTGCTGTAGGATTTGAATGGTGGTCCTGCGACATCATACATGGTTAGAATATCATGGGTAGCCCTCAAGATTTTTTTTGTGAAAGGTAACAATTTTATTCACAAGTAAAGATAAACTATACAAAGAAGAATCCGCAAAACCGGGCTACACAAACCTGCCATCCCCACAACCCAAAAAATTACAACTATCTAGTTACATACTTTGACACTACATAAGGACCATGTCTAGCCATTTCGTTTGCTGCCACATTCGCTGTTCTTGGAATCCAAGAAATCGAGAAACCATTTGATGAAATGGAATGCCGATTTCTTTTCCACTTTATCTAGTAATCTCCACGGGCATAAAACTCTTGAAGCCCAATCCAATATCACTTTGGAGTCTCCTTCCAGAATTCCTCTCGATGCACCTAGGGCCTCCATCTCATGAACCCTTCTCCATAGAGCATGCAATTCAGTTTCAACCATGGAACACTTTAATATAGGGCCAACAAAGGATACCCAAATCTCCCTAGAATGGTCTCTAATAACCCCACCAAAAACTGCCAAACCACTTTCCCGCATGCTACTGGCATCAAAATTTAACTTCAAAAGATCTACCTCTAGAGGACACCAAGAGACCTGCCTAATCAATGGAGAAACCACCCTTCTTAGATCAACCGATGCCCAATCCCTGCAAATATCTGAGCTCCAGATTCCCTTCATAGACTTCGTCCCCGTCATCCACCATGCAACTCTAAATTTAATAATCTCAATGGCGTGGGCTTGAGAAGACAAGACGTCTTGTCTTGAAATATCCTCTTGTTTCTCTCTAGCCAAATTGACTATACAATACTCAAATCTGTAGGCTTTCCAAAGATTTCTGCGGGAAGAACTACCCTCAACAATAACCACTTCATTGCATAATATAGACCAAGCCGATGACATACAAAAAGCAATACCTTCGAGGGGACTCTCCTCCTCCTTCCAAATGCTATGGTATGGTGCACACGAGGGATATCACCTGATTTCATCAACAATCTACAGAAGGACTTAGCACTGAACTTTCCATGAATATCTGGGTCCCGGATCCTTCTATCATTACCACTTCCAACAATAAAAACGATGTTTAGAAGTCTCATAAGAGGCATCCAGTCTTCAAGACCCCTATGGAGTTGTGGGCACCACACGACATTGTTTTGAAGAACATCATAACAATTTGCAACTGGAGCATCTCTATTAGACGCAAAAGACAGAAGGGGGAACTTGACAACAAAGGAAGATTCACCCAACCATCTATCCCTCTAAACCCATATATGCTCTGTATCTGATGTTTTCCTTGAACCTTGACGAAATAAAACAAACCCCTCTCCAGAAACCAGAGGCTCGTCTTGAAGTCAATGAAACCCTCCATTCCGTCCTTCCCAAGCCGTACTTTCCAATAATAATAGTCTGCCACAGACCTCTAGAGGTGTCCTCCAATCTCCACAACCACTTCCGCAAGAGAGCCGTATTAAAACAACGGAGCGGATGAATCCCCAAACCACCCTCTTCAACAATTTTTGGTCAACTAAAGCCATGAGACTAAGTGTTATTTCCTTTTCTCTGGAGCATCATTCCACATAAACCTTTTCTGAATACTTTCCAATTTCTTCATAACTGCTTCTGGGCATCGAACGCTAGATAGAACAAATTAATAAGGATAATCCTCCCAGTAATAGATAGATGCTTACCCTTCCACAAAGACAACTTTTTCTCCATTTTCCCAATGATCTTATCCTAGCACTTTTTCTTCGGTTTACCCACACACAAAGGGAGGTCAAGTAGTAGGGAAGCTCGAAAACCTCACAATTTGCATGCATTGGGTAAAGCTACGGGGAGTGGTCCTTTGGGGTTGAGCGTGAATCAAACATAAGACCCCCACTTCCTGAGGTGGGTTCTTGGCTGCTAGGCCAGCCCCTTGGGTTTGCTGGAGTCAGTATTAACTCCAATTAAGTTGCTCTTAAGGAAATTGACCTTCAAACCCGAACAAATCTACAACCATAAAAGAATAGCCCCAACCATATGTTTGCTTAAAGGAATAAGATTATGTCGTCCGCATATTGAAGATGAGAGATCTCTAGGTCAGTGTGCTCTTGAAACCCCTGAATCAAGCCTTGTGAGTGGCATCATGAAGCATAAGATGAAGGGCTTCAACAACCATCACATGCAATAGCCCTCAAGATTATAACTATACGAAAGCAAGAAAACTTGCCTATTTTGGTTTGATAAAGCTGAAACACCAGAATTTGCAACTCTGATGGAGAATCCTAGCAGGAAGATCTGAACTCAATCACCGCTCCTTCCTTTAGCCATGATGACAACCATCTTGGAGACAGGAGATTATGATGGTGGATTGGTGTCTCCTTTGCTTGCCTTCCTCTAGCACTTTGTTTCACCCACAATTGTCTCTCAATGTGCTCCGCTCCCTCTTGCCCTTCTTTCTTGTCCCTGCCAATAGTTTCTTACAGCCCTATAATCTCTAAAGTTCTTGGAACTCTGAAGAAAAACCAGTGGCATTAATCCATCTTCTCCTGTTCTTGATTGCACTTGCCCAAATGTCATCTTGTAACTTCTAAAGAAGCGATGGCTTGAAACCTCCAAGTTGACTTAGCTTAGCTAGGCCAAGACAAAAAGCTTGGCAAGTCGGGTTACTTGTATCAATTAAGTTTTTATTCTTAGTTTGGACAAGGAAGTCATTTTGGATGATGTAAGGGTAGAAGTGGAAAAAACGTAAGTGCAAAACCTAAACCCTAGAATTGTTTGAGTAATCGAGGACAATCAATGTTGTCCTCCATTTATTTATTTTTTCCCTTCTTCAATTTTCCTTTTTTTTTTTCATTCTTTTTCATATCTATTCTTCTTTTTTTTTTTTTGCTTTTCGTTATTTAACCATTTTCCTTGTTTATCAGTTTCTTTTTTGAGATTTTTCTTCTTTTCTAATCTTTTCTTCATTGTTTGTATTTTTTTGTTTCTATTTCAGTTGTTTACCTTTTTACTTTATTAATTTCCCTTCCTATGTTTCTTCTTCTCTATTTTTTGCTTATTTTTCAGTTTTTTTTTTCCTATGTTTCTTCTTCTCTATTTTTTGCTTATTTTTCAGTTTTTTTTTTTTACTTTTACTTTTGTTTTAATCTTGATTCATTTTCTTTATTCTTTCTCTGATTTTGTTTTATTTATTTCTTTTCATTTTCCTTCTTTACTTATTCTTTTGCCTTTATTTCTGTTTCTATTTTTCTTTTCTCATTTGTTGTTTTTTCTTTATTTATGCTTTTTCTCTATTTCTTTTTTCTTTTTCTTTGTCTTCTTCTTTTCTATTTTAATTTTTTTTGTTTTTGTTTTTCTGAGTCCTTACTTTCATGATAAAAACGTTTTAATCTTAAGAATAATTTTCCTTTTTTAGGTAGAATTTTAATAAATTTATAATATTTTGACATATATTTATGTGTTTATATAAAATATTTATGAAAGTAATATTCTTTTAATAGGTTTGTTGAGCTTGGACTTTCTGTGGTTGATTTTACTTGGTAAGAAATCGAGTTGAGATCTTGAGTCATGAATTAAATAAATCCTTTAGAAACAACTCTCTCATTGCCTTCATTAGAACCATGTACATTCAATGTCATTGATGTGGGATCATGATTGTAACCTTATGATGGGTGGAAACCGGAATTATTTTGTGGCCCAATATGATTGTTGTTTTTAGATGGGCGTGCAAGTTTCAAAGTTTGATCAAACCAAATTGATCAAAAACTTTTGTTGGGTTCGTCATTGAATTTTCTTATTTGACGAGTCCCTCATGGTTTTCAAATTTAGATTATTCGATATTTAATGTTTAATTGTCAACTTGTAAAGAGTCAAGGTAGAAATTCTGAGCCTGTCCAATAAGTCCAGTTTTTTGACTGATCTGGGCCAAGACATGGCTGTATCTCTCAGCTCACCTAAGTTTGCCAGCCTAATCATTGTTTTAGACTATAATACTGATTAAATTTATTGATTTCGACTTTTATACTATTAGTGCTTTCACAAAGATATCGTTCCAAAATGCTTGTTCTGGACTGGAATTTTGCTAATAACTGATGTTTGTCAGGCATTTATGATTTCTAAGTTGACCGAGGAGAAAACTTCTGCCATTCAACAAAATCAGAAGCTTCGACAAGAGCTGGTATGATTTGAAACGTTAAATGTTCTTATGCTTGTGAAGTCTATATCAAAATTAAAATTTCTACGTTGATGCAGAGGCTGAAGTCTGCTATTGTTATAACCACTTCTATGTTGCAGTTGTTTAAGTGAAATTTTAGAAATTATACTTGCTTTTCTACTCTTATTTTTTATCTTCTGGCTTAAGTTTCCTCATGTTCTATTATGACCAACTGCATTATTTGTTTGGCCATTGATGCCTTCCCTCTGTTTATTTTTTGCTGTGTTTCTGAATTTTGCTTGTGAAAACATGTCTAATATTTTTTGTTTGATTTTCTATTTCAAATGATCTTTCGCATGCAGTTCCATTTTCATCCTACATTTATGATATTTCTCACGTAGGCATTCACCGGTTCCATTTTATATGACTTGTTTGTACACATCTAAGGGTAAAAGTAACTACAATCCTCTTACATGTGAAATTAATTCGGTTGTAATTGTGTATGCTATTGATCTATTTGCCTCAAATTTCTTGTGGTAATATTTTACTAAAACATAAATTCACAACTATAGGTAGTGGCACATTAAGTTATCATTATTGCAAGTCGCAACCACAGAGCGAGCAGGTTAGAGCCATATGTTAAAATTTAAAGAAAACCCCATAAATTCGCTACTAGTGTTGCTCACATCATGATGGTATTTCAGTCACTGTCTGACTGCTCATCCATGTTGTTGTTGAAGAGTTTCTTAATTGGATGACATCCAACGAAAGGTGCAATGTTTATATCATTCACTTTATGATCCTCTTAGGGCTTCTTATATGAAGGCAGTGAGGGGTTTAAAATTCGGTATCGGCCGATACGATATATCGACCGATAGCTCGTTATTGGCCGTTATTTTTCTCTCTTAATTTTTTTTTTTTAAAAACATATTACTATCGGCTGATATCGGCGATATATATCGGATATCGGCCGATATCTCGACCCCTGGAGGCAGTTAAATGAATCTTGCTTGAGTAGCATATCTACTCTTCGCCAGCAAGAGGGTGCTCCTTTGCTGGTTATTCCTTTATTGGTGGTGGTTTATGGACCCTTTTTATTCCTCTGCAGAAAAGAACTATCAATGTCTTTTTCTTGGGAGTCCCAGTTGCCACATTTACAACATTTGTCTTTCTTCTTGCCTTGGGCTTTGGTGTTTTGACTTCATTTGCATTCCATCATCACAAAGTTGAACCTCTGAGCCCTTGATTTCCCTCTATGGCAGTGGACATTTCTTGCAATCAAATGATAAGATTTACTTTTGCAGTGACTTATGGTCAGGTCATACATCTAAGTCTTATTGCAAGATGGTCTCATGTGGAGGACAGGTGGAAAGACACCTTTTGCAAGCATGCAGCTGACTGGGAAGGGTTTTGCTAATGGACTTTAACAGTCCATTTGTTTGGAGCCATAAGGCTGACACCTGAAGCAGGATAAATGAGGCATTTTTGTTTGTTCAAGTTAATTTGGTATTTGTCTCTGTATTTCTGTCATTTTACTACGGAGAGTTTCTAATATCATAGGTGGATAAGCTGTGGAATGGAAAATGCTAAGCTTATCCTCAAGTTATATCTTTTTATACCCTTTGCTGATGCAGCAAATCATTTGATTGGCATCTTAACTAACTATTGAAAAGCCAATTGTGATTTGCTAAATGAGCTTGAGGGTATGAAAGGGTGCACCTTGATGGTAAATGTGCATTTCCTTTGTGAAATAGACTTAAATTTAAAACTGCTCTCTCAAAGAACTTGCACAAAATCAATGTTTCTTTCTTGTGAGTTTTGGATTATAGTTCTGAAACCTGCACATCCTTTTTCTGCTTTATGTCTAGCCGTTTCCTCTCTCTGGTTAGCTGGTCTTTGTTGGGAATGGCATTTAAGGTGAACTGGATTCAAGCCCAGAATCTTGTGATTTATCCAACTATTTCTCTTGGAAATTCATGAAAAGATCTTAAACCTGGTATCAAGATCTTCATATGCACATTGGATCTTCATTTGGATTCTAATGTTACTACTTCATTGTCTAGATTTGACTAGGGCACATTGTCCACATTTGGATTCTAATGTTATATTCAGTTTCAACTTTGTAGCCTGGAATGTTCTTAGTCTGTCTAGTTGTAGTTCACAACTTTTTAGGTCCTAGTCATTATTTGGGCCCTAAAGTTGGAGAATTAACAGAACTTAATTTGGTTGAGACTTTAAGATTCGGACAACTGTCTATTGCATCTTGCATGAATTGGGGATCCATAGACTAGGTTTCAATCAACCAAAACCCACAAGACAACCCTAGTAAAAGAAAATACTTAGGAAATCATGTGGATTAGGCTTACACTGGCCATTGTTAAATCATGTGGAAATAATTTTTGGCTGATTATTCATCATCATATGGTTTTATTCTTTTGCCAATGAGCTTGAAATTCTGGTAATTTCTAGTTCACATTAAAACATGTAGCTTTTCATCATCATCATCATCATCATCTTAAGCTATTTGGGTTGGCATTAAACATATTACTTTTCAGCACAGGTTAACACAGAGACTAGACGCTCAACAGGAACTTGAAACCATCCACCCTGGATTTATCAAAGCAGTTTTCCCAATAACATCTTTCAATTCTCCTCTCGTGTACCAAAGTTTCAGTTGTGCCACTTGATCTGACATTGGTCGTGTGTTCATGGGGACTTGCTCAATCATCTTTGATTGTTAATCGTTTGGTGATTTATCTTTGCAGGAACTCCTCAGAAGAGACATTAGCAAAAGCCAAGGTGCGGGTTTCTCATTTATTTTTGTGGTGCTGATTGGTCTCATGGGGATCCTCGTTGGATACTGGGTTAAGAAGACGTGATTGGAAGCGGGTCTGGCAGCATGCAAAGCAGTCAGTGAGTTCGTAGTCGATTCTCTCATTTGTTGTTGCTGGTGACATGGATCATTTGTTTCTACCCAACCTTTAAAAACCTTTTGTCTCTTCTTAGTTGTGTAAAAGAATGATTAATACATGGTTATGTATGTACAATTTCATTTTAATTTGTTATGGTTGAGATGGATCTCTGGTTATATGTGTCAAAACTGACTCTGTACCTTTTTTCTTTGGTTTTTTATGAAGGAGCACCCCGATTGGTGGTAATTGTTTTTAATATTGATATACTCATCTAAATGTCCCAAGCACTTGGGTCAGCTGTCCCACATTTTTTCAAGTGGATAGTTTTTTCTTTTTCTTTTTCATGTGCCACTTGTTAGACAGCCATCAATCCTATGCTTCACCATGTACGGTGCTGGCTTATATTCTCCAAAATGGGGTCATATACCTATATAGAATTGGTAATTATTTTCTATAAATTTCTTTAAAAAAATTATTATATAATATACTCATCATATTTATCTAGTTACCGTACACAGGGACATCTATTTAGGTGGCTAAGAAAAACTTGATAATCGTTGTGCTTCATTATTTTAGTTTTTTTTTTAAATTGAATCTCGAGAAATAAAATAAACCATCTGCAAGGAAGTAGGAAGAGTTGAACTAAGATACATATTTAGAAATTAATTATATTGAGTGTGTATTAGATTAGAGGGCTTGAATGGTCTCTACTCTCTTATCCGCTTGTCTGGACCATGTAGTATTTCAATGGAATCAACCGCCATTTGTTCTTGTGTTTTGAGTTTTGTGTGTGTGGAACTATTCATCTGTTAAATTCCACCATGGATGGATCGAGCATTCACAAGAGGGATGCAGCAGCTGTGATAACTATGACACTATAATTCCGCGGGAGAAGAAAATATTACAGAGGACATGTACAAGACTACAAGGTTCTCTAAAGATTTTTATTTTGATTTTTGAAGTTCAGTTTATGATAGTCATCCACATAGAAACCCACCTTTTCATAACTTTATGATAGTTAACAGTTAGGAGTTGCGATTGAGGCAAATTTTTTTTTTTCGCAAAAGGATGGTCCAACTTTTTGTTTTGAAAAGTTTTGAATTGTATAACGTGTGAACTGTGAAGATCGGCAAAGCGTGTTTGATTTTACCAAATAAGAGAGTAATTGGATCACTACACTATATTTATGGTCCTAAAAAATGGGTTACGATCTGTGATTGATGCAGCTGCTTCTTGAGTGCCATTTACTTATGGCACAATGAAATAGGAGTGATGACGAGTCTATCAGAAATATTAGAATTTGGTATAAGGTTCACTAAACATTTGTAATGACTTGACTCGTCAAATTATTGAGGATTTTCGTAGACAATGTGTGGAATGACACTTGACATCAACTGGGCAAAGTTGACATCAACTTTGACAATAGGTTTGACTTGTGGGACCCATATGAGGTATCGCACAAACTCCATTTTCATTGACATTTGGTTTGTTGGAAAGATCGGCCAGAGAACTTTCTGAAAAGTACAAGATCAGTCAATTCCGCTATCCATTTTAGCGGAGGTGTGCAAAACTGACAAACTGCAGGTATACTGGGATGACCCACTATGATCATAGCCAAAATCGGAAGACTGATCTTGGAAGATCAGTAGACTGATCTCAATCTCAATCGGATGAAATCATGTTCAACGCTGAAAAGTTTAATGAATGAAAAAATAATTTAAATTCATTCAAACTAAGTAGGTTCTAAGATATATAAATAATAACAAAGAAAAGAAAATGATAGATAATAATAAATCACTCATGTTGCTTTTAAAAAATTCCCCTGTTTGCCATGGCCACCTTTGGAAAAGCTTGCAGTCATCAACCCTACCATCATCGCCAATACCAACAGGATCACAACTGCAACGTTACTTGTAGCCCAAACTCTTCTCGCCGATCTTCTTTCCTTGAGAATGGCATCTGTTGGCTCTGGTGTAGAATTAGGAGGTAAATCTTGAAATTCCCAAGTAATATTTTCTGGGTCTTCATTGTCATTGTCTTCAACCTGAGAAGTAGTACCAGGAAGACTGCCATCGTCAAAGCAATCTTCCTTGCATGAACATGGATGATAAAGGGTTTCGGGATGTTCAGCCAATGAAGGCTGAAAATCGTTCCAGGCCTTCTCAAGAAAGGCGAGCCTTAGTTGGACTTGGTCCAAGAACTGAGGGTTCTCAGGGTGAATCTCCATCTCTCGCGACAGGAGTTTCCTTAGGAAATCAAATCTCCGGTTTATGCCTTGGGAAAATTTCTGAAGATCGGATTCCAGTTCTTCAATCTTTTTCTGCAAGACTGTGTCTCTGTTTCCTTTGCTCATCTCTGTCTCTCTCTCGGATGGTTTAGAATGATATGATTCCTCTTCTTCCTTCCTTTCTAATTCCAAATTTTGAATCGAAGAAGCGGTTGCTGGCTGATAGAGGAAGAGAAGAGTCGTGTCTTTCCATCTCCTCTATATCTGCAAAAATATGAATGCATTAGGCGAGTGATTGGTTCCTCCTGGCATTTAATTCGGTGTAATACCAGTCATTAAATTAAGCAACATTCTAATTCTAAGACCATTAATTTTCTGAAGGAAAAATAAATATGGAGTTGGGTCGTACTGGGCGTAACTATCTCTTCATTTACCTTTGTGAGCCTCACTTTGGATGGAGATGGAATAACTGTAAAGTTATTATATATGTTAATTTAGATTATAAGTGATTTTAATAAGATAATTTATGTTGTGATTGATTTAAAGTCGCAAATATCGATGCATATTTTAAGAATGATTTTTTTATAAATTAGATCTAACTATTAATATATTCATCTGATATGTAATATCATTAGATTAATGACAATAGGTAAAAATATTTGTTCAACCATTTACTTTTAATCTTTTTAAAAAATAAGTGCTGAATGTTTCCATAAATCTAATTTAATTTTATTATTGGCCATTCGATAATCTCTCTCTCCATCTATTTTTTTCTTTATAGAATAAGATTCACATGTAGGTAGTATGACCAGTTAAAGCAGGACTTTTGAATCCAGGCATTTCTAAGACCTCTTATTATTATTATTTCAAAAGGTCCAAAATGAAGTTTTCATGGAAAGTTTCATAAACAAAGAGTAAAGTGTGTCATTGTTGTGTTTGGGCCTTGACCCATTTGTGGTCCATTCACTCATCATCACCTGAGTTGTGGCTTGTTTTTTGCCTGGCCCAGGTTGTGGGTTATCTTTTTCTGGGCTTTCCTCTTCTTTTGAATGAACTACAAACAAATTATTAAAAAAAAAGTTTGCCATTGCTGTCTATGCAGAAAGGATTTACATGTCTAGTCTAAGAGAGAGATTAAACCAGAAAACAAGTGAAGAAGTTCCCTTTAAGCATGGCAGATTGATTCGTTTTCCACCAGCTCCACCCCTGCCTCAGCCAATCTTTTATCCTTGTATACATACCCTTTGGCACAAAACAGAAACACACCCAGATTCAAAACACTCAAAGCAGCCAAAAGCCAGTAAAAATCATACAGTCTCCCTTGGTTCAAGTTGTCAGGGAGCCAAGGCCTCTGTTCTCCACTCACCTTGTGTACTATAGTAACCAAGATAGAACTGAAGAAGAACCCAAGTGAAAGAGTGCTCAAGAAAAGCCCTGTGCTCATTGTCTTCATCCCTTTAGGACACTCCTTCAGGAAGAAACCAAGCTGTCCGATGTAAGTGAATGCCTCCCCTGCACCCACTAGGACGAACTGTGGTATTAACCAGAACACTGTAAGAGGTATCTCTGCGTTTTTGTCCGTCAACCCATTCAATTGAGCCACTTTCACCCTCTTGAGTTCAGTGAGTGCCGCCGCGATCATGGCGACTATGGCAAGTATTAGACCCACGAATATGCGTTGCAGAGGGTAGAGGCCTTGTGGGTTATTAGTCAATTTGAGTGCTATAGGGACAACGATGAAGTCGTAGATGGGGACAGTAACGAGAATGGTGCCGACGAAGAAGACGGTGAGTGATGCCGGAGGGATCTCAAATGATTTTCCAATGTGGAGGTCCATGGTGGTCGCTTGGGAGACAGAGAAGGTTGTCATTTGGGCGTAGACAGTCCAAAACATTATTGTTGTGGCCCATATGGGCAGCATTCGGATCACCATCTTCACCTCTTCGACATCGGTGAGTGTTGATAGTAGCCACTGGTTTATGGGAATGCCTTGCTCTGTTACATCATTGTTTATGATGGCTGCCCTGTCAAGGAAACTGAAGAAAGAATGCCATGAAAAAATGTTTTTTTTTTAATTCATTAAGAAAATATTTGGTCCTTAACTTGCAGACCTAATAACCCATTTACAGGTCACCATGACCTGCCTATCCTTGTCCATTAGCTGGTATAGAGAGATTAGGGGACCTACTGTAATCCCATCTTATGGACAGGAATTGGTTCAATAATTCATTCATGATTTGTCTCTTACATGCAATTAGCAATGTGCAAGAGAAAATAAAAGGACAAGTCTCTTCTACGTTTGCTAGGGGGAAAAGTTTGTATTCAGATCTTCCTTCCTGCTTGTCTACAGTGCAGCTTGGGAAGCCACTGGACCACCAAGTTGATTGGTCCCTTCACTGGTTTCTGATGTGAACCAGTCAGCCCAGCCCATTGGGCCATCTAAGATGAAAGTTTAAGCTCAATGACTAACTAGGTTGGTGCAGGTCAAGGACTCTGATCAACTTTAGTTTTCTTTAGATGCGGTTGAACTCAAGTTACAACAATGCACAATAAATTTCATGTACAGGATCTATTTTTAATAAAAAATCATTTTATCTAAACATTCCATTATTATAATATGGCAATACGATTCTCATTACATCATATTCAAGATTCTGATATCCATTTGATAACATATTTTATTAGAAAGTCTCAATGGTTAAAGTCTCTAGAGTTTTTCTTTTTAACACAGAATCCGATTTCTTCTTAAGATGGTTTCGTTGGGATGAAACTTAGCTTCAAAAACGACAAATCTTGTAGCTAGCATTGATGGGTTTCCAGTTTCGATTCACCCCACAATCTCACAAACTCATTTTTCTCACCAAATGAGGCTACAAAGAAAAATGAGAATATAGTTTTGGAGACAGCAGTTTAAAGAAGCAGAACGTACCGAAACTGCTTGCTGTGAGGCAGTCTCTGCTTCTTCCACTTCTTCTCCGAGCTCTCCATGTCACTCATGTCGTAAAGTAGAGAAGGATCGGACGGCAATTGCAGATGCCGTTTCTTCCATGCTGCCACTACAACTGCAGCAATCTGCGTCACAGGACTGCCGACTAGGTTCTTGAACCGGTACTTCCTTGTGCCGGAGAGGAAGATGACAAGGCCGAAAACAATGGCAGTGGCACATATACCATACCCCCATTTCCTCCCCAAGTTGTCTTGTATGTACACCAGGACAGTCACTGCGGCAAGAGATCCGATGTTGATGAAGAAGAAGAACCAATTGAAGAAGGTGCTCATCTGGGTCTGTTCCTTGGGCGACGACTCGTCGAACTGATCTGTCCCAAACCCAGACACACTCGACTTGATGCCGCCTGTGCCAAGCGCTGTGAGGTAGAGTGCAAGATACAACACTGTAAGCTGAATGCCACTTGCAGGGAAGCACGAGCCCTCCTCTGTGCATGCCGGTGGCCTTAAGCTCGGAACAACGGTGGAGATGGTCAGAATTGTCACCCCCTAATTCGCCAAAAAAGGATAGAATCAGAATTAGTAGCAAGAATAAGATCCACTAAATGAAAAAAAAGAAAAGAAAATGCAGTCATAGACAATTGATGAACATAAACAGAGCAAGGAGCGTTGCAGAATTCTCAGCTCTGATATTTTCATATTGTGGCTCCAGTTGGATGTAGTGCACCCAAATGAAAAAAAATAAAAAATAAAAAAGAAAGGATCATATGATGAGCGCTGGATCTTACAGTGGCTTCAACGGTGGCAAATATTGCGATGGTGAGATACCTAAAATCAAACAAGAAAAGCATTGCCCTGTTCTCAGAAACCAACCAATGAAGTGACCAGAGCAAATTACACTAACATGAAAAGTTATGGCCTTGTGGAAGATTTTTGATTGGGTGGGGAAGAAAAGTAGAAGAATTGAGCTGATGGGATCATTGCAAATGCACACAAAAAGGTCTTGCAGTGATGGCTTACCTTCCAAGGAAGGTGTCGGCGACGAAGCCGCCGAGCAAGCATAGCATGAAGGAGGTGCCTAGGAAGTTGGTTACTGTGTTTGCTGAGGCGGCATTGCCCAAATGCATGGTGGCCGTCAGGTAGGTCACCAGGTTCACCGCAATTCCGAGAGTCGTCAGCCTTTCCCAAAGCTCCACTCCTATCAACAACAACAGCAGCAACATGAATTAGAAGAAACAATAACTTGGTTTTAAGGACTTCCTTAAGGGTTGAAGTTGCAGAGCGCGTTTAGGACCTAGTATCATCGCAGCACTCGTCCACCCGCCGGTTTTTGACTTTTCAGCCGGACGGCCTTTGTAATCCCAAGCATCAGCGAGGATTTTACTGTCGTTAGTTTCGGGAAGAGCCATCTTCTTCTCCACAGACGACACAAAACACCTCAAAGGAGTAGAGACTAGAGAGCAAGAGAAGTGTATGGATATAGAGAAGTGTATGGACAGGAAGGCTGGCCATGTTCCCCTTTTATAGCTCGACAGCCAAACTAAAAAAGTTGGTTAAAAAGATTGGCATTATGTTTTTTTTTTAAATTTACATGTTAGAAATCGTAGAATATTCCAGCATAAAATTTTACAGATGAGCCTACTATTCCTAGGGCACACCCATTGTGACAAATACCGTTCTCGAGATATTAACGGCAATTGATAATAACGGGATATTTTTAAATTCTCAGATTTTTACCGAGAATTTAACGGAAAAATCTCGTGGAAATTATAATATTTAAAAAATAAAAAAATAGAATAAATAAAAAAATTAATGAAATAAAAATGGTATAGGGAATTTACCGGGAATTTATCTGGAATTTACCGGCAATTTACAGGGATATTATTATGTTATTAACGTTTATCGCGTTTTTAACGCGATTTTATCGAGAATTTACTGGAAATTTATCGTTGTGGCGATAAAAACGCGTTTTTAACTCGGTAATTGTATTTTGCAGATAAAAACGTGCTAAATTTGAAAATACCGCCGATATTTGTGACAATGGGCACACCAAGGTTAAGCCATGAGGACTCGAATCTGCAACCTCCCTGCTTCCTTAGACGGGAGATAACCAGTTGAGCTACACCCACGTGGGTAAATTGGCATTATGTTAGGTTCGGGTGTTTCGTGCTATCAAATGGATAAAGGTCCATTCATGTCTCTTATTTAAAAATAGAAATTCATAAATGTTAAAATATTTGAAAAGAAAATTTTAAGGTTCCTTAATTTGAGAGTGAAAATGAAGTAGGTAATGAGTATATGGAAATTTCATCACTATTTAATCATTGTATTCTTATGATTTTAGACTTCATAAAAAACTACTCCTTTTGTCCCAAAATACTTTTTCTAGTTATGAATTTTTTATTTTTTAAGAATAAAGTAAATATAGCTTTGATTTAATATAAAAATAAAGGAATATGACAACTAATTTGAGACAATTTCAAAATCCATATAAGACAAGTATTCTGGGATAGAGGGAGTATTAAATTTTTATAGTCCATCTTATAAAAGTAAATTAATTAAACAAACTTTATATATGTACTCCTTCCTTTCATGTCTACATATTTCACCTCATTATTTTTTTTGAATGATGAGTAAGAATTCATTCAAAGAGAAAGCCCAGAGATATGTATAAAGAAATGAACAAAATCCCACAGTCGGGCTAGGCAAACTGCAGGCCAAACAAAAAGAGGCCAAAAAATAAGCCCCGTAGAGACCAAGACAAAAAAACAGAGGACCCAGGGGATCCCACCAATTATATTGAGACTTCAGAAAAATTTCGAGGTCCCCAGCATTTATACGATTGATCAGGTGGTTAATCAAAATATCACCGAAACAAACCATCTTTGGGCTATCAGGACCAAAGAGTTTCAGGATAGCCCTGATAGCACAAACATGGCCATGAGTGACCTAGTTACGAACTTTCGAATTGCTGATCAGTGAAATCAATTCTTCGCGAAGATACAGATGACTGAAAGAGTGCCTTAGGTTGTGGAGAGATAGCATAATTCTTTGAACAAAGATCAAGATTGTTGATGTCGGAATAGGGCCAATAGTAGGGAGGCAAGTGACACCAACCAAATTGGAATTTCTACTCTCAAATAGTGCGCCCAGGAAGGTACCATCAGGGGTATCAAAATCCACAATGAGAAGATAACCGTGGTCAAGGATCACATTGCGAGGAGGGTCGGGAGGCTTCAGAGGAGTAGGAGTTGGAGGAGGCATGTCCCACGCATTCGAGAAAGAGTCACTAAGGTTCATAAGATTTTCATTAGAACACAAGAAGAAAATGCGATTTTTAATGTCATGAATAATCTTAGAATCGATCAACTCTTGATTGCATAGGGCTTTTTTGAAGATTCTAGCATTACGTTCATTCCAAATATGCCAGATCAAAGCAGGAACACCAAATTAGCAGCTAACATTTCAAGACGATTGCACGAGCATTGAATCAGCAAGAGAGAGTCTTCAAGGATAACACTAGTAGCAGATGATAAGTTGAATTTTCGGAGCACAAAAAGCCAAACATTCCAAGTAAAGCTAAAGTGAAGAAGATGGTTATGCGTCTCAATATTGGAACAACAAAGCACACAGGCAGTGTCGCTGATCAGACTATAGCTGTTCAACAAAGACTTGGTTTTGAGTGCATTATTGAGGAAAGTCAGGCTAAAGTCGAATGGCGATTCAAGCACCCCGATAACTATAAACGATCCACCCAGGAGGGCCCTCCAAATCCTCAAAAGATTAAGTCTATATTAAATGGCTAACCTCCTTTCGAGAAAATAGCTATCCAGAGATTGCTCAATACTTTTATATAATATATACAATAATCTTAAAAAAGTAAACCTCAATTAGATAGCACCCTTTTTATTTTTTTATTTTAAGTGCTAGACTATCAAATCTTTCACACAATTCTGTCTCTTATACGATAAACTCTTTATATCTTGCCTTTTGAAAACCCTAGAAATTGCTTATCCAAAATAAATGATTAGGATTGTTGACTGCAGAACGAGAATCGGCAAAGTATCTACCCGAAATCAGAATCTAAAAAATCATTAGAATTCAAGAAATTTCTCATTTTATTTTCAGTAATTTCCTTATTTATGTAATTGGTTAGAGTAATTTTCTTTTCATTATTTTCGTTTTTATTCTATTTGCTATTTTTAGTTTTAAGATTTTTCTATAAAACCACCATTGGACCTAGTAATTAACAATCACATTTGATTATGAAATAAAATACAGAATTTGGGCTTGTCCTGTTCTTCTCCCTTCTCTTTCTTTGGGTCGATTCCCTCCTTCGTCCTTTCTCCTTTCTTTCTTCTTCTCTGCTCCTTCTTTCTTCCCTCTTCCCTTTCCTCCTCTGCCACCCAGCCCCAGCCTAACCTTACCCAGTCGTACCTACACCATATTGACTCTACCCCTTCTCCGATCCATGAAGCTCAACCCATCTCACCTCCCCACGTCAACCCCATCTCGTCCAGCCTCACCAAGCCAGCCCCATTCCATCTTCTGCAGCCTACCATTAACTTTTCCAATCCTCAGCAGTCAGCACCCACCAACGTTTACTACCCGTTTGACCACCATCCCCACTTCAATCATCCAACTCCTTTCCATTGTCCCACCCAACTTCCACCATACCATACCCAAGTCCCAAACCAGGTTGACATTTATTTATTTTATTTAAGGAAAACAAAACCCTTAATTATTTCCATTAAATCCATCTAATCGTATTTATTGAATCCCAATAAAATTTCATTGACCGAGCCCTTCACTTATATTTTCACCAATCCTATCCGCTGTATCAATTGTTATTTGAGTTGAAGTTTGACCAAATCTTAATCTTAATAAAGACTTTAAAATCCCACCACCCACAAGCAAATGGGTGATTGCTAGAGTCAGGGGTTACAACATTCAGCATTTAAATTAATAAGTTATAATATCATTTGAGCCCCATTTCATCTCTACTTATAGTGTAGTTTTTTTTTGGTCATATTATTGGAGCCCCATTTGATCTCTACTTAGTCTAACCGTATCAAAATTAAATTTCTACATAATAAAGGACCTTTGGCGATCAATTGATTATTTTATCTCTAGAAGCGTTGGGAACTTCTTAGTATTCGGAGAATCCTTAACTGTAGGAGTGAGTCTTGGAGGAGTTAAATTAGTTATTGAAAGCGATTCCTCCAACGCTATCAAATGGGCTAGGGGTATGAGGCATTTCTCCCTGGAGGCTTATCACCCTAGTAAGGGAAATTAAGGGTCTTTCCTTGGGCTTGGAGGTCTCCTTCAACCTTATCAGTCTGACGGCAAATGGTGTTGCGGATTTTTTTTGCAAAAAATGGTGTTGAAGGGTTGTTCTTGGGGGTCTTTCATCTTCCGAGTGGATGATTGCTTTGTTGTATTTTTGCTCTTTTGCTCTTTTTCTTTTGTTTTTGGCCTTTGGGCCTAATCCTCTTAGGACCATATGGTTTGTCTTTTTCCTCTTATTGTATTTTTCCCTCTTTTAATGAAATTTCATCTTTACTGCTCAAAAAAAATAAAAATTGATTACCTTATTTTTTTATGACCGAAGGTGTGCAGGTATCTCATCTGACTAATCATTTGAAACATATGAAAATTTCCTAATCCGTACACACTGGGTAAAACTACAGAGAGTGGCCTCTTGAGATTGAGAGTAAATCGAATATAAGACCCTCTTTTTCTGACAGGTTTTTGACCGTCAGACCAATCCTGTTAGATGTGTGAATTAATTTGTAAGATAGGAAATGGGAAGAATAGATTAGCATAAACTCGTCACATGAGGCTATTGCAAACAAACGAGCTTCTTGTCTTTTGTAATGTCGTTTATAGCAAATATAGTTGATCCCCATTCCACAAAAGTCAGAGGAGGGCAGTTGGGTCCTTGTCGATCAGATGCAAGTGAAGTATGTTAGATACCCTACACCATACACCAATCTAATTCATTCTAATCCCACAGCCCAAGGTTTTTTTTTTTTATGTATATTTAAAGGTGATGACATCTTAGATGTTTCATACTTTCATTCATAATTTTCACGGAGAACAATATCTTTTTTTCTATCACTTGGTTGCTTTCTTTTATGAATTTAGAGATCTCAAGAATTAAGTAATCAAATTCAATTATTTTTTTTAAATTTATATGTAGGAAAGTGCGAGATACCCAGCGTAAAACTCTTATGGATATGTCCACTACCCCTTTAGCACACCAATATTAGGCCATGGGCCTGAAACCCACAACCTTCTATTTTATGAGGTAGGAAGCAACTAGTTGAACTACACTCATGTGAATCAATTAATTCAATTTAAGCAATGTAAGGGGGGAAGAGGAGAGTTAGGCAGTTGATTTACTAAAGATTAGCCTTCCCCATTTTTTAACTTCTGGCCATAAAAAGGCATGTTGCAGCAGCGATTATGTTTGCACCTAGATTTCAGGCCTCGTTTGTGGCTTGCCTACCTCTGAAGTGTGCAAGGCATACAATATTTATCTACAAACTAATTTGCATGAATTTTAGTAAATTTTTTTAATTATAGAGTCCATAGTAGATCAAATGGATCCATACCCTCCATATCCATGCTCCATGATTTGCACCCTATCCAATTTGATACTAATTTTAAGTTTTTAGCTTTAAAGATGATTGGTGTAACTTGATAAATTTTTATATTAGATGAATGTGAAATTTTGAATATATTAAAAAAATATAAATTGTCTCATCCAATTAAAATAAAATTTTATAGACACCGTATATAACACAAGACTTTTTAAACCCACTAATCTATGTGGACTCAAGTGAGACCATCGAGCCTTTTACACTAAACTTTTGTGTAAACTAGTCCCCTGGAAATCCTTATTATACATTTTTAGAGCAGCTAGTTGAGTGCATTTAATAAATTAAGCTGACATCTAGACATGCACCTTACAACTTAGGCTCTAAGATCCCATTTATGCTTCAATTTTGCCTTCACTTTTAATACTATACATAGGGTGCATAATTCTATGTAGAGCATATCAAGATGATTGAGGTGATTCAATGAAAATGTTGATTAATCAAAACATCTTTCTTATCCCTATAAAATTTAAACTGTTTTAATTTTTAAATATTATAGTCCTTAAAATGTAATGATAAATCTAATATAGATAAATTTTAATAGAATCCTTTCCAACTAAATGTTATCTATTACCTTGGAAGGCAAGACATGAAGGTACAGTGTCCCTCGACTGGAGAACATCTCATTTCTTTACTTTATTCACGTGGTTTGCATGTGAGAGAATCATGGATTGTGGAAAACTCGGCATAGAATTCCGGTGATACGCATTGTTCTTAAAGCACACTAAGTGAAATCATGAAGACTCAAACTTAACACATCAATGACTTCTACTTTGATAGTGGTCAGTGAGTTATATCGCGTTTTCAAGATAATAAAGAGCATGGCCCCACTCTCGCGGCATAATTTTCAACTCAGGGTCTTATTATTCGTCATGATTAATCTCCTAACTCATTTGTCTAACTAATAATAAATACTGTCCCCAGCAATTAGTGTTTATATTGCTTGCAGGGGTTCTATATATATATATATATATATATATATATATATATATATATGCTTGTCCATAAAGGGAATGCTGACTCATGTAGTCATATTCATTGGCTGAGTTAAACATCGAATTTTCTTAATGATTGAGACTCGATACAACTTTGACAATTATTTATTCAATCCAAGTTGAAGTTGAAATCAATATGCTACTTTACTGAATGTCACTGTATCAAACATTTTTTTTTTTCTAGTTGATTGGTGCATGTGCTTATGTTCGACTTTGATTTAGTACAAGAGCATATATACTCTAAAAACAGTTACCACATCTCATACTCTCAAAATTAAGATCGAATCAATCGAAGGTCTTTTTTTATTTTTTATTTCTTGTTCATTATCTATTGTGACAAAATTGATATGATTGAGAGTACACTGAGTGGCTTTTGTTTATTATATCACTTATCATGATCATAGGTCAAAATCTTATCCCCTATCTAAGATTGACTTTTTTGAATTTTACATCCATTTGAACATGTTGTAAATTATTCAATGAGTCAATCTACTATTAATTATATTTTTTTAATTCCTTCTTAACGGTTTACCCAAAACAATATGGACGAACAACCTCACGAGCTTCGTTGGTTTTTAAACTATTTTTGATATAGTTATTTTTAACTCTATTTTTAGAGTTAATAAACTTATTCAATAAAGTATGTACATTTCTGTTGTTTTAACTTAATTTGTTTATTTTATTTTTTAATTTTTCATTATCTAATGTTCTATTTTATTCTGTATTCATATTATTCTTAACAAGTAATATCAGAGTCAGATATCATGCTACTTCATGTGAACTCAAGAGATCCTCTAGGCCGATGAGATGATTGACCTCATTCGAGAGAGAGATTTGTTGAAACTTACTGCAAACGAGTCCCACCTTAAAGATACACCATATTCCCAAAATGATTGTTTTAGGAGAAATTATGATAGACGAAATGATAAAATAGTGAGCAATCAAAACACAACCGTCCTCTGTGAAGGGAGGCCTACACATTCAAATATAAGAGAGAAAGCATGCCTGTATTGCTTCCATGGTTCCACATCCACCGCCCCTGCTCTCTAGTTTTGCCACATTGCTTCATTCAAACACAGGAATAGCCACAGAGAATTTTGAATACCATTATTGGAAAGCATGGCCATTTTATTATGAAACGATAGGTCTTTCTTTCTTGTCAACCATGAATACTGAAACCCAAATGTTTATTTTGGGTATATCTTGTTGTTCAGAGGATCCACTTCCACAGATTTCACTGGCTGCCACATCAAGAGTCGTGTTGTTCTTTATATGCTCCTGTTCCTATCAGAATGCGACATTTAACTTCAATCATCATTTAAAATCTAAATTCTCTCAACACTTTTACATTTCAAACCAAACTGCCTTACTAATAACATGTTATATCTTTAAAATAAGTTGTCTCTGCCGCCCATTAATCATTATATGATTCATCTCTCTCTCTCTCTCTTCTCTCTCTCTCTCTCTCTCTCTCTCTCTCTCTCTCTCATGGTTTCAGGCCCAGAATATATAAGTAGTAATTTGAAAATAAAAAAAAAGTATTGGAGCTATCACAGGCATTGTGTGTCACACGCAGTGCTTATCTTTCATTAGCCAAACCAAATGATAATCAATCCAGACGAATATAAGTTGCTATTAAATAACTTCAATAATAACTAAGATAATTAGGTGCTGACTAGATTGAATATACATGTAACCTGATTCCATACCATTCCTTCGTGATACCGAAGGGCCATTGCACCAGACAATAATTGACAAGTGGCTTCATGACTTGCTCAACTCCATTTGAATATAACCAATTATTGAGGCATCATTTTCTACTCTAAGCAGTATAATGGATGAGAGAGAGAGAGAGAGAGAGAGAGAGAGAGAGAGAGAGATTTTCATTGCCTCATGCTTGAGTTTATTTATTGTATTGAAATCAATAATAACGTGGATAATGGAAGGACTAATCCAAAACAGAGGGCGTGCTTTCCTTCCAAAAATGTTTTATATTGTTTTTAAGACACACTGCGTGTTTCCTCATCTGCTTTTATTGTTTTTATCAGAACGAAGCTGCACGTCCCTCCATCCATCTTTGCTGGAGGATAAAATTTTTAATTTTTAAAGTGAAAGACTCTAAAACTTAGTTTTAAATTAAATTATTATTAAAAATAAAAATTATTCTAATTATTTTTATAGATTGAACAAGAGCTCCACAAAAATTTATAATATATTTTAGGGCTGCAACTCGGGTCGGGCGGGCCGGGTTTTAATAAACCCAACCCTAACCCGACTCACTCCATATTGAACCCGACCCAAATAAAAAACCCAAGATAGTGAACCCGACCCGACCTAGAGATTGTAATACCCTTAACCCAACCTGACCCGACCCTTAACCCGACCCGAGATTGCCTCATATGTCGTGTTACTAGTAAGTAGTGTGTTTAAAAATTAAGTCCGTTAGCCTTTGAGTGCGCAACACAGCCCACTCAGGGCCGTCCAGACCCTTTGGCAAGAAAGGCGACCGCCTTAGGCCCCCAGATGAAGAAGGCCCCCTCTTGACGTGGCTGAGTTCCAATAGTGCATTACTTAAAAAAAAATTATATAATTCCTATAGTTTTGAATAATAAAATCTCCTTAAAGTTATTTTTTAAGCACTGTGTATCTCTAAAATTTCTCAAATTGAAATATCCGGACTAATTACGATAATCTGATAAAAGTACTTTAAAACTTTAAGGTCTTTTGACACTCTCAAATGCAGTAAAACACAGTAGTTTTATAAATAAGAGTATTCCTCAGCTGTGCCGAAAATACATCTGGAAGTCCAAACTACAAACCGTAAAAATAATTGAACTCCAAATTCAAAGCTTAACAAATATGTGAAATTTGAAAATTTAGATCTTTTAAATGATTGTTAACTAAAAATAGGTGACATTTTCCCATTCCAAATCCCATCCCTTATTCAAAACAAAAAAAATCCAGTTAAACAATCATTTGAAAGATCTAAGTTTTCAAATTTCACATATTTGTTTAGTTTTGAATTTGGAGTTTAACGATTTTCATGGTTTTTTGTTTGGACTTCAGGAAGTGTATTTTCGGCACAGCCGAGGGATACTTTTATTTGTAAAACACTGTGTTTTAAACATTTGGGAGTGTCAAAAGACCTTAAAGTCTTAAAGTATTTTTATCAGGTTATCATAATTAGTCCGGATATTCAATTTGAGAAATTTTGAAAATACAGAGTGCTTAAAAAATAACTTTAAAGTTTTAAAGAAGATTTTATTATTCAAAACTATACGAATTATATAGTTTTTTCTTTAACTAATGCACTATGCATTATTGTGACATCTGTAAATCGTCTGGACGAATGGAATTTATGCATGAATAATGATCCGAATGATCCGATGGTCTGAACGAAGGAAAAATGTTCTTAACTCACAGTCCGGACGGTGCGGAAGCGGAACGACAAAATGGTAATTTCTAGTAAAAATTTGAAAACTCGTGTCTGCAGAAAGAAAAATCCCGTGTCTAAATAATTACCCTTATTCAAATTATATAGTAAAGAAGAAGAAGATAAGAGCAGTAGAGAGAACACAACTCTTATTCTCTATTTGCACTTCAGCCCACTCGGTATACTGATATTTTAAAGTATTCTTATTCTATTTTAATTTCTGAATGTGCTAATTTCACTGGGATAAATATGCTAATTTCACTCAGATGGGTAAATTTTTCAATGCTTTGTATTGTTGGCCTCTTGATCTTTTTAAGTTAAAAAAATTATTGTCTAGAATAATTTATTTTATAATATATAATTAAAATTTTAATTAAATATTACTTATAATAATATATTAAATATCAAGAAGGCCCATTTAATTTTTTTGTCTTAGGCCTAAACTTATTTCTAGACGGCCCTGAGCCCACAACCTCGTTCCTGGAAAGTTTATTTATTTTATTTTATTTATATAATATACATCCATTTGGAATTTGTGAGTTCTTGATAATGACAGTGGTGACAAAAATGGCTTTTTTTTTTTCCAGTCTAGTGGGGATAAGGGATTCGAATGATATAGAAACTGATGCCTTTAGGAAAAAGGTTATGAGTTTTCAAATTCATAATTTACTGCAGTAGAAGGTGATTCACAAAATTATCATTCCGAGAGGAATGTGTGATAATAGAGTGTGACCTAACCTGTTGATTTCATAAGGGCTTGAAAGCATTTAAAAATCATGGAATGGTTTTAGAGCTCTGATTTGAATCACATATAGAACATATCTATGTATATCAGTTAGAGAGAGACTCACCAAGGTCCGGCCGGGAAGAGATGTCGGTGAAGAAGAGGAAAAACGACAACGACCCGAAGAGGAGGAGACGAGGGAAGGGGGAAAAAAGCTGCCGGCTGGAACAATAGAAAACAAAGAGGTCTGCTAGGGTTTGACTGTTTGAGATTTGAGGGTAACCGGGTAAAGCAGCCTTTTATATTAACTTATGAAAATATGGTTGGGTCGGAGTTTTCTCGGGTCGGGTCGGGTTGGGTTGAAATTTAAAGGCCTCAGCCCAACCCGACCCGAATTTCTGTCGGGTTTTTCTTTTCTCAACCCGACCCGACCCTATAGCCCGACGATTGTAACCCGATCCGTATGATTTCTCGGGTCGGGTCATGCGGGTCACGCCAAAACCCAACCCGAGTTGCAGCCCTACTATATTTACTAACCACTCATTTCTCCTTGCACCTGAGAAGTGCAAAAAGGCCGAACTCAGTCATGGATAGTTTGACCTTGACTTAAATGTTGGTCAATTTATTTATTTAATTACAATATTCAATGTGTTTCGGCATAATTCATCAAGTTATAATTCATCTTGAGTTGACCTAGAGCTCATGATGTCAAGACTCAATTGAGAACCAAGAATCGAGTTTCTTTATGTATAGATACGTTTATAATATTTGTTGAAAGGTACACATGTATGTATTAATGAAATAAAGTCTTGAATTCGATTCACACTCAATTTTTTTAGATCAATTCTTATTACTCTCCATTCACTAAATTAGTGTGTCTGAATTGAGAGGTTTGTACGTTTATGAGATTAGTCTCACGTACAATGTAGAATGGGACATACTTATGTTATAAAAATAAAGGTGGTTTAAATAAACACATTTACTATCATGAGCTGAACTTAAATGAGCCTCCTAATAAGGTGACCACAAGTCTAGGCGAGCTAAGTAGGCCTACCTTGACCTAGATTCATCTACTCACAAGTTGGGCTTGAATTCAAGTCTATTCAAGCACACTCGAATTCGGTGCTCTTGTTATTTACACTCATTGTTGGATCAAACCCAAGTCTTATGACAAGATTAGATCTTTGTACTGTTTAAACCATGCCTAAAATATAAATTAAGACTGATTTTAGGTTAGACTATTTAAATATAAATCCTTTTTAACAATCCATTTTCATGATTCATAACAAAAGAATTCCAAATATGCTTTGTACAAATTGGGTTAAATAAACAGGGACACTGTGTGGCTGAAAGTATGACCGACTGTACCTATTTCAGCCCATTTCACTTGAGATGACAAATCAAACAGCTGCTTAACTTATGACCTTCTCAATAAATACCCGAGGCCCAAGGGTGGAACTGAGAGCAGCGGGCCGAAGCCATGGCCCCTCATTCTTTGACTTTCAACAGTAAGCAATTTTTACATAGATTCCCTCTAGAAAAGTGTTCACAAGTAAATAATAAGTTCTTCTTAAGTCCATGTCTCCTTCAAGTCCAGATTTGGTGGTTGTTCGTCGTCATTCATGACGTGAACCAGGCGGCATATGTAATGTGCACATTAGAAAGACAAGCGTCAAACTGGGCTTGCCCATTTGCAACTGAAATCAATCTCTTACTTTCAGAAATTGAATGCAGTAGACGATCCAGGTTCGAACAAATGAAGCTAAATTTTCATCTTCCAGCTAAGGAAAATAAAGGCCCACTAAATTGCACACAAGCTGGGCCCTTGACTATAAGTTGCCTAAGAGTAATCTGTCCTATTCCATCTCTGCCTTCCAAGGGTACACAAATTGGACCCTATGTTTTGTGAATAGGTGCAGGGGAGCCATTAAGACTGTATTTGACTGCTTCTGAGGAATCCATTAGTCTTAAAAGAGTGATCGGAGAAAAATTATTCGCCAATTGAGAATATGTGCTTCTCTCTCCATTGCCTTGTTAAAACAGGACTGAATAGGGCCCTGTGCTTATCACTCAACTCTGCTTTGTTTACATGTTGCCCTGACTAGTTTTAGTCTTCATCAAATCACAATTGAAACTCGGTTAGTACTTCTGATAGAGAAGTTGTGGGCGTGCTTGACTTGGAAATCTAAATTAGGTCAAATGATTTTTTTTTTTTTTATTTAAGTTTTTGAACTATGAAATTGGCATCTTACAGGCAATGGATCTTTTCGAGCCTAGATATGCTCTTCACTATGATGCATTTTGGAGTGACCCACTTGTAATTGAACTCTGAACCCGCCATTTGGACCCAGGGGTCAAAATATCGGCCGATACTGTGCGTATCGGCCGATATAATTCGGTTTTTCAGCCACCGAATTATATCGGCCGATACGTATAGTATCGGCCGTACAAAAAAAAATTCGGCCGATATGTCCGAATTTTTGACCGAATTATCGGTCATCATATCGGCCGAATTTTAAAAATTCGGTTTTTTGTTTTTTTTTTAAAAAAAAAAACTTTTTTTTTCATAATAAATATCGGCCGAGATGACCGATATATCGGTCCAAATCTCGGCCGAATCTGGGCCGATTCGGCCGTTTTTTCCCCCTGAAAACAGTAAATCTCGGGCCTGGGCCCAACTCAAGTTCGGCGATATTTTGCCGATATATCGGACGATATCTCATGTCCGATATATCGGGCGAGATCTCGGACGAGATCTCACCTGTCAACCAATTTCTCCCCATCACATCTCTGTGTACAGCGGACTGCAGGATTCGAATGGTCCGGCATGCATGAATATTTTATTATTTTTTTTAAATCCAAAAAATCGAACCGGTCCAATTTTTTCCTATAAATACCATTCACCTACATCTAAAATTTCACACCTTATTTTCAAAGAGAAAATCAGATTTTACTATTTATCTTTCAAAAAAATTGCACTCTTCATTACTTGATTTAAGTAAGTTCTAAACGACCCGGATTTGTTTGAAACCGAACGATCCAGACCGTTCAAAGGTTTCTTCATTTACAGATCTACTGCTCTTGTAAGTTTTGTAATTTATTTCGATTTATCTGTATTTTATTTTAATTTTTTTAGCCAAAAATAACATAAAAGAAGTTAAAAAATGCTTGAAGTTAAATAAGATATGTAGTAATAAAAGCTTTATATAGGTATTATAATTTTTTTTCCATCTTAATGTATCTGTAGTTAGTTTTTGTGTACTTTGTTAGTTACTATTTTTTTTCATTTATTTATTCATTTTTGTTAACTATTTCAACATAAAATAGCATAAATGAAAAAAAAAGTTAGAAAATGATAATACCTATAAAATAATAGATGAACATTTTTCATTTGCTCTTAGTTACTGTTACTAACATGTTAAAATTTACAGCAACATTTTTTACATTCACTTACTCCTTATTTTAATTATTTCATTATTATCTATGGACTATGATATATAAATGTTAGTAAATGGTAAAACCTATAAAATAATACATGAAATTTTTTTATTTGTTGTTATTTAATGTATACTAACTTCTTTTACAGGGATGAAATTTTTTCCTTTTATTTTATTTCTTTTTGTAATTATTTCATTTTATCTATGGACTATGACATATAAATGTTAGAAAATGGTAAAACCTATAAAATAATACATGAAATTTTTTTATTTGCTGTTATTTAATGTATACTAACTTCTTTTACAGGGATGAAATTTTTTCCTTTTATTTTCTTTATTTTTGTAATTATTTCATTATTATCTATGGTCTATGATATATAAATGTTAGAAAATGGTAAAACCTATAAAATAATACATGAAATTTTTTTATTTACTGTTATATAATGTATACTAACTTCTTTTACAAGGATGCAATTTTTTCCTTTTATTTTATTTCTTTTTGTAATTATTTCATTATTATCTATGGACTATGATATATAAATGTTAGAAAATGGTAAAACCTATAAAATAATACATGAACTTTTTTTATTTGCTGTTATTTAATGTATAATAACTTCTTTTAAAGGGATGCAATTTTTTCCTTTTATTTTATTTCTTTTTGTAATTTTCACCATTTTATTACTATTTATATAATTTCCCACTATCGTAACTTCAAAAATATATTAGAAGATGTAAATGTCCGATATTTTATGAAAAAATTACATATTCAATAAGCTCATAATTTTCTGCATTTGCTGTAATTTTTTTGGATTTTTTTTTTTTAAAAAAAAAAAAAAAAAAAAAGGGGGAGGAGAGAGAAAAAGTTCGGCCGATATATCGGCCGAACCGATATATCGGCCGATATGAAAAATCGGCCGGGATAACGGCCCGGCCGATTTTTTTACCCCTGTTTGGACCCTACTGTTTCTAAATGGGCTTGACCATATACCCTACTGTCCTGACCCAAAACATTAGCCGGGAAATCGGTAATAGCAACATCTTAGTCTCTTAGGGCCATATCTTCTTTGTTTCTTTCTCAACCATTTATTTAGCACAAACCAGGGGTGAAGATATTGGCTGATACAAAACGTATCGGCCGATATGATATGATTTTTAGAGCCTATCATATCGGCCGATGCGTATTGTATCAGCCGTACGCAATAGTTTTAGGCCGATAGGACCGATATATTGGTCTGATATCGACGGGACATAGCCTTTTAAAAAAAAAAAAAAAAAATCAAAACTGTAGTGTGCCCGAGTTGATATCTCAGTCGATATCGGACCAATATCGGTCTAGATTTTTTCAATTTTTTTTTTTTTAAATCAGCTTTCTTTTGTATTATTTATTTATTTTTTAATTCAAGAATAAAAAAATAATAAAAAAATACCGATATTTAAAAAAAAAACACAAGAGAAGAGAGAAATTGGAGAATATAAACTCACTATAAATTTGCCCTTATCATAAATTTCCCATCTCTAATCTAAGATGGTGGTTGTGACTTGTGAATTCACTACTTTCTATTTTCGCTCTCCATGTAATGCTCTGATCAATTGAAATAAAGTGTAATATTTTCATCGTTCTAGCGTATATTTGCAGCATGCGTGATAAGAACTGCAAATATATGCTATTGGACATGAATTCTAGCAGAAATTAAATAACTTTGCCATTATCTTTCAGATCTATTAACTCATGTTTAAAAATCGGTTTTTAAAGAAAGAGTGCTCATGCGTTTATAAATTCCATAACCCACAAGCCCACATGCGATGTGAGACATGCTAACACTCTCTCTCAGCGCTAGGGCTGGAGACAATTGGCTCTTCCCCCCCACACATGTTTGGAAATACGAATACGACCATCCCTGTGGGCCCTTTGCTCCATGTTAAAACACATGAGTAGAATTCATCATTAAAAATGGCTAATAAGGAGAAGGTGTTTATGTATTTAGAAACCCAAGATCTCAAAGGTTCACTAACAATGTGGGACTTTTGCTAACATTCCTTCTCAGGGTTTAGGGTTGGAGAAACTTGGCTCTCCCCTCAACGTCAGGACTGCAGACACTCGGTTCTACCCTCCATACAAGGCTGGAGCTATGAACCCAACTCATTCCAGTGGTACCTCACTCTGATATCATGTAAAATACAAGGCGTATAAGCACATGGGTACCCTTTCCTTTCAAGCCAATTTTTAAAGACAAATTCTGCTTATATTTTTTAACAAAATCAATGTAATATTAGATCATCACGTCCCACACAGCCTGAGTAAAAAATCACAGCCAGGTACTATAGGTAACTGCATGTGCAGCGGGTGTAAAGTTCACAAATTTCATATCGTGTGAGTACAAACATTAGTAACTGTATATAATATGAGAGGCACCCTCCTCTGAACGACTAGCTTTTGAACTCAATATCATGATCGTTAATAGACTCGACTACAATTTTTGAGCAAATTAACGAATCAGCCTAATGTTTCTGCCACCAATACACAAATAATAGCCCCTTTTCAACAGTAAACTCAAATATTCATTTATTGGTTATACATAACACGATTCCCTTACCTCATGGTGTAGAGAATCAAATTTGAAAGAATTTGACTCAACATGTTAGTCGAGTTGACACCTCTCCTGATCATTTCGGCCCAGAAAATGGATTCCGGGTAACCCGATTTTACATCTTTTAATCAAGGCATGAAATGGCTGAATGGAAACCACTGCAAATTCTTTAAAAGAGACTCGAATTTGCATATAATCTCAAACATGGATATCTTTCCACATCAGCCATGGATATCTTTAAAGAAAAATGTCATAGAGCTTGAAGAGAAAACCATGCCAAATTTGAAATATGTTTGGTGGAATTGTGGAGTTATTCTAGATGTCCATGTCTGCTCTGTTAACCAAGTCAAGAAATTTTAATAAAACACAGCAGAAAGAGACATCCACGAGTAGTAGTATGTGATTGTCATTATTGAGGTAGGAATATTATATATCAAAATACCCACCAATTTATCTGGTGAAAAGCCCTTAAGATCCAGTCCAAAATTCTGAAATGTATATTCTAGAAAGAACATGGCTCCACATGATTTAGATTTAGAGAATAAAGAAGGAGCTCCTCAGTGTGAAAAGAAGAAAAAAATTGACAGTTAAAGACAATTTAGGCTACATACAGTTTCATATTTGAATCTTTAAAGTTGTCAAACAATCTTTTGTGTGCCCGTGACACTCCACCAACCAATCAAGTTGGGGATGAAACAACTAAAGAGACAGACCATTCTGATTTCTTTCACATATATAAATGTATATAAATGGACAGGTAGATTTGAGAATATATTGTTGACAAGTTATTTTAGCACATTGATATGATAAGAATCCAACCTGCTAATGTGGTTTTGCTCCATTTTAGCACATAGATTACATAAGAATCCATTGTTGCTGACAGACTGTAGTGACTACTAGTGAGAATTCAATTGCCATTTTCATTTTTTTAAATTATTGACAGGAATATCAGGTTTTTAATTTTACATACAAGCGACACTGATGCACTTTTTGACTACTTAAATTGCGTTTGGATGAAAAGTAAATTTTGTAAGGGTATGCAAAACATGAGTTTTTCTTGAACATGGATTTCCTTTATTTATTTGACAACTACAGTAGAAAATGTATAAGAGAAAAAATTGTAGCTTAAGGGAGAGAAAAAGTGATTACCTTTTGCAGTGAAGGGGTTTTGGATTTGTACGGGAGAGGAGAAACTTGAGATTTTCTCGTCAATTCCCTTCATTACCAAATTGGAGGTAAATGAAAGTTATCTTCATTTTCACCTCTCTACCCCTCATTCAAATGCAAATCTGATCATCCTTATTTTCAAAAGAATCGTTACTTCTATTACTTTCCTTATTTAAAAAAATGTGACAATTAGCTGCAGATGCTCATTCTTATGTGATACCTTGTGCAGTTTATGGTTCTTCTCGTTGAAGGAATATGTGGCGGGTTTAAATTAGGCTGTCGAGTCCAAACTTTCCGTAAAGTGAGGATTTCCTTTCCTTTAATTCAGCATTTCAGCGCCATTAGTTTTGTATCTTGTGACTGTTGGATTCAACTAGTTCAAAGGATATAATTACGTAGGTGCACTGATAGAAGGAAATTATATTAATTAGAGAGAAAAAAGAACACTCATTTCTAACACGGATAAAATTTATTAGGAGACACGGGATAGAGTGAAATTCTTATTTTACCCCTACCAGTGTATCGATATGCAAAATATATAAATGTAGAGCGACGTGTTATCGGTATACCGGTACTTGATGAGCGGCACATCGGTAAGAGTAAAATAGAAATTTCACTCTATTCCGTGTCTCCTAATAGATTTTGCCCGTGTTAAGATGGCTGACCGAGAAAAAAAAAGTAAATAAGAGACTCGATGAGCTCATTTGTATATTTTTTCGGGATTTTTTCCCACTTTGAATGAATCTTACCCATTATTCAAAAAAAAAAAAAAAAAATTTGTTAGGATCGGAGTAATGCAATCCATTGGATGAAGAATGTGCAGAAAGTCACTTAAAACTTCTAGTCAGTTATGAAATTCTATCATGTTCTTCACAACTCAATTCAGCGTTCAGAACCATATCTTGATTGTAGTAAAAACATATTTTTTAATATTGGTCAATACATAATAGTTTTTTTAGTGTCCATATACGATATATATCAGTCGATATCAATAATAATTTTTTTTTTTAATATTCATCTCATTCGTGAGCTCCATTGATATCTCGACCGATATTTATCTATCTCGAGTAAATATCGGCCCTGATATGGGTCAATATTTTCATTTTTAATTTTCAGCTTTTTAATTTCCAATATTTGAAAAAGAAGAAGAGAGAGAATGATGTCTATATCATTATATCAGCCGATTTTTATACCTACCTGTGAGTAAAAGATCAATTGAAAGAAAGATCATCTTCATGAACTTGCTTGAGGAGGACAACCAGGCGATCTGCTGCGATGTGGAAATGAGCCAAAAGAAAAAAAAAATGGTAATTCTTTGGACCCTTGTTTATTCTATACTTTAGTAGAAAACAAAGAAATTGCATCACTCTCACCATGCTCACAGTAGATTTTGGAAGAAAATTATTATTAAATACGTAATAGAGAATGACTGCCGGCAAGAATGAGATGGCGATTCCATTAGCGACTCATAAAACCCCACCACCACCCCTCCACAAATTCCAATTCCATAACATGTTTCGCCAGCTAAACCGCCATCCAGGGCCGGCTCTATACATGAGGCTTAAGGCGAAAAATCTAAATGGGGTATTCTTGATATTTAATATATTATTATAAGTAATAATTAATTAATATTTTAATTATATATAATAATAAAATTATCTAAAATCTATTTTTCTTACTTTTTGAGATGTAAAATTACTAATTAAATTTTTATATTCATATTTTGCTAAAATATAATTGCAAATATGGTTAATTCATTTAGTATTTAAATTAATGAAAAATTAAAATGAGTTAAATTAAAAGGTTAAAGAACAATAGAACATGACACTGTGAAAATAAGCGAATTGATGAAGGATTACAATGTCCTCTATTATTCTACTAACTCACCAAAGATCTCTAAATTAAAAGTCACAATATAATTTGCAGAGAGAAAATATATTGTTAAATAAAATTTTATAAGCACAAACTTAAACCAAAAGAAGCACTAAAATAATCCAAAATCCCAGCCCTACAAATTTACAAATCAACACCCACCGAAAATGCAAACAATACTAGAAATGAGTAGGAGAATCCCTTGAAATATATTCCCCTCATCTAAAGTACTTTAATCAATTGCTTATTTTATCAACAGAAGATGCTACTCTTTACTCTTGAGTACTTGCAATTACTGAATTTTTCTAACTCTGTAGCCCTTATATCTCTTTGTCAACATATGTAATTTTCCTAAATATTTGATCCACTTATTAGATGAAAGATCCTTTATGTCTATGATCAAAATTGGAGATCTTCAGTTGAATGATTGAGTATTTTCTAAAACTATGTCCTAACTCTCGATAATACCTCTACTAAAACAAGTTTCATTTCAATTGTAGAGTATTTATTACCAAATATCTTATCATAATTCAAAAAAGAAAAGAAAAAAACTCTCGACAAATCCCCTCATAAATTGAATACTTTGCATTTCCTCCCATTGCAAATGGTTTTACCATTTTTCATCTAAGCCAAACATGCTTAGACATGTCCATTTTTCTATATGCTCTGTCTCTCAATCCCATCCACTCCACCTATGCAATCAAAATAGGAGTGGGGCCTAAGGCCCAGGCCTAATTTACCTTATAGTTAGGCTGGACCTGAATATGTTTAGTCTTGGCCCCTTTTCCATATGCTCTGTCTCTCAATTCCATTCAGTCCACCATTCAATCAAAATAAGAATGGGGCCTTTTTAAATGGGGGCTTAAGGCCGAGGCCTAACTTGTCTTATAGTTAGGACCGGGTCTGCTGCCATGCTCACGTGGAAACTGTATCATTTTTGTTTTTACTCAAGCAACCCTTTCTAAATCTTACTCTATAAATCCCCACCATGCATTGCTAATCTCTTCACACCACCTTCTACTATTTCTAGTTCACTGCTACTCATAGTAATTAGTATTACTAGAGAAGATGGCCCGAAAGAGCTCAGCATCGACCACTCTTTTCCTCGCCCTGAACCTTCTCTTCTTTGTCCTTGTGACAGCCAACCACAAACCTTGCGGGTGCCCAAATCCAAATCCAAATCCCACTCCCAGCCCTACCCCTTCTTCCAAGGGCAAGTGTCCTAGAGATGCACTGAAGCTAGGTGTATGTGCCGACTTGCTGGGTTTGGCCAATATTATTGTGGGTTCCCCACCAACTAAGCCCTGCTGCTCTTTGCTGAAGGGTCTGGTTGATCTTGAAGTTGCTCTCTGCCTCTGCACTGCCATTAAAGCCAATATCTTGGGATTAAACCTAAATATCCCTGTTGCACTCAGTGTTCTAGTGAATGCATGTGGCAAGAAGGTCCCATCTGGGTTCAAATGCTATTAGAACTCTCCTTCCTTCCTTGGCTTGCTCCTTTTTACATTTTTAGTGTCTTTGTGCCTTGTGTTTTTCTCGTGTGCAAATCAATAAGGTTTTGATTGTTTGTAATCTGGGCCTTTCGGGTGCAGAAATGATTGTTCTATTGCCATGAAAAGATGGCACGTCACATGTGGTTTGAAGATGGCCCTATTATCTTGAAATTGAATAAAGTTACTCTGTTATAGGATGGTCAGCTTTCTCTTTTGATCATTTAATTCACATTGTATGGGAACTTCAATCATGGTTGACCCATTGCCGGGCCCATCCTATCTCTGTTTGAGCCAGAGTTTAGCTCGGGCTAGGATATGTGGGCTCAATTTTAAGCCCAAGCCTGGAGCTTCCGAAATTGATAAGTTTGATTATTTTCGGTTAAATATTTCAACAAGCCAGAGATACTAATTATCTGTCAAGGATCATTAATGAAGTGAGTTTTGGGCCTCGATTAAATATATTGTGGGCTTGTGGCAGATAAAAGAAGGTTCAGGTCATCAAACATTCAGACAGGTAGATCCTTTTCACTTGTAGAAACTTTCCATACTGGGTTTGTTTATAGTTATATCTAAGAATTCTCATACCATCTTAAATCACATGTCTTAGTCTTCTTAGTCTATCTTTTACTATTACTCTATTTATCCATCTATCATTATCATTAAAAAATCATTAATGAGAGATTGACATTTATATTTTAATTTGATAAATTAATTTTCATAAGTCTACTACTATCTATTTGTTATTTAAGCGATTTGGTGGGCTTACATGCATCAATTGTTGTAATTAATTAAATAAAGATCTTTGCCATAAACTGGTCTCTGCTCCACAGAAATGAGAAATCCACCTTTAAAGTGCAAAATAAAACTGTATACAAGTAATCATTGAATAGTATAACGGTGTGAATCTGAAAATAAGGAAGGCAGGCTTGTTTATTTGATTTGATTAAAGAAGAATAGATGAGGGAGACAGAGACACGGTCGTGAACATAGTCAAATAAATGTCCGTGACCGCACAAGCCATTGTCGTTTTGATTTTGGAGTGAGGGACCGCTCTTGCTTACAATCACAGGCAAACTAATATAATTGATAAAAGAATGCATTTATTTAATAAATAAAGATCACATGCTCTCCGATGAATGAGATCCAAATTAAGGATTTCAATGGTGAAACCCTGAAGGACCTTCTCTTTATTCACTCGATCACTAGAGGAAAAAAAAAAAGACATACCAATTTCGATTGGATGGTTGGTGAAATCAAACTCACCAAAGAAATTTGGAGTTCGATCAAGTTCAAATCGAATGTGAAAGTATTATTCAAGATATTTGAATTTAATTGAAAGTATACAAGAACTTAGATCAAGCACTAATTTAATTTGAAAACACCGAATCTTCTAAGATTCAATTTGGATGTGGAATTAAAATTTAATTACTCATGGAAAATAAATGCAAGACATGAATAAAATTCATCATACATAAAATAATTTCAAATAATTAAATTTAATTTAAATACAAAACTAAATAAAATACAACGTACCAAGCAAAGAACTCACCTCTACCCAGGGATTTAAAAAACGGCTAAACCGATATATCGGCTGATATGTAAATATCGGCTGATATGCATATCGGCCGAAATATCGGCTGATAATTTTCTCTCTCCTCCAATATCGGCATTTCTCTCTCTTCCGATATCGGAACCGTGAAAAACAGTGAAAAACCGTAAAAAACCACAAAAAACCGTGAGAACCCGTGAAGCCGTAAATCCTGAACCGTTAAAAACCATTAAAAACCGCAAAAAATCGTGTAAAAACTGTGAAAAACCGTATCGGTGTTTTAAAAAAATAAATAAATTTAAATACCGATATTTATGAATATCGGCTGATATTGTGACCGATATTTCGAATCGAATATCGGTCATATCGGCCGATAATATTTATGTACGGCCGATATATATCGTATCGGCTGATATCGTTCGGTATTAAAATACTGATACATAGCCGATATGTATCGGCCGATATTTCAACGTTTGCCTCTACCATAGGGAGAACTTCAAACAAAGCTTCAAGCTTTAAATTTTATTCATCTCAAATTCTGATTTATTTTCAAAATTGATCTAGCACACAATTTATAAACCTTATTCTCAAGAAAACAAAAAAAGTATTCTAATTTCGAAACTACAGAAAAAAGAAAGCTTCCCAAAGCTCCTTGCAGATCTGCTTGATTTTCTCGTGAATCCAACCGATCATTTCTATCGGTCACACTGATCACCACCGTCAGTCGAATCTTCAGAGATAAAGTTTTTTGACAGTGAATTCTACCATTTATTGGTTGCACCGCCTTCCTTCGGTCGGATTGATGACCCCTGTCGGTCGAACCGAACTTCCCAATTTTGCACGATCAGTCTCTTGGTGATGTGGTTGTGCACAGTGGGATCCTCTCTTACATCCGTTGATGCGGACATAGGCTTGGAGCGGAATTTCATCGATACGTTAGTTCGTCCTACCACCGATGGGGCCGTCGTGTCTCATAGACTTTGGAACGGGCGTGGAAAATGACGGGATCAATGTCTAATACAAGAGACATGAATTGAGACCTTTAAAAGTCGCATATACAGTTATAAAACCATGGATTGACTGAAGTAGAGATGGAAGCCCATCACTTTTCTCAGGTACAAGAACAGCAATCACGAGTCATGGAAGAATTTTCTTTAAATGGATCCAGCTTATAATTAATATGCAGTTTCTTTAAAAATGATTAATACTTCTTCTTTGAAAATGCTTAATGTCTATGGGATTTTCTTTCCCTAATGTTTATTGCAATTTGTAGAAAAAAGACAAGCAAATGGTAAGTTTTCCCTGATGTTTACTGCAATTTGTAGAAAAAAGACGAGCATAAACATCCAACTTTCCTATCGTTTCTGAGCCACGCAGACCCTACTGAAAATTCTACCCTCAAGTATTAATCTTTCAAATCTATATAATAAAATAATTCTTTTTAGAGTATTTGAATTTCTTTCACTTGGACAACGTCATCTATGAATCAAAATCACTCTTCGATTTGTGGGGTTTATAAAGTTAGAGTTTAGTGCTATGACATTGAATCATAGATGACGTTGGGTTTATCTGTGAGAGTTTTACGGTGAGTATCCCACGGTTTCCCACATGTAAATTCAAAAAAATAAAATAAATCAAACTCCTTGAATGTTAAAAACACAGAATATTTGCAATAAATGTTCATTAAAGTCATGAAGACTGTGAGTATTAGATAAATATTTGATTTATTAAAATTAGTAAATTTAATAATATTTGTGAATCGAATCTCAAATAAATAAAATAAATAACTTAAAAAACTAATGAACCAACAAGAAGAAGTACTAGCGTGCAGTAAAATTTCGACTTATTAATTTTATATAGGTTGCATGTTTCTTCTTATTAATATGGTTGTTAGGAATATTAAGTGGTTTGTTATGTTGTGATTATTGAATCATGAGGCAACCATTTCGATCACTTAAAGATAAATAAATTAATTCAAGAACTGACAAAATGGAATTTTATACCTTCATGAAATTAAAGAAATGGTTGATAATTTGAAACTTAAAAAAAATAGTCATTAAATAATTATAATCGTCTGATTTAAATTAAATAAAAAATAATTGAAGTAGATTTTTCTATCAATTATTAATTTTACTTAGTTAAATGGAATGAATAAAAATATTTAAATGAAACTTACTTCTACAATCATTATATCGTCAATCTCTGATCAATTTGATAAAATTGATATCTTCAATAAAATAATATATTAATGAGATTAAAACTGAGTCATAAAAGTCATGTCGAAATTATTGCTTCCATTCCAATAATGTCATTATTTTCTTAAATTGTTCTTGTTTTCCCCAAGTCGTACCTCTTAAAATCAATTGACAACGGATTATCAGTATAAAGGTTATGTAGCAAGTGCATGAAAAATACCAAGACTACATTCCTGACTAATCCCACATATAAGAAAGAAATCATCTGAGTGTCTCGTGTACTTCAATTCAAGACGTCTAATCTAATCAAAAGAATAAAATAAATTCAACTTTATAAAAAATTTTGATAAACAAATACTTCCTCTGTTCCCTTAATTATTAGGTCCCAAATCCATCATCCATAATCCATAAGTAGATTTTTCAACACAAAACCAATAGACGACAACAGAGAGAAATCAACATTACATAAAGCAAACCCAGCACTCCAAGCATGATGAAAAGACAAGAGAAAAAAGAAAAGAACACATACACAAGAAGGGAAGGAGATTAAGCACACTGGAAACCAGTTGGGAACTTCTTCCCACATGTGTTCAACAGCAAGCTTAGAGAGACAGGAATGTTGAGGTTGATGCCCAGTATATTAGCTTTAATGGCAGTGCAAAGGCAGACGGCAGCCTCAAGATCGACAAGACCGTTGATCAGTGAGCAGCAAGGAAGCGTAGGTGGTGAACCCACAACCACATTCACCAACCCAAGCAAACCTGCACATACACCAAGCTTCAGTGTATCGTTAGTGCATTTTGCCTTGTGGTGAGGCTTCGGGGAAGCCGCTGGAGGGTAAGCGACATTGTTAGAGGAGACCAATGTGAAGAAGAGAAGGTTGAGGGAGAGCAAGAGGGCCATTGAAGCAAAGGATTTAGAAGCCATCTCCAAACACCAGAGACCAGAGAGTCAAGTGGCTTGATTCAATTGATGGGATTTGGGTAGATGGGTTCGACCCTATTTATAGATAGAGAGAGTGATTTGTTTGGAAAAAAAAATAAGAGCAAGGAACCCATGTGGGTAGGGCTGGCAAAGTGGCATTGCATGATGGAAGATACATGATTTAGGGTTTGCATTTTGTTTTTTTCTTATAAGTGATTAGAGTCCCTGCTCATCTCTCTTCTTGAACGTGTACTAAACAGTTTATAAAGACTCATCTTGTACGTAAACAAGAATCAGCTTTTACAAACAAAATTATAATATTGGTATATGATATCACCAATCTCTTGGTAAACTCATTTCATGCAGTAACCAGGTAGATCTATATCGTGGAGAGTGGAATTTGTACTGTGTTAGTGGTTAAAATGGATACTCATCCAGTAAATTTAAATCTTGATATTATAATCCCCAAATTTCACCATTAGCAACGTAAGAATTTTAAGTTTCTAATAGCTAAAAATTGTATGGATTTTAAAATCAGAAATCCTAACAGTTCATTAAGTTTAAACTTTGTTAATTATTTCAATTGAATAGAGAAAATAACCAAGGGATGCAATAAGTAGACCATTTTGTGCAATATTTCCTTTATATTACCATGTCTTCACCAAGACTTACATTCGAGGTGTGGATATAGGTGGCACCTCTATAAGGAGTAAGGTTTTTACGATATTCTCTTGGGTACAGGTGTACCTATGGGTTAGATTCTCTTTTAGCTCTTGTAGAAGAGGATTTTTCTGTCCAAGAATTCTCTTTTTACCTTGTTTGAAAAAAAATATTATGAATAAAAGAAGATAAAGAGAGAAGAGAGAACAAAGGATTAGAAAAAAATCATAACTTCTCTTCTCTCCTATGTAGAAATAGATTTAGGGAGTCCCTTTTTAACCTACTTATTGTTAGGGTTGGCTTTGAATTAGTCTCATATTGGAAGTATTTAGGGAGATTTAGGGATTTAAAAAAAATTTGACAACTCCACTTAAGAGGTTAGACTTTTTAGGTGGATACTTAGGTTCTAACAAGTGTCATCAGAACCAAGATTCAGACCACCTCATGTAGGTTTAAGAGATCCTCTACGTAGATGGGATGACTAGCCTAGCTTGAGGGGGCAATTCTTGGGGCTAGTTGTGAATGAGTCCCATATTGAAAGTGTAAGATTTAAGAATTTATAAATGACTTGGGTCACTCTACCTAACAAACTAGTCTTTTGAACTGAATACCCAGATCTTAACACTTATTAAATTCTAAATTAAAAAAAAATCATTTATATTCCCTCATTTTCCATCTTATAAGTAAATGAAAGGCCTCTTTCTCTTTTTTTTTTTTAACAGAAGTAAATGAATGGTCCTGAATCATCTGATTTTGAGACTCTTGTACTCTACCAATATAGTCGATTAAATAATCAGCAATCAGATGATTGGAATTACCTAAACCGTAATTGTTTTTTTTTACCATGACCCATTAATGTTGGGCCCACAATTTGGAAATATGCTTTGCCACATGTGTGGTGAATTTGTGCGAGAGCATCAGTCACCACTCACTTCCAAAGTAGAAATGTCTGACCTGATGCCTCAGTATTTATAACATTTGTCTACATCCATTCGAGCATTCCTTCGCCTCTTGAATCGCACATGATGATTACCATTTATTAAAAAAAAATTTAACCAAGTTCCCGTAGTCATCCGATGCCCATGGCTTGCGAGGGATAGCATGCATCTGAGTGTCTCGTGTATAAAGTAAATTAAAAAAAAGTCGAATTCAAGACGTCTAATCTAATCAAAAGAATAAAATAAATTCAACTTTATAAAAATTTTGATAAACAAATACTTCCTCTGTTCCCTTAATTATTTGGTCCCAAATCCATCATCCATAATCCATAAGTAGATTTTTCAACACAAAACCAATAGACGACAACAGAGAGAAATCAACATTACATAAAGCAAACCCAGCACTCCAAGCATGATGAAAAGACGAGAAAAAAGAAAAGAACACATACACAAGAAGGGAAGGAGATTAAGCACACTGGAAACCAGTTGGGAACTTCTTCCCACATGTGTTCAACAGCAAGCTTAGAGAGACAGGAATGTTGAGGTTGATGCCCAGTATATTAGCTTTAATGGCAGTGCAAAGGCAGACGGCAGCCTCAAGATCGACAAGACCGTTGATCAGTGAGCAGCAAGGAAGCGTAGGTGGTGAACCCACAACCACATTCACCAACCCAAGCAAATCTGCACATACACCAAGCTTCAGTGTATCCTTAGGGCATTTTGCCTTGTGGTGGTGCTTGTGGTGAGGCTTGGGGGAAGCCGGTGGAGGGCAAGGGACATTGTTAGAGGAGACCAATGTGAAGAAGAGAAGGTTGAGGGAGAGCAAGAGGGCCATTGAAGCAAAGGATTTAGAAGCCATCTCCAAACACCAGAGACCAGAGAGTCAAGTGGCTTGATTCAATTGATGGGATTTGGGTAGATGGGTTCGACCCTATTTATAGATAGAGTGATTTGTTTGGAAAAAAAAATAATAGCAAGGAACCCATGTGGGTAGGGCTGGCAAAGTGGCATTGCATGATGGAAGACACATGATTTAGGGTTTGCATTTTGTTTTTTTCTTATAAGTGATTAGAGTTCCTGCTCATCTCTCTTCTTGAACGTGCACTAAACAGTTTATAAAGACTCATCTTGTACGTAAACAAGAATCAGCTTTTACAAACAAAATTATAATATTGGTATATGATATCACCGAGCTCTTGGTAAACTCATTGCATGCAGTGACCAGATAGATCTATATCGTGAAGAGTGGAATTTGTACTGTGCTAGTGGTTAGAATGGATACTCATCCAGTAAATTTAAATCTTGATATTATAATCCCCAAATTTCACCATTAGCAACGTAAGGATTTTAAGTTTATAATAGCTATAAATTGTATGGATTTTAAAATCATAAATCCTAACCGTTCAATGAGTTTAAATTTTGTTAATTATTGCAATTGAATAGAGAAAATAACCAAGGGATGCAATAAGTAGACCTTTTTGTGCAATATTTCCTTTATATTACCATATGTCTTCACCAAGACTTACATTCGAGGTGTGGATATAGGTGGCACCTCTATAAGGAGTAAGGTTTTTACGATATTCTCTTGGGTACAGGTGTACCTATGGGTTAGATTCTCTTTTAGCTCTTGTAGTAGAGGATGTTTCTGTCCAAGAATTCTCTGTTTACCTTGTTTAAAAAAAAAAAAAAGTATTATGAAGAAAAGAAGATAAGAGAGAGAACAAAGGATTAGAAAAAGTCATAACTTCTCCTCTCCTATGTAGAAATAGATCTACTTATTGTTAGGGTTGGCTTTGAATTAATCTCACATTGGAAGTATTTATAGAGATTTAAGGATTTATAAAAAATTTGAGAACTCCACCTAAGAGGTTAGACTTTTGAGTTGGATACTCAGGTTCTAACAAGTGTCATCAGAACTAGGATTCAGACCACCTCATGTAGGCTCAAGAGATCTCCTACGCGGATGAGATGATTAGTCTAGCTCGAGGGGGAAATTCTTGGGGCTGGTTGTGAACGAATCTCACATTGAAAGTGTGGAGATTTAGAAATTTATAAATGACTTGGGTCATTCCACCTAACAAACTAGTCTTTTGAACTGAATACCCAGATCTTAACACTTATTAAATTCTAAATAAACAAAAATCATTTATATTCCCTCATTTTCCATCTTATAAGTAAATGGATGGCCTCTTTCTCTTTGTTTTTTTTTTAACAGAAGTAAATGAATGGTCCTGAATCATCTAATTTTGAGACTCTTGTACTCTACTAATATAGTCGATTAAATCATCAGCAATCAGATGATTGGAATTATCTAAACCGTAATTTTTTTTTTTTACCATGACCCATTAATGTTGGGCCCACAATTTGGAAATATGCTTTGCCACGTGTGGTGAATTTGTGGGAGAACATCAGTCACCACTCACTTCCAAAGTAGAAATGTCTGACCTGATGCCTCAGTATTTATAACATTTGTCTACATCCGTTCGAGTATTCCTTCGCCTCTTGAATCGCACATGATGTTTACCATTTATTTAAATTTTTTTAACCATGGTAATCCAGCTGTATACTTACCACATTCACCCTTTTTATCCTTTTCTTTCTCTTTAGAGTGCCTGTAGTCCTTGAATTGATTAAGTCATTTTTAATTATCTTCTCTCATTTATTGATGGGCTCATTTGAGGAACTAAGGCTAAATATTTATTAATTGATTGTAATTTTTACCAAAGATCAATGTGTAAATTTATTAATATTGTTGGGAGGTTCCCCTTTTATTTCACCATACTCATATATGGTCATTGTAGATCATAAATATAATTTGTATCTATTTGATGCTTATTTTAATTTTAGATCTTGTATATCAAATAAGTCTGAAAACATCATTTGGCATTTATCATCCACCCACTATTATCAATATTTAAAAAAAGAAAAACATGAAACCCACTTGTGTATTCTCAACTCACATTACTGTCTTCTTTCATGTCCTACCATTCCCTGAATGCAATCTGTATCAGAGGCTGAGAAACCTCCACACATCTCTGATATGATCAATACTCACCTCTAAAAGGAATGAGTAAGATAAACTGACATGTCTGTATCGGCTTCTAACGTTTTGAAAGATAATCGTAGAGAACAGGGACCACAAAGAATGAGACTGTTCAACGATCTGGTAATTTCAATGGAGAAGAAGATGGAGACGTAAGCAAAAGAATCGAGTACCCTCTTCTGCACCAAATCTGTCTCCCCCTTAATCTGCTCAATCTCAGACTCTCCTTTTCATCACCCCATTGGGAAAACCATGGGCCAAGAAAGAGCCAAAGCATTTCTTAAACGAGGTGAAAAGAAAAGCGAAGGGGAAAAAAACAAAAAAACAAAAGATCATTTGGTATACTACCCATAATATTAGAGATGAGATTAATCATTATTTTGATATAAAATTTCCCCTGTAAAATTAAGTCTGAGATGAGTTGAATGCAAGACTTCTTTTCTAAATTCAGAAGCTCTAGCAAACTGAGTGGGACGGTTTTATGGCCGTGTATGGAGTTCTTTTGTGCTTTTTTCTTACTTTTTCTGAATTTAACGTCACTCTTCTCTTACAAATACATGATATTGGTGGACCAATGCGATCCAACGACATAAAAAAATAATTATAAATCTTTCAATAGATTAAAAGTTATTTCTTTCATATTTTTTAGTTATTAGTATTTGTGTTATTATCAAATGACTAACAATCGGGGTGGCAACAATGTTAGATAGTGTTAAAAAATGGGAGAGAATAAACTCACTCTAATATAACTGCATTATTTCACTAAATAAGATTCAAATTTATAAACTACATCAAAAGATTACTTTCCTAATTAAAAGATATATATAATATCTCCCACAATCAATTACAATCTAAGTCTTCTTATCTTAATGTAGATAAATCTTATCAAAATCAATTTTAATCTTACACATCTCAGTAATTTCTCTCACATTTTACATTTAAATTCCAGTCAATTACAAGTTTGACATGATCTATGCCTGTTGTGCAAGGACTCTTGGTGACAGGTTTGTCTTAAAAGGCAAAGAGTAAAGACAATGAAAGTGAGGAGAAGAGATCCAATACATATTACACCATATCTTGGTGGCAAGCGATTTTCCACAGGGCCAAATCTTGGCCGGACTGTCAGATAATTGGACACCTGAACATTTCCCACCTCATATTTTCTCCACTTGGTACCGCATTTTAATTGATTTTCAATTTAAATCGAATATCGAATATGATTTAAAAAAATAGAAAGATTTTTTTTCAAATATAAAAGGTATTCGTTCATTTAAACAATTTCCTTCTTGTTTTTAGATTTGTCAATTTTAAGTTATTTTCATCATCTTTTTTTGAATTTTTGATCTAAAATAATCTCAATTTTAAAGTTGTGTGAGAACAATTTAATGAAATGATATTGAGTGTTTATGAAATTGAATGGATATATGTTAATGTGATTGATTTAGTTTTTAGAGTATTTATGTGATATTTTAAATTTTTTCTGAAAACTCATAAAATTTTGATTTTCCAAGATAATTTCATTTTGGAATTACTTGTTGAAAAAACTTAAAAAAAATTTATATACATGTTTATGAAATTAAAAGAAGGGTCCTTAATCTGATTGATAAAGTTTTTAAAATGTTTGTATGATTTTTCAAATATTTCAATATTTTTATGAATTTGAGATTTTTTTTATAAAAGAAATTAATGAAGTGTAATAGAAGATACCTGTTATTATGAGATACTAAAGAAAATAAATTTCATAATAGTTTTCTATTTTCTAAAATTTTTAGAAGTTACTTTTTACATTAAAATTTCAGCTCTCAAGGATCTAATACTCCATTTTTTTTTTTTGAATTTACTTGTGGGAAATCGCGGGATACCCCGCGTAAAACCCCCACGGGTGGACCCCTACCCCTAAGGCACACCAAAAATATGCTCAAATTAAGTTTTAAGTTTTCTCTATTTTCTGATATTTTCTAATTTTCTTTTTTTTAAAAAAAGAGCCTGTGTACACGATGCATATTGGATTTCCATTATTTACCCCTGAATTAAGCAGATAATGTTTCAGTGGTATTTAATTGGATTTCCACCCTTTTACTATGCCTTCATGAATTTTTTGTTCTTTTTTGAATTTGTTTTTTAATTTACTAAAATACCCACGAGCTGAATCAATTACTTCTTGCATCAACTAACCTATTTGATTAAATGAGAAAAGGGTCTTTATTTTTCTTGACTTTTTACTTATTTTAATTAATTATTTTTAAATTAGAAAAAAAATATAGAAAGCATCAAAATTTATATACTGAAGTTTGAGCCTACTGGGCAAATAAGAAGAACAAATCTCACTTTAAACCCTCTTTGTAGACAATGGCACATTTGAGTGGACTTCTATTGTAAAGCTCTCTTTAAAGCCTAATTTCAAATTTCAATGTAATATTTTCTTTATTTTATATTAATATAAGTATAATGGGCACCGTTCTTACCAATAGACAACTAAATAAACAAGGAAAGAAATCAAAATAATTGAAATGCTATACTGTAGAACATGCTAAGACTTGACAAGTTTAATGGGAAAAACTTTCATTTTCTCTAACACATGTGAGATGTTGTTCATACACTAGATCGTATGGTATCACCTTGCACACCAAGTGTAAGACTACCCTTCCATATAACAAAATGTTGCAGTACTGTCTTGGAAAATCAAAACAGTCCCACACATTTAGCTGCTTTTGCCCTGCCCTGATGCTAATTTACACAGGCAATTGTTTATTAGAAAACTGTAGCATAACTGATGAACATATAAAAATAGATTTCCAGATAAACTTGGATGTAAAGAAAAATGATTGGAGTCTTTGCAATTGTCACAAGCAAACCACAGCTTTAAATCTCATTAAGCATTATTTTGTTTTAACTGAAATTCACAACAGAAGATAAATGAACATGTGATACCTCCACTAGGTTTGGAATTAACCCAATGGTTCTCCACCAAGCTCGACACGCAAGTTGTCATATGGATAGAACTTTGGTGTCTGTTCAGAAATAGAGAAAACATGGTTCAGCCTTCAGAAGCGATTTCACCAACTTCTGAACATTTCAGACTAAAATCAATAATAACTTCCATACTCATGAAAACATTGCATACATCATACCGCAATTCGTGTTGTAAAAATTAACTAATTCCATTGCAACTAGTACCTCAAATCATAGTTTCAAAGGCCCAAAAGATAAAACAAACAATTAAAATGAGAGAAATGGGGAAAAAAATCACAGATCTTTCCCTTATGCGATAGACATTCCACATCTCATTCATTGTTTTCATGATAAAATCACAAGATAACAATGTGAATGCATAATTGCGCTTGTTAGAAAACTAAGGTTATATCATATGTATAAGTTTTTTCAGATTATTACATGATGTGAAAACAGATGTTTAACCTCTCCCAAAAATAATAATAATGAAAAAAAAAGATGTTTTAGGAAGGTCTCACAAACCCGTATGGATTTGCATTGGGCCCATACGTTACTCTTGGGCCCAAAAGGCTTCATGCTAGGGAGAGGGGGCTCCCCTCTTCTAACCCCCTCACACCTAGCTCAGCTGGGCGATATGGGACAATTCCCACACGCCGGAGAGCTGGTATGACACCCAGTGAGTGTTCTTGTAAGCCTAAGTGTATAAAGGTCTTTCCTATAGGGTTAGACGAAGTTGCATTTTTCTCCTGGGGTGTGAGTAGAGGAGAGAAGAAATCAGAGAGGAAGGAGCGACTGTGAAGAGGGGAGGGGAAGGGTTGGATAATCTTTGTAACCTTGTCCATTGATTCTCTTCGACTCTTCATAGTGCATTCTTCACATTCCGTGGATGTAGGAGGTTTCGCCGAATCACGTATATCTCTGTGTTCTTGTGTGTGTGTTTGATTTGTGATTTGGTTTGTGTGGTTTGATTCACAACTTCTTCAACACGAATATGCTTAAAATAGGGTCTATGTTGATTAAATTTTCGCAATAGTAGAAATCCTGGATGGCAGAATTAGTGTGCTTGAGGGTGGGGGGAGATACTCAATGAGGATGCTCTTTCCTTTATCTCTGGCAGGGGCAGCAGCAACTCTGTGACTGCATTTTTGGATCACTCCTTCAGCTCTGCTCCATTCCCAGGCATCTTTAAGGATTTTAACAATGATGGCAGGGATATTCAGGTAAGCGTGATTGAATTCTAGAACCAGCTTGGCTTTCTAAATGTTCCACCAAGCCATTGTAGTGAGGTATCTAGAATCAGTGAAATTGGCCTTTGGCCCTCGCATGACCAAAATCACTTGCCTCAAATCAAGCTGGATTCCAGGGATCAAATTGTTATTTGTTGAGTGAAAGAGCATTGGTGGATCCATTTAAAAAAAAAAACGTTGGCGGAAGAGATGTATTCCTGACCTGTATTGCTCAGAGAAAAACTGGGTTTATGTTAGAGAAACATAGATAGCTTATCTTTTGTAGGCAGTTTACCAAGAGCCATTTTCCAGAGGAACAGAGATTTTTGGTAAACCTTTTCCAGTTTTTTTGCGGGACAAACTTTGTATGGCAATCATTTGATAGAATTCTCTGATTTGTTAATTTTTTCTCCTTTTCATGCCCAGTCTGGTCTTCGAATTGGTTACTATGACGATGTGCCTTCTTTATCACAAGTATACACCAATTTCATTGTTACTTTTGGCTGTTGCTTGGGACACTGATTGGTGTCCTGCCTGCTGACTCTTTAAAATATGTGATGACCTTATTCTTTGGAGCACTTCCATCACTGGTCTTTGTGGTCATAGAGCTCCATAGGAGGAGAGAATTTCTCTGCTCCAAACTAATAACCTGTGTCTTCGAAAGTGACAGTGAATGTATCAACTTTTTATGCACCTCTTTAAAGGCCAACCCGCTCTAGATTTCTTTCTGAATTCCAGTCAGGTAGCTAATGATCTTTTGGATCTCATCTTTAAAAGAAGTGGCATGTGACATCAATGTATGGCATTCATTGGTGTAGTTGTTCGTGACTCGCTTCTCTGTTTCAAGTTGTGTCACCACTAAACAGATCTAGGAATTGCTCACAAGGAGAAACTCCTGTCTTAAGTTTCTTTTTCATCTTTTTTCCAACTTCTTCTCTCTTCTTCGCTTGTTGTACTCAAGTCTGCGACAATTTCTCACTAGGCCAACATGCCACTGCATGTCTTCAAATTTTTCTCTCTTTAATAGTATGTAACGGAAGTTTTATCTCCACTAATTTTGATTTTCTATCATCTGCGTACTCCATGAACTTGAACCCTTCTTGCACCATGCTCATACGATAAAGGAAATCATATGAATTACCTTATATAGAATTCAGGATTCTCGATTTTCACACCTGAATCTCAATTATCTGTTTTCCAAAAAGGTAGGAATGCTCTAATTGATTGGCTTCATTTTGGCCATCTGATTAAGGTTGGCATATTACATGGACCGCTTCTGGGATCATCGTGCGTATTTGCTTGCATCACCCTTGTCTGGGTTCTGGTTGCGCTTTGAGGCCTCAATTTGAAGTGCCTACTAATTCTTTCAAGGATTGAAGGGATTCAAATTCTAAATGGCTTGTGCATCAGTAACCAGGGTGTTGTTATTTTGTTTAAGATCATCTTGGTTACTGCTTTCATTTGCACGTTGTTTTTACGAATCTCTCTTATGCTAAATGGATGAATGCAAGGATCCAATAAACTCAAGACTATTGGGTCTGAACCCAATAAGAACAAAATCAACACAAATATATGCACAACATATTTGATGGTTGGTGTGCAACAGTATATGACTAAATATAATCACTGCACATTATACTAAATTCTGAAGTTTGTTTTGGGATTACTTTCACTTTTTCCAAGTATGCAAAATTGCTACTGTATGAATGTTTCAGCCACCTCCCACATCTTGCAGTGAGAGGATTGTTGTAGCATAAATCACAAAAAAAGACCCACGACCAAATTATATCAGATACAAAGCCCCAGAAAATATGCATTACAAATATTTTGAAGAAATTGAAACACACAAATCATCCAAAAAGTCAAGGCACAAAACCAACGACTTACAGAGGGCACTTTAGATGCTTTATCATTCCAGACAGCCGCAAGCCCAAGAGTTGCGAAGAATCCCAGACCTCCACACAACCATGCCAACGCCTCGTACTGCAAAAGAGACAACATTACCAGGATTTTGAAATTCAATGCTCTTAAATAATCCCAAAAGAAGAAGACGGGAGAGGGAAAAATTAAAAAAATAATAACCCAATATCATTTGAAGAGAAATTAAAAAGCCAATAAATTCCAACAAAAAAAAAAAGGAAGAGAAGGATGCATATAAGAAATTTGGCCTTTCGGGGAAGAAATTTGCACATCAGGCCCAGTGGATCTATTCACCCAGACTTAGTTTGGACACTTGGGCGAGATTTTAGGTCCATTGGCCGAAGCCAGAGGCAGGTCCTGAATGGTTTTGCTTCACAAGGGATCATCAACTCGAAGTATACTGGACTATCTATGGACTATGACTAGCTGAAAGCCTGAAACACCAAAGATGTAATGTGTTCTATTGCTAACTGTCTTGAACAGGGTGCCTACAGTTGAAAGAGCGAGAAAGAAAAAGGAGGATACATTTCAATATATTTGTAAGCAGCTTACCACACTTTTCAACTTTTTTAAATTTTTGTTAGATTAACACTCTAAAATTTTAAAATTTAATCAACAAGAAATCTATATTAATGTGGAGATGTCTGCTAGATCATTCTAATGACACATTCAGAGTTGGTATATGGTCACAAAAGTAATAATAATCCTCCAATACCAAACTATAAAAGAAGAATAAATATGTGAGTTAAGTTTCTCTGACTGTTCATACATAATATATTTAGGAACCCATATGTTGCACTTTAAACCTTTGTTGATCTCATAAAAAATAATTATATAGATTGAAATTAGATTTGATCCCCAACAAAATTCAATTTTATCCTTCAACCAATTGATCCTAATAGACAAGATCTAAAAAAATCAATAATGATACGTGATCTCGACTATTAAAATTAAATAGTTCAAAATTAATTTTGAAAATGAAATTTGGTCAGTATTTGATTTTGAACTAAGGGACACAATGTGATTTGTTTACGATAAATCATGATTGCTGGATGATAAGTTAGTGTTACAGTCTCCCTCTTTTCAACCATTGAATCTGGTTTTTTTCTTCCACAACACGTCAGTGAATTGTTTAGTTGGTGAGAAGTTTCTATAAATTAGATAGGCAAAAAATTAATAACAAAAGAAAATAAAAAGAAGCTTCCACTACAAATGGATAAAACAATTATAATTGAACTGTTCAAAATACATGCTCTTTATTTAAGGTGATGACCACCATTCAAAGCTAAATTTAAGTGACTTGTAATTAATATTAGGTATGTTTCATCTAACCACTTGAGATACATTCAAATAGATTAAATGAATCCTTAATGAGGCTAAACCATTATAGAAATACAAACTCTTACGATTTCATTATTCCATAAAACATAAAGAAAAAAAAAAAGAAACTTAAGAAATATGCCAGAGAAAATGAAACTAAAATGGCAATAATGTCTTACAGACAAAAGGCATTATTAATAATCTATTAATGTCCTAAATTCAAATCCTCAGCTGGTTTTGGACGTGGAAGATGGTCTGGGCCGAGTCCCTAAGCCTTTGGGCCTCCTCCTCCGACATGTGCACGTTGGTCACAGCTAGAACGCCACCTCTTCCGAGCTGTGCAGGCAAACTCAAGAAGACATCCTTGTCACCGATGCCGTAAAAGCCGTTTGCGAGGACGGAGACCGGGTGTATGCTCCTTTGATCCCTGAGCACTGCACGAGCAAGGCTGGCAACAGAGTAGCCAATGGCCCAAGAGGTGTAGCCCTTGAGCTTTATCACCTCGTAGGCACTCTCCACCACCGACTTGTGAATCCTCTCCAACGTCTCCTTCTCATACGCAATCTCTTGCTTCTCTAAAAAGCTCAAGACCGGCACACCGCCGACGCTTATGCTCGACCACAGTGCCACTGAACTATCCCCATGTTCCCCAATAATATCAGCCTGAATACAACAATAGCACTTGTTAAATTCATCTCACATTTAAGCCATATCAAATTTCAAGCTAAGTCCCTTGTGTGTCTCATTATTTGATATTATGGGAAACCGTTGACTTTTCATAGATGTGTCTCTCATTATTTGATAGTTTTTCAACTACAAAATTGTAATTGATTTGTTGATTTATTCTTTCTCTATACTTGTATTTTCTATATATAGAAGGTAAATGAGCCAGTCAGCCATTATTTAAGAAATTCTACGTTAGCATTAATTCAACTGAATTATGTTTGGATCTTGGGTGACCCACATTCACAATGGAGTTTAATATCATGCTACTAATGGGTTACGGGCACCGTTTCCCTCTACTATTTAATTTATTAGAATACCCAAATGGTAAGTGGCTACCTGCACGTCCTGGGCATTGACGTCAAGATGATCTGCAATCAGGAACCTGAATCTGGACGAGTCGAGATTGGTTCCCGACCCAATGACTCGGTTCGGCGGAAACCCAGAAAGCTTCCATGCAACGTAAGTCAGAATATCCACCGGGTTAGATACGATGAGCAGTATGGAACCGGGCGAATGACGAGCGAGTGGCGGGATTATACCAGAGAAGAGCGTCAGATTACGTTGAAGTAGATTGAGCCTCGACTCCCCATCCATCTGACGAGCTCCGGCAGTGACTATGCAGAGATCAGATCCGGCGGTGATGGCATAATCGACTGAGGCGAGGATTCGGGTGCGGGGGAGAAATGCAGCTGCATGCTGGAGGTCCAACATCTCACCGCGGAGCTTGTTGGCCTGGGCGTCGACGAGGGCGAGCTCGTCGGTGAGATCTTGGGTGAGGATTGTCTGAGCAATGGCCATGCCCACATTGCCCACGCCCACGACGGAGACTTTTGTGTGGCGCTTGGTGGGAGAGGGCGGGGATGATTTGTGAATGGGCTTGAAGAAGGCGTGGGCCATGTCAAGGCCCAGGCCAAGTCCATTGTTTGGAGAAGGAGAAAGATGGAGGGAGGAAGAAGTGGTTTCCATGATGGGTTTTAGTGGTGTCCATGATGGTCCTTGGGTGGAAATTTATAGGAAAAGAGAGAGGAATTCGACTCTTTCAAAGTAGGAGAGGAAAGAATGGAAGAATGTTCCATTCTGAACTTTAAGTCGCTGCTACTTCGATTTTCCCTTCTTTTGATGGCCCTTCACAAGCCGTGGAGAGAACGTTGTAGACAAATGCTATGGTATTTTTTCTCTGCATGCTCTTCTGCTTTGAATTGTGAAACAAGAAAGATTGAGTATTGAATACTTTTTTTTATAAAAAGAGATATATCATTTAAGTGATAAAAAATAGATAAATAAATAATATCTCAATAATGAAGACTTTTTTACGATAAAGATATTCAAGCGTTCTAAGAGTGAAAATTGACCATTAAACTAATAGCATAGTTAGTCAAATAACAATCTTTTCAATTTAAATAAATTTTCTCTGGATCTCGTAACTCACCTGAGCTGTTTATGGATTAGTCTAACTCTCAAATACAAAATTCACGAGCACCACTAAAAGAATTAACAGTTGTAAAGTAAATTAAAATATTTTACCAAACAACCAAAATTATAAATTAATATCAACATAATAAAATTAGAGTTGAATAACATTTTAGAGAACCGCAAGGATTATGCTGTATTAATGATAAGAAAATGACATTTTCCTTGTATCAAATTTCGATTTTGACTGGTCCAACTAATTGATCCAATTATAACCTTGTTTGGAATTGTCTGCCCTTTCATAATCAAGGGAGTCGGTGCATGTCGAACCAAAGACGGTAGAAATGTACAAATGATTTCTTCATTGTTATGATGAATGATACAAGAAAGTGTGACGTGTTGGATGGTTTTTAAAATAATAATATTATTATTAAATTATTTTTCTTATCTTATATAATTTATAATTTATAATTGAATTTGATAAAAAAAAATATTTACTTGCTCTATCTGTAATTTGGTTTAGTGAATAAGTATACGAGGCATTCTGATTCAATTTCAATTTTTGAGGACGTATTGATCCAAATTTACAACTTAATTTTTTTGAAATTAAAAAAAAAAGATTTATTCGATTTCAAAATCAAATTATACACTAAATTTATTGGCTACAACAATAAATTCAAAGGCATCTCCTAACATGCATCAGATCAAAGTCAGTCCAATATAAATTCAATAGATTGAATATGTCAAACCACGACTGGAAAAAGTTCCAGAAACTACCACCTTTTACTCATCTTAGAAATAGAATATGATACTTTTACTGAGAATATCCATTTGTTTAAGAAGAAAATACATCAGGCAGAGAAGACTGTGACTGTGTTTTCAAAAGAATGATGACCAATTGGTATAGAATTTGGGATATCCTGCGATCCCACTTGATGAAAACCGAGCAAACAGTTGGCGGAAACCGGAAAAGATGAAAGGATGCCCACCGACTGATGATGTCTGTACGGCGGTTGACAGTAGCCATGAAGCTGGGGCTCAGATGGCCCCCAGTCCAAGTCTCCGGCCATTAAAAAAAAAAAAAATCTGTAGAAATTTATAGATTTCTTCTTTGAAGAATTCGTAATCACATGTGCTCCTCCATTTCTTGCTCCCCAAGTTCTCGTTGCTGACGTCCAGTAGGGTGAGTTTATTTTTCTTAAAAGGAAATATTGGATAATGTAAAAATACATTTTCTATTTTATCTTTAATTTTTTAGTGATATGATGATGTGGGAGAAGGCTTATATGAGATAAGCCCCCCTCCTTTGAGTGAGGCCTTCTGGGCCTGGCCATGTAGGCCAGATCCATGAACAAAATCATGTGGGCCCGTTGAGCCTAAAGCGGATAATATCACACTCGAGAAGTCGGGGTCAGAGTCTTTACAAGTGGTATCAGAGCACGATTCAACACTCGGACTGTGTGGGCCCTCTACCTCTGGCTCTGGTCTTAAGGGGAATGGATTGTGATATCTCTACAAGTCCCGACTTGATAGTGATGTGGGAGGGGGCTTATATGAGGGAAAGCCCCCACTCCCTTGTGTGAAGTCTTTTGGGCCTGGCCATGTGGGCCAAGGCCCAGGAACAAAATCAGTGCGGGCCCGTGGAGCCCAAAGCAGACAATAATCACACTCGGGAGGTCAGGGTCAGGGTCGTTACAAACTGTGATACCCCTACAAGTCCCAAATTCGACTTGATAGTGATGTAGGACGGGGCTTATATGAGGGAAGCCCTCACTCCCTTGTGTGAGGCCTTTTGGGCCTAGGGCCCAGGAACAAAAATGTGCGGGCCCGTTGAGCCCAAAGCTGACAATACCACACTCAGAAAGTTGGGATCAGAGTCGTTACAGATATATTAAAAGATGATAGAACAAATTAAACAAAAAAAATCATTTCTACATCATCCAATATCTTCTTTAAAAAAATTGCCGTGCTGTTTATTTTTCTTTTTCTTTTTTTGCTAAACTTTCTTTTGAGAAAAAAAACCCTTAAAAACTTAAAATATTTGAAAAATTAAAAGATATTCTTTAGAAAAAACATTTTTACAAACTTATTTTTATTGCAATGATACTATAAAATTATTCTTCTATCTAAAACATACTCCCTCTATCTCAATTTAGTTGTCCTTTTAGATCACTTCGGTGGGAGGCCTATGTATTGCCTTGGTTTGTCTCTTGATTGCATGGTTAGCTCTCTCATTTCTGATTCTGTTTGGTCTCTTCCTCAGATGACTTCCTCTATTATCTCTGCCATTTGGAGTATGATCAATGAGGACTTTATTCCTGTCCACCACTTTGGAGATATGCTTTGCTGGCCTGCTAGTACTTCTGTGAGCTTTCCATCTCCCTCTGTCATCGGGGCTTCTTCCAGTGCTTTGGAGGAACCTATTTGGGTGAATAGAATTTGGTATCGGCACTGCCTGAATAGACACTCCACTATGGCGTGATTCTTTTTCAACCATGCTCTCAAGACCAAGGATGTCCTACGCAATCTTGGGCTGATTCGGGACACGTGTTGCGTGCTCTGCAATGCCCATAGGGGAGCCTCATGACCACCTTCTGCAATGCAATTTCCCTCAGACCATTTGGCATCCTTGCTCAAAAAATTCCAATTTTGCCATTACTCAAACTGCATCCTTAATGGTTCTTCTTTGTTGGTTCATTCCATGAAGAGCCGTCTTGAGAAGTTGGCTGCTCTGCTTGCTCTACCTGCTTTGATTTGGCATATTTGGACTGAAAGGAACGCCAGTATTTTCAAGAACTCTTTCAGTAATCCTGGTCAAATCTGCATAAACATCTCTCATGACATACAAAACCGTCTTTTTTCTTCCTATGCTCGAATGAGGACCTTTTGAACCTTGGAGGTGCTTTCTCAGCTTCTTGGGATCTACCTTCTCCTACTCCTATTGCAGCCAAGCCCCTGACCCACCACGAACCCATGTTCCTCTTCAAAACTGCCTTATTATCACCTAGATTGAGACCTCTACTAGCCCTTTGCTGGGTGCCCTTTATTTTGGCAGTGTTCTTGATATACTAGGGGCCTATTTTCTTCAGGCTACAGGCTTGGACTCCAATCGGCATACTCTGATCTTCATTCAAAAAATCTTACTCATTCTCCTTCAGTTTGACCATCCTCTTCATTACCTGCTATTGTGTGAGGATTTGACTTCTCTGATTAACAAGTCCACTATTAAATTTTGGTCCCTCCATGGCCATGTTTGCTCCACTCAGGGCCCTCATTGAACTTTTCAGGCCTTGATTGTCCAAAGATTGCCTGGATTGGGGATAACCATACTCAGTCTATTACCGAACCTCATACTCTTGGGGGTTCATGTATTTTCTCATATGTTTCTGTCGACCTTTTGTCTTTTAGGCTCTCTTTTTAGGTCATTTTGACTTTTTTTTGGCATGGTCCGGGGCTGTGGGTATATTGTAATTCTTTTGGGCTTTCCCTCTCTTTTGAATGAATTCTTACCCACCACTGAAAAAAAAAAATTAGTTGTCTTATATGAATTTTGAGATTTTCCCAAAATAGTTGTCTTATTTATATTAGAGTAGCATATAATGTGTTGAAAATTGATGAGATCAAATGAAGTGCTAGACTTATATAGAGAGTTTTTTAAAAAATACAAATGTTTCTAATCAGACAACTAAAATAGAACAGAGGGAATATTTTCTAATCCTCTATTATCTAATATATATTTTTTTATTTTTCTCTCCTTATTACTCAAACTTAAGTCTTCAACATTCATCTCCGTATCTTAAGATCTTATAGTTAAAAAAAATCAACTCTATATTGTGTCATTTACATCAAGAAGTATATCATGGACTGGATAAGATTGGTTCTGTGGGAAGTTTTCGAAAGAGGAGAAACTCAAGTGAGCTGAGACAAAATTTGGCCGGCCAAGCCCAACTCGGTTTCTATATGATGAGCTTAAGTCAGCCTTAACTTCAACTGGTTTCAGTAGAATTTGAGACAAGATTGACCTTAAAATGACGATACGCAGTATATCAATTAGTTTGATTACTAGTGATAATATATAATACTGTATTTTAGGCTTGGGCTTTCAGATGGTGTGGCACTTCGGCCCAAAACTAACCTTGCGTGGATCGGTCTCATCATTTTAGTCCCAAGTATGAGTCGAAACCAGAAACTGAGTTGGGCTCAAGTCGGTCACAGAAATGTGTAGAAGTCCAAATGAACAGTCCTACAATTACAAAATAGATCGATAGAGTGCCCCAAATTGTAATGTCTTATACTATCCTTGACGAGACATGGGGCCATTGGGCCTCTAAGCTAGCTCACTACATTACCCAGTTATGACCAATTTGTTACGTCCTTAAGAGTTCAGCAGCAACTCCATATATTGTCTGCTAAATACATAAGTTGGCAAAATGTTCAGTTTTATTACCGTCAAATCTTACATCTTCATCGTCATTATGGGCTTGATTTATATTTTCTTAATAACATGATCCCTGCCTACCTCAATTTGCTAATGGGATGTATTGAACACAAATATAGTTTCCTAAAAATTATAGGTTAAAGTCCTGCAGGCATTATTTATGTAATTGCAACCACTATATAATATATGTCAATTTCTCTTATTAATATGTAGAGATTCAATTATATGTGCTAATTCTATGCATTATTTCTCAAATCAGAGAAATTAAAAAATGAAAGAAATTGAGGAAAATGACCAAAACAATTAAATCACATATCCATTAGATTTAAAAAATCTCTCAATAAAAAAGAAAAACTCAAAGGCTTGGCCCAACCCTAAACTCTAAAGAGAAACACTTAAATTATCCTAAAATATTCGTAAACATTGATATGTAATCTTATATTGATCGATATATATATATATATATATTGAAGTTTTACCTGATATATGATTGATACTATGTACTTGGAGACCTTTATAAAAATTATAAAAGATCTTTTAAAAAAAAATTAGGTGAGATTATTATCCTTGATTGGCAGAGATAAAGTTTGTTTAGAATTTGAATTTATCTAATATTCTTGTAAATGTATTTACATGAGTTTTCTTAGTGAATGCACTCAAACTCATGTCATGTAATAGATTCATTCATCTTCAACCATGGGTTTGCTCTCCATTGCATCTGCTTTCCGTCTTGCTAAGCTTCCTCTTCTAGGTAACCTGTTTCCTTTGCCTTTAAGTCTGCTAAAAGTGTAGGAAACTACATTCCCTTCGACTTTGTTGCAATTCCCAAACCCTTTTCTTTTTCAGTCACCAATCACCAACATTAAGTGTTCAATTTAGAGTTTAAGTTTATCACTGATTATTGGATGCATATCTATGCTTTGGAGTGTCTCTTAATGAATTAAGTGCATCCAAAAAATAATGAAAGGAAATCCCAAAATCAAAGGAGTTGCAGAGGTGTCTACGAAAATCAATTTTAAAATGCTTTCTACAAGGCCATGACGTTACATTGATTAATGTTTTTTTTTTTTTTAAATGTATGTCATGTAATAGGGTTGAAACTTGGGTCGGGTTTTGATCCGATCTTCGTGACCTGACTAAAAAATGAGTGGGTTGGGTTATGAATTTTTAAAATTAGGGTTGGGCTGGTTCAAGAAAAAAAACCCAAAATAAATTCAGATCAAGTTGAGCGAAACGTTTTTAAAATCGACCCGACCCAATTATGAGAAAGAGATGTATTAATCTGTTCCCTTCACTTCTTCGATGGAGACAACACATCGAACCCTCTTTCTTTTACTCCCTGCCAGGGGTTCAAATATCGGCTGATAAGTTTCTCTCTCCTCCGATATTTCGATTTATTTGCATTTTGGTCCGAAAATTTTATGGTAATTTCAGAAATTTGGGGCTTCTTGAAAATGTAATTTTTTCATTAAATATCGGTCATATACATATTCAAATTATTTATTTAAGTTTTGAATACGATTAATATTAAAATTAACAATAAAATGAAGAGAAATGATAAAAAAAAATTAAAATTATGAAAAAATATGTAAGAAATTTTTGATAAATTTAGTGATTAAGGCATTAAGCATTTTACATACTTTTATACTAATTTAAGATAAAATAATTAATAATAAATATTTAAGATCTCATTTAAAAGCTAATTTATTTGTGATCCCATTCCCACTGACCTTGTTCGGGGGTCGAGCTCCCTGCTGAGCTCGCGGGGAGTCAAGGGTGGCATCGCCCCCTTGTCGGGGAGCAAATTTTTTTATTGGAGGAAACCACATAAAATCCTTATGTCTTGTATGTGATTGATATGTGGTTTTAAATTCATCTAATTTTTTAAATTCTTAATCTTAGAGGCAGAAATTTTAATGGATTTTAATGGGTTGTGGGCCCCAAGGACCGATATTATTACTTTTAATTTAAAAAAAAAAACTGATACAGACCGATAATCTGAAATATCGGTCGATATTTCAGACCGATAAACGGTACATATATCAGCCGATATTAGGACATAATATCGCCGATATCGTGTGGGGCCCACAACCGATATAGATTTTTTTCTTTTTTACCACTTTTTCCAGGCGATATGTGAACCGATATACGGGCCGATATATCGTCCGTATTGGCCAATATTGGTTTTTTTTTAAAAATAAAAAAATAAATTTCAAAAATCGATATTTATACATATCGGCCGATATGGTGACCGATATTTCCTACCGTTTATCGGTCATATCGGCCGATAACCTTTATGTACGGTTCATACATAGCGTATCGGCCGATATAGTGCGGTCCTAAAAAACCGCTACATATCGGCCGATACGCTATGTATCGGCCAATATCTCGACCCCTGCTCCCTGCGATGGTGATATTGGTCCTTTCTCCCTTTCAAACCTCTCCAGCTCTCAATCCTTTCGGCTCCCGAGCCTCTCCCATTCTTGTTCTCCATCAACGACCGTCATCAGAGCCCGGTCTCTTCCCCTTCTCCCGAAGCTTCACTGATCAAGGTATTTTGTTTTTAAATTAAATTAAATGATTGATGGTGTGCTTCAAAATCATATGGGAGTATCTTCTATAATGTTCAATGAATCAGTGGGCATCATAGAATCAAACGAGGCGGAAATCCTTAGTATTTGGAGAGCTCTAACCATTTGGAAGAATATTGGACAAGGAAATTTGGTCATTGAAGGGGATTCGGCTAATGCAATCAAATGGGCGAAGGGATTAAGGCGTCCACCATGGCGATTGGTTGGTATTGTCAGAGAGGTGAAAGAATTGGCAAAAGAGTTGGATGTTTCTTTTAACAAGATTGACCGTTCGGCTAATGGAGTTACAGATTACTTCACAAAATTAGGAGTTGACAATCATTGTAAAGGCATATGCTTTCTTTGATTTCTCTATCATTTATCTTTTTGTCTTTCTTTGATTTTTATCTTTTTCTTTCATCTTTTGGTCTAATTCTTATAGACCCTTGTTACTCTTTTTTTCTTTTTCCCTTCTTTCTTTTAATGAAATTTTTCTGTGATTGCTCAAAAAAAAAAAAATTTAATTCGGGCTAAAACGGGTCGGCTTGATTCTCGGTCTCTAGGTCAGGTCGAGCCAGGCTAAGCCAATTTTATATGGATTGGCTTATGTTTATCAAATCCCGGTCCAACTCCAATCTGCATGAGTTTCAGCCCTAGCCCATGTTGAGTCCATGGGATTGCAAAAATCATGTGTATTATATTGGGGATAAGGAAAACCGAATTGTCACCTAAGATAATCAATGTTCTGGGTAACTTCACCATCATCATAGAGCCTACACATAAGAAGGAAGATAACTCAAGTGGTGAAATTGTTTGACTTCCTGTATCTGGTGATCTTTACTTGTCTTTCAAAGAAAGCAACCATAGCTTGGCATCCTCCTGAGTCCTGACCATACTAAATAAGCTCTAGTTTTTTTAACGAATAATATTAAGGCAATCCATATCTCAAATGGTTCAAATGTCTCCATAAACTCAAAAATTATTTTATGACTATCAATTTTGGATTCAATCCACCAACTTAATTTATATTTGGTCTGAAAAATTATTTTGATCGATATTTTTAGTCCCATTTAAAAAAATAAGTTAAGTTCTAGTTGTAGAGATAAAATCATAAATTGGTCTTAGTTGTTCTTAAATTATTTGAGTCAGATCAAACCTAATAAATTAACGTAACTTCATCATTTGTTTTCATTTCTTATCAAGATATAAGTACTACCAGGCACTACTAATTTGGAAATTGAAGAAATATTAGGTTAATGCATGTTAGTGTCTAATTCATTCCTAGCATTACTCAAAGTTGACTAAATTTGCAATTTATTCACATCTATTCTTCGATAAGGCTGTAACCTTGATATTGTTTAAGATCATGAGATCATGTTCCAGATGTGTTGCAGTGATCATCTCTCATTTGTTGGTGTAGGGATCACAACCTCTCAATTGATTAATTTTAATTACCCTTTTAAGGGTCAGCTGTAGATCTGTAATACTTGAGCTTAGAATTAAATAAAGAAAATAATGATGACTCGACATGTTAAACAAATTACTTCCCACAAACCCTATTCATTGGAAATTGTAACCATGCAATCTCAGCCATTGGATTGTTGATAGAAGTGTCCTTGATTGCTCGTTCTTGCTGCTGTTAGGTGGTAGTATGTTTGCTTTTCTAGAAGCAGGCAGTTGTGTTTCCAACTTTGTATTTTATTTGTTTACGAGACATTCTTGAGTTGCATGCATTTACTGTCGATGGTTAGAGGCTTGGAATCTGTTGCATACACAGCTTTATTTTTTATTTTCAACCCTAGTCCACTTGGTAATTTTTTAGATTATAAAATAGCAGATGTAAAATGAAGAGAAAGGATCAAGGATTCAGTCATTAGAGATGGATGTACTTTCTTCTCTCTACTTCATCCTATTTCAAATCCTTATAATGTCAATTTTTACTATTAATTATTTCATTTACGACCTAGGTAATATGATGATATGATAATAATGATAATTGTTACCATTAATTATCCTAGCTGAGATACTGATATGATAATAAAATAACTCAAAGAGGTTAGAGTGATGGTGAGAAATCCCGTATCAGAAAGTGAGAGTCCTAAATTCGATTCTCACTTTACTCCAAAGGACCACTTCCTTAAAGTTACTTGATGTGTGTGGAATAGAGATTAGTCGAGTGCAATATAAATTTTGCAAATGTGAGTGAGATCGAGACCAACCAAACATCTGGACAGTACGATTCACCAGTAGAAACACAGTTACTAGTTTCTACGGACTTGGGTTGAACTGTTAAATTAGTCAATTTAAATAATTCATGTTTTGTTTTCTCAATAATTTGATATGAATTTTATGTTGTTTGCAAATTGGATCTTATTAATTTCATTTAATTTGCAACATTGGTATTTCTAGTTTATTGCCACAGTTCGTGTATTGTATTCTGGAATGCTTCTAATTGCAAAATGATTACAGAGGATCATGGATGTAAACAGGTAACTTTCGAATATAAATTAGTTGAATGGGACCTTTGGATCATATAGAAAATATCAAACTAAATTAGAAAATCAAACTTGTTCTGTGAATTTGGAAAATTTGAACATCAAATTTGAAAAAGTTGAAAAATGTATTCATTAAAATTAGTCAAATAAACTGATGAACTATGAATTGTACCAAATGAAATAGACGTGTCATGCAAATTTCAAATACCAATGAATTTTAGGATACTAAATCCCTATAATTTCAAAATTATAGAAATTCCGTACTCTTTTTTTTTTTTTTTAATCATATTTTGATTTTTTTTCCTTTAGAGAAGCAACTTAACTTTAATTCAAAAGGAACCCCATTCACCCAAACCAGACACACAACGTCTCTATAGTATATTGTATATTACACGTTTATACATATTTTAGTAAAAAATATTTATAATATTTCCTAAATAAATTGTATGTATGAATAACCTACTGCAATCTCAAGCGTACAATTTGCCGGGGTGCATGGGGCTATGTAGGACTCATTAAATGGTAAATTTAAGCTGTTCAAAATAAAAAAAAATTCTTAAAAGTTAAATTAATTTTGGTTAATGTTCATGTGATAAATTCTCATAGTTGGATTGAGCACGATGAGTAAAAATATTTATTCAATAATTTGATTTTTATCATGAAAAAAAAAAAATCAAGGGTTGTATGATTCAATGGGATCCCATTTTTATAATTTGATGGTCTCCATGATAATTTATCTATCCATCTAATTTTTTTATTTTTTTATCATAGGATATGACTCACACTCTAACACAGCCCATTAAAGATTCAAGAGCACCTGATAAGTTACACACATACACCCAACAATTTTCCCCTAAGGGGTCACAGTACAAGTAGCTTTCATATGGTGATAGTCTCTTGGAGTCTACCTTGGTCCAATGACACTCCTCTCCCTTCACACCCCTTTACCCCAGTGAATTTGATCTTTGTCCAATTTGAGTCCTTCAGAGTTAGATAGATCATTAATCAATTCCAAAAAAATTATATTATAGGATAAAACTAAATCTTTGAGATCGTAAAAAACATAGCTTTACTTATTTGATCAAGGTGATTTTCTATAAACATCATATTCAAGCAATGAACTTTTCAACCAATCAATCTGTAACAACTCTACCCCATCCAACATGATATTGCCCACTTTGGACTCCACAGAAACACCCTCGCGGTTTTGCATTAGGATGTGCACCCATACACACACCAAAAGGCCTCATATTGAAAGAAGGGAGAGCGTCACTTATATCCAAGACCAAGACAGCTTCCCAAGTGATGTGATATAATCCCAGTGCCTCACTGGCGATTTTCTCTCCTCCCATCCATGCATAGTGGAGTTCTCTTTCCTCCATTGGTGATTTTTTTCAACACCGTGTCCAGGAGCTTTCATCCCTAGCCACTACCGCCCCCTCAGATTAAGGGAACTGAGCACATCATCCAGAACTGGGTCAGCCCCCCACCCCCACCTGGGACTAGAGCCCCTCTTGTCTCTGATACCATCTGTAACAACCCTGTCTGCCCAACATGATATTGTCCACTTTATTCCCTACACACATTTCGTCATGATTTTGTATTGGAATATGTGTGCATACACAACCCCCAAAAGGCGTTATGCTGAGAGAATGGAGAGTGTCACTTATATCCCAAGACCAAGACAGCTTCCCAGGCAATGTAGGGACAATCCCAACACCTCATTGGCGATATTCTCTCCTCCCATCCACGCAGTAGTGAAGTTCTCCTCCTCCTTCCATTGGCAATTTTTTTTAACACAGTCTCCGAGAGCTTTCATCTCCGGCCACTGCCGCTACTTCGGATTAAGAGAACTGAGTATGCCATCTAGAACTGGATCATCACACAATCCATATGGGCCAATTTGGGCCCCACATGCAAGTACACAAATGAGGCAGTATAGGGGATCCACGTTATATATACCTATCTTATGATAAGATCTTGAAGCACAGTTGGTAGTCCAGGTTACTAATCCAAGTAACATAGATATCAGCTAAACAATGTGCTTATGATAAACAACTTATCAAATCTCATTAAGTACCAACTTGCACTAAGTAAAATAAATTTCTTTTGATAATGACAATGATGATAACGATGATGACAAGTGTATGTATTTGAGCTCAACTACCCTAGATTGATGACTAAAAATTTTCACTCAGGCTCCGATTAGGGTTTCCTAGCCAAAATTTAGTCCAAATAGAAAACATATTGGATTTCAACTCCATCTGAAACTCAATGAAGTTTGCTCGATCCATTCCTTTCATTTCTAGTCTTTTTCTTCCTTTCATATTCTCGATTGAATGTTCAGAGTTGCACGATTTAGTTAAATCCAAAGAAACATCAAGTTGAGCATTTTAACTATTTAGAATCATTTGTGAGCATTGTAACAATCTGATTCTTTGCAATTAAGTACTGAAGTAGAAGAATCTTTTCCTTGTAATTAAAATACCTGTTGAACAAATATGATCACTGTGGAATGCCTACAGTTACCACAAATCAAACAAATAAAAGCTAAGTTCATTTATGTCCAAACATAGTTAAACTGCAAATGACCACCACCTTGAAGTCGTGTCTCCTTATTAAACAGGCTATAAAAATAAAACCAGAACTGTAGGGGACCATAACTCATCCATGGCACATATTTCTGCAAGCTTATTCTTTTGATGAATACTTAGAACTCCAAAATAATAATAATCATCTACCATAACAAGGACTATCTTCCAAAAAGAAGAATAATTTGAAATTGTACATCTTGGATGGGTGGTAATTCAATTCATGTTCTGCTCATTGGCTTATGGCTACTTTTAACTCAGAAATAAGAATTGGATAAATTGGTGTCCGAGTGTATCTTTACGTTAGATTGCACTATGTCTATATAAATAATAAGTGTTGTTAGGATATTGTCAAGATAAATTGGAGTTTTATCTCTTATGATTTGATTATTTGCAGAAGTTTGGTAATTAGATTAGGATAGGGTCTTAGAGATCCTACGTTTTTTATAGATTATCTAACAAGGTTCTTAAGATAAACAAACTGATCTTGAGAGAGATTATTCTACCATATTAGGATCATATCCTGATATTTACCCTAATCTATGTTAGCTTTTGGCAAGTGTGCGTTGGGATTTAATCCCCCATCAACACAGCAGAAGCAATCAATCAAGCACATAAACAATCAAAAGAGAGACAACTTTAACATGGTTCGGCCGAAGTCTACATCCACTAGACAACAAACGAAAGAATTTCACTAATATCAAAGGGGTACAAATTCTCTCCCTTTTTCAACAATCAAACCCTGAGAGGGGCTTCTGCCCCGAAGCCCACTACTTACTCACGAGAGTCCCTCTTTGTTTTATAAACAGTATTAAGTTTCCTAATGCAAAGAGGACTTCTAAACTGACGAAAATAGAAAGAGAGAAGTAGGAGAAGGAGACTAAAAAAATAAAAATAGTTGTTTTAGTAGGATTCCAAATCCGAGTTCGACTCCAATCGAGCCATACCCCAACAGTGTGGCTATTGGGCTCCATGTGAAAGAGAGAAACATGATATTGTTTCTTCAAGAGGTGAGAAAGATATCCATGTTGCAAATCTGTTGCAATACATGTAAAATTAAGCAAGATAAATTTCCTCTAAAATGGACCAACCAACCACATGAAAACACATAAAATAACAAGAAAAATATGATGCATGTGGGTTACATGAGGCTGTATGTATCTAGACTTTTACCCAACGCTCCCGTACTCAGTGAGAGACAGGGGTCTTGAAATTCTCCATAGTTAATTTTTTTTTAAAAAAAAAAATTTAACGAGAAAAACAAGATGAAAAATCTCACTCTTGTTCTCTGAATAGTTTTTGCTTGTATTCACTCAAAAGAGCAGCAACAGCAAGTCGTATGTCCTTTAAAGGGGAAGGAGAACAAGATTGGTGTTTGATATCTTAAAATTTACTAACTGTAGCAATTTCATATGATGTTTTTTCACTGATAGAACTCTCAGATTTAGAGTTAACAAAACCAACTGATGTATGTCATTGCATACAATACAACCACCTAATGGTCACAGCTATTGTGGCCATTCCTGCATTAATAAGTATAGAAATCCTTACACTAATTTATTCCTTGAAGCAGGCGATCCATAGAAGGTAGTAGTAATAATAGTTCAGTTGTGAGAAGGGGGATGAGTCCTTGGTGGAGCATAATCCAAGTCAAACCTCGGATTTTTCTCATGATTCTTGTGAGGTACTGTCCATGAAACCGTATCAACCGACTCTTTTCTGACAACCCCTTCAGCCATCCCTTTTGTTTCATCCTTAATCTTTGGAAGGGCCCCCGAATCGTTCGACTTTCGGACACGTCGCACTGGCATGTCCTTCCTTAAATGAAGTTTTCAGCATCTACAATAGACAGAAATGGAGAAAAGGACATTGATTCTTATCATGTGGTCTCCATTGAAGCTAATAAGAATTTGTAATCTACTAATTTCATACAGACCTTGCAAGAACCCTTGCAGAGGGCTCCACCGTAATTGCGAGCATTGCTTGCGTGGCAATAGAGTGATAGTGATAGAAGAATGAGGAGGAGGACATTAGACATGGTCAGAGAGTAGAAGTGTTTGAATGAGTGTGAGGCTGTGTGGCCAAGCAAAGTTGCATCTGTAGATGAAAGAGTATGAATCACATATGCTAGTGTTTGGGTGATGGAAATGAGCAGTATTACATACAACCAAGGAAGGGTTGTGGAAGGAAAGGGGGAATGTATTGCTACTCAAGTGAATAAATGGGAAAGAGATAAAAATTTCATGAGAGAGAGAGAGAGAAGAAACAAAAACAAGAAAGGTAGAGCCTTCAAATCGTATGTATCGAAGAACTCCATTTTGCTGTCCTTGCATCAGATCTTGATCCAGCATGGCTTGTGGCTCCGTGTTTGTTGGGCTTGCCCACGTTATATATTGGAAAACGAGTTAGACTCTTAATAAGTGAAAAGGTGGAAGTATAGTAAGGTGATGGAAGAAAGAAGGGATGCACCCCTCATGTCCTTTGTTGTACCAACGGAATGCAGATATGTTGAGACTGGACTTCCAACCCAAAAGACTAACATTATAGGTGGAGTGACCAAGTCCCATATAAGTCCTTAGTTTTCCCCCTCACAATTGATGTGGGACTCTAGTTCACACTCCAACAATCTCTCCCTCGAACGAGGCTCTCTGGCCGATAGAACGTCGCCAACCATCTCATTCGGCTAGAGGATCCTTGAGTCCACATGTTGTGGCCTGAGGACCTAGCTCTAATACCACTGTTGGGATTGGACTTCTAGCCCAAAAGACTGGCTTGATAAGTGTAGTGACCAAATGGCTTCCCCCCTCACAACCGGTGTGGGCTACTGTCTAACCAATTGGTGTTGGTGATGGAACCTCATCGAGATGCAGACATGGGCATGATTAAAGATCGACAGTGGAAGGAGATCCATTGATGGTAGGAGGATTGCGCCTGATACCATGTTTACTAGGGCAAATACTGTTAAGACATCGAGCTTGATCGGTAAATGGAGATGACAAACATGAGTTCAATCATTACAAGCTTATTTGCTTTATTCTATTCTCAAAGATGTCTAGACATGATTTTGATCGGGTCCGAGACAGACATTGTGTTGGTGTTGATTGTATAAAGGAAGATGAAATCAATATTCTCAAGTGCCAACTTGGGATGCATCATTCAAAAAGAAAATGAAGAAAAAGCACTCCAATCGATTGTAGGGAGATGAGATCAAACATTACAAGCTTATTTGCTGATTCTATGCTCAATAATGTTGAACATGAAATTGATTGGGTCCAATGCCGACAATTCATTAATATTGACAAGATAAACGAAGATGAAATCAAGTAATCAACCCTCTTTCAAGTGCCCACCTGGGTTGCATCATTCTCCCTCTTTAAAATAAATTTGACTTCGATTTGGGATGAGAAAATGGTGTAGGTTCTTCAACCTCCTTTGAACTTGAGAGGAGGTTCCCTCCTTTGAAGTTCCTTTCAAATCTGCAAAACGTGCTTGATACACTGGTTGCATTATTAGTGAAACATTCTGATGTCGTATAGGAAAGGTATTTTTGAATTGAAGGTCGACAAAGATGACCTAAAGGACTTGCGCCAGTCAAGATTCAGTGGTTTTGATCTTTGACAGAGAGGGAGGACCAATAGCACCTAAATTGTCTATGATTTTAATGAAAATTTGTTGCCCATCATAATTTTTCTTTGAGAAATTCCTCATAAACATAAGATCTAGAACAACAAAAGTAATTGTTGTGCAAATTTTAAATTTATAATTACTCGCATGCGCACGAATCGAATTGAAGTATAGAGATATGCAAGTGCAAGGTTGAACCCATAGGGACTTGATTTAGAATGAATGGAAAAACAAATTAAAAAGCCTAATATTTTAACCTTAACCTAGTTAACAATTTTGTGGAGGATGGTTGAATTAAACATGTAAAATTAAATAAAACAACTAAAATAGAGATTGAATAAAGTGAGGAAAATTACTAAGGTATCAGATTCCACCACCATTAAATCTATAATATTCCAATTATTTATTTATTAATTCTCAAGTTTTAAATATTTAAACATTTAAGTTCATTAATATGGTGTTCAAAGATTGATTTTCCTTTGCTTAAAAATGTAAATTCTAAGTATTCAATGTATCCAATCTTAACTCAAAAGACAATGGATCAAATGGATCAATCTAAACATCCAATGTATTTAAACTAAAATAAAATAAAACAATGAATCAAAGGGTTTTACTTTTAAATTAATTTAAACACCAAACAATCATGAATCAAATATTAATATTAACTACCACAAATACATGATATTAGTGGTGAAAATAATTAACATCTAATTAATCTAATGAAGCATAAATCATTAATAATTGAACACACATATTCAGAAATTAAATAAACAAATAAAAGAACCGTATTTCATTAATGGAGTTTCATCCTCAACCTTAGTACAAAGAAATTACCCAGACATTATGAAAGAATTAAAATAAAAGAGATAAAAAAATAAAATCCGAACCATCGTCGGAGATCCCGACGCCTTCAACCCCGATCTCTATGCTTCAGTAGAGCCTCCTTTTTTTTGAAACAGTTAAGAGTAGACTTTCATTAAATAAAAAGATTAAAGTATAAGGAGAAAATAAAAAAGTGGTAGCCTATGAGAAATAAGCCCCCACACAAAAAAGAGGAAAAGAAAACCCAACGAAAACATCAACAAACAATGCCCCAAAAAAACTAATCTGCCGGGGTAAAGAAAGTGTCACGGGTCGCCCCTTCGACACCGTTCTTAGCGAGGAAATCCGCTATCCCACTTGCTGATCTATTAATCTGATAGAAGGATACTTCCTAAGCCCTTCGATAATTCCTTAATCTCCCTTACTAAGGTGATCAGTCTCCAAAGTGGATGTTTCAAACCTTTGACCCATTTGATAGCATTGGAAGAATCACTTTCAATAATTAATTTCTTTCCCCTTCGTCCTCTCCTTTCACTGTGCGAATGGCCTTTTTTATAGATAGAATTGCCGACTCTATGTTACTAATTTTTCCCACCGTGTAATCCCCTTTCTCAATTCCAACTCCTATCTTTTCTATTTTCTATCTTTCTTCCACAGGCAACTCGTCAGATACTTCTTTCCTTTCTTTGATTCTTTTTGTTGTATATTTTTGTAAACCATTCACCCATTAGATATAGGTCCCACCTTCCTTTTTCTTCTCTTTCTTTCCTGTATATCCTCCACCGTCCCAGCCAACTGGCTGGATTTCTTTTTTCAGCTGCTTCTTTTTTTTCATTTGTTCCTTTCTTTGTTTCAGCAGTTGCTTGGTTCAATGCAAGCCAACTTATCATCCATCAAAGCGAGTATATGTCGAAGTTGAGAAAATAATTCAATCTAAAATCATACAAAACACATCAATTAAATAAAATAAAACACTAACACCAAGGTCCCCATATGTAAGAGATGAAGCATGCCAATTCACTGCACTGCTTCATTTATAGTATCAAAAGTATGTTTCATTATCATCCTGAAGGGCCACTCCGTAATTTTATGAAGTGTGTTGATAAAGAGTCTTGTACTCAAGATTAGTAAAGTGCTCTAAAAAAACCGATATAAAAAAGAAATTCATCATCTCCATCTTCAATGTCTGAACTCTGAAGGTTCAAATCACAAAGGAACTACTTCTCAACGAATAATTTCTCCTCCACGAGTGCTTCTTCTCGGGCTCTATCGCACTTCTATTTTAAGGCGCTCTTTTATCTTTATGTGCAAGGCTTCTTTAAAGCCAAATGGGTCTTTAGAATTCATGTAAACTTTAATGGAAATACTTTTGAATTCAGTTCACAGCGTCGGCGGCGGGTAATTTCTCTAGTCAGTAGGTATTGCTTTGATCCCGTTGCTTACGCCAACAAGATATCTTATTATAATTAGTTGTGGGATAATGATTTTCACACCCGCAACTTTGATAGTTGCACACCATAACAAAAGGAAATCTTATTATTGCCCTTTTTATTCTCCTTCTTTCAAAGCAAGTTACACCTTAAATAACAGAGGGTAATAATGAGATTTCCTTTTATTATGGTGTGCAGCTATCAAAGTTGCTGGTGTAAAAATCATTACCCTTAGTTGTGAGAGGAGAATAAATGATTTTTCTATACCGGAGCGCGTTCTTTATCTTTTATGAAAATCTTAAAAAAATTATAGAAAAACAGAGAAAAAGCATAATGTGAATATATTCTAGTTTAAAAAAATCATTTTCACAGATTAATATTATTATTATTGTTAAGAGCTAAAATATGATATAAATAAAATATGTACTAAAAAATTAAAAATATTTAAAAAATTTAGAAAATGAAAAATCAATACAAGAAAACACATCATATGAAATTTATGTTATGTATTATTTCAAAACATGTATCTTCAAAAAAATTTGAAAAACACCTATTTTATATGTATTGGCTGACAAAGGCTGTACTGTTGATACATTATACAAGTATTGGCCTACAAAAATCCGATCCAAAAAAAATTCCTTTGTATCAGAATAGAGGGACCGAAAATATCTCATTGAAATCCTCAATGACATGAACCTTTTGAGTAACTAATTTGTAGAATTTTTTAAAAAATGGAGGAGGATTTATATTACGTAACTGACTTAGATCTTTATTAATTTTTAAGTTAAACTGCATTCGACATTTTTAATCATTTAATTTAAATTTAAATTAAATCTGAATATTGGTTTTCATTAATGACTCACCATCATTATTTTAAATGAATTTATGAAAATGACTGTCAGCTGATTTCTAATGGCACTAAAAGTTGGGTTGAAATAGCCGCCAATAGGTCCAATCAATAAAGATGGCTAAGATTCTTTTTGAGAAAAACTTTTGGGCCATCCCAGATGGGCTTGGATAGTGATCAGAGTTGGGCCATGCTCGTATCACAATTCTCAGAAATCTTTTTAGGGTAAAAGATTAACGACTTCATTTATTAAAAATAAAAATTAAGAGTACCAGAGATGAAAACAAATATAGGAGAGAAACCCAACTTCACGCACGAGAAATCACTTGAAGAGTTTTATCTAAAAGCAGCTTCAGTTAATCGCTAGTATGCTTTTAAAAGCTACAAAAATTCAACTTTTCAATAAAAGTTAATTTAAATGTTTAATTTAATAGTAAGTGCCACTCAAAATAATTTTAAATTGTTTAAAGATTCAATTTGTAAAACACTAACTGTCTCGTAAGTGTGAGTAAATGAGTGCAAATATAAATTAAAAAATACAACAAAATATAAAAGAATTTTAATCAATGATCGATAACCTGCATATGCCTCGTCAAATGTACTCTGCGTAGAAAGTAGTCAAGGACCCATATGAGTCTGCTTTTTAATATGGAGTCAACAACAAATTACTTTAATTGAATTTATAGAACTTTGAAAGTCTCAAGTTTTGACAACATTAAATTTCTTTTTTATTTTATAAATCACGGAAGGATAGACAATCAACATTCAATTGAAACATTTAGTAGGATCATATTTATGTTGGGTCAGCGCAGTCCCCATATATTTACACACAAAGATTAATTAAAACTGTACAACTTATCTCGAACCATATTTATTGAACACAGACAGAGACAACGAGCAGAGGGGGGGATGCTACCGCTACTTGAGGAGGATCCAGAGTCTCATCATATCTATCATCGTTTTTATCCAAATGTATTCTCTCCACTGTATGTCACATAGAGGAAACCATCCTCATCCTTCTTCTCATCATATATGGTTGACATGATCGCACCTGCAACCACAACCACCATGGCCAGCACCTAGTGTAAGCGCTTGTGCTTGAAACTGAATACCAAAAAAAAGAAACGAAGTCACTTGAATCATGCAATTGCTACTGCACAGCAGTGAGATAAAGCTAACCTGTAGGCGGCAGGACATTGTCAACAAATATGAAGATGGCCTTTTCGGCACTCAATCTGATTCTCTTGCGAATTACATAGACAAACTGCCCTACAGTCAAGTCAGACGGTACTAGGTACCTGTATTTTTACAATATAATGTTAACCTCTCTTGCTAAATACATAACATGTTATTCAGGCCACGCAACTACCCCAGTCAGGTCCAGCCAGGACTAGGTTCCTGTATTTTCAAAAAAAATTATGATAGCCGGGAACAGGACTATACAGAAATTCCATGCACTTGACCCCACGTGTAGGAATGGATCAGTGGTAAAGATCAATGCTTAAAGGTGGGATACTCACTAAAAATAACCTTGATCTCATAGTTGACACCGTGCTTTTTAATTATAGGGACAAACTTTAGACACTTCAACATAATTTTCAATTGTGTATTGGTGAATGACCCCAGATGAGAAAATGAAGTAAAGTCACTTGAGGTGACTTGGGAGATCAGAAACGGCCCCTGAGAAAAATTGAAGGATGCATGTAGATGGAACAAGATGCATAGACCTTCAAGAAATTGGTTGGGTACAAGAAAATATTAGACTAAGTTGCATGGGTACGGGTGCAAGTGTTGGAATCTAACACAGGTAAGAAGTCTCTAACTCATCAAACTAGAAAACGTAGGACATGGACATAGCACTACATTTAAATAAATTTAGATCTTATTTAAAATAAAAATAAGCTTCAAAATAACAAATTAGAAAAAAATACACTAGTTTTATTCTAAACAATTAATTAAAAAATGTATTGATCGTTTAATTAGGTTCGAAGAGAAAGTTGTTGTCTTTTTTTTAAAATGATAAAATTAAGTATAATATTTTAGTCATATTGAAAAACAATATTAAAAAGAACTAAAAGAACTCCTAACTAACATGGATGCCAGTATCTACAAGTATTGACGAGGTACATTGATGCAGAACAACTAATAGGGTGACCATAAGTGCCTAAATGGTTCCCTAAAAATTAAAAGAGGATGAAAATAATGCACCCTAAACTAAATGTAGGCTGAAATTAAAATTAAAATTAATAAACTAACAATCAAATAATATGATGAGTAATAAAGAAATCCAGAAATTCAATGTTAATTAAATAATAATCCACGTACGGCGGGATTCCTCGCGACTAAGGGCGAGCAAAGGGGTAAAAGGGGATAAGAATAAAAGGGAAAGAGAGGAGATGCATTAGGGCTTCACGATGGCAAATCAGTTCTTTTTTCTCACTTGCGGCAGAAGAAGGGGAAGGAGAAGAACCCGGCAAGACAATGGGAGGGATTATAGGAATCGGGCAGTGATGGAAAGGAAGAGGAAGCTGTAGAGATCTGGTAAGGATATGGCTGGCTGTAAGGAACAAGGGGACAGATTTTGGGTTCAGAAAATCTGAAGAAAATGGCGAAGATGGGATGAAGAAGAGAAGAAGAAGAAGTACCTGAAGAAGAAGGAAAGGTAGCCTCACGCTTAAAGAATCGCTCCACACAAGGTTTGGAAAACTCCAAAATTTTATTCATTCAATTCAATCATCTGTTTTGCCTAATAGGGCTACAACTTATATAAACCTTCCACTTACTAAAACAAATAAACCACAAATACCTAACTACCCTTGCTAAAAGAAAATATGAA